>OY754333.1:94660201-95260201 GCA_963573305.1 Pyrrhosoma nymphula | reverse complement strand
TCCCCTCTACAGTAATGAAGACGAAGAAGACAAAGAAGAGACCTATGCATCCCATGGAACAATTGAGCATGAACCACTGCTCTCTCATGAATTTCAACAATCTAATGGGCCATCAGTGGACCATGAAAGTAAAGTGATACAGGAAGCTTTGGTTGATGAGTTAACCAAGCATGTTTGGAAAGAGGTGGTGGAGCCCAAAATAAAAGAATTCATGGAAAAACACAGCAAGAAGAAAGAGGATGAAAGTGCCAATGTATCATTTTGCAAACAAAGGCTCTCTGAGGCATGTGTCACTGGAAGCCCAAGGATCCTCGAGAAATTTGTTAAAGACAAGCACTTATCATTCAGTGACACTCAAGTGCAACTGCCTCAGTCTGCTAGAGAACTGAGTCATGCAGTAACATCCTCGTCTTCCAATGATGAACCCTTTCACCGTAGACATAGTGATCTCATATCGCTTAGTCACAGAAAATGTAAGAACAGGCTGGCTCCGGGAAGAATATCTGAGGAGAAAGATGAAGGTGAAGACATGGTAACAAAGAAGCCTGAAAATTACTGGAGTGCTTTGGAAGCTGAAAATAGGATAGGATTTAATCCAAGAATGCCTGAAATCAATTGTCTGTCGGGAGATGCTTTCAAGGGGAGTACGCCGTTAGAGGAAAGGTTACGCCTACCTTCTCCTAGCTATTTAAGGAGTACTGAAGTTTATGAGAAATTGAAGCATAGGGAGCAGTCGGGAATATCCTATAACCAGAGGTAAACAACTTCCTTTAGATGATATTTTGATGCCTGTATAAATGAGCTACTTCAAAATTTTTAAACCATAATCAGCTGAGAAAAAGTCCTGTGAACAGAAATTATGTAGACACCAAAGTACTTCTTCATTTATGAAAATATAATTGCTAGGTAATTGATGAGGGAATAAAACAATGCTAATTTTAACATAGTTAATGTTCCTTTTGAATATTGATGATTCCTTTCATGACCTCATTTTTTTACTCTCCTTTACCACCAGAGTGTAACTTTATAGTTGTGTCATAACTCAATAACCTAGATGCTAATGATGTTCAGATTTTAAAAGCATCTATATGTGATCATTTTATCCACATGAATACCTCTTCTCCTCTGATGTTGCTTTTTTATGTCATTGCACTCTCTCATACTGTTCATAATATCCATTTCTGTTTTTCCTCATTTCCATTTTCCCAGAGTCATCCTATATGTTAGAATTAGTCTACTCTTAGGAAAAAGTGCTTAGGAGGTGAACTGTTTTACATCGCGTCCAACTATTGAAGTGCTCTCCACATAGCATCCTAGTAGGGATAAAAAACTTAATACATAGGTATAAATATGATATTACTTCATTATTGCTAAAGAAATAAAATTAAAATACTAAGGCCCGAGAAAAATATCTGTGACCACTGCTTGCATACAGCTGTGTAAGTTGCTCACAGTACTGTTAAGTATCACAGAAATGGTCCACATTTTAGCTTCCCTATGCATGAATCTACATCAAAATATAACTCATGCCTATACCTTCATGTGTTAGGAATTATTATTTCCTGAAAAAAATGACAATGACTATGGTAATACAAGAGTAATACAATAAAATCAGAAGGCTTGCATAAAAAATACTGTTTTTGATTCACTCGTTAAAAACTCTCCCATTTGAAATAATATTCTTTAGTAAAAGTAAAATCTTCTGAATGCAAAGCACCAACATGTGTTAGTAAATTGATGTGAAGTTGAAAAAATTTTGATTACGTGTTGAAAAATAAGAAAAGACTTCAGTAAAGAAAAACACTATTAACTGAAGCGAAATCTAGTATATATATGAAAGGATAGGTGTATGTATGTATGATTGGGTTGCAAGGCATAGTAATTCAGATATGCACCAATTGATGGTAAGCTAGCTCCCATGTACACTCCACTAACTGACACATGGTACAGGCGTATGCATTTTTCAAAATATGTACAAGGAAACGGCATAGTAACAGCTCTGTTCACCTAAAATGTTGTATACAAATTAATCTCTGACATTTAGATATTATATATTGTATACTATAATAGTTATGTATGTCATACAGTTACATAGGTCTTCATTAAACATAAAAAAACATTATTTTCTGTTTAATTATTTACTTTATTCATTACTTTTTGTCTATTTCGCCAATATTTTAGCCTGTTTCAGCTGGCTTTTTAACTAGTAGCTAATATTTTGTTATATCCATTACCTTGAGAATTTGACCATAATGCTTCTTATTCACCATTCAATTCCCAAATGTACACCTTATCTGTGATAAATTAACCTATCTCATTAAAGAAATATTTATTTTATGTAATTTAAAAACGAAACCATTAAAAAACCACTTAAAATTGTTTTGCCATTATTAACACACTCTTAACTGGAATTTTCTGGCAGTGAAAGATGTAGTATCTCACGGTATTGCAATTGTTTCAAAATTGGATGAGCTAACCCAGTTTCAGACTAACCATTTTGGTTGATGCATTCAAATTGTTTATGTTATTTCTCTTTCAGAAGCAGACGGAAAAACGAAAGAATGAAATATTCAGAGGAGCACAGCCCTCAGATTAAATCTGATGTTAGACTTCCAGCCATTGATGATAATAAGTGGTCAACAAATTCTGAGGTACTACTAATCAAAATTCTGAAAATGTTTAGCTAAAATCTTTAAAAAACATTGAGCCAGTTTAATCTTTCTTTCAGACAAATAAGTCGCTATATGGGCGATCGTCATCGGCATTACCTAAGCTGGCTCCACGAACACTCAGACCAACTATGTCATCTTATAAAACTCTGGTATGTGGATATACATTTTGCTCTCCATCAATGTTTTTTTTTAATATTGCTTTTAGAAATAAGCATATAATTATAACACCTCAGGGAAATAAATTATCAACTATTTTGGGCTATGGGTTTTAGTTTAGCTCTATGAGAATCTTACCTTTTTCAGTATGGTGAAAGGACAGCATCTGTTATGAAACGTCTCCCTTATAAGCGTGAAATAAGCCCAGTTATAGGTGACATAGATGCCGGCAATGACAAGTTTAATGGGAGTCGTAAGTATTTTTTAGATAGGTGGTTAGTCTTGTTGTTCTCTTCAGTGGTAGGAAATAAAATAATGAATGGCAAAAATATTTATGTATTTTCAGGTCGGTCAAGCACTATAAGAGCCAGAAAAGAAAAACTGAAGAAAGAAAAATATCACAATCTCTGAACTGTGATTGCAACGTCTTCTCCTCCTGGTAACTTTTGAAAGGGGACAATCTGTTGCATGGCTGATTAACTCAACTTCCCTTCTATGTGTTTATGTTGAAAAAACGGTTTGATTTGAGTTTTGATCAGGGACTATGAATGCTGGGAGGAGTTCAGACTTGTAATATATTTTGCGCTTGTTAACGAATGTGTTATGATAATCACTCTTGTGTCTCTAGCAGGTGACTATGATTTTTAGTTTTGCTAAATCTTGGCATTGTCATTGATATTTTCATCAATAAAATTTTAGATGAATAATGTATGCCCTCAACCATTCACTTGAATGAATTTCAGAGCCAAATGCCTTAGCATTGTTTATGAGAGAATAAGGTGTATGTTGGAGACAAATTTATACAATAGAGCAGTTTTGAATTTTTTTGGTGCCATAGAAGACAGTTTTTAGTAATATTTTATGTGCAACATGCATTCTATCAATTTGATATCATAGGATAAATTTTCAAGACAAACAAGGTATTGGTTAAGACGAAAAGGGGGTGTGTGGTTTACTTGAGGAATAAGGGATTACTCATACATATTACATTTTCATGCATGTGTGCAGTGGAATGACAGCTGCAGTCAGATAGCTACTTTTAAAGGTGCTTATTTATCAATAAATTTTCATCACTTGTGATCCAATCTCGAGTCTTGAATGGTGTGCTTTGAAATAACTCACCTACCTAAACTCTTGAGCTATTTCTTACAAGCACAGCTTTGATTTCTTAATAATTTTTTTGGTTGATCCAGTAACAATGAATACATATCTTTGAAATTCATTTACAAGTGTTCAACCTTGGATTCCTGCAGTGCCGATGTGATGGTCTCTGCATTTTTGAGTTCCCACTGCCTTAGTTGTTTATATAGACAGCAGTTTCACCTTTGTTTCAATGGGCATCTTCAGGTTCAAATCTCAGGACTTGAGGAATTTATATAGGCCTTCCTCTCTCTTTGCTGTGATCTAACTGGCTGTCTTTGTCCTGAAATATCCTCTGCCATGTGTTTCTTAGGCAGTAACAAGCTCCTCCATTGAAAAAATTACATTATAATTCTTTGGTTGATGGATTCTCTGTTGCAGGAATTTCTTCAGGTGTTTGGTACCATGATGCCAGGTTACAAGCATGTCATCAATATATGTACATACCTAAGCCATAGCTTAGGTTTCTTTATCTTGGCCTCAATCACCATTCCAGTCATTTCCATTTAAACGATACAGGTCTTCTGGGTCCTCTTCCACATGAGTTCATCATGGTTGATCACGTGTTTCGCAAACGTTCCAGTTTTCTTCTTCAGGTCCGAAGTAATTTGACAACTGTCTCATCAAAGCCACTGCATGGAAGCCTTCTTTCCAATCTCCATGTATAGGTTTGCTATTGTTGGGAAAAACAGTAGGCCAATGCTAACTTTATGAAAATTGCTCACATGCCTTGGGATACTCAAAAGATGTGAACTAACCAAATTTCCATGTCTACCATCAACTATCTCCTTACCTGCCAGGAACTGTGACTATTTTGAAGTTGATTCTTGATGACTCTTACCCATGTCCTGCACTCCTCCCAATCATTTCATGCACATGGTACTTTCACCATACGCATTGTGCGATGATTAAACAGAATATTTGGTTTACATTAATTAATTGGTCAATAAAGTCTCATTTTCCACCTCATACCTGATTGAGTTAAGTAGGTATGTAAACAATAACAGGTGGTAGTAAATACATAAATACTAAATAAGTAAACCCTCTCTTGCCTTTGTGGTCTAGTTATTCCTTAATTTTGCATTCCCCAGTCTATCAAAACCAGAGTGCCTGGGAGCGCGATCGCGCTCCTCCTGTCTCGCCAAAAGAGCCGGGAGTGATATTGCGCCCCATCTGCAACGTCACTATTAGATGCTCGTAGTTCATGAATTTTGCAAGCGATGGCACCTAAATGCAGATTAGGAATGATGCCGAATATTTATAGTTCCAAACTTGACCACTGGCATTTTACTGCGTATGTTTTGATGTTTTCTACATTTTTATGAAGTTATGCGAAGTTTACTCAGATTTTGTAACCCTGAAACATCAAAATGGCTTTGATGTTTAAGTCCGATTTTATTTATGATGATGATATAGCAATACGTCAATTCTCACAGTGGAAATGGCGATTTATGGGAATATAGTGGAGAAGAGTCTCCCTGTGCAAGTGATGAAGACTGCCCCATCACATCAGAGTCCAAAAGTGATTGCAGTGACGTTGTTGTACCTCTGAAACGTAAACGAATTCCAGTAATAACAGAAAGTTCAGACAGTGACAGCACATGTGAAAACGTTGAAGATTTAAATTCTTCTAGTGTTCCTTAGTTTATGAAAACACAACCTGGCCAAGATTTGTACGTCCAGTCTCGTCCTTCTTTCCTAGAATCACCTGGTCCGAAGCATGCTCCTCCCCAGGATGCCAAACCTATGCATTATTTTGATATGTTTTTCACTTTGGGATTGTGGAATTTAATGGTGGCAGAAACCAATAGGTATGCTAATCAGTTTTTAATTTCACAGCAGCAAATATCACCCAATTCTAGAGTCAGAGAATGGAGCCCTGTGAAATGAAAGCATTTGTGGCTGTTCTATTGGAAATAGGGATTAATCGGAGGCCTACCATATTCTCATTCTGGGTTAAGAATAGTAGAGTCATTCTATGGTTTGGGAATATGTTCCCTAGAAATAGATTTCAACTTATTTTGAAATTTTTTCATCTTGTGAATAACAAAAAGATGTTTCCACCAGGTCATCAGAATTATGATCCCTGTTCTAAATTCATCCCCGTAGTTGAGCATGCAAATAGGGTGTTCAGATATCATTACACACCCCACCAGTACCTATCCATTGATGAGTCCTTCGTTGGCACAAAATGTCATTAAACCCTAATACAGTATCTTCCAAATAAGAAGCACCACAAGTGGGGAATAAAATTTTGGATGTTGTGTGACTCTATTGTACATTATTGTTTAGGTTTTTACTGCTACAAAGGTGCAAAATGTGACGTAGAAAGGGGTGAGATAAAAAAGAAAGGCCTTGGTCATGTAGTAGTGACGAAGTTACTCCAACTAGGGAACTACCTAAATAAGGGATACCATGTGGTTATTGACCTTCTTCACTAGTATTCCTGTCTAAATATCTGTTTGAAAGTGGAACTTACCTAACTGGAACAGTAAGATCAAACAGAAGGGGCCTCCCAAAGGATTTGACAGCAGATTATGATGCAGGACAAGTGAAATATTTCCGTAGTGATGAGGTTCTTTTGTGTGGATTTAGAGACAAAAATCTAAAAAAAAAACAGTGTAACTACTTCCAACCCATGCCGTTGCTGAGAGTGAAACCTTGCATAGAAGATGATTTTCCCAAGAAAGAGAAATATCAAAACCAGTATAATAAATTCATGGGAGGAGTAGATGTATCAGATATGATGCTTTTTACCAACCTAGAAGAAAGAAGAACTTTGAAGTACTGGATAAAGGTGGTGTTCAGTATATTTTTCAGGATGGTGTTAAATTGTTATATCATATATACAAAGAGAACACCACTGGCAGAATTATGTCCCGTATCCAGTTCACTTCATCCATTATACCGACAATTGAGGAAGATTGGCTAGCAGAAAAGAGTAGGAGAACAATCACATCTGTACCAACGAAACAAGCGGATGGTGCATTATTACAAAAGTTGCCAGGCAAAAACTTGAGAAGGTGTGCAGTATGCAGCAACAAGGACGGAGGACTGTAAAATGCTCTAATACCATGTGTGCTAAGTGTGGGAAAGGGCTTCATGGGCTGTGTAGGAAAGCACAGCTGTTAGTGACTCCAGACGGGTGTCCCTACTCAAAATATATTTTATAAATAAATTTTGTACATAAGTGTGAGAAATGGACTGTGTGTAGGAAAGCACAGCTGTTAGTACTCAAAATATTTTTTTAGAAATTTTGAAAAATTTGAAATTTTTGTTTTGCAATAATTTATGGACCCAGATGAATGATTTTTTTGTGAAATCAAAGAATATACTAGATATTTTGTATATCCTGTCGAAACCTGAGTAAAAGGTAAACAATACCATAATTTATGCATAGAAAGTTAAAATTTTTTAAACATATATTTTGTTCAACATTTTTTTCTACTATTATACGATAAAGTCGTATATACACGATACTAATACATTTCCGATAAAATCATAAAATATAATATTTCAAACGTTAAACCAAATATAATAAAGGTTTCCTAAATTTTTCGAAAATGTACATTCATTTATGTATGATGCATATTTTTTCGTAGATTACTGCAAAATCACCAAAAATGCCATGGCAATTTTCAGTATAATACCTAGGAAATTGGTTGGCACTCAAAGGGTTAACTGGTAGTGGAATTGTTGAAATGTCGGGAAGAATGTTTTAAGTACAATTTGTATGGCAATACAACAAATGAAAAAGGCAAAAATGTATAGTTTAAAAAAAATATGCGCCAGAAAGTTAAACTTCGAGTGAATACACAAGCGAGATATAATACATCTGGCGTGAAGTAAATGTTTTCCCCGAATCACCCAAAGGTTTACCATCTAAAGAGAGTTGAGTGCGCCCCATCTTCATTTGCAATAGGATCATTTTTGTTCATGTCCTACCTTCTCCGAATTGAGATGAAAACCCACTTTTCCGCAGAGGAAAATCGCCCACAAAGAGCGTATTACAGTCGGCATTGCTGAACTGAACGATGGATTACAGATTCGCTCTATTCGATTGAATTCCATTTGAATTAGTCCGCTCTGTCACGTCAACCAGTCAACGACATCCACTTGTTTCTGATAAACAAGTTACTGCCACCATCCGCGTAGATGAAATGTAAACGAAAGAATGTGTATGTTTACGTTTTTTATGAAGCCCGAAGCTGACATAAACTTGTGTTTTAATGGCTGCAATAGACAAAGTACGAGTAATTGTTGTCGGAGATTCGGGTAAGTTCTTATATACCTACTGCAAATTCATGGAAACAACGATAAATCTAATCCACAGCCTGTATTATAGGAGTTGGTAAATCGTCTTTGACGCATTTAATATGCCACAGAGAGCCTATAAAGAACCCGTCTTGGACAGTAGGCTGCTCAGTGGAAGTGATGCTTCACGAGTACAAGGAAGGTACTCCGTATCAGAAGACATATTTTGTTGAACTTTGGGACATAGGCGGAAGCAGTAGCCACAGGAATACCCGATCTGTCTTCTATCAGCCTACTCATGGTAGATATTTTTGCTAAGTTCTCTTTTTTCCCTTTAGGAGTGATTGCACTTATAAATACCATTAGTGGTTTTTTGCTACAAGCTCATCACGTTGCAATGGAAATTAGTCATTAGATAAAGTATAGACGCCAATTAGTAAATAAGGTTAAGTTTAATTGGTTCGTTGCTTTAATAGACATTGCACTAAACACCTACGTAAAGTTGCTGACCACCTTGGAGACCTTTTTTCACATTAAGGATTCGGACATTTCGTTAAATCCAAAAGGTTGTTTTCATGTCTTAATTGAGTGGTTATAACGTCAATGACTGCGAAACAGAATTGAATTGGTTAGGTTCACAACAGCATTTTAAAATTTCAGTCACACGCGAAAAATGTTCCTTATTAATTGCCGACAGTCTATCAAAAGCTTTAAGCCGTAAAAAAGTAAAGTTGTTATGCTGCTCATTCCTGATTGAGTTACTGTGGATAATGCCTTGAAAGATCCATACATTTAAAGCCCCTCTAAAAAGCTTAAATGGAGTATGTTCTTGACATTTTATTCATTCTTGTTGACTTCATCTTGAGTGCAGTTTTTACTTGACTCGCATTTTAATGCATACTATATTGAGGAGGATATATATTAATTTAAAAGTATGTTTTCCAAGGGTCCTGGATCAGAGTAATTTATTTCGCAAGCAAATATGCGATGAACTTCTTAGATTCACATTGACAATAAATGTTGTGTAAAAAAATAATTTAAACAAACATATTAGTATAAATTTAATATAAGTGCGCTGTTAAAATTATTACATTGACCATTAAGAAAATCTTCATCCACAGTCTTTTAAGCTGTGTTTACACGATGCATTTACCCGCAGGGGTAGATGCATGAACACAATCACCATCAAAATTTCACCGTGTAAACATTCAAAATTGCTTGACTGTGTGGACAGAAAATAGCCCGTTCTAATTTGGTGAATGTGTTCACGCATCTGTCCAGCCACGTACTTTCGCAGGGAAATGCATCGTGTAAACTCGGCTTTAGATACGATTTTCACATTTCTGGTTTTCCTTTTTTTATTCTTCCTCCTGCCTTACTTCAGTCCCACTATCTTCTGTTCTTATGCCCACTCCAATTCCACTCACAATCAGTTCCAAACCACTAAATCCTGCTCCCCTTGAAATCAATTCTTATACTTAAACCATATTACTGAAAATCAATATTATTTGGAAAAATCTTAAGCTGGTGTTATGCTATATGTAAATGGTCTGTTTGAATACATTTGCACTCAAATGAAAAAATGCATTCACTGATTTGATTGGAGAGAATTCACCTGGTACCCTTATGGAAATTTCAGATCAGGGCTGATCTGAAAATTCCAGATCAGGAAATGAGCTGTTTTAAATCCTGATCAGGTCTGATCTGGCAATCCTGATCAGGTCTGATCCGGAAAACCCCATCAGCACAACAATGATATAGAAACTTTTTATTCTGCTTATTAAGGATATTTCAAAAAAGACCTAAACAGTAAATGGGTCCACCCAAAATCCGTTTCATTTGATCATGAATACGTAACTAAACGGTGCAAGAAATGTTTCACCTGGAAGAGTCGTATGTCAAGTGTTGTTTGTTTTACACGGCGATATGATTGTGAAATTGAAACATGCTCAATAGTCGCTCATCAGTAATATAATGTTGATGGTATTGCACCTCATGATAATATTGTATACTGCAATCAACTAAGCCGGGTAAAACCATATCCACTTGTGTCTGCAGTTGGCATGTCAGCACTCAAAAGCCCATCATCAACAACCATGGTGGTCAACACCATCTCTTGACCGGAATTACAGTCTTATCAGATCAGGTGTCATTGACTCAGATCAGACCTCATTTCCTCTATTTGATATGCTGATTTTGATCAAACTTAACTTGAGAGATATATCGAACATAATCTGATTCATATCAGATCTGATATATGCAGCAGCATCTCAGACTTTATCTGGTTCAGTTCAGACCTGATCTGGTTCAGATCAGACTGGAATTAGCTCATATCCGACCTGATCAGAAATTTCCATAAGGGTAGCCATCAAGCTCGTCAACTAAATTGAAGTTAAGGGAAAGTGGCCATTTGATGTAGAAAGTCTATCACAGATTGCTTAAACATTGTAATTCTGAGTAATATAAAAGCAATGTTCTTTGGGAAACTTGGCTCAAGAATTTTTCATTTATGAGCATGGTGTAAATGATTTACCTGTTTCCATACCTAATTTCTGAAATTTCACTTCAAATCACTTGGTAAGTCTACTGGTCTTTCTCTTTTCATTTTGCTTTTCCAATGTATGAGGCAAAATCCATCAAATCTTTCAGCTCAATTATACCAGTTACTGATTTTCACCATGTTGTATATTGATATCATGTAGTCGATAATATGGCAGTCGATTGTGATGTGACCCAGGAGCCACCAGGCAGATCGGAACCAGTATGTGTGGGAACTGTTGTTATGCGAAGATGGCTTACTTTTTATTATTAATTTATATTTGATTATTATTTATGTCCAATATCCGTTGAATTAATAAATGGAGTTATCTCTATTGGAGTTTATTCAGCATTACCTGATTTAAAACATAATTGGGATGGGATGCAAACCCACGCGTGCATAGTACTTCGTCCACTTGTGGCCAGCTCTGACATCCATAAAAGTTAACAAAGAGCCGAGTAAAAGTGCCCCAAATCAAATTCTCTTTGTGGTAGTAATTATGGAAAGAACGGGAACCTTTCCCTCTGGAGAAGTTTTATTATAGATTGCAACATTTCCCATGATGTTCATAATGCATGTATTGTGTTACTTCTGTTTTTGACTGTCACTAAACATCCATATTTGACAATTTTTATTTTATTTTTGGACACTAGTGGGTGATGCAGTAAAGGTAATACCTTATGCTAGTTTTCAGTATCATCAAAATTTATCTAAAGTGAATATCTCAGTGTTCGAAGTTTGGGTTTAACCTCATAGACGGTGGTCCCATATGCATGATTTGACTGCTTTGTATTGTATGTCCGTCAGTCGTGAACAGCTTGTTCCTTTAAAGCCCATAAAAATCCACAGGGGAGAATGATGTCTTAGTAGCTTAACTAGCTAAAGTGCTTGCCTTGGTGATTTGAGGGATTCAGGTTTGAGTTCCTGTGAAGGGAGATGATTTTTCCTTTCTGGATTTTTCACATTCATTGGAGAATAACATTATTATTAATTTATGCTTGTGAACAATGGCATATTATATCCTTTACTGCTGTGAAAGTGTTTAATTTTGAATTTTTTTGTTCTTCTAGGAATAATACTCGTTCATGATCTCACCAATCGAAAGTCACAGCAGAACCTAAATAAATGGTTGGCTGAAGTTTTGAATAAAGATGGTAATTCGAAGTCTAGAGCTGGTGGTTTTGATTCATATGATCCTGAGCAATTTGTGGGATCCACTCAGGTCAGACTTAAATATTAGTTTTATCATAGAGTATTATTAAACCATAGTTAGGTTATTCTATGGCTTTATTTATTCTTAGTAATTATTGTTTCTTTGCTAGATACCAATATTAGTGATTGGCACGAAGGTGGATTTAGCAGCTGACATAAGACCTAATATCACGAGAAGATGCTCTTCCATTGCTGAAGAATGTGGTGCTGATGAAGTTTTACTGGTAAAGTTGATATGGCTCTGGGCGTTATTGATAAGCAATAGTCCGTAATTTAATGATTGCCTTTTTGTTCTGGTTTGGTTATTGTTATTTCATTTTTAATACCAAATAACATAATTGTCCAGCTAATTGACTTCATTGTTCATAGGATTGTCACCAGGTGCGGTCATTGGCTGCTGGTTCTGGCTCTGCTGTCAAGTTGACACGATTTTTTGATAAAGTTATTGAAAGGAGATACCAAAGACAAGGTGATAGATTTAGCTCCTGCCCAACAGAGCGTCGAAGACCAAAACTTTATGTTGATTGAAATGTTTCGTTTGACATTATTGTAATTATGGTACTATTTTAATCATATTTGTACATAAGTTAACTCAGTTGCAATATTTAGTGAAACTGAAATTACTTCAATGGTAGCCTAAAATAAAGTACATTTATAATATTGATGGTATAAATTATTTGAAACTTTGTGGAATTACCTGGTTTTATTGTGTTGTATGTACAAGGATGCATTTCCTTAAAAATCAAAATTTTTGCACAGATTTGGTTATCATGGACATGGATGTGAACATTATTAACCTTTCATGTTCCCTTGGTTTATATTGTGTTGAAGAAGCATCAAAAGAATGGTATTATCTACTTATGCTATTATATACTTGTGGTATTACCTACTTCTAATCCTGTCACTATTCTTTAATTTACCTAAAAAACAACCTAATAGGTTCTCCTCTTTGGTTCCCACCCCAACTCTTGAGGAATCTATTCACACAGCCATTATTTGTTATGACCTCTATTGCTCCTTTGATCTCACCATCAAGTATGCTCCTCATATAATTACTCTTTAAGTCACATTCCCATTCTTAATCTAAAATAATAGACCCTTTCTCTGCCATTTTGCTTTCCAGAATATTTTTTTCACCTTTCCTGAATCTCTTTCGGTTCCTAGTTCCCTCACCATGTATTGGCTCTCTTCTTCCAGTACCTCTCTGTTACATAATAATATCTTCCTGTAGAATGTCTCTCCTCTTCTCTCTTTTTGAAATTTTTCGGAAGAGTCAAAGAGAAAAATGTTCTCTCTACTGTGTTTCCCTCACCTGTTTATCTACCAAGTTTATTGTGAAGTTCTTCGTACATTCTTTTGCCCAGCTCTGCAATTCCATTCTTGTCTCCTCTCTCTTCCCTCTCCTTAATCATCTCTCTCTTTAGACTAATGCCTTTCTTATGCTTCTCGCATTCCCTACAACTGCTACTGCTCTTGCTTATCTCTCAATGCGGAAGATTGGTTTGCTGCAGCAATCCACTTCACTCTCCTCTCAGCTAACCGCTTCATTCTTACATCGGTTGTATCTTCCAGTTGAGTTTTCGGGAGGCCGTTGTGGGTCCAATAAGTTCGTCTCAATTACTTTGCGGAATTTTCATCGAGGATCTATTCTCTCCAGCTCTTTAATTGGAGATTCTCTTGGTCCATTTTATTTATTCCATTTTTTTATGATGCCACATTTCAATCCTGTATCTGAAAGATATACAAACATTTATTCAGCACATCTGGATAATTCCAGCTCTTCATATAGCCAGGATATCTCCAGCTGTACGTGTTCAGGGAAGCAGAAAGATAGATGGACGAACTCACAGCCATGCCCAGGATGGCCTAAAACCACCCACGCAGGATTCAAACCTGCAACCTTTGGGTTGGCAGGACAGGATACTCTTGTGTTACTCGAAAATGCATTCTAAAATCAGCCTGTCTTACTGGCTGAGGATAAAGCTATTTTACCATGCATCAGATTTTGGATTGTGCTTGTATATCTTACATTTGCCACTAATTGTGCTGCAGCAGGTAGCTTAAGGTGCTCTATCCATAATCATCCATTTTGGAGGTTCAATGATGAATAACTAAAACATAAATGCTTTGGAAGCTAACCACTCCATTTTCTTCTAATAAATCGTAAAAATTAATGGATGCTTATATTTTTCTTTTAAAATCAAACAAAAAATCACAGTAAATCTCAAGGGCCAACGGGTCCCATAGTCCAGGAAATATAGTAGCCTGCACTACAACAGTGAGGTAGTTCTACTCTCCACCGAATACCAATCAAACAATAATGTAAATTGGCTCCAAATGGCATCATATCGACAATCCACTTTTTTCACCAGCCTTGTGATCAAGAGTCTGGGATATACCAAATAACAAACATACGGAAAAGCCTTTAAAAGTCAGGGAATTTTGTGAAATCACACTGAGGGCTGACTATAAAATACTTAAGTGTCTCCCTAGGTTAATGGTAGATAAGGGCGGTCCCAGGGGGGGTCATGTATGGCCTATAATGAGCAAAGACTGAAAATATACCTAAGTATTTTAATTTTACCAATGATCCCCCCACCCAAAAGTTAAGCCAACCTTGATGGTAGAGCGGCCCTAAAACGAGGTAAATTGTGGACAAATGGAATGACCTGAGCAGCAAAAACTTAAGTCAAAGACGTTTTTCATAGTTCATCATATCTACATGATGGATTCTCAATATATATAGAGAATCAACTTTACGAAGAACTTATACGGGGGTCATATGTACTTTACTACAGAGAACTGTCATTACAACTGTGTGCACCATGTTCAGTTCTCTGCTGCATTTAATACTCTCTGGTCCCTCTTCATTCTGGATCCCATGCTAGAAAGAACTAGATATACTCCTTCACTAACTGCAATACTTTTCAACAGTACATAGGCACAAGGCAATCCCTGCTGGGAGGGACTATGATCTAAAATTTGACCTGTGATACCTGGTCTTGAATTCAGTGGACACCCTTGTACATAAGTAATTCATTTTCTATTCAACAGCATCTGGTAATCGATGCCGCTATTGAGTTAACTAACAGAATAAAGATTACCAAATGTACAACCTTTTATTGTTGGACATTTTCATAAACAAATATTATCAAAAAAGTTTGTATGTACAATGTCTCTGATGAAAATATAACATAAATCAAAAAGCAAATTAAAACAAGCTATTTTAATTAAAAGACATAATTATATCAAAAGACATTGAAAAAATGTTATGAAATTTATTTTTAAAGCTTACATATACAGAAAATATTTCTGTGAAACTTCATAATCATTTACCTGGGAAAGCCATAATGAGGCTCTATACATTAAGAACATTTAAGATAGCCAATCCCAGCAAAGCACCACCATCCAAGTTTTATAAATGCTCATTTACATTGGATACAACTTGAATTCAATTGCATAATGACAGCATAAGTAATAAAATTTCATAAATGGGACTTCGACAAATTTACACTTACATGACCAATAAACATATAAAAACTGAAGACATTGGTTTTATTCATTATAACCTCAGAATTCGAAAAATATAGTAATAATTTTCACATGAAATAAAATTTATTCATCAAACAAAACTTTTGTTCTGTCCATTCCACTGAGGACTGGAATATTTCAGTGGACCAATAGGAAGCCACCTTTCTTTTAGCGACAATGTCTTGATGATGCAAATAGCAGACTTCTAATTCTCACACCAAAGCTTATTCGTATATCATTTAAATGCCATACCAATAATAGTACTCATTTAAGTTACCACAGCCACTCCTGCAACATTGCAGGAATAAAACTCACTGTAAAAACATGCATAGGACTCTGACCATATTTTTCGAGAATGCAGACAATATTTACTAGTCACATAGGCTGAAATCTTTCATTCACCACTCCTCGAAATATATCATGAACTACATCAAAATAATATCGATTAATTTAAAAAGTTTCCATCAACACCACATATTCCAAGAAACTAACTCCATAAATAATTAATTTTCCTTAAAAAGTTATGATAAAAATCTGTAGCCACCTCCTTTTTAAAGAGCAGCATTTAGCAAACAAATGAAACAAGACACTCCTTCAGTCTCCCTTGTCAGAGTCTGTACTTGAATAGATTGCAATAGAAACAGCCAAAAGTACCACAGCAATTGCAATAAACAATATCATAGCATTTCTCATTTCCACTGATGTTATTGAACCAAGTCGCCTAGCATCTCCTGCTGAACTTCCTCCCTGATCATCACATGAGGAAAGGACATTCCTAACTGTATCCACAAGCGTGTGATGGCTAATGTCACTAGAGCTGCTCCCTTTACCTCTCAAAGGATCCACTTCCTCTATAGATCTGTGCATTAC
Organism: Pyrrhosoma nymphula; assembly: GCA_963573305.1. Taxonomy (NCBI): domain Eukaryota; kingdom Metazoa; phylum Arthropoda; class Insecta; order Odonata; family Coenagrionidae; genus Pyrrhosoma; species Pyrrhosoma nymphula. The sequence continues at coordinate 95,243,827 of OY754333.1, read as the reverse complement.
AGAAAATTCAGAGGCATCTAGGGAAGAAAAACAAAATGTATAATAAATACAGGGACACACACATCCAATAGGTCTCTTAGCCAACGATTAACAGAAGCCCAAAGTTTTGGCAAGAAAAAAAGGTACCATGAAAAAATATAGTTGAGCCAGCATAGCCATATTAATCTCAATATGATATGACCCTGGATTCAGAGCAACCCCCAAGTAGTTCGAATTGAAATTTAGGCACAAGAAAAAATACTGATGATTCTTCTCGGGCTTCCCACCAGGTTAGGTTCTTCATGATGGCTGACGCTTCTACAGGAGACTTTCCAGTCATTCTCAAGGATGCGTATGGTATCAGTTGTCTAGTTTATATACTCTCTCTCCTTCACTGTAGTCATCGCTGATTGGCTCTCTGTTTCCCACCAATTTTAGGATTTCCTACCTTTTTTAAGATGGGGTTCCAGGTACTGCTGAGGAGGAATCCCTCATTTTTGTTGACAATGTTGGGTTGGAGCCGGATCTTGATGGCATCCTGGTGAGCCAGATCTCGATCCTGGAAGCAGAGCCCATGGGCAAGGCTTGCCTACCTTACATATCAAGTGTATCTGGGAAGATACCCAGGATCCTAGGGAGGCATAATATCAAAACAATGCTTGTCCCTCCCAGCAAATTATGGAATCGGCTAGTACAGGCCAAGGATCCCATCGGTCTCAAGGTGCTGGGAATTTACTGCATTCCATGCAAGTGTGGCAAGGTATACATTGGTGAGAAAGGGAGAACTATTGAAACAAGATTGAAAGACCATCGACGCCACCTCACACTCGGCCAGCAAGAGAAATCCGCAGTGGGATCACAGCACACAAGAGATCAACTCCATACATTGGGAGCAAACCACCATTCTCGGAAGAACCAGAGGTTACTGGGATAGAATAACCAAAGAGGCCATTGAGATCTGGCTCCAACCCAACAACGTCAACAGGGATTCCCCCTCAGCAGTACCTGAAACCCCTTAATCTTAAAAAAGGTGGGAAATCCTAAAATGGTCAGGAAACAAAAAGCCAATCAGTGAAGGAGAGAGTATATAAACTGGAAAACTGAGACCATCCGCATCCACACCCTTGAAAATGACATGACTGGAAAGTCTCCTGCAGAAGCATGGGCCAGCATGGAGAACCTAACCCGGTGAGAAGCCCGAGAAGAATTCATCAGTATCTTTCATTTTTCCTTTTTCATTTTATCCTCGAGGTGCTTTTCCAGCATATTTGTGCAATGTATCATCGTAACATGAACCCCCAATTAATTTAAAACTTAGAATCATAAAATGTACAAGGTGAAATGAAGGTGGAGACGAGAAATTGTCATATTTAGTGTCACAAGTGCTTGAGTATAGTGAGAATATTGCTTACAAAGTTATATCTATTGGAGGATAATATTGTGCTACATTTGAGCTTTTACAATATTTCACAATTCATTCTATTTTTAGTATTTAGGTGACCCCTGAATTAACACTAAAGATATATATTTGGAATTGCCATATCAATGTAAATTATTCTATTTGAAACACAATTAAACTATCAATTGTAAGCTCTGTAAATTAGAGGAAACAAGGGCAAGTAAAATAAAATTGTTGCTTTTTTTCCGTCCAGAATTTTAAAAATTTGAATAGCATATTTTTGTTACACATTTATTTAGTTGAACTAAAATTTTTCCAACATATTTATTTATATTAGGGGGAAAAATGCATTTAAGGATTCAGTTGATATACGACCCACCTGCAGCAGGTTCCACACATTCCTGCACAGCAGAGGAATCCACATTCAGGGAGAGTAGTTCTCGGAGTGAAATGAGAGCTTCAGAAGGACCTTCACCAGGGAATATGTACTCCAGCAACTCTACTCGACCATCCCAAGCAGGTAAAGCAACAAGAACTTTCCTTGGGGGTTCATGGAGAGTCAATCGATCTGTAAATAAATAATTTCATATTACAGTGAATGGACTCTTTAAAGTGAAACACGATATAGTGAAATGAGCAAGAATGACCTGTTCGTCAATATAGGCCTTAAGGGGGAATGTCCTCGAAAATCAAACATTTGGACTCACTCTGAACACTTACAGCGATGTAAGTTTTATGAGCACTTGAATGAAATTCAGGAAAATTACATATACAGTACATATAGATGATTCATTGCAGTGGTATTAAAAAAACAGAAGGAATGATTTTAATTTTTTCCACAGTAAACCTTAAAAAAATGCCTTTTTGTAAAAATAATTTTTAACTTATAGTTTCATATTTAATTACATTTTGTTTAATCAAGATTTCTTTTCGTGCTAAATATTTACTACTCATTTCTTAATTGCATAACGTATTTTCAATTTCATTCTGAACATTTTCTATAAGTATGACTTAATCAAGTTTATATAACAATCGACTGTTAACTCTGTTTTTTCTTACAAGAATATCTTAGGAGAAAAGCGGCATATACTCTATGAAACATTTTATGCAACCCATATTAAAGAAGGGAGTAATTTAATAGCATTAGAATAACGGAACTCCGTGTTTTTCAGGATACTAGCTAAAATACATTTCGCCCATAAGAAATACATAGGATCTACATTTCCCAAAGTTCTCGCTAATTCTTGAGCTAAGACTAGTGATGTGGTCAGGATTCGATCGAATCTTATCGAATCCATGGATTCGAGATTCGATCGAATCCTTCCAAAAAAAGATTCGAATCCTGTTTGTTCAGATGGCATATGTGACACGTAGCAGTATACTGTAAATCACGGTAAAATCTCGCCTCGGAAGTTTAGCATCACGACCTCTTTTTGCTATAAAAGCGTTGACAATTTGCGTGGAAACTCATGAAGTCATAAATATGTACTACACAAGCAGAGATTTTTTGTTTTCAATCATTGAAGATTTCATTTTTTTTTATTCGGCGCATGTGCACACCGCCCTCATAACCTCCCAGTGCGTCATTTTCATTGCCAACGCACAAGCCGCATTCCATTATGCCTGCCGTTTCAATTACATATGTGTTCGACGGAAAGGCCGAGTATTTATCTTTCTGCCTTTGAAAAACGAAGTTTTGAGCTGAAGAAAAATATACAACTAACCTACAATGCCTTGTCAACTATCGCTTTTTTCATGCCGCAGAAGTTGCGAAATTTTCACGTAACCGTTTTTGTTGCACCACCTCGTCGGTGCATAATGGAACAGGATCTCTAAAAGGTGGCCATAATGTCAAAAATAAAGTTTTTATATAGGGTATTTTCAGCAATAGGTTGGGAGCCTTGAAAGTTTAGGTATCAGAAAATGCTACAAGCAGGTTGATAATCGCGATGCTCAACTGATTATTCAGAGTGAAAGTGAGCGCCACGGAAGTAATGAGAGCATTTAGAAAGAAGACGGAAATTCGATGCAAATTTTAAAGCTTCATAAAAATTAGTGTATTTAACCGATTTGAATTGGGGAAAAAGATGTTTTCTCCTGAAAGTAGGTACTAAAACATTATTTCATAAAAAAGAAGCATTACTATACTAAAGATTTAACATTTTAAAGTTTTTTACCATTGATACCTGGTGAAACGTTTTAATAAAAACATAATGAGATCTAATGAAAAAAAAGGAATTTCTGGGTGGTGTTTGGCATTTAAACATATTGCTGGTTCTAGATACTTGTGTAGGCTAATAGAAAATGAAAAAAAAAACTTTTGCATGTTTCCGCTAACATATATTATTCATTAAATACAAGCGCTATCACAAAAATCGAGAATAAACATAGTGCATTTAAATGGATATTCTCCTTTTAATGGTACTTTTTTATTTCTATGAGAAACAATGTATTCCTACGATGATAATCCTCTAGTTGAGTAGTTATTTGATTAGCTATTCATATGCAACGGTAAAAAAGTTTTTCGTCTCATTTACACATTATATGTGCAAGTGAAACATAAGATGGCGGATTAGAAGGTTATCTAAAGTTGATTTATATATATCCAAACTACAGTTGCTAGGTAAACATTTGATTCATGTGCATAACAATATTTGAACTTTCGTAAGAAGTGTTCACGGAATTTGCACCAGATTATATTCGCGTAATCTTTGTTCTAGTCTTCATTCAAGTCTTTGTTATACTACTGGAAAAACATTTATACCGTAAGTAGTGCATTTTATAATTTTATTCGTAGTGTTGGTTTTTTATTACTAACTATTATTATATTTTAATACATACTACTTTTATAACTATGCCTTCTTCACATGATAACGATAAGCAAACTTGGAGGTAACTTTTATCTATTTGTATTTTAGGTACAATATTATTTTTCACCATGTATTCGAGTGAGAAGAGTGAAAACGGCTTTTGCGAAAACCAGAAAATATGATTGAAACGAATGGAATTGTTTTTTGCTTGTAAGAAAGAATTTACTGCAAAAAAATGCTGCATCAGCCTATGAAGCCATTGAAACTCACATGTTGGAGAAGCTGCAGTTTTCGTATTTCTTACTGGAGTCACTGAAGTCTACCGTACGTTTTGTGCTTACTTCATTACAAACAAGATGGAGACAAGCACACAGCCATGAGCAGCATTTCTTCAGAATAACACAGAATGGCTAAAAAACCATTGAATTATCTCCCGTTATGACTGCACTATCTACCAGCATGCGTGGCAACATTCGGCAGATAACAGAATTTTTTTCTGCAAGTGACAGGACAAAACGTCGAAGGACTCAGCACATCAGGTCAACGTCTACTTTAGATGAGTAAGCTTACCCTACCCAAATGAGGCTCAGAGCTGAGGGCAAAACCGATGCAGCTTAAGTTGAAAGGGACGTGGCATTTGGTACTCCAACGCAAGCAAGCAAATACAAACTTAGCCTGTCTACTTCTCCTCCTCTCGCCTTAACTAACGAGCGTGCTGTATGTCAGAGACAGTGGCAGAAACACAATAACACACGGGTTTCAAAGACACATAGTTTCTGACAGGTTACAGGCCCAGAAAATAAGAGTTGAAAATGTTAATTATTCTCGCGATATATTAACACGTTGAACGCTGACTGACGACAATTGTCGTCCGCCGGGTGCTATCCGGTGACTGCGGACGAAAATTGTCGTCCAAGCTCGCTTTGCCTTTTAAAGGCCATTTAATTTCAGTCACCGGCAAAACTCGAAAAAAATGACGCCGCATTGAAAGTGTTAAATTTGAACTTGTATGAACACGTGCCGGACACCCCTTCGTGTTGGAAGTTTCTGACGTGATATTTGTCCAATATGTCAGATAACGAACAAGAACGTTCCAATATTCCTGATCACTCCAATGCTGCCGCGACCGCCCACCATTCAACACCCGTTGATGTAGCACGGTCTGTGTTCGTTGCACCAGCAGGTGTGCCGGGAATTGAAAAATTGGAAGGAGAAAAGAACTATAATGTATGGAAATGGCAGATGAAAATGCTTCTAATAGACTATGGTATGTGGGAATGTGTTACTGGCCGGGACACGGATCCAATTAAAGATCAACGTGCGCATGCAAAGACCAGTTTGGCTGTGAAACCCGTGTGTGCTTCTCACATTTATAGATGTAGCACAGCTAAGGAAGCATGGGAAAATCTTCAAAAAGCTTTTGGTAGCTCTGGATTGACTCACGAACTTATGCTAGAGAGACAGTTAATGAGAGTGCGTTATGAAGATTTCAGTTCCATGTCCGAATACATTAATGGCATCCTTTCTATTGTGAATCAGCTGGCAGATATCGGCGTTGTCATTCCTGATCATAAAGTTGAAAAAATTTTGTTGAGTCGACTATCAGAGTCTTTCGAGACTTTGGTGCAAGGTTTTGCATCCACTCATACTGAAGTGAAAAGTGAGGAAGTGAAAAAGCTTTTGATAGAGGAGAATTGTGGAAGAAGTGCCAATGAGTCCGAATCTTCTCTGGCATCCGTCAAACTCAAATCAAGTGTTTCACATGCCTCTACTTCAAACAAGAAAAGTGCTCCCAGCAAAATTGTTTGTAATTACTGCAACAAAGAGGGACATAAACGACCGCAGTGCAATAAGTGGAAAAAACTGAGAAACAAAAGTTCCTCAAGTTTTCAAGATGCATCAAGAAATTCCAAGAAATCTGATGGCAATAATGGTTTTGTTCTTCTGACTGCTGCGACATATAGTACAATTAAAATGCCAAAAAATCAGTGGTTCTTTGATAGTGGTGGAAGTCAACATCTTACATCTCGTGGTGACTGGATAGATAACCTCAAAACTTCTGTGAATGCTGATTTCCTAATGGTTAACCACTTCCCTGACAAGCCCGCATATATTCGGGCACCGAGGTTGTGCAAATTCTGACAAGCCCGCATATATTCGGGCAAGTCCGCGATGTCCGTATATTTTTCTTTACGCCCGCATATAGTCGGCCGATGCTAGTAGTTTGCGTTCCTGCCGCCTCCCATGCTGTTGAAGGTCCAGAGCCACCGATGCGGCAAGCGGCGCTCTTTTCAAACAGTGATTTCTAATGTTAAAACAATGGTCATTTTTGGTAATATTTCTAGAAATTCGAGGGTTATAATTTTTTACGCACTGAAAAGTTATCCCCATACGAAATTTCAATCACCTACATTGTCATTCGTAACTATCCGTCTATTTACTTCATGCATGGAGTTTCTTTTGCGAACTTTTTACGAAATTTACAACTTCAATTTTTGTTATTTATAGATAATTATTGCAAATTTATGATGTAAAACTTCCGTTTTACATGACAAAAACTTTCTAAATAAGTAAATAATTTTTAAATTAGTTATTTTCATTTATTTCGTCATTTACTACATGAGCATTCAATTACATTTTTCTTCAACATTTTAGCGGTCATTATAAAAATTGCAATTTCAATTTTGCGCTAATTTTCACTGCTACGATGAGTTCCACAGTAATTGGAATACAATATTTCTCTAGCAACAGAACATGAATCTTTCCTTGCCTTATTCTTTACTATAGATATATATTTGTTACCATATATGTTTGTTACTATATATATTTGTTACAATATATATTTGTTACTATACATTTTATGTAATTTTATATTATTCGTTCGCAAATTTTTCTTACGGTAATTTTTATATATGTAGGAAATGTCTATTGTACCGTTCTCTTTAGATAAAATGGCGTGAGCGTAAATGTTTAGATATGTTGCGAATGTTATTTCATCAGCCCCTTTCATTTTTCTACTTTGAATACTGGCGGAAGTTGTGAAACATATTTATGGAAACAGCTTTACGATGAAGACGTCTGAAGGTCGTACGTTCTCAATAGAAATCAACACAAGTGCCCTGTGTATGTGCTACCCTAACCCACATGAGTACGAGAAAATAGGAAAGATAGAGATAAATCCCAAACATGTGTAATGCCTTCTATTGTCGTGCTTGACACTTTCCTGAGGTCAGAAAACACCCGCTCGAGAGCCGATGGCCCGCTGAGCAACCTGGCGCCCGGTATCATGCCATGCTAATATGCCACCCTTTGCTCCCCGAGCTACTTTCCCACCAGCCAACCCTTTACTAATGGGCTTTTCTCGATATAAATTTACCGTTAGTTGGAAAATTCATGCTGTTGCGGTATGCACATGTGTGTTTATTTTCCAGGAAATGGTAGGAACGGAAAAGAAAAATTTTATGATGAGCATGGGATGGGCTTTTCACACTTAGGGGCGAGATCCTTTGCATATCGTGATTGTTTCCACGAGTACTTTGTCGGAAGGACGATAGTGACAGTCTTTCGTTGAGTTTCAGAGAATACGCATCCTTGATTTTCAGAGCGCATGCACTTTTTCGCTGAAATTCCACCGATAGATACTAACTTTCCATTTTTAGTTCTAACATTTTCGTTCTAATACGAGCGGTGTAGTAGAAGTGAACTCTATGGAAAATTATTTGTTTTCGCGCAGTAACATTTAGTAATCAGAAATGGATTCTGGAGAGGAATCAGTGTTGACCAGCAGTGATTCGGAGGTTATGGACATTGAAGTTCCTGGCTCCTAGTCGACTCTCTCCGGAGAAACAAGCTCCGAATCAGAATGCGCAGCGGAACATTCGTGGGAAGCGGAGTGGGAGGAAATGCTTACAACGAATCCTCCTCCGGCACCACCTAGGTTTCTTTTTGAAGGTAATTCTTTGATGAACTTCGACCTGGTTTCCGAATGATATTCCCTAAAAAAACATTTTTTCCGTTGAAAATGTTGACTTTATAACTTGGGAAACTAATCACTGCGCCAGTAACACTTTGCGTGAAAAAGCGGGGCCGAGCAGTGGTAGCGTAAATCAGTGGCGAGCTGTGACAAGCTCAGAAATTCGTGTTTTTTGCCCTTGTAATGCTACAGAGCAGAGTGCGAAAGCCAGATACTGAGTTTTATTGGTCAACGAGACCAATACTCTCCTCTCTTTTTTTTGTACACACAATGTCTTACCGATGATTCGTAAAAATAAGGCAATATTTACATTTTGCCTATAATAACGATTTTGAACCCCAAACACACCCCAAACAATATAAAATATGGCCGATTTGCCAGAGGCTGGAGGAAAAGTTCAAGGCACTCCATACACCATACATGTTACCATCGAAAAGAGCCTACGGCAGTTCATGCCTAAGCCGCCACGGCAGTTCATGCCTATGAAAAGAGCTTCATTTGGCAAGTATTTTTTCTTTGTGAATCGAGAACTGGATACGTGTGGTCAACGACAATTTACACGGGAAATGGGACTGTGTTGGATAAAGACTTTGCCCATTTATCCATGACCTCAAAAGTGATGATGACTCTAATGAAGCCATTATTTGGCCTATGATATTTCCTGACGATGGATAACTTTTATACGTCTCCAGATCTAGCCGACTTGCTCGCTTCACACTCCACTGACTCGTATGGAACACTGAGGAAAGGGATTCCAGCATACTTCAAAGACAATCAAGTAAAAGAAATGAATTTTCTTGTTTTTGTCATAGAATGAATGCTGTTATAACATTTTCAGAGCGAAAGTCGTCGTCATGCGGGCTGCCTAACTTCCATGAATGTTTGTGCGTTGTTTCTTGATGTGCTATGGACTAAAATTAATAGTTAACATTAACGTTGTCCGCAAAGATATGCTTTTGCAATATTAACTAAATGTATTCATCATTGGCTGACTAACTAAGGTTTACGGGAAGGAAAGTTATACTGATATGCAGGTTGCCTAATTCTCTTAAGTTTAGGGGCAACATTCAGAAATTATTGAATAAATCATTAGTTATTTGGAATAAAAAATAAAGGAAAACATTTTCAGATTTGCCTCCATTTAATGCTTATGAATCTGAAATAAAAAAATATGACTTTTTTTGACCGGTTTTGTAAAAAAAATCCGTCAGGGAAGTGGTTAATGGTTCTGTAAAGTCATGCCAAGGCGTCGGAAATGAGCCATTTATTTTTAAAAATACTAAGCCCCTAGATCATGGTACGATTACTGATTTATTGTTTTGTAAACAGAGTGTTGCTAATCTGCTGTCTGTTTCTAAAATTACAGAAAAAGGTAAAGTACTTGTGTTTGACAGATATGGTGTTAATGTGTTTGATGAAAACCGAGTTAACATTACAGGTACAAGTCAGCTTACAGGCAGTGCTATTGGCGGCATTTATAAGTTAGACCAAAATGGAAAAACCAAAGCGACTGTTTATGGTAATTGAATGCCTAAAGTATCTGCTATGGCAAGTGCATCTCTTGTGTGTTCATCTAAGGTATTGTTTCTGATATTCCTAAACAAATTCCTCTTGAAGTAGACGCTGTGCACAATTTTTTGCCCTTTATGATGAATATGTCTAATGTATCTAAGGAAATTTGGCATAAAAGGACAGGGCACCTTAATTATAAATATTCGTCTAAGCTCAAGGATCTAGCTGATGGCATAAAGTTTGTTGAAGGACAACACACAGAGTGTATTCCATGTATACATGGTAAGCATTGCAAAAGGCCATTCCATCACACAGTTGGTCGAGCATCTGGCTTTAGCTGAGGTATTCCGCCCTCCTTTGACGTTTTTTATCACTGACCGTAGACAAAGATGAATGGGGGTTAAAACTGTGTATCAAGGACTTATGGTCTGTTATAATTGTAAAGTGATGGCCTCGTAAAAATAGGTCAAATTTCTTGACTGCCCAAACAATTGGTCTGGCTTCCTTGTCTAGAACACATTGGTGGACTTTGGTGGAAGCAAGTAATTCCTTGGATTTCTTAAATGCCTTGCTACATTTAGTACTCCACTCAAACTCTGGCTTATTCAGACAGTTGTACAAAGGACTCATTACAGCAGATATGTTTGGCAAGAATTATGAATAATAATTTACCATACCACAAAAATATCTAATCTGTCTCTCATCTCTAGCTCAGGGGCATTCAAAACTGCTTTTACCTTTTGGGGTGTTGTCCTCAGTCCACGCTTGTCAATTACATGGCCACAATACTAAACTTCATTCTGGAAAAATTGACTCTTTGTCAGGTTGATGGTTAACCCAGCAGCTTTATACCTTTCACAAGAGTAATTACGTTTAACCTGTGTCCAGCATCAGATACTCCTGTAACAATGGTGTCGTCAAGGTAACAAAAGTTTTTTTAAGCCCTGAATGAATACTGTCCATCTTTGATTGCCACACTGCAGGTGCAGATGCCACTCCATAAGATAATCTCGTTAACCTAAATAGACCCTAAGGAGTAACAAGTGTTTGCAGTTCTTGGGAGGACTCATCCATTTCTAAATACATGTATGCACTGTTCAAATCTAGCTTCGCAAACTTCGCTCCCTTTCCTAACTTGGCAAATATTTAATCAATTCTAGGCAAAGGATATTGTGGAACAACCAACCTCGGGTTTAGAGTTAGGTACTTTAAAGTCACCACAAATCCTAACTTTAATTTTCATATCTCTTGACTCTGTAATTATGGGCACTATGGGAGTAGCTCACTGATTACTTGCAACTCTACATCACTCAGCTTCACTAAATGACCATTACAAACCATTTCTAAAATTTTGCTTTCAACAAGGGATCGGTCCTCAACAATCTCAACCTAGGCACCGTTCAAAACACCTACCTTATTGTTAGATGTAAACACTTCAGGATAACTTGCCTTAAGCTAATCAACAGAATCAATCTCCGGTTTAAGCATAGCTACCTTACTAATTTTACATGCATTAGCAACAGCTTCCCAGTCAAGCGGTAACAATCTTATCCAATTACTACCTAACACATTTGAACACTTGGCATCAACTACATACAATGGCAATTTAAAAGATTTATCATCAAGCTCAGCAGATACTTCCACGAAATAAAATTGGGCATCAAGTTTCTGATTGTCGTATTGTATTAAGTTAGCTTTACTCTTGCTCAGCTTATCTTTAGGAAAATATCTTACCCATTCAGACATTGGTACCCAGGTACTGTGAGCTCCAGTGTCCAATTCAAAAGGCATAACCTTACCGTTTACAATTAGCTTGGTTACAAAACAATTTCAGTCATCTACAGTTCACCCACCTCCTCACAACATGGTTCAGCAATCACAACTTTTCCTACCCCATTTTCCATAATTATTTTAAAATTTCTCACCATTACTCTCTCATAATTATCATCACTTCCATCACTTTCACCTTCCGAATGCTCAGTATCCTCCGAATCATCTAACACTAACCAATACATCTTTTTCTTCCGCCTAGGCTTGGGCACTTTCGGCTTCTTCTTCTGTTTCCCTTCTCCGTATTTCTTGTATTTCTTACTTGGCGCAGTGGCAACTTTTGATTTATTACTAAGACACATCGCCGGCATGTGACCCTTAAGTTTGCAGAATATCCTTTGGAAATCGAATCTCTGGTTGTCTACGAAATATGCTATTGTTGATTTCAGAGAAAAATGTGCAATTTTCAGCTAAAACGTGATTTTCAGCGAAGCGCAAAAGACAGTCGGTTGAAAGAAAGAGAAACTTCAATTATTCAGCCATCTGATAAAAAAATCCCTGCCCATCCCTGTCTAAAGTGAAAGTACTTTTAAAAAGCAAAAAATGAAACCACTGCACCGAACCCAATGGGACATGGACCACCAGGGGGGCCTTCGGAGTCCCTGAGGGCTTTTCAAAACAGCCCATGTTACAACCAGATATATTTTCTATCTACATTCCACATTTCAGCTCAATCGATCCAGTAGGTTTTGGGTGATGGAGCAACAGACAGACACCATTACATTTTTATATATGTTTTTGTAAGGATTAGTACATACTAAAAATAAATTGTCAAATTTCAAGACTAGGTGTGATGTCGACTCCTACCTTAAAAGAAATAAACATGATCTGAATACACGATCCTATAGGCTGCAAAAGTCAGCTGACAAGGAGAATCATCAGGTAATGGGAATGAAATGTTATAAAAATTTGCCTGATAATGTTGGAAATCTTCCTGAACACAAATTCAAACCTAAGATGTACACATAGCTTTTCCATGAACCATTTACTCTGTGAGTTCTTGAAAGTCCAAGTCGTTGATGTATAGTTTTCTGTATCCAATGGTTTTTGTGACTTTTATTACTGACGAGATCTATAGCTCTACTTGGCTCCTGGATCAATACAAATTATTATGTATTATTATTTAGGTGCATTGAAAAGAAGCTGTTGAATAGCACCCTTTAGGTACTTATGGAAGAAGAACGAATAGTAATGTGAGAAATGGCAGGTGATATTTCAATGGTGAAGTTGCAAATGATATTTTAGCCCTTTTAACAACTGCCAGTTTATGTGAAAGGAGATGTCGGCCTTCATTGATGAAAAGTTAGAATTTTTCTCCATAAACTACATTTTTCTTTAAGAATGTCTCTTCCAGCTAATTATGCGCCAATCTTTTCTATGCACTATTGGAATTAGTACTCCCAGCAGTATTCAGATAAAAATTTGCTCTAGCATACGGAATTCATATCACTCACTAGAGTTTTTTTTACTTTTACCCTAACCAAAAAAATAAAAATAAATAGGAAAATTAACTCCTTGGTATTCAATTTTACTGACAAATCAGCCATATTGGCAAAATATATAGGTTCAAGAAATAATTTTGAAAGACACGGTAGTGACGCCATCTCATGACCACTTAATAATTAGCCTGCATTACACGACGGAGGCCAGCCCGGATTAGCGAGGGTCTACTGTATATTTTCACAGACTATACAAGGTTGTATTTAATAAAAATTCACCTACCCTCAGGGCAGCCTTGCTCCTCTTCAATCAGTGAATCCCAGTGCATTTCAAGGCGAGAGTACAAGGAACGCATGATATCAGTCTTCACAGCCTAAAAAAACATGATTAGTGACATTTAGAGATGCTGATAAGTCACCCACAAGATAAAATATGCATCACACTAATTAACTTGAGCTCAATACCTTCTCTGCTTCTTCCACAGTAGCTTTCTGATGAAGAAACACTCTGCAAGCTAGAACACCAACCAATCTCAATTCACCACAGCAGTCAATTGTCGTCACTCCTGATGAATCACCACTATCTTCCGTGACATTCTAGAGAATAAATGAGGATATTTTTAGACAGACTCAAGATGGAATGATATTTTCAAGTAGTACATCACTGTGCCATTGACCTTCGTGATATTCCTGCAAACACTCAATAATTTGCAGCCTTACCACTCTGCTTCATCATATTTATGGACTAATCTTTGAAATAAATCAATCGAAATAAAAATACCCAGGGATGAGTAAAGCAGTATGTTCTCAGATGAGCAATTCTAATGCTCAATGCTTAAAACGGTGGGATTTTAGACAAATAAGGGAAAATATTTTCTGTGAAAGGCTGTCGTACATGACTACTCATTAGCTAGCATAAAAATTAGATAGAGACATTTATTATAGAGCAATGTATGTAGTTTGGACCAATGGACAAGCTTTTTCCATTTTAAAAAACAAAAAATGGTACACCACAAAATACGATTGACAGAGTGAGGACTGACAGAGTTTTGCCTTAAGAATTCCTACTTCTTATGGAAAGGGAAATATTACCACCAAGACGAAGGTATGGCTATGGGTTCGCCCCTCTCCCCTGTGGTCGCCAACTTATTCATGGAAGATTTTGAGCAGCAGGCCATCCAGGCTTACCCGAAGAAACCTTCCAGGTGGCTTAGATATGTTGACGATACATTCGTAATTTGGCCTCAAGGAAGAGACGAGCTGGATAAGTTCCTGAATCACCTCAATTCCCAACACCCATACGTTTTACTATGGAGATTGAAGAACGTGGACAGCTGCCATTCCTGGATGTTTTGGTCAGCAGAGGACCCGATGGAAGACAGACATGCAGTGTATCGCAAAAAAATGCACACGGACAGATACCTGAATGCAGGCTCACACCACCATCCTACCCAGAAAGTGTCATTGATTGACACACTACTACATAGAGCCTACACCATTGCAGATAATAATTCACTCCCGACTAAGAAACAGAAACTGAAAGCCGCCCTGGAGAAGAATGGTTACTCATCAAGATTGGTCCTGAAAAGGACCGCCAGGTTGGAGAGGAGTAACCAGAGGAAATCCGACCAGGAGGAGTCTAAGAATAAGGAGAAACCATCGGCCTATGCCACCATCTCCTACGTCGCAGGAACTGCGGAACCTAATGACAGAATACTGAAGAAATACAACATTGTGACCAGGTTCTCCACCACCAAGAAAGTGAGAGACATTCTGCCTAACCCGCAAGAGCAGATCTCTAGCACCATGAAGGAGGGAGTGTACAAAATCAACTGTACGTGTGGGAAAGTTTATAAAGCCCCTAAAGTGAGAAAGGATTCCAAAAATGTGGTCATTCTGACCAAGGTACAAAGGCTGTGATCCTGTATTCTGCGGCCAAAGCCAGGAAACAGTTTCTGGTGCTCCAATTGAAAACTGCCACCCCATCTATCACCCATCCCATTATTTCCTCCCCTCCAAGGCTACCAATCGCTTATATCCTAAGCTTACCCATTCCACCTTGTCCATGCCAACAGACCCCCTCCTCACCTGACTCATCCCTGAGAACGCTCTATTTTGCAACCGAGTAACACCGTTGTGTGAACCTGCTGACTTTCAGTCATTTTGTACTAAGAGAGAAGCTCAACCTCTCGTACTTGTGTATTTTAATCATTTTCTGAGTGGAAACTCTCATAACGTTCGCCTGGCACTCGACCTGAGGGTAAATTGCTTGTAACTTGGTTGGTTTTATGTGTGAAATATATTGATAGTTATGATATGTTATTGATTGATAATACTTGTGTTTCGTTCAATTTCCTCATTTTTCTCACCCGAGCTTGGGAAGAGTTTGTTTTTACGGATGTTATCGGCGAGAAAAACTATTCCCTTCTCCCGATAGCACTTCAATGGATACATTGAATGTTGAAAAACATTTTGTTTATTTACTGTTGTGAAACATCAATGGACGTGTGAACAAGAGGATTTCACTCACTTCGCTTTCGTGGAATCAGGTGTGTTGAATTAGAATAAAGCTAACAGTCATTTCACCATTGATGGTGTTCGAAATACATCAAATACTTCGAACATGAATATACATGACTTCGTATGTGAATGTTCGTCGATGTAGTGACTAACAGCAAATTGTATGCAATCCAGGTCTGATAAATTGGCAGTATTCTGTGTCCGGACTAATATTTGTGATGCTGGAATGGAGAACAAGTTTGTTTATAGCTGGAAACACAGCGAAGAACACACTATAATTGCTACAAATGGAGTACCTAAAGCTCATCACCCTCACGTTAATGATGTGATCAGTATTGGAAAAAGGTGTGTAAATTTGTGGTCTTGTTATTGTTTCTAAAATTTTCTGTATGGTGCACTGCAATAAATGTGTAAGTTGATGAGTACAATAACTCATCCAGTTATTCTTTCTATTTCACGTATCGCCTTGTCGTTCTACATGAAGAATCATTAATGCCTAGGGAAATTGTTTGATCGAGGAAGCCGGACTGCACCAGGGATACATTTTTCCTCACGTATGTATCAACTTCAAGCATTTTTCACAGCATTCAAATAAGTTGATCTTGTAAATAGTAGAATTCAATGTTACAAAAACACAGTACAAAATACCACTAATTATTTTTAATGCTGTCGACAGGTTTCGACGACTAAAGCATCATTTAGAAGACAAAACATATATATATATATATAAAAGGTATTTTGTACTGTGTTTTTGTAACTATGAATTCTAACTTCAATTTCCACAAAGTATCGCCACAATTGATTAATTTGATTTGTAAATAGTATATCGTATTGATGTTGACAACACGGTGAACTAATAATTTTAAATGACTTCTCTGCTCAATTTGTGTTTGAGTAAGTCTGTTTGCGGCCCTTTGCTTTCGTAATGGTATTTGATCCGAGAGTGTCATGTCCTAGCTTATACACGTAAGCTGTTAAAGCAAGTGGATTTTGTGACAGATTCATTTTCCAGTCAACATCATTTAAATTATTTTTGTTATGTTATTTTTAACATTACATTTTCCCCTTATACCATTTTATGGTCTGGTAGGAATTGTTAAATTTTAAAATGACTTTAAGTGACACAAGTACTTGTTTTAATGCCTGTATTTGTTGTGTACCAGTGAATAAACATATGAATAAACATTCCGGTAAACGAGTACTGTGTATGAGTTTTATTTTTCCTCATTCAATCAATAACCTGTGAGTAATATTTTTGAGGCCCCGTTACCAGGTGATTCCACTGCGCATAAGATTCAGGATATAAGGTAAGTTCGAAATGTGGTGTTATTTATTTAAAACCTAAGATTGGGTTAGGCATTTTCAGCTTGGGAAATATAATTTTAAGTCTAAAGTGGAAATAAAATGAATGTGGGATTCCTCAGAAACTGGGGTTTAGATTCGAATCACGCACCTACCACTTCCTTGTGGACTCGTTCGTAGCAAAGCTATACGCATTGGGCTCACGGTTCTGTTGCCTCCGTTTCAACCAGCAATTAAACAAAATTCAGACTAGTTTGATATTGAACTTGCAAATAAAAGAAACTGGTGCGATTGTTTTCAATGAGTGCATTTCCAATTCAACTTCAGTAACAAATTTCTCAGCTTTTCAAGAAATTACTTTTTTTGGTTGGCAGCTCTTGAACCTTTTGCAGTACCTCTTTCTTATTCTTTTTCTCTTGGGAACTTTTCCTCTTCGATCTCTGCTAAGGCTTCACTGTACTTTGCAAGCATTTCGGAAACTGTGAATTAATTGCTTCATGATAGGTACGGATCTAACACCCAAAATAATTCAATTAGAACAAAATTGTATTTGTTGGGCAATACACGAATTATAATTAGCTTGGGTTTCCCCTGTACAGTGGCCCTGTCGACTTCTAACCAGAGGGCCATGATTTCAACATGCAGTGACTGAATATGTACTTCCCCTCCTTTAAAAACATTTCTGCAAACATTAAAATGAGGAGAGTTGAGATTATTGGGAGAGAATTATCAATTACATATATAGCAATACCCAATTATCCATTTAGGTTGCTGGCAGAATGGTTTACGTATAATTGCAAGAAAATGCCTTCGCGCATGCGCAGACATTTAGATTTCTTGTAAATTTGGCAACACCAAGAATTCCATTCGTACGGCTCTTCGAACGGAATCAAGATTTTCATGCAGAATTTTGTTTCCACTGACGGAGATATAAAATCGCATTTCAGCATCAATTCCAATTTCATTCATAGCGGTCATTTTCCATGGGAATTATTCCATGTGGAATTTGCATTGTTATGTAATCGGACCCCTGGACTGCGTGAAGTGAGAGGGGGGTGGGGTGACGAAGCACAAGCTGCAAGTGGGCGCAGAGCTACGAAAAGAGTATAACATGAACAGGGAGTAGACAGACACGAAATGTTTTAGTAAATGAGTAGGCTAGGGGAATTTGTCTAAAATGTTTTGAATGAAGGCTCTCATAAAGTGAAGACAATCACTGCGGAATATTAATGTCTTTGTCCGATGGCTTAACTGAGCATTTTCTGATAGCAGATTTTGTAGCATAACCCAAATTAATATCCTTTGCCATGATCAGATTTGATTTATCTTCAAGGTCTATGTTATAAATAACCCTGTTAAAGAAAGCTTCATCAGTTACAAAATGAGTCATGACAGTTTTCACTAATGTATGGAGAGATGAAGACAAAAATAGCGCAAGGGGTTACTCTGATTGAAATTTCGTGAGGAATAGTTCAATTTGATTAGCCATTGACTCAAATAATGTGAGCTTGACAGGTAAAAGTTTTTCCTTCAGGGCCTCCTTCACAATTTGGTAACTGCCACAGTCAGGGATTGATATAGCAATCTTGGGTTTAGGTTTAATTTCCTTTTGTTCCTTCCTAACTTTCTACTTTATCCACATACTTCTTTATGTCTGGTAAAACATCCAGAGCTCTCGTGGTGACCTTCCTATTTTCCGCCCACTTTATAGCACAAACCTTGTGCGGGAATAGAAATGATCCAGTTATATTGATAAAATCAGCTCTCCGAGAAGGTACATGTTTGAAAAGGTTATACAAAGCCCTCAGAAATTCAATCTAGTTCCAGCTTGATGCCTTACACCCAGCCTTGAAGGCTACATGCACGGTATGTAACCCAGAAGAGCCAAAGTCAATTAGAACTGGATCACAATCCTTTTTCAGCTTATCTTTTAAACCAAATAAAAATCTCAAATTAACATTAGGACCATCCATTGAAACGTGAACTATTTTTTTCATGTCAATTCCAGCAAAACCTTGTTCAAAAGCATTAAAAATGTTCTTGGCAGCCGTTTTAACATTACAAAATAATTTTTAAAAATTAAAAAAATGGTGCAGAGTCGAAGAGTGTTACAAAAAGTCGTTGAGAGTTTAGAAAAAAGAAATTTCGAAAATAACAAGTTAGAGACGCTCCTTCTCTCAGTATATTTAAGCGCAGGGTTGCTCATATATATACATAAATGGCTGTGTAATATATTGGTAAAATTATTATTGTTACAATGATCAAAGTTTATTATCTATAATTCGACTCTCTGTTATTGAAAATTGTTAAAAAAATACTATATTGATTGTGTTAATGAATGATATGTGTTATGTGAAAAAGTGATGTGTGTTAGTGAAAAATTTGTTAAAATGATAAAAGTTTAATATTTATAATTTCACTCTTTGATATTGAAAATTAATTATAAAAGGCGTTTGCCATAAAATGTATTATATTGTATCAAAAGGGTTGCTAAGCCCGTATATAAATAAATAAATAAATAAATAACAAGGTAAAATTATCCATAAAGTGAAAAAAAACATGAAAGCACAAGCCACGATGACAGGGCAATATCGGATCTCAACTGTTTCCCGTCTGCTCTCTGATTTTGAATTTTGTCTAACGGCTTACGTCTCCCATTGGAGAGAGGCTGTCATAAGAAATCCCTTCCGGCTTACGTCCATTGTAGACCAGACATAAAAGCCTTCACATTTCTTCAGTGAATGCCTTGCCTTCTGCCACCATCACTGCAGGGACTGCAACTACTTAACTCTATGGATTATGAAGCTTTAAATAATGGGAAGAAAACGTAATCTCCAAATTTGCGAAAAAAAAACATTTTTCCAGAACACTCACCAAATTCCCTGAGTTTTCTATGTAGAAGACAGAAATTCCCTAATTATTCCAGGTTAGTGGACACCCTGATAATGTAATCAAAGTTGCAGTTTAAACCTCTCTCTCTCTGCCTCAATGAAAATTGGCTGCCATGCATTTTCCAGGTTTTTTCGGAAAAATACAAAAATTCCCTGAGCTTTCCAGGATAAAATATTTCCCTGAGTTTTCCAGGTCGCTGGAAACCCTGATGTTACTACGTTGCATTATGACAGCACTCAACGTAGTGAAGTACCATCAATTCATCTTAAGTCGGATTCCACACCCCCTGTCCGACTTAAGACGGATTGACAGTAGTGTTTTTTTGCACAAAAAATCTTGATGCAGTGTTCAAATAGTTTTGTAAAGATGAAATATTTTTTTCATGTAATTTGCATCCTTTGATTCTGCTGTGATAAATATTTCACTGTGTCTGGCTGATTAGTCAATGAACTATGAATTTCTACAGTATACAAAGTACTCAGAAAGCAGAACCTTAGAGGTGATATTTATGAGAAATGTTCCATAACATTGACCCCAATATCTTGGAAACTATAGGGCTTAGGAATGAAAATTTTTGCATGGATTAATAATTTGGTTGCAGCAGGTAGTGATAAAAGTTTCATGGAAATCTGAGCCAGCGGGAGTCATGGGCTAGGTGAATTGACATAGTGACCCTTCAATTTTTCGTATGTGGATAGAAAAACTTTAAAAAAATTAAAAAAGTCATATTTGCAAATAAAAATCCCACTATTTTTCTTTCTCAGTATCACAGAGTACATTTTTGGGCATTAATACAAATTGATTTGATAATTCCTCTGCCTTTGAGTGATAATGCCAATTAAAGGAGTAATGTTTTGGTGCTGAAAAACTTCATTAATTAATAATTAACACACTTATAGTGGCTCACAGAGCAAGGAAAATTTAATGAAACTTGTTTCAGAGGAATCTAGGCACTTTGACTGACATGTGATAAAAATTTGACTGCAATATACCAATTAATCCATGAGCTAGGAATTATTTCCTTATTCAATGTTCTTTAAAAATGAAACCTCGGAAGTGACCTTTATGAGCAATTTTCCCAAAACAAAACCAAACAAAAGAAAAAAAAAAAAAGACTCCCTACATCTTGGAAACTATGCTACCTCAACAGAAAAAAACTTTGTATGGCTCATTAACTTGATGATATTAGCAAGTTAAAAATTTTCATGAAAATCTGAGACGGTGGGTGACATCTTGAAAGTTTTTAGGGTGATTTGACGTGGAATGACCTTATAGCTAATCTAGGATTAGAAGCCACTTCTTGGAGTTCCGAGTCCCATAAACCTTTGCACTTACTCAACCTGCTCTCAAAGTAAACAAGTCAAGGTCACTGACCACCCCAATTACCTAAAGCATGATGCCACTGATGTTACCTCCTCTTTACTTGCAGTGGCATTCTTACAAATTGATCCTTTATCCAAATATTTTTAGTTTCTGTTACCTCCTGTGATATGTGGGTAATGAAAAATAATATTCTGCATACACGCAATGAACATTTATCACAGGACATGGCTTTTAAAAGGGCTTTAACCCTTTTACTGCCAGCCCATTTCGGGTAGGATGTGCGATGAATGCCAAGGCTCTCTTCAGATTTTTAACCTTTATCATACAAGGTTTTTTGTCGGCTGTATGTCTAAACTACCAAGGTTTTTTAAACTTTCTGCCACTAAAACGTAGTGTTTAAAAAAAAATTAATACAAGAAAAGTATTTGTTATCACAATAAAGTAAAAAGTGCTTGTAACGTCAGACGTTTATTTTGTTTCAAAACTCTTTATTCTTTCCATTACAATCTTTCTTGATGCATCCAGCATCCTCTCCAAATCCAATTCTCCCCAACAATCCCCCTTTTCTTTATATCAACAACCCCCCAGCAACCCAGCATCAACAACACAATTCATATCATACGTTACATGCTTTAGAGAGTTTTTACAGGGCTTTCATGTGACTTGATTTCATTGGGATATAACAATATTTTAAATAAAAGTTTAATTATTGTTTATGCAAAAAAAATTAAATTATTTTCGAGGGTGAAGGCTTTTTTTTGCCCAAAAACGAGTGATTCCTCTACAAAAGTGGTGTTCCACAATGCAATTAGTTCAATTTAGGGTTTCAAGTAATGGAGTGGTAAATAACCATAAAAAATGGAAAATATCCAAAGTATAACAACTACCTTCTTCCGAGAGTCGCCGTTTTTCTCTTCCAAACACTCTGAAAGACAAATTTTTCACCATAATACTTGTTTTTTTGCATAATAAAGTACTTTATTTGAATAGATTAATTAATTTTCCGTCTGCTGTTTTTCTTTTATTCCTTCCTTTTAGACAATATTTTACCAGATATTCGATGTAATTACGTTCAAACTCATGTTGGGTAGATATGTTATTTTCGTGTTCCGAAAGTCTACTGAAAGAAACTTTCAACATAGAAAAAAATATTTTGTATCCACATTATGGATATAAATCCTACACGCAGTAACCAAGCAATACATGCGACATAAATTGATTGTTTTTAGTCATTGATGGACCACTTCTGGCTCACTTTAGCGGACCGTTCCAATTGCGTCATAAGTGAAAAACCGCAGTCGGTGTTGTGTGCTGAGCGGTGATGTAGTAGCTGATGCTGTAGTAACTCACTCTAACCCTTTATTTTTAGAGACAATGTCTCCAAAAAGAAAGGGTTAGAGTGAGGGAAAATATTCTTGATAAAGAAGGGGGAAGAGATCGGTGGAGGATGGGAGGGGGAGGTAGGGGTAATTGAGAAATATGAAGAAGTGAGACGGAGGGAGAGAGATGGAGGCTCAAGGTACTGCTGAGGGTTGATGATAAAACCTAGTACGTACGGCAATATTTTTTTTATATTTCTGATACAAAAACATGAGTGCACCTTGCATACGGAAATTTACTGTAGTTCAAAAACTTAAATAGCTATTTTGGCAATAAAACCCATATTTATGAGAAGTCATGTAAGTTTCGTAAATACCTGCACATTTTCCTTTGAGCTGAATATTATCATAGTGATGTCAGCCAGCTACAAATTTCATATATTGATAATTGTGCGATAGATCATGAATAAGAGGTCTACACACAGCCCAACTTCACATTCCGGGCACCAAAGTCTTGTTTCTTAAAACTATACTGATGAAAAATGACTCGTCCTTTGAACAATACAATCACCTTGCTCCAAAATAACTTTGTTTCCAAAAAATAATTTGACAAAATTGAGGAGACTATTCTCTATCGTGAGTGGTGCTTGATTTTTATCTAATCTATACGATGGTCCGGTGAGTGCATGCACTCTTTGCTTGAAATTCCGCAACGGTAAACACCAGGAGGGCTCAACATCTGTGTCACTGTCTCCATCACAACTGCTCTCTGTCAGAATTTCTATACCTTCCTCTTCTTCCAGAAGCCATATTGCTAGAACTACGAAATTACTAATAATATTGTCTCAAAAATACTCATGCCACAGCACACAACACTCTTGAACGATCAGTTTCAGGAGAGACTGTCTCACCGAGCCACTCCGCGATGATATGAAAATGTTAGTCATACCAGATTTGCAGACGGGAAGGACTTCAAAATGTATGTATGCAGAAAGGCTCCCGTGCTATCAAAGGCATCATTCAGCATCCTGTTATTTTGATTTGTGCTCACGTAAAGATTCCCTTTCCTCCTTACCAGTGAGATAAGCAAACTCGAACAAAGAGGATGAGTCATTCAGCGAACAGATGGTCCAGCGGAACCTATTATGCGTATGGCGATAAGGAAAAAACCTCTCATGAAAGTAAGATGTTCCTATCGCTGAGTGCTTTCTGAGAAGATAAGGATATAATTGGGCTGTATATCCTTCTCTGTATGTCAAAAGGATGAAGTTTCCTGGTCTCACACCAAGTAAACAAACCTAGAGTAAGGAGATGCATTATTTAGGCGAAAGATGGTCGAACAAAATCTCATTATCTTCACATAACCAAGAAAAAATTCTCATGATAGGAGGACCTTATATATTCTGAATGCTTCTCTAATAAAAATATATGTACATCTTTGTGCGGTTTATAACTTCATTTGTACTGAGGATAGTATTTGGTTCCCTCCTCATACAAACGGCAAGCAAACCTTGTTGACGGGAGTTGGATTCTTCATGTGATATTACTTCAAACAACGTATAATACCGTGAGATATCCACAGAAAAAAATTCAGATGGAAGAAAGATATATTTTTAGTCGAATGCTCCAAAAAAATATGACTTTCTATCATTTGACAATCCCAGGGGCCTTGAGAGTGAAAGGAGGACGCAGTGTGCCATATGAACACGCTCGTCAGTCTAGGGATATTTTTTTTGTGCCGGAGTGACATGCTCGGCTGATAAAGGTTAAAGGAAGGCCATTATATTCAGGTATTTAAAGTTGGGCCGATATATCGGCCCGTGGCAGTTTTTGCACATCCAACGTGGGCCGATATAGCGGCCCGCTGGCATTAAAAGGGTTAATACTTTTTAAGGAACAAATAATCCTGACTTCACGAATCATCTACAAAACGTTTAAAAAATCCTTCACTTTCCTTTGCATTTTTGCTTTGTATAATTTCTTTTTTAAGACCATATTAATTTTTCTAGCACACAAAATGCCTGGTATAGAGGTTTTAACTTCCTGTTCTAAGAATTGCATCAACGTTTTTGCTAATTGCAGAGCGATTTGCTGAGAAATTCATTTTGGATAGATTGTTTCTTCCTAATTACTATTGCAGTCATCTACGCACACAGTAGTGTTTGCAGTTCTGGTGGCAGAGAAGATAGCATGATCTTCAAGAATCTGATATCCTTACAATTCATTGCTATGACTG
Organism: Pyrrhosoma nymphula; assembly: GCA_963573305.1. Lineage (NCBI taxonomy): Eukaryota > Metazoa > Arthropoda > Insecta > Odonata > Coenagrionidae > Pyrrhosoma > Pyrrhosoma nymphula. Next base: position 95,219,293 of record OY754333.1, on the reverse strand, counting down.
AGCCATTCAGAGTTATGTTAGCAACAGAGCCAAGAATTATCCTCAACTTCTCCAAAACATCTAACATGACGGACTTCCGCTTTGCCAAGGAACTATACATTGTGAATCAATTATTTTCCTGAAGGAGACTTAGGATAAATAAAATGGCCGTGGAAGCAATATCAGTTCACTCGCCCTGGTTGCGCAAACACTGAGCAGGAGCAGTGATTCTGGGAACTCACTACATATACTGCAGCTCTGTCATGTGCGCAATTGAATAGCCTGCTGCAGGAAGACATTTTGTGATGGCCAAATGTAGCAATTTTTTAGATTTAAATACGGCTGCTGGCTGCGAGTACAATCCCAAGTAATAGTAGGTAACAGGGAACAATAGGAGAGAAGTAAGGGGTCGATATCGTAAAGGTACATAGAGCGGAAGTATCACGAGAAAATCTGGAGATAAGACGGCAGGAAAAGGGGCAATGGAAGGTACAAAGGTTCCCAAAGGAGGAGCATTCCCAAAAATAATTGTGAGGCCGCAACAGGAACGGGAAGGATACCCGAGAAAGAAGATGCATGGCCCAAATTGATGACGGAAAGGAGGGGAAGACAGAGACCTATGCCCGTAGCTGCAGAAAGTGAAAGGAAGATCCAGATGACGATAAGTGCAACATAAATAGACAGCAAAGAAAAAGTTAAAAGAAAGGACCCTTACAAACTCTATAAATATTGATAACCACAATCACATATGAGAGTGATTAAACTGGAAAGAAAACATTAAAAAAACTAACCTCCGTGAATAAATATTGTTTGCCAGTTGTAAAGTAATTTTAACAAACAAAATTTAAATTAAAAAGGGTTAAGATTGTAAATTGGGGCCAATATTAACCATTTAGTAAATTCTTAAATATTGGTGTTTTAAACAAAGGTCTAACTTCTTTTAATTACAAGTGTTGAGAGTTGTTTCAAATGTTATATGAAGTGCTTTATTTGTATGTGTTTATGTTCTAATCACCCTCGAATCTCATTTGGCAAGGAGGTAAACGTTTAAATATTTTCTCATCACATAGGGCACAATTTTATAAAATATAAAGTTAAGTGTGACCGGGTGAGATAACAAAGGGAAGAGATGGAAAGGAATAGTATGGGAGAGAGTTGTAGAGAGACTGAACGTTGGACAATCTGCGTTCTACTGTACATTAAAACTATCTTTATCTCAGATTCAAAACCCAGGAAAAAAATCTGATTGCATGTACAGGCGGTCCTCGACTTTCGTACACTCGACTTTCGTACAATTTGCACTTTCGTACGCTCCTAATTGATACCTTTTATTTGACTTTCGGACACAAAATTCAAACATTCGGACATTTGTCGAACAGAATTTTGAATTTCCCGCGATGGTGCATGGCGCATCACGGCATTCAATTGTTACATCTGGCGTTCTCGCTCGCTATTATACGCGACTGTGGGCAGTGTAGACTTTGAGCAAGGTATAACTTGTTTATTTACTGAATTCAATTAATATCGTATGAGTAGAATGAGTGGAAAACAAAAATATGATGTTCCTGAAAAGAGAGTTGGGAATTATTAGACGTGCTGAACTGGGAGGATCTTTAGCTGCGATCGGACTATCATTGAACTGAAGCTGTTCTACTGTGTGTTCAATAGTAAAGGGGAAATATTAAATTATAGACCATGTTCGAAATGCTGGGAAGTGAATGCGAAATTCACGATTTTTTTATGGCCTACGAAACGTCATTCTATTTTCGTTTGTCTTTTGTCCGGTTTAGGAAATTGCGAAATTTTGTTGCTTCTTTAATTGTAATAGACTAAATTACATCGAGTTTAAGGGTCCAAAAATTAAATGTTGTGATGCTTCTTGTTTTGTGTCTTTTTAGTTATAGTGGACGTTATCAGTGAAATGTTAATTTCTGATTGGGAAAAATTAGAAATGCATATGTTTACTCAGTACACAACGATATTCTTTTAGAACCGTTTATCAAGACTACATAGTTTTAAAAGTAATTACGTATTGTTTGAATAATAATTAATGTATTTTTAAACTTTTGTGTTAAAAATAAAATTTCCTTCCAACTGATATGAGGTTTTACTGTGTATATTTAACTCTCCAGGAACGTAACCCCTAATTAGTATGGGGCTCTATTGTTCGACTTTCGTACATTCGACTTTCGTACACGTTTTCTGGAACCCATTGTGTACGAAAGTCGAGGACTGCCTGTATCCTATTTACTTATGTCTAAAGTGATTAATTATGATAATGATTATTATTATGTATTATTATTTGTAACAAATAATTTTATTGAAGAACACAAGCTTTTCCAACCAATATATGTATTCTATTTACATGAATTGACACCTGAAATCAAGATTAACTTCTCTTTTAAATACCGTATTTACTCGTGTAAGCCGCGCCCTCGTGTATCCCGCGCACCCCCTTTTTCGGGCAGGCTCGTGAGGAAAAAAAATATTTTTTTCAAAAAATCAATTTTTTTCCCTTGAGCCTGCATCATTTTTTCATAACATGATTGCACGTTCTTTAATAGAAATTCTGTGCCAAAGTTAAGTGTTGAAGTACATCTTTCTCATGAATTTAATGCGTTACGTTTTAATATCGTCACGATACACAGCCCGTTTTATGGTGCATATTTTTTTCCTAACATCACACAATAATCACAGTTGTATACAATCACATCATTCAGCTCTAAAAATGGAATCTGTTCGAAATGAAATATCAAGCTAAAATAATTGCAGAATTATATACAATTTCAACCCATGATCATTCGATTACGGAAATCCATCGGCGAATCATCAAATAAAAGCAGAATGCCGTCCGTAACTGATAGATGCCTGAAATGTGATACGTTTGGTTCGTCTTCATAGCTGATAAGTGACTCCCAGCGGGCAACGCCCCCCCCCCCCCTACTTTTGGAAGCCACTTGCGAAGTTAGAGCGTGGGAAAGCGATGAGTGAAATGTGATACTTTTGATGAAATGTGATGCTGACTCGAGAAAAAATATCGCTTTACTCCGACCCCCTAACTATGAGCGCCGAGGCGAGGGTGGGGGGAGAGAGAGAGTGGTGGTGGGGAGAGGAAGAGGCGGGCCAAGGACGCTTAGCCGTTCGCTGGACTGCCGGAAGCGCCAGCACTCGGCGTGAAGGCCTGTGGAAAAAAGCGCTGGACATCCTCTTTGCTTTACACGACTATAGTAATTGTATTAAACTTACGTAATAACTTGAGGAGTATCCGCATTTAAAGATAAACGATGCAGCTAGAACTTATATCAAAGCTCATTTTCGTATCACTTCTCATAGCCGAGTAGCATTTCCACGAAATGATCGATTTTAGGCAAGTTAACTAATTTTTTATCCGATGTGGTTGATATCAAGTACGCACAAGTATGTATCAAGCCCTATGAAATAAATTCTAGCAACATCCTTCCTGCGCCAAACGGTGAAAACAGAATTTCTATATCTATTAGCATGGCGATGTACAAGTCAACGGTCTGAAAATGGATTTCCTGGCGTGGTATCCACTTCCATAAGTAAATGATGCTTCCTATAAAAGGAAGTAAAAACAGATTAGAGTTCCGATTCTCTCTTTGCATGCGCCGATGCACTACGTTATTTATCCCATTGATGTGGCGATGCGTTTCAAAGCTCACTCGGGCGCTACGCAACATAATTTCAGGTTGTGGAAAAATCATGAAGGAGTGCGAAGTCAACTTCACAGCTACCACCGGGGTAAGGGTACAATTTCAATCGACCGAAATAACGGCTCCCTCGTTCGAGCATCGGCCGTATCAATCTAGTGTTGGCTGCCGAGGCCCCTGAAAGGAGGTCCAACCCCTCCCCCACTAGTGAAAGCCACCTGGGTAAAAGCGAAACTGGGCGAGGGTAGATAATAACAGATAAGGTGAAGGAGTGATCCTCTCGGGTTACCCCCTTTTCTTTTTTCGCTGAATGAGTCCCTCGCAGATGAATGTCGTCGCTCCCAGATATAAGGAATGAAAAACTTTTTTCTTGAGGGATCTTCTGGGAAAAACCGGTTTGGACACGCCAATTGTTCAGATCTGACTGAGGTATCACCCTAAAATCTGACAGCTTTATTGTGTCCGGCTGAGTGATAGAGAGGGATAGCTGGATGGAAGGACTGCCTGTAAGGCAATTTCCACAAACCCTGGGAAGGATATTTTACCATTCGTCACGATAACCTGAATAGAGCCTCGTATTGCAGGTAATAATTATTATCACAAAACGATTGAATGAATGGAATCATGCCTCTATTTGATGCGAAGGCAGATTGACACATGGAAGTCGATTTCCATTGAAATGTAAAGAGAAGCAATATCTCCAAATATCAGGGCATCTTTCGGCTTTCGTCTTACTTTCGAATCATGCGTAAAAATTTATGACGCAAGTAAACAATTAACATTGCAAATTGATATATCGAGATAATATTGTTAAAATTCGTCGCGGCAAAGAGGGGTAGTACCAATCCGCGAGTTGCTGCACGCCACACCGCCAGCTGCAACGGCAAAATAACTTATCCGGTGGCGTCAAATTTGACATTACTTCACACGTTTGAATTTTTTTATTGGATATGTATATTCGTAAGTCAGATGATCATAATGCGAGGACTTACTGTATTCACTTAGGACAAACTAACGGCAGGAACTTAAGGTAAAATGGTGCGCGGCTTACATGAAAATCTAGAGGATTCGTGTAAGCCGCGCACCCCCATTTTTTCACCGGCATTTTCGGAAAAAAGGTGCGCGGCTTACACGAGTAAATACGGTACATACATATTCACTCTGTTTGAAGAAAAATATATCTATACTTTCAAAGATATGCAAAAAAATGAGTCCATGGGATAACTTGGTGTATTGTATGTAATTGTGTAAATATTAACATAAAGCACAACAACAAAAAAGCAAAATAAGTAAAAATATGATTTTACAACTCACACAGGGCATGAACAAGTTAACCTCCAAAGGAAGAGCATTCTTTTTTGTTGGTGATGGCTGAGGTGACAGGGACCCTTTATTTTTCTTTCTTGAAGAAACGATAACCTCTTCCTCTTTTGAGTCAGCTCCCCCTATACCTTCAACTGGATCAGATGCATCTCTAGGTTCCCCTTCAATCAGACATCTGGCACCCTCAATATCTCTGCTAATGTTGCCCACAATATCCTGTAATTATAACAAAAATCCTTTTAAAAAAGATCTAACCGAAATAGTCTCAAATTACATTTCATTAAAACAAGTATGTCCTTCAAATATAATGCAGAGCAAATTTGATCAATGCAATTTCTCCACACAGCAAATTGACCATTCCACATATACTGTCCACACTCCCTTCCCCTCCTCCAGCCACTAGTCTCTTCTCTAGACATCAGCAGTAAAGATTGAAAGCACAAGGCAGTAAAGCCCCATAAAAGGAATGGACTGCATACCACAGAGTCTTTGCCCTGATCAAATTTGGGCAAAAGAAGAGCATTTAAACGTAGGATCTAGGGCTTTTCTGGCGTATGAGCTGAATGAAGTCTCCTTGAATTATCAACCAGCTGAGATGTTTCATTTCTTCTGAGACGATGTTAAGGAACATGTCAGACCTCAAAAGTCTTATCCTTAGCTGTCTACGCACGTTAAACTAAAATATGACAAAAAGAAGAGAACCTTCTACCCAGTTGAAGACCCAAGAAGGCTTCATTCAAGAAGAGTACAACAACATGAAGGATTAAGGAATGTATTCAGTGAAATTCAAGGAAAGAGCAATTGACAAGTAAATTAAAATTAAAAATTTATCGTAATTGTCAATAATTTGGTCATTCAGGTGACCATCGACAGGGTGGGTTTAAATTAGGGATGAGTCGATTCCACTTTTTTTCGATTCCGATTCTTTCAAATAGATTCCCGATTCTCGTTTCCGATTCCATCGATTCTTATTTCTAATAACAGGTGGGAAATTGATATGCCAGCAGCGTATGACTATTATTTAAATTAAAGTAATGGATGGAATAAAATAACAAAGACAATTAAGTTGCTCAAAAGGTGTATTTAATGACAATTAGAAAATATATCTTCAGCTTATAATCTATGTTTAAAATATTTATCTATATGGAATCGGAATCGACTTTAGGCGATCAATTCTCGATGCCGATTCTAAGCCTGAGAATCGGTGGAATCGAGAATCGACATTTGGAATCGACTCATCCTTAGTTTAAATCATCTAAACACATGCATGTTGTCCGAGGTTTAAAGTCGAGTGTCCTCTCGGACTTTCACGTTCTAACTTTGAACCTCGGATAACATGCAGGTGTTTACGAGATTTAAACCCTCCCTGTTGATGGTCACCTGGATAACCTCAATGCATGCATTACTGAGTCAACATTCCTTTGGTTTTAATGGCAATTTGGATTAATTTTTTATTTAAATATTCTGTCAAACATTCAAATAAGTTAACTTTGTTGGTCAGTTAATCGTTGTGGAAGGCAACTCACAGCATTTGCAGCTTTTCAGTTTGGTTGGCAAGGATTGGTTGGCAAGGTTGGGAAGGATTACTTAGGGAATGCAGGGTGGACAAGAACCCAGCGTTGTTACTAGCCTACTCTGAACAAAAGGCACCGAGGTGCCACTCCTCAACATCCCTTCTGACAGATAAAGTAATTCACTTGCAGTACTCTCTGCATAGCAACCAAGCATGGATTTGGATTCCACTGAAAAATCCCTGCCACCGCTGGCTTAATTTTAGGCTGACAGGGGGTCAGTACTCTAGCCATCACACCTCAACCACATCACAGGGAAAAAAACCATTTGCCAGCATGGGGATTTGGGTCCAGATACCATATCAATCACTTAGGTTGTACGCAGGAGGTAAATGGGCATAGTAGCAGGGAGATTAGAAGGAGAATTGCATTGGGAAATGAAGCATTCAGCAATATGAGGGAGCTTATGATAGGGACTTTGTGTGAGAATTTAGGAAAAGATTGGTGAAGAGTTTGACATGGAGTGTAGTGTTGTCTGACATAAAAACCTGGACTCTGAGAAAAGTGGATGAGAATAAACTGCAGGGTTTTGAGATGTGGTTGAGGAGGAGAATCATGGAGTAAAAGTGATGGATGGAAAGGAAGGCTAACAAGGAAGTACTTGATATGGTGGATGAGGAGAAGAAACTTAAGTAGGAGATTAGGAGACAGAGTACACACTTTCTAAATGAAGTGAGGTGCAAAGAGATGCTTAAGGTCTACATCTACATACTATCATCATGGTCATGATAGAGGGGAGGATTTTGGGAAAGTGAGGAAGGATGAGAATAGGCTTATGGATGGAATGAAGAGAGGTAGGATGCATGATGAGATGAAGGAAGAAATAGTGTGTGTTGTCTCGCGCTCGATGGCCCCGTGGTTTTCACGGGAACCCGAACACGGACTATGGGTCCTTGCCCTTGGCTGTCGAGAAACGAATAGTCACCCAGAGGTATTGAGGGAATATAATTCAATTCAAAATCAAGTACTTGAGAGGAAAATGATTTAATGTATTTCAAACCTATTGGATGCAAGAATAAAAAAGTACACAAGAACCAACATGTGCGTCAGAATAGCCCAACAAGTATATTACCAAGGCTCGGGAAGGAGAGAAGCTCTAGATATGGCACGGATGGATGGCGCTGCGTCTGCAAGTGCACGGGCCGCATGGCCCGCGCCTTGATTTCCGTTTCGGCTACATGATTGACCAACTGCTCAAATGCTCCACTGACCGAATGCTCCTTTTGCGTATCTCTCCGTGCCATTATATAGGACTAGCCGAGACAAGAATGTTTTCGGCGAGGTGGTAATAGATTTGGGGAGGAGAGGAAACAGGAAGGTATTGACGTTAGGAAAAGTGAAAGGTCACACTCCCGAAAGGGATAGTTTCACTTGGCTATTCTGAGCTGTTCTTAAAACTGTACATAAATACACAAGGAAATAACAAGCTAATGCATTCAAGAGAAAACTGGAAAATAACAGTCACAAAAATATATAGAAACTCGCCTACCGATTTCCAGGTCACAACAATACTCCCACCTTTACTTAAATTGATCGGTCTCCCACGAGATCGATCACATTTCAAAACAACTATGTATATATATTTTTTATACTGAAACATACATGAAAGAGGTAATTTAAAATGCTTAACTTGATCAATGTACATTCATTGTCATATATTAATTCCTTCATTTTATATAAAATTGCGATTTCAAATTTCATAAACTGAACACTTCCAAGAGATTAAAAAAAATGAGTCTTTTTTAATTAATGAATATTTCTTCACTAAATTCACAATTGGAATAACTTTAAGCTTCTGTTATTTTCTCTCAGTTCCTCCGGTGTTTATTTTTTGTACCGCAACTGCTGAACGTTGACGATCAGACTGGATGTAATGTCTTTAGCTTGTCGTCCATCAGAAGAGTATATTTAGAGGGAGGGCGATGAAATGGGGGAGGGGGTAGCACACACTCTGACACTTTTCACATAGCAAAACACTGATTTCTCCACCTGCACGAAATAGGGGAGGTTGAAGCACACACTTTGACACATTTTACATAGCCATTCACTGATTTTTCCACTTGCACTCATTGTCAGTTGACTTTGCGAAACACTTCAATGTAAAACAGTTTGCACTTTTGGAAATGGGGATGAGATGTAATTTTTAGAGAAATACTCCTAATATTCACTTGCTTTCTCTGGCCGGATTTTTCCTGACGTTACGTTCACCATAAATAAAAAACTTAAGACCTTACAATGAATCCTTATTGACGTAACATATTTCTCCTCTAAGTGGCTCTACATTTGCTTTACCAGCACTTCATTTCCCAATGGCATCCTATCCCGTGCCAATTACTTTACCATAGCTATATTTTAATCGTGAGCAAAACGGCATTCTTAATGAAATTACGCGCCGAAGAACGTGTCGACTTAAAAGAATATACCATACTAGTTGCTTAATATGCAAAGGCATCATGCGACCATTTCACACCGGTTTTTGGCTCAATTCCCGATTTTTGCTTATGGCGGAAATGATTAAAGAGCAATACTAACCTAATAATTTTAATAGGGGCAACATCTACACATTCCAAGGGGGTTTGAGAGCTGGAGGGCTCCAAATGGTGAGGAGTTTCGCACTCGCTCGAGGGGCAGGCGGGGACGGGGAGGGCTCCTGGGCTGGGGAGGACGGGGGAGGACTTCACTTATTGCCCCAAATAACAAAATACCTTAATACCGGCCAATAACACTTTCATTACTCCAATTATAGTCAATATTTCAAATATTTCTGAATCCCATTGATTTCAAAGGACCAAATTATTCACACAAATGCCTAGTTTACGATGATGGTTCGTTTTCTTACTCCTGCTGCAAACTGCTCAATAATCTCTGCGTCGCCGGCTCCGGTGGCGATGTGGAAGGCTGGTCAATTCTCACCTCCCGTCCGATGTCTGCTGGCTGTCACTGCAATGATGTCTCTGGGCTCTTCTGCCGCTAACTCAGTCTGCCTCCTCAAACTCAGCTACTCCGGTGACGAAAGTGGAAGATACATCGCCGTCGCGCTGTCTCTGCATCGCCTCCGGCTGTGGTGGTGTTGGTCTCTGCTCGACCGATGTCTGCATTCGCCTGCTTGTCTGCTTCCCGTGTCTCCAACGTCCGTGCTGCTTTCGCTGCTATTTCCAGATGAAGGTCTCGAGAGATATTCCGTTACATTCATAATATATTTTCAAATCGTACCCGCCAAACGCGTCCACCGTTAATATCTCTTCGCTTCCCGAGAAAAATATTTATTATATCTACCGGCCCATGCATTAGAAATGCAATTATTTTGTAACCATTTAAATCGTTACGAATGAATAAAGAATTTAAAGACGCTAATAAAAAAAAGACCAAAGGGGTGACTATTGCTCTGACATCTGTAAGGAGATCCATACGGAGTCCTACATACCTAGGCAGTTATCCCACAAATTTAGGATAAATTTGCCAATCCCACCAGTGAAGGGGGGTGACAAAAGTAATCCCACCGCTGCCACCAAATGTTGTCTCGCGCTCGATGGCCCCGTGGTTTTCACGGGAACCCGAACACGGACTATGGGTCCTTGCCCTTGGCTGTCGAGAAACGAATAGTCACCCAGAGGTATTGAGGGAATATAATTCAATTCAAAATCAAGTACTTGAGAGGAAAATGATTTAATGTATTTCAAACCTATTGGATGCAAGAATAAAAAAGTACACAAGAACCAACATGTGCGTCAGAATAGCCCAACAAGTATATTACCAAGGCTCGGGAAGGAGAGAAGCTCTAGATATGGCACGGATGGATGGCGCTGCGTCTGCAAGTGCACGGGCCGCATGGCCCGCGCCTTGACTTCCGTTTCGGCTACATGATTGACCAACTGCTCAAATGCTCCACTGACCGAATGCTCCTTTTGCGTATCTCTCCGTGCCATTATATAGGACTAGCCGAGACAAGAATGTTTTCGGCGAGGTGGTAATAGATTTGGGGAGGAGAGGAAACAGGAAGGTATTGACGTTAGGAAAAGTGAAAGGTCACACTCCCGAAAGGGATAGTTTCACTTGGCTATTCTGAGCTGTTCTTAAAACTGTACATAAATACACAAGGAAATAACAAGCTAATGCATTCAAGAGAAAACTGGAAAATAACAGTCACAAAAATATATAGAAACTCGCCTACCGATTTCCAGGTCACAACATGTGCACGGCTAAAGGTATGTGCCTGTAAAAATCGATAGGGCCATTATTTTCTTCTATTTAACCGCTTCCCTGACGGATTTTTTACAAAACCGGTCAAAAAAAGTAATTTTTTTATTTCAGATTCAGAATCATTAAAGGGAGGCAAATCCGAAAATATTTTCCTAAATTTTTTATTCTAAATAACTAATGATTTCTTGAATAATTTCTGAATGTTGCCCCTTAACTTAAGAGAATTAGGCCACCTGCATATCAGTATAACTTTCCTTCCCGTAAACCTTAGTTAGCCATCTTTTGAGAAATAAATTTAGTTAATATTACAAATTCATATACTTTGCCGACAACGTTAATGTTAACTATTAATTTTAGTCCATAGTACATCAAGAAACAACGTACAAACATTCATGGGAGTTAGGCAACCCGCATGACGATGACTTTCGCTCTGAAAATGTTGTAACAGAATTCATTCTATGACAAAAACAAGAAATTTCATTTCATTTACTTGATTCTCTTTGAAGAGTGCTGGAATCCCTTTCCTCAGTGTTCCTTACGAGTTAGTGGAGTGTGAAGCGAGCAAGTCGGCTAGATCTGGAGACATATAAAAGCTATCCGTCATCAGGCAATATCATATGCCAAATAATGGCTTCATTAGAGTCATCATCACTTTTGAGGTCATGGGTAAATGGGCAAAGTCTTTATCCAACACAGTCCCCTTTCCCGTGTAAATTGTCGTTGAACACACATATACAGTTCTCGATTCGCAAAGAACAAATACTTGCCAAATGAAGCTCTTTTCATAGGCATGAACTGCCGCCGCCCCAATCTTCCCTTGTACGAGAGTAGGCTCTTTTCGATGGTAACGTCCATCTCTGGTGTATGGAGTGCCTTGAACTTTTCCTCCAGCCTCTGGAAAATCGGCCATATTTTATTTAGGTAGTTTGGCGTTGGGGTGTGTTTGGGGATCAAAATCGTTATTGAAGGCAAAATGTAAATATTGCCTTATTTTTACTAATCATTGGTAAGACATTGTGTGTACAAAAAAAAAGAGAGGAGAGTATAGGTCTCGTTGATCAATAAAACTCAGTATCTGGCTTCCGCACTCTGCTCTGTAGAATTACAAGGGCAAAAAACACGAATTTCTGAGCATGTCACAGCTCGCCACTGATTTACGCTAGCACTGCTCGGCCCCGCTTTTTCACGCTAAGTGTTACTGGCGCAGTGATTAGTTTCCCAAGTTATCAAGTCAACAATTTCATCGTTGAAAAAAGTATTTTAGGGAACCTCTTTTGGGAACCAGGTCGAAGTTCATCGAAGAATTACCTTCAAAAAGAAACCTAGGTGGTGCCGGAGGAGGATTCGTTGAAAGCATTTTCTCCCACTCTGCTTCCCGTGAATGTTCCGCTGCGCCTTCGGATTCCGAGCATGTTTCTCCGGAGAGAGTCGACTAGGAGCCAGGAACTTCAATGTCCATAACGTCGGAATCACTGCTGGTCAACACTGATTCCTCTCCGGAATCCATTTCTGATTGTTAAATGTTACCGAGCGAAAACAAAGAATTTGCCATAGAATTCACTCCTACTACACCGCTCGTATTAGAACGAAAATGTTCGAACTATAAATGGAATGTTAGTAACGGTGGAATTTCAGCGAAAAAGTGCATGCGCTCTGAAAATCAAGGATGTTCATGCTCTGAAACTCAACAAAAGGCTGTCAGAATCGTACTTCCGACAAAGTATCTACTCGTGGAAACAATCACGATATGCAAAGGACCTCGTCCCTACAGTGAAAAGCCCATCCCATGCTCATCATAAAATTTTTCTTTTCCGTTCCTACCATTTCTTGGAAAATAAACACACGTGTGTGTACCGCAACAGCATGGATTTTCCAACTAATGGTAAAGTGATACTGGGAAAAGCCCATTAGTAAAGGGTTGGCTGGTGGGAAAGTAGCCCGAGGAGCAAAGGGTAGCAGATTAGCACGACATGAAACCAGGAGCCAGGTTGCTTAGCAGGCCATCGTCTCTCTAGCGGGTGTTTTCTGACCTCAGGAAAGCGTCAAACCTGACAATAGAAGGCATTACACATGTTTAGGATTTATCTCTATCTCTCCTTTTTTCTCGTACTTATGTGGGCTAGGGTAGCACATAAACAGGGCACTTGTGTTGGTTTCTATTGATAACGTACGACCTTTAGACGTCGTATAGATGTTTTCGTAAATATGTTTCGCCACTTCCGCCAGTATTCGAAGTGGAAAAATGAAAGGAGCTGATGAAATAACATTCGCAACACATCTAAACATTTACGCTTATGCCATTTTATCTAAAGAGAACGGTTCAATAGACATTTCGAACATACAGTAGAAGCTCCACATAACGTGAGGGGCATATAACGAGAATCTCTAATTTGCGAGGGTTGGCCAAAGAACAATTTAAAACCGAGAGCCCTCGCTAAACACAGCTTCCACTATATATAAAAATTACCGGAAGAAAAATGTGCGGATTAATAATATAGAATTAGATAGTATATATAGTAACAAATATATATAGTAACAAACATATATACATAGTAACAAATAAGGCAAGGAAAGATTCATGTTCTGTTGCTAGAGAAATATGTTATTCCAATTGCTGTGGAACTCATCGTAGCAGTGAAAATTAGCGTAAAATTGAAATTTTTATAATTACCGCTTAACTGTTGAAGAAAAATGTAATTGGATGCTCGCGAAGAGTGAATGAGGAAATATAAAAGAAAATAACTAAATTTAAAAATTATTTACTTTTTAGAAAGTTTTTTGTCATGCAAAAACGGAATTTTTACATCATAAATTTGCAAAAATTATCGATAAATGACAAAAATTGAAGTTGTAAATTTCGTAAAAAGATCGCAAAAGAAAGTCCATGCATGGAGTTAATAAATTAATGGTTATCAATGACAATAAAGGTGAATGCAATTCCATAAGAGGATAACTTTTCAGTGAGAAAAAAAATTATGACCCTCGAATTGCTAGAATTATTACAAAAAAATGACCATTGTTTTAACATCAGAAATCAACATTTGAAGAGAGTGCCGCTCGGCTAGTGAGAGCTACGGCCCTAACCTGTTCCTCTGACGGCAGAAAAACAAACTACTAGCAGCTGGCGAGAATATTCGGGCATGAGAAGAAAGGGACGAAATTTTTGGACTTGCCCGAGTATTCTCGGGCGTGTCTGCACGTCTTCGGTGCCTGAGTATACCCAGGCGCGTCAGGGAAGCGGTTAAACCTACTTAACCAGATTCTTGTTTTTTCCATTTCTTGCAGCAGCCAAAATTTAAAACATTTTTAAATTAGTCAAAATGCAACATACCATAATGAGCCTCTTGAGAGGTTTGACAGATGATGATAGCGGCAATGGGAACCACTGATCAAAACCCATATGGCATTCAAGATGATGCCACTTGGTTGGAGAAGAATGGATTTTCAGGTCTGCAGGACGAAACATGGTTGAATTTAGGTCCACAGATCGACATACAAACCTAAAAAAAATTAAACAGGCATGATGAATTTATCTTTAAAAATTATAATAAAAGGATTGATGATTGATACTGCAAGGCATTAAGCCCACTGAAGGGGCAATTAACATTATCTCACAACTAGAGCTTACTTCTGAGTAACAGTGTTGTAATGAAGAGCAAGTTTTTCACTGGAAGGTCCATCACCATGCAAATAGCTGTGCTTCATGAAATGATCCCTTATTTGAACAAGGGCACATCTAACGCGTGTTCTATCACCACTGTCTTCAAATGGATCAGACTTACCGACAGTAAATATACCCAGAACCCACATTCCACCAGGAAGCATTCTGGTGACCTGTGAAAATAAAGGTTTATCATTAAGCAATAGGTATTCATTATTAATGAAGACAAAAAAGTTTCGGCATTATGCAATTTTTCCATGCTTTGACATATCAATGATACGATCAATGATGATACAATCAATAAAAGATTAAATTAAAGAGGAAAACAGTCAGCCCATCGTAAAATGAGAAATTCTTATAAGAACTTTTACTTTCATGGTTTAATCTCCTATCAATACAAATCATTATGAGTAAAATACTGAGGCCACAGCATTCTTAGGTAAATGTCTTGACTCAACATTTTCATGGAAAAGGAGCACTTAACCGCTTCAGTAGATAATTAATTAGAGCATGACTACTAAAATACAATGCAACAAAACTACTTATAAGCTTCCAGTGGATAAAGTATGCAGCTGCCAGCCTAAGAAATCACGGTACTAACATGCTTGGCATGATCAGCCACCCAGTTTTCTTCGAGGTCTTTTATTGAAGTAATTGGCTTCTCAGTCGACTCTTTCTCTTTGTCACCGAACGGATTAGTTTCAATACTTTCTTCTTCAATATCTTCCTTTGCTGGCCGGGGGGTGCGAGCAAAGTGTACAATGTAATCTCTTTGCCCAGCACTCTGTTGATGAATGGCAAAAAAGTTATGGATACAAATATTCTAAATCTCTGATTTTATGAGAAAGGGTCGTTGATACGAACCTGCCCAAGAATCAAACCAACAGCATAGGCATTTGGACTAGCAAACTGGGAAATATACGGAATAAGATTTTCCTCTAGCACAACTGTCCTTCCCATTATGTCAAGCTATTGAATGTCACACCACAATTAAATTAAATATGTTCCACGCTCAGCAACAAAACATTAACAGAGGTACACAAGAAAAAAGACAAAACGATGACAGTTTCTTTCGTTTTCATATAGGTATTTAGAAGATGAATGACAGTCAACGATTTTCGGATGTAGACTAGCCAGATAAAACTAAGAAAACGGCAATTACTAATATTATAAGGTAAGATCACACTATCCACCACACGACAACAACTCTCAATTCCTTCACTCCACACACGCCACGCCACATTCAACTTTCAGCTGTGGGCGCTGTGGGGCAGTATCGCTGTGTGGCGGGAGTTCTCACTTATACATTCTCATAGCTCGCTTGACGCTTAAATTTATCGCTACGCCAGATTGCCCAAAGGGGGTTGGGGGGATTTAGTGCTTAATTTCAGTCCAAGGAGTATGTAGTATCCCTGTTTCAGTCTTACATGATTAACTTCGAAAATTCTGTTTCAGCATTTTTTATTAGCATCCTTCCATGTATTGATAATAACATCGTCTTTAACCATTAGATTTGCGTTGAAGGAATAGCAATGGGTAGAATGAAATTAAAACCGCACGGAGATCCAATAGTTTAAACACGAACATGTACGCATGCATGCATGTTCATGAGTTTAAACATGAACATGTCAATGAGTTTAAGTGATGAATTAGTTACAAGCGATATTGGAGACAGACACCGTTACCGTGAACAAATTATTTCTTTACTTAAGCTGGCGCCCATTTTATGAAGTCAATGCATTGATACTGTCACTCCTCGTTTGGTCATCTTTAACAAGTAAACTGGCAGGCCCAAATAATTCGCTGAATTGGATTTCTCTTTTGGTTTTGGCTGAATGTATCACCTCGAAGACAACGAGAAAAGAACCAGTACCTCGCGCCCTCGCTGTCAACCTGTCAATTGTTTGGCCTCCCGCCCTCCCGCTGCTGAACTTGAATTTTTCATACTCAATATAGCTACCCGATGACGGGTGAAATTTTTAGCTACTATTGATAAAATTATGTATTTCAAGCTTGATCAACGATGGTTAAGTCTTGATTGGATGGTTTGAACAAAACTGAGGATCAAAATCTTATTGGATATACCACGTAGAGTATACTACGTGAAAGTGGGAGTCGTAATTATTCTAGAACTATCAGGAGTAATATAGCGATGTCAATAATCATGGATTCTAGTAATAGCAATAGGTGAGCAAATAACGCCTTGAAAATAAATGTTGACTGAATAATTGCTTATTATTATTTAAGTTCCTTATTCTGCTATGAAGGGTCATGAAGAGGTGCATGAAGATGACCAGAAAGCAAGCGTCCGTCTTGGTGGAATTCATGGAAGCTCACAAAGATTTTGCCACAGGTAGATATGAAGCTTCTCAAAAGAAGGGAATGATGATGGAAATGTGGAATGAACTAAAAGGACTCCTCGACATGCATGGGGCGCCAAAGACTGTGGATCAGTGGAGAAAGGTGTGTTGGTGACTCTACTTACTCTTGATTTCACAATTTCCTGCTGTTTATTACCATGAGAAATGTTGGCTCTCCCTTAAAATGTGGAGGGAGCTTAAATTTCTGGTGACCTCAATCTATAGGCGTGGAAAGACTTACGATCCAAAACGCGAGCGAAGAATGCGCGGATTATCGCCGGACGCTCCGCTGCAGGGTTGGGGGTGAGTATGGGCTTCTGTACGATATTAGAATCTAAAATTTAACTATTTATGATTCAATGTGATTTCAATGAGAGTATTATTGATTTAGGATAGTTGCGCAAGTTTGTCTAATGTCGAGTTGAAGGTATTGGATATTATAGCAGCATCCAGAACTACCCCAGCCCAGAAACCCGGTCTCAACTTTGAATCCTCTCAACCAGGTACAAAAGCTCAAAGTAGGCCATTTAGTTATAATTTCTTGAATAAGTAATTATCAGAAGTTTGGTGAAAATATTTAAGAACCTATGCATTAATTTATAAATGCTCATATATGCTATACATATATGTGCTCCTTAATTTTCAATAATTGTCATCCTGATGGACGTGCCATTTTTATTTTTCCTGAGAAGTAGAAAATAGAGTAGGTAGGTACTTCAAAAGATTTTCCTCTGCAAATATTTACAATTATTATATTTTGTGATGAACTTTATCATTTTCTTGCATGCATATTGGAAATTAATTATTTAATGGTATTCTATCAATTCATTGGTTTTGAGGAAAGTTTTCCAAGTAAAAGTCACTTAGAGAAATCGATGGGAAAAAGCTATGGACACAGTACTTAATCAACATAAAGTCATTAAGGTTTATGCCCTAGTGATGGATCCTTGGTTATCTAATTTGCTTCATCACTCCCTCCACAACAACCCTGATAAAAATATTTCCTCCATGGTGGGTAAGCGGAGTGTATAGAAAGGAGACTACACTCCATGAAGGGTAGCACTACCCTTCCCTTACACTCTCTAAAAACTCCTCAGCTTACCCTCGCCCTACACTCCATGGAGTGTAAGGGAAGGGTACTGGTACCCTCGCCCTACACTCTGTGGAGTGTAAGGGAAGAGTAGCACTACCCTCGCCCTACACTCCACAGAGTGTAAGGGAAGGGTAGCGCTACCCTTCCCTTACACTCGCTGGAAACTTCTCGGCTTACCCTTGCTCTACACTCCATGGAGTGTAAGGGAAGGGTACTGGTACCCTCGCCCTACACTCCGTGGAGTGTAAGCGAAGAGTCACACTACCCTCGCCCTACACTCAACGGAGTGTAAGGGAAGGGTAGCGCTACCCTTCCCTTACACTCACTAAAAACTCCTCGGCTTACCCTCGCCCTACACTCCAGGGAGTGTACGGAAGGGTACTGGTACTCTTGCCCTACACTCAGTGGAGTGAAAGCGATGAGTTTCACTACCCTTGCCCTATGCTCCATGGAGTGTAAGAGAAGGGTAGTGCTACCCTCGCCCTACACACCATAGAGTGTAAGGGAAGGGTAGCGCTACCCTTCCCTTACACTCGCTGAAAATGTCTCGGCTTACATTCTGCTTACCCTTGCCCTACACTCCGTGGAGTGTAAGGGAAGATATCTTTTATTCCACATTTCAATGCCAATCTTATCTTAAGCTTTTCATGGCAGTTGGAAAAGGACCATGAACTCCAAAAAATATTAAATTGAAATGATTTCCATTTTATCCCGGAACAATTACATATTTATTTTTATTATTAAACTGAAACTAAATTGTCCCCTAAAGCAGCATCATTTAGTTTTTGATGATTAAATCTGTAAAGGCCATTTTACAGGGTACATTTGTTTGTACAAACTCTTCCATGTATGTAAAATGTATCATGTAAAGCGGTAAATTGTATGAATGCTTGTTCCAAAGTGTCAATGCATGCACGGAAAATAGAACCTGTTCTAATTTCGTTGAGACAAACGTACAATCTCACGTACATTCGTTTGTACAAAATCTTTCATCGTGTATAACGGCTTTAATTTAGGATTGAATCTGCAATACTATCATCACCTAAAAGATCCCACTGTGGAAAAGATATCTTTTGTACTTTGACCAGGAGCTTTGACGTTTTCAGGACAACTAAACCATCACTATACTTCTTCACTAGAAATCAGCATACGGTTTCGGCCATTGTAGTATGAGAAGCATTTTGCATACATTTCTTACACTCGCGGGTGCACAATTAAGCACTAACTGGCGAAAAAGTATGAATAAAACTCAAGGCATTTTCATGTGTCATGGGGATGAAGTTCACCCTTTTCTCCTCTTTCGGAAAGTTAACTCATTCAGTCTCTCCCTGTTGCCCTTCCCCTTGATTTCCCCTATGCAGTTTGAATTGTATTTTTTCCAGAGACTTCATCCTCCGTTCTCTTTTCCGGAGGGATGGAGAGGGAGGTTCGGGAAGGTTGGAAAGAAAGGCGCTCCAATGGTTTCCACATGTTGTCAACAAAGCGTGAAGGACCTATGCGCGGGGTTTCGAGGAAAAACTTTTCGAAGCTTTCCTTGCGAAAGGGATGCATATTCGTGTGATGAGTCGTGTTTGGAGAACTGTAAAACCAACATCTTTGTGCTTTGCTGGAGTCTAAAATTCCATTGGAAGTAATTAGTAGTTCCATTCATCAGATTTATTGCTTCAACAACATTGTGAGTGTGTTTTCCGTGAGTTATTTTTCCAGAGAGGTTTCAGTCAGCAATTTGTATTATATTTTCAAGGTAATTTGGATGCTAATTTTCTATAGTAGGAGAAAACCTCAAGGACAATAAATGTACAAAAATTGTACACTACTAAAAATATCATGTTTAATTTCGGTTCTTGTCGTACTTCAATACGGTTGATTGCAGGCTTGCTGTATTTCTCTCGTGGTTGGTTTTACGTTCAGAGTTATCCATTTTCAGTGAAGGACCAGACGTGCGAAGGTATGGAAACAAGTGGCAGAAGCGGCTAATGTAAGAAATGGTTAGCCAAAGTTAGGTTTTGCCGAGACCACATTATCAGAGATGTCCCCGTCAAGAAAATAAAAACTTACTGGAAAGTTACATTTCAAGCCGGAAGGCAATAGCGACTTTAGCATCCAAGAGCTGTATTCTGTTGAAACCCAGGAGTTTGATCCGGTTGGCAAGGATAGGCGGTAATATGCCCATATTGGTTGCCTGGTAGGTATGATTGCTTCGTAATTTCACGATTTTTAATGTTATTCAATGAGGAATTTCTGAGTTAAATATTAATTTTTTGGACTTAATTCTGCAAAAGCCGGTCGACAGTTTTTGTATGTTGGGTGGTTGCTAATCATCCATAATTTTTCAGAGATCATTGAAGACATAAATGCCACCGTGGTGAAGTAAATCATCTGGCCGGGAACATGCCCTCGACATTACCTAATGGAAGAAGATTCACTGGGTACTTCCCTTGACCAGGAAGCCGCCAGTTTCTCCGGAAAGCCTGTACTTAATCAGCGTATAAAATGTACGAAATCTAGGAAATGTAAATATATTTCAACTTTATTACTGCTATCAATATTCATTAAGTATGGCTTGACGTGTAATATTTCTTTTTCCTTTGTTTAAGGCCTGTGTCACATTTTAATTTAACTATGGTGTTCCAATGTGTCCATTTATTTTCCACTTATCTCCTCAATGTATACCTTATAGTCGAAAAGTGAAATAAAAATTTGATTCAAAAGTAGTTTTGACAGATATTCCTTGCATTTTTGCATTCACAAGTTTCTTTCGTGTATTGGACGAGGATGGGAGACGGTGCAGTATATCAACAGCCTCGGTCCGTTTATCCACATACGGCAATTTCTCATGACCGAGGATCCTGCACAGAGTGGACGCAAATGGAATGATGCACTGTACACACCAATTTAAGAACTTACCTGCCATTAATTAATTATCTCTTCAAGGAGGATAGCCCTACCCTTCCTTTACACACCGCGGAACGTATGGCTACACTCCGTGGAGGGTAGTCTTACCTTTCCAACACACTCCATGGAGGATTGACCTTACCCTCCGATGTCCTAAATTACGCTCCAGTTACACTCTGTGGAGTGTAAAGGATGTATAGCCCTACCCTTCCTCTACACGACTGGTTTCCTAACACCCCCACCACACGCCTATTGAGGCGGCTTGCGGGGTAGTATGTAGATGTACATTCCGTGGAGGGTAGCCTTACCCTTCCTCTACACTCCACGGAGGGTATGACTACACTCCGTGGAGGGTAGCCTTACACTTCCTCTACACTTCGTGGAGGGTAGCCTTACCCTTCCTCTACACTTCGTGGAGGGTAGCCTTACCCTTCCTCTACACTCCACAGAGGGTAGCTCAAACCATTTGATGTTCTAAATTACGCTCTGACTACACTCTGTGGAGTGTAAGGGAAGGGTACCACTACCATCCGCCTACACTCCATGGAGTATAAGCCTACCCATCAAGGAGGAAATATTTTTATCAGGGAAAGGACTCTAATGGACTTCCTGTTTTGTGAGAAAGGTCCCGCTGGAAGGCTTTTGGTGAATAAATCTGCTAGTTAACCACTACTGTGAACATGTTCCAGCCTTAATTCTTCATTCATCAGCTATTCTCGAATAAAGTGGAAACATCTCAATATATTTGGTTCCTTGATGGAACTCGGGATCCCGAATCATCCAGATGGTGCTCTGGTTGTCAACCAATATAGTTGAGATGTCAGGCAGGCTTGTTATGTCATTTAACAAGCAATTCAACCACACCATCTCTTTTGTAGCCTCACTGGCAGCAATGTACTCTGCTTTAGTCATACACAGGCTGTTTGCGACTTAGCCGCATGTGACAGCAGCAGCTCCACAGGTCTTCACTACTCCAGTTCTTGAGTGGAGACTCTGGGTATCATTGGCAAAGTCAGAATCAGAATAGCATTTCATTTCCATTGGTGAAGATCCTCTTCACAGCAGCCGTCTGGTTGAGTTGTCATTGCCAAATAGAGCAAGCTCCCAACTGCTTGTCTGTAGGAAACATTCTTCTCCAGAGAATGATCATCCTCTTCTGAAGCATGCTGTTTACTGGGTGCCAAAACTGGATTTGACTCAATCATGTTGAACCTTGCTAAGATGTTCCTTGGGTAAGCCTCTTGATAAATAAAAATTGAACCGTCTTCCTTTATTTTGAACTGCATTCTTAGAAACATGCCAAATGTCCCAATGGTTATTTTGAACTCCTTTTTCAGGTTCAGTAGGAACATGTCAATTTCATGTTTATCTCCAGCAAGAATCCCATCAAGAATCAACATAAATGGTGGTCATCAAGTTACTACCATTTGCTCATCTCTTGGTTAATAGACAGGGATCTGATTCACTTTGTTTCAGTCATTGGGTTTCAATGAATTTGACAAATCGTTGATTCCAACATTGGGGCGACTGTTTCAGAGCATACCGGCTTCAGTTGAATTTGTACACCCGACCTCTCCCGTCATCAAACCCACCTTGTGCGTTGGTGCATGTAAACCTCTTCATTTAATGTACCATACAGACATGCAGTATGAACATCAAATTGGCCCAACTGATTATTTTCGGTAGTGGGAACATTCAAAAGGACTCTCACAGTCTCTAAACGAGCCATGGGACTGAATGTCTGCTCGAAATCAACAGCCTCTTGCTGGGTGTACCCCTTTCCTTCCAGGCTTTGCATCACTCAACATCACCATTTGGTTTACATTTCACCTTTAATACTAATCTTTTAACAATTCATTTCTTACCCTTTGATGAATCTTTAGTGGAGATCAGTTAGTCCACAGCTTTAATCAGAGTTTTTTCTTGTCCAGTGGGTTCTGTTCAATTCAGTGCAAAAGCAACTGTGTCCACTGATTCAGCCCAAAGTTTGATGAGCAGGTTCTTTGCATGAATCATTGATCGAGAAGCTTCAATGGGGGTTTGGTTTTCAGGTTCTGCAGCACTATTTTGCTGGGCATGTATGGATTAGTCTTCGTAATGTAGATACCATTCTCCTCAAGCAGTTTTTTAGCACCTGTATTGATGAACTCTCTCCCACCATCACAAAAGTACCTTAATGGTATGACCAGCAGTTTTCGCCTCGTTAATGAAGATAGTTAAGCATTTTGTTGCTTCAGACTTCTGTTTCATGCAAAATATGCATAGAAAATTTGAGCAATCATCCTTCAGACTTGGAATATTGGAAACTTCTGATAGACTCTTCTTGAAAAGGTCCACAGGCATCGCCATGAATCCACTCTGTGCATTTCTTTGGTCGGTCACATTGGTCATGAAAGAGGTCTCAGTGGTGCTTTACATCGATGCAACCCTCACACTATTCACCATCATCAGGCGCAAGGTGGCTCCAATCTGCTTCACAACTGACTTCACGTGCCATTTATTTTGATGGCAAAAACATTCGTGCCGCAACTGCAGATATTTGGCTGATGAGGCCAATCAGCCTTCAGCGGCCTTCTCAGGTGCATGAAACTTCATGTCCAAAACATATAAGCCATTAGACAGTTTTCTGCCAATCAAATGCATCTTATGTTACTTAGTCAATTTGCAACTAAGTTTAATGGTGAAAAATTCATAGCCTTTGTCCAATGCACGGCTGAAAGAGAACAAATTTTGTCTCATTTCAGGCACACCACACACCTTCCAAGTGATTTGTCTCCCACTTGCCATCAATTTTCATGTCAGTGAGAATGTCACCTTGTCCCTAGCCTTTTATAACATCAGGATTACCTACAGTAATGTACTGAGGTGCATAAAAGTGCTTGTAGCATATAAAATAATCCTTCAAGTTTGTCATGTGCTGGGTTGCACCAGTGTCAACCACCCACAAACCAACATCTGAGCCCAAATATTTGGCATTACAAACCTACGTATACCCCTTGGCATCAGCAGAATGATCACTGCCTTCTTGCTTGTTCCCATTTGGATGGGAACAATCATGAGCGAAATGGCACGGTTCCTTACATTTATGGCACTTAAAGATGTACTTGTAGTTTGATGGAGGTTTTGTTGGCCCTTCACTATCCTTTCACGTTCCCATTTATTTTGATGAATTCTTGGCCAAAAATGCATGACCATTGTCTGATTCCTTTCCAAGAACTCGGATTACGATCAACGTAAGCCTTTCCATCAGGCTATTCTAGGTTATCTGATCAATGGGAACACTCTCCCAAATGCTCTTGAATTCAAAGTAAGGAGGGGTAAGAGTAGCCATAATCTGTTCCATTCAAGTTGATGGGGGAAGTTCCGACTTAGAAAATATTTTCAATTTTCAACTTGTTGAATCCACGCTGAAGTCGAGCGATGTGATTCACAATCCCATTGCCTGATGTGAACAAAATTACTCAAGTAGCCCCATAGGCATACCAAGGAGGGGGTTTTGGGGGTTGTAACCCCCCCCCCCCCCCCCCCCCCCCCCGCCATTGATAAAAAAAATGTAAAAATGATGTTTAACACATACTAATAGTACACCTATGGATCACCTTCCATAACATAACACCTTCAAAATGTCATTTTAAGATGTATATTTTTCAAATTCCCAGACCCCCTGTTTTACATGGGGGTATTCCTTAGCCCCCCCCCCTTAAGACACCCCTTCAGGTGGTTAAGCCCCTCTTCAGATGCTTCTAGATATGCCTATGAGTAGCCCATCAACCCCCTATGACTGGAACTCTGCTCGTGGGTAGCCATTAATTTCTTTCATATTGCATTCACGGCACCACATGAAGATGTTAGCTCATCATTAGTCATTTTCAAGGAATTGTTTATAATTACCTGAGCAAGAGAATCCATAGCGTCAAATAGCTCTTTGTTTGAGCCATCTTCAGTCAGGGTCAAGTCACCTGTAATGACGTCCAATATCGTCTGGTTTTTCTTCTTCCTTCCTTCTTCCACTTCGTTCATGCACAATGGTTTGCGTAAATCTGGCCCCACAACCGGTTGAGGGAAGTTTTCCAAGTAAAAGTGACGCAAATTAATCGAAGGGAAAAAACTGAAGTGAATTAAAAAATAGCAACAGTAATCAGCAAAAAAGTCACTAAGGTTTATGTCCCTGTGACTGATCCATAGTGAGCTAGATTGCTTCATCAATTGGTTGTTCTTAAGTTCCCTCATCTTCTGGGTATCTATAAAATTTCCATCCTACAACTATGCATTTTCTCATCTGAAAGCTTTTCATATCTTCTGCCTTCGTCCCAAGAGAGAAAAAATTATGCAAGAGGTCCTCCGACAAAATGTTGTCACCTTAGTTCACCTTGAAATTCAACTCATGCTAGCTTAAAATCTATGGAACTTGAGCTCTACGGCCTCTTAAAGTAACAAGTTATCAAAATCTCCCATGGCCGTAGTAAATTAGCACCACTCGTCAAAATTACACAACGATTGCTGTGTTGGTTTGCGGGAAAAAAGAACAATTCCATGCCAGTGACCAACCACAACCCTCGACCAGAAAACCATCCTGTGGTGGTTTACAGGAATGTTACTTCCTTGCCAGTAACAACCATAGACACACTCAACCCAAATAGGAATACTAGGGCTAATGGGACCCCACTAAGGATGCCTGGGTTATGAGCACAAACATTTGTTCATTCCCCAGGCATCTGTTTGATTCTGTTCACAACCCAGGCATCCTTAGCGGGATCCCATTAGCCCTAGTGAATAATCCTTATTTGGGTTGAGTGTGTGTGTCTGTGGTTGTCACTGGCGAGGAAGTAACATTCCCGTAAACCACCACAGGAGGGCTTTCTGGTCAAGAGGTTGTAGTTGGTCACTAGCGTGGAATTGCTCTTTTTTCCCAAAAACCAACACAGCAATTGTTGTGTAATTTTGACGAGTGGTGCCAATTTATTACGGCCATTGGAGATTTTTATAACTTGTTAATTCATGTTAGCTTGGTTTTGACTCACCTACCCTGTAATTACCTAGCAAAAGGTAATTCTGTTTACATTTTGTTTGGAGTGTGGCCTATACACTTGGGACCTCAATTTAAAATGAGTTTTTCATTTGGGTATTCTACCAGCTGATTGGTAGGTTCTTGGACAGTCCTTATCATACATTACAGGTTGGTTGGTTCTGCCATCGCAGCAGATCTCTGATGAAGACGTACGACATGGTTCATGCATTTCATGATGGCTTCAATTGTATCGAAAATATTCTTATGAGAAAGGTCTGAATTCAAAGAGAAAGGATCACTGCAGATTGTAGAATGTTTTGGCCCACATCTCATGGCCAAATAATGTGCCTGCAAAAATAATTAATTGCGACTTAATATACGCATTTATCTCTTCAATATGATTGGCACCATGTATGTTTGAAGTTACTACCGAAACAGCCCAGTTTGTACTTAGTCGAATTGTGAAAACCAAAGTTTTTATCTGCCAGCATTCCGTTGTAAAATTGTACAATCCAACAAAAAACTTGTAGACGATAAAGTACTCACGGCTATATATATATCTCTATATTCGTGATTGTACAATATACCACGATCACAACTCAATGATGTTGATGCAAGATTGTGGTCGCGAGTCTGTGGTCAGAGTGTACGATATAAAGGGTGCTTCCAATTTGTGGCTATAGACGGCGATCACCACGCCGTGGTACTTTTGGTTTAGCTGAATCGCCATCTTTCGCCGGCTCTCTGCTCTGGGATGAGTCGGCGATCGACGGCATCTGCGTACGATAATTGGCTATTGCCGTACTCATATGAAAAGCACTAAAATAGACAGCGATATTACTCAATAGTGAAGAACAGGCAGAAGAGTCAATAGGGAAGTCTCGAAGGTGACAATAATTATACTTTAAAATGTAGCAAAGACAGTGAAATATGGTAATACGTACTTCTTGGTAAAAAAATTCCAATGATAAATTCGTGATTTGTGGTTGCGCTATATCCCACGGTTGTGTTTCCAAAGCCACTGGTGCATTGTAGAAGCACATAAAGAAACATCCATTATCTGCCCGTGAAGCAGCGAAAGCCTGCCAATTAGCTTAAGAAGATAAACCGGAAGATGAAAATCCTGCATCTTATGCCTTCAATACTCTACCAAGCAGTTCCAGTAATCAAGACAGTGATTTAAATTTTCCAACTGATGCAGATCCCAGGTAAAACATTTGTAATTATTAGTAACAGTTGAAGGAACTATGTGAATTTGTTTTCGACTTAGATATGCAAGAATCGATCGTTATACTCCTCTTCTGGAACAGAAACCATATTTATGGTTAATGGGGAGATTAATTTACCAGCCAAACTTAGCAGTGCTGAGTGGACTTACTTGTAAAATGTTCAACATTTTGAAGCCTTTTTATCAGGCTACAGTTACTCTAGCACCACAAAATCAGAAGTGATTCTATTAATAAATAGTAAGTACATATATTTAAAATTTATGGAAGAACCAGGTAATGTAGGATCCGGATTGCAAGGGAAGAAAAATGATATCATTAATGAGGTGAATCTCAGATTTGCTGACTTAGAAAAGAACAGCTTTTGTGCTGTTGTATTAATATTGGACCCTCATTTTCAAAAAAAATGTTTAAAAGCAAGAAAGATTCTTAAGAGGCTAAGAAACTCATAGCGCAAGAACCGCAACTGTATTTTCAGAAAGAGTATTTAGTACTGCTGGAAATTTGGCAGACAAAAAAAAGGAACAGATTAGAGTAAGAATGTTGCATCTCTTGAGGAATAATTTATAACTTATGATTACATTGTACTTTGTTGAAGAACTAATAAAAATTAAGTAAAACTGAAACAGCTACTCAAATTTGTTTTTATTTTTTAGCTAATGAATAAATATTGACTTTGAGGTGGTAGAAGTGTGGAACAACTTATTGATTCAAAAAAGTACTGGAAAATATAAATGGATTTGAATTAGTTTTATAAATGCAGTTGCCAATGAAAAGTAACTGGGATTCATTGTTTTCTGAAATAAAATAAGTATTTGGATTCAAGATTCGATAAATAAAAGAGATTCGGATTCGATAAACATTGGATTCGACCCATAACTATTATATATTATATATTATCTATTATGAGTATTATATATAGGCTTGGTATTTTTTCCCAATAAGTTTCTTCAAGTTTCAACAATTTTAGTATAAATCCCTTGAAAATAATTGGCACTCTAAGGGTTAAGTAGGTGGTAGCAAGGCACTGTCTGAAAATTCTGGACCACATGTCTTCATCTTCTGATGTAGGTCCTATATCTGGCTGGAGAAGTACTGCATCATTATTCTAATTTTTTACTTTCACCTTAAGTAGGACAACTTTACATTGGAATTCAGTGGTATTTCATAGCTCACTTAGCTCTGAGCAGTAATTTTTTTGTGTGAAAAATAGCTGGCCTTCCATGAAGGAAGATAAATAATGGTGGAGGCAATACAGTCATGAGATGGCTCAGTTGTATAATGAACTTGATATAGAAAAACACATCAAATTTTCCTTATAACGTTGGGTTGGGCACGTTATTGGAATGGATGATGATGACATTATCGAGTGAGTATTGGTGGTACGGTCAGAGGGAAGAAGAAGTAAAGGAACTGTGACACAAGGCTCCTGGGTATCTGTAATTGATGGGTGGCTACTAAGAATAGAAAAAAACAAGGGTAGAAGATTTTGGAGGAGGCCGAGACTCATTAATGGATTGTAAAGCCGCAGAAGAAGAAGAAAAATAGCTGGCCAGACTTCTTGAGGACTGACATTCAAGATAAGGGCTTCAAATAATCCTGGTGGAATACACCTTATGATGATGGATGAGGAGATCATCAGATTTTTAGGTCCTAAATTCTGCTTATTTTGAACTTTGTGTGTGTTTCTCCCTGACAGTTCATTGTATGCTACAAAAATGTTGTGGTTTCAGGAAAAATGAGGATAGTTAACTGCCCTATTCACAGATCTTAGAATGGATAATTAGGTTGTTCCCCATTCTCATACTAAGTACTGCATTATAACTGTATGTGACTTCTCCTTACTGAGGAAGATACATTGTATTGACTATCTTCCTTAGTAGGTCATACCTAGAACTGTTCTCATTGAGCCCTCTAGTGCAGCTCACTGTGTCAAAGAAACAAGCAAGCTCCTCCACCCAGTTAAGGTTGTAGTCCACAGACTGTACACCTGTGAATCATTCAATGTCCAATGCATTACTTAACTGATTATCAGTAAAATGTATATAGTTTCAAGGTGTTCAAAATAATTTAAAGCCACTTCTACATGTAAACCTTTTGTTCCAGGTAGTGTAAATTGTATCTCAGTTTCTGAAGAAACAGAGTCAATATTAACTATACCCATAACACCAACTGTTCATCAAACTCCAACCTCGAGGACAGTGAGGTCAACAAAGAATGCCCGACAAGCTGCAACCTCCCAAAAAAATGTTGGTAAGAAGACTATATATATGTACATATTGCCAAGATTAATTATGGTAGGACCTTAAGAATTAGATTTTTTGTTGCACACAACCTTGCAAGGAATATATTTCATCGGCGGTATTAACACTGGGCTGATCCAATATACTGTGATTAATGGAAATAAATTTTAATTGAACTTAGGCCGTGTTCCAAACCATGTTTAGGCTTACTAGCCAAGTATAATTTTACCCAAATTCAGTCCAAGTGATATCACAATTTAAACCTTTGAACCAACTTCACAATTGCCAAAAGGCTGGTACATGGTAGGAAGAGAAAAGGCTTACTAGCCCACCATACCATTCATACTAGTTCTTCATGGCATCCAATATGGCAATGGTCACAGACTTCATGAGAGATTATGAGGGTAAATTTGAATGCATGTGTTAATTATTCTGCCATTATTAAGTTTCAGAACTGTTGTAATGTTCCTGCATGACTTTAGAAACTTTCCTTTGCGAATTTGAGTAAAATTTTGTTTCTTGGCATTTTCACGAGGTGGGCCAAGGTTATTGGTAAAGGCTGCCATCACATGTATTTTTGGACCACAAGTGCTAGTTGTGCATTGCACTTCACAAGTATGGCCCAGAAGGGATATACATATGGCATTTACTAAGGGGGTATACCCAAATCGGAAAACAGCCTTGTTTGTTTATTCAATTCCCATTTTTGGTGCATTTATGTATTATCAGTAGTTTTAGTCTTAAGATTGGTTATTTCTATCAATCCCCTACAATCATTATCTTATGTTTTTCTTCTCATCACTCGTATTTACTTGTGCAAATTATTTTTTAAATTGGATTACGGCATTGAACTGCCATTATTTTCACCACAAACTTATTTTTACATTGAAACATTTTTACTAGTTTAAGTAATTATTAATAATTATGTAATTTATATCAATATTATTGTATTATTAAAACTACATAATATG
The DNA here is from genome assembly GCA_963573305.1 of Pyrrhosoma nymphula. Lineage (NCBI taxonomy): Eukaryota > Metazoa > Arthropoda > Insecta > Odonata > Coenagrionidae > Pyrrhosoma > Pyrrhosoma nymphula. Next base: position 95,189,092 of record OY754333.1, on the reverse strand, counting down.
TACAAAAATAAATTTTCTACATTTTTAATTTCTCAAAGATGACCTAGCATAAACTAATGAATGCATGTGTTATTGTACCTCCAGTCATAGTAGATGCCTTAGTCTGTGGTAATGCATGTAGAGTGAGGATTGCATGGCTTTATATGTTTGTTTTTGTTTGTGGATACTTCTTGAAATTATTTTATGTTCTGAAATTAATTTCTGAACAGAAAATGCCAGTACTCATTACTTAAACTATTATGTTAAATTTATCTTTGACACCGAGGTCAAGTAAGAAAAGTGAAGTAAGTAAGAGATAAACAAGGATATTTTGACACCACCATATATCATGTTTATATTATTTTAACACATAGAAGCGACAAAATAAGAGAGATTCACTGCTGAACTGATGGATTCAAATATTCCTCTTATCCACTCACCTTCAGTTATTATAACGGAAATAGCACGACTCTTACAATGTACTTATCATAAATATGCAATTCACCTCTATCCTCTTTCCCCTCCTTTTCCCTATTCCCTCCCCTTCCATGGTTGGTGTCCTGATACCCCCTACCACACACCTCTGTGGCAGCTTGCAGGGTCATATGTAGATGAAGCTTCATTCTCTCCTGAACCACTATAGTGAACGCATTCTTTCATGAGTGTTATATTGCTAACTTGTAGGGCACCATTTTCTATCCAATGATTTCCATGCCTGCTGGTAGACATGAGCTGAATATGTGGTATGCCTACTCTTGATCCCCCACCACCTAACCCCACGGTGGCTCCCTCATCCAGACAGAACGTGATTGGAGGAAGACTGGACCTTTCACTCTTTATTCAGTCACAAAGATAAATTTAACCTACAATAATGAGCTACAAGTAAGGTGGAAAGTAACAGAAAGCATGTGTAATATTAACACTTCTACTGCCAGAGGGCCAATCTTTCGGCCTTAAGTGAATGAGCTGAACTTACCACCAATATATTGGCCAACTTTTTTACCCATACATATTAATATCGATGTATAAATAACTATCTTTCTTCACATTGTGAACTGAAATCAATATTTTTCTCTGTTCAATTCCTAAATGCTTACCTAATCATGGAAAAATTAAACTTAATAGAATAAAGAAATGTAATGATTTTTTTTAAATTTATGAACCTATAATTTAAGCAACTAAATGAAAATGTTCATGGCACTATTTCAACCTTATGTGGAATTTGCTGGTGGTGAAAGGGTTAATTTTTTACTTGTTTTTATGGGTAGTATCCTGATATACATAGTTGCTTGCTACTTTAGGTTGATGCATGGAAATTATTCATGTTTATATGGGAATCAATCCCTCAGTTGTCTGATTTAAGGTGTCACTTTCTACAGGTTCGGGTAGATCAAAGATTGTTCTCACCAACGATAGACTGGATGATATCCTTTCCAAACTGGAAGCATTTAGAGCAGAAAGTTTAGAAGTTATGAAGGTACCAAATAAAATACTGCAGTAGCTTCTATCTAGCGTGTAAAAAATCTTTTTAACCTTTGTTGTGACTTTGAAGTAATAATTGTTTCTCTATGTTCATAGATTATGGCTAATGGCATTACTACTCTAGCTCAGAATCAAAGAGATATTTTAATTATACAGAAGGAGAGGTTGGAGTTCCAGAGAGAAATATTAAAGCTAGAGAGAAGAAGGGTGGAGAACCAATCCAAAATGGAAAACATGCTGACAGATGTTGTTGAGTGTCAGAGGAGAATGGCATCTGCTCAAGAACAGAGGGCTTACTTTGATTTTGTTCAAACAAGGGTTAATAATTCATGAGTACCTCCTCTTTTGAGGTGATTTCTATTATTAGTTGTAGTATGTTGATTAATGAAGGTCATCAATTTTATTTTTCAGCATGAAGAAGTATGAAAACTCTTAAATTGGATAACAGAACAACAACAAGAATGTCATAGTTGTTCTTGGACCCTTTAAATCTTAATGAACCTTGCACTAGAATGGTGTGGTACAAAAGGTAGAGATCAGTTTCTTGGCTATTTTTTGTTGCCTGAGTCAAAAAGTTTGATGACTCTCTTTGTAAATATTTTGCCATGTTGGCAAATAACCTCACAGTTTTACTCATGAATAAAGTTGTGATTATGACTATCCCTCGTCCTTGGACTACAACCTTGCTGGGGTGGAAGGGATTGCGTGCTCCCTTACCCCTCCCTTCCCCTCGAGCTGAACTGGTGGGAGCAATGCTCCTGGTAGGGTCACCCATGCCATATAGGTCAAAGATTAGGAGACACGAATCTCTGCCTGTACTTTTGTGAGGAGGCTGCAAAAGTTGTCTGTCCTGAGTGGGGTGGCCTCTCACGTGATGGTGTCACGTAAAAAAAACACCATTGAGTAATGCCATGGAATACCATCTCAATTTTTAAAAACATTGAAATTATGGACAGTTCTGATATGAAAATGAATCCTGGCAACTACAGGACTCAGTGTCGTGCCCAGCAATGGTGGGAGCAGGGCCCCTGTGGTTGTCATCATATGAAATCCTTGCTCAGGCGTAGAGGCAAATGCAGCAGCAGAGGAAAAGAAGATACAGAAGAGGAACACAGCAATCAGAATAGGCATGTGGAATGTTAGGATAATGCTAAGGGCGGGCAAGTAAGAGAATATTAAGCAAGAAATGGAGAGGGTGGGTGTCGACACCATGGTTCTGGGTGAAGTAAGATGAAAAGATAGCAGAGACTACTGGAGTGATGGCTATTGAGTGAGTAGTGGAGAGAATGACAGCAAGTGCAGGGTTGCATTCGTAATGAACAGGCAACTTGGTAGAAAAGTAGTGAATGCAGACCAGGTGTATGATAGGATAATAGTCGTTGAGCTACAGGCAGAACCAACAAATTTAGCAATATAACAGGTTTTTATGCCTACCTCTAATTATAGAGAGGAGGTAGTTGGTGTATACGATCAGCTAGAGGAAATAATAGATACATAGTATACCTGGGAGTAAGCACTTCATAGTAATGAGGATTGGAACACAGTGGTGGGTGAAGGAAAAGATGGGCGGGAGGTGGGAGATTATGGGCTACAAAGGAAAATAAGACTGCAGCAATCAAGATGTGGAGTTTTGCTGGAGAAATAATCTAGTGATTACAAATACATGGTTCAGACATCATCATCAACATAGATACACTTGGAAGAAGCCGGAAGACACATAGGTTCCAGATAGATTATATTATGGTTCGTCTCAAATACAGGAATAGTGTTAAAAACTTGCATACGTATCCAGGAGCTGATGCTGACAGAAGATAAGAAGGGGCAGGAGGGTTAAAGAGGAATACTGAGGCATTAACTGGGGCAATGAGAAGGATTATCGAGAGAAGGGTAAAATCATGGGTTCAGATCATGGAGTTAGATCAGTGGAAGATGAATGGGGAAGTTTGAAAAAAGGAATTGTGGAATCGGTGAAAGCAATGGTAGGCATAGTAAATGCAACTAAAATTAGAAAACTGTGGATAACAAAGGAGATGATAATGGAGATGCAGCAGAGAAGGAAATGGAAGAGTGTGAACTCAGAGCTACGCCAGAGAAGATACCAGAATTAAACAACAGGCTTAGAAGAGAAACAAAGGAAGCAAGAGAGGACAGTGGAGATAACAGATCGACTTGCATTATATACGAAAGTAAAGGAAATGACAGGTGGTAGTGAGGGAAGGGGAATTGCAACAATAATAGACAAGACAAGGGTTGATAGTAGAACCAAAAGAGATCCAGAAGAAGTGGAAGAAATATGTTGAACAGCTGTATGGTTAGGAAATAAGGCCCAGGACATTAGGTATATGTAGAAAGGGAAGACGACATCAACAGAGATGCCACCGGGCCACCAACCCTGCTGAGTTTCTAATGAGTATGGGGAGGAATGGAAGAGGAAAAGACTAAAGGACAATAAGCTTAATATCTCACGTGGCCAAAGTACATAGTTCCGAGAATAATAAATAAAAGGCTAACAAATACCTGGGTGATGACCAGTTTGGGTTTAGGAAAGGGACAGAAACATGAGGTGCTACAGGAGTGATGACGACACAAGTAGAAAGTAGGAGATCTATAGGAAAGAAAACGAGACAAGGTTTCAGAAATTGGGATGTTGGATAAGACTGTCCAAGAACCTACCAATCAGCTGGTAGAATACTCAAATGAAATATGTCTACCCTTCTGTTTTTTCCAACTACATATCAGCTTCACTGCACCTATTTGTCTTCTTCATTGAACCTCCATTTTTACTCTAGATCTTCTATTGCCCATCATTCCATCCAGAATCTCCTCCAATATATTCATCTTGAATCAAAGTTTTTCTCCAGCCATCAAAAGCCAGTTCTCTCTTGAATCTTTTCACCATACATTTTCTTTCTTCCCCCATTCTTAAAATTCTTTAAAACCAGGAAAAATCCTCAAATAATACCTCCTTAAAATTTTAATTACTATCTACACAATATTTCTTGAGTTCTTCAATTTTTAAAAATAGATCACATAAACTTAAGAACAATTGGACACTATGTTTTTGCCTCTACATACTTTATGGAATTGTTAAATATATAAAGATACATGCAGAATACATAAAGATATCTTTAAAGGGATGAGAAAAATGGAAGAGCATTTCTAGATGCACACGTTTTTTTATAAATCTGGTTCTTAGTGCAACTGAAGAAATCAAGGGTGTTAAACAATGATAAAAAGAGAAGTATTAGGCGTGATATGGTGGAAGTTCAGCATAATGAATCACAGAAATGACAATTTTCCACTAGATACAATTAAATACGATCGTGTTTTCAATCCACTGCATCATCATCATGTAACATCCGATCTGTCCTTGTGTATGTACATACCTGATGATGATGCAGTGCATCGAAACCATGGTTGTATTAAATCTTATCTAGTGGAAAATTGCCATTTCTGTGATTCATTAATAGTAATAATCATTCTATGCATACTATGTAATATTTTTGTTTAATTTGCATTTATGTAATTGTTTTATTTGGAAGACTGACTAATTGACAATCATTATTACGTGGCTGCATGCTGTGTGTGTATTTAAAATAATAACTTTTTCTAGACATCACCATGAAACCCTAAAACATGTATCTACCAGAGTTGATCCACAAGGAAAAGAAGGTGCCCACAAACACTTGCAGTGGCAGCAGTATGATCTTCAACCAGAAGTACTTCAAAATACATGTGATTTGATGCCCAAAGATTTAGTAACAAATAAAATCACTAAGCTTGTGTATATCAGGGCGAGCCCAAAGAGGTTAAATCATGTTATCTCCCATGACCTTACCCAAAACTACACGAGTCTTGTGTCTGAAAGCAGATTGCTGTCAACCCACTGGGCAAACAAGTCATATAATTCCTCAAGAAATTAGCAATTATGATAAGAAATTTTCATGTGCTTTTGAGGAACATGCCATTGTTCAGAAATGAACAGGTGTTCTGAGTCAATCGATAATGGTGAGGAAGATGAAAATATCATTTGGATCATCACAAAAAAATATGAAAAGGAACAATGTAACAAAAAAATTATACTCTAGATGGAGGTAAAGCCTGATAACATGATTACTTATTTTTATTATTACCAATTTACATTAGCCGCTTAATGATTTTTTGTACTGGCTATCTTTGTTAAGTGTAACATTACTACCCTTTTAAAGTTGAACCCAATGACCATTACTATAACCTCCAAAGGATCCATGTATGATTTATCAAATAAGGAATTCAATTATATAAGGTGTGAACAAGATTCAAGAAGAATAATATTGTGCACATTAAATACCTTGAAATATTTCATAATCATCAGTTCTACCACACTTAATCAATGACTTCCACAAAATATAAGTTAATTCAACTAATGTATAAATCCATTTTGATCACACCAGTGAATCAACGTGAGATGTGAGATAACACTTAACGATAAACCTTCACACAGCTGTTCCTCTTTCCAGATTCTGTTTTATTTCTGTTGTGTATTCACCATAGAATCTCTCTAATTTTGCATTGAACTTCATGTTCCTTTCATTGATGTAATCAATATCAGCATCATCGTTGTGCATTCTTCGTCGGCTGTATTTCTCTCGCTTGTTAATCCTGTAAGAATGAAATAAAGGTTAAGCTTTCTGATTTAAAACTACCCAATCATAGGAGATGTTTATTTATACGAGATAACAGATTGATACTTACTGTTTTTCTAAATCTTTCACCATATTATCAATTCCTTCTTTTGAATCCTTGTGGAGTCCATGTAGAATTTGACTCTCTTCAGCATAAAATGCTTTTTCTCCAACAGTATTTTTCTGCTTTTCATACATTTCCATATTTGGCTTAATATTTTTAGCAAGCCTGTTGTACTGCCTAAAAAAAAAGAACAAAGAGCTTTCTTAAAATCTATCCAGCATTCACTTTATGACCTTCATGCAACAATGAAAATATCTTATGGTAACGTATCATGCATTCTTAATGAAAATCTTTTCACCAACAAATAAAAACTTATTCCTGAATGCAGCCTAGGATGGAAAATGGAGTATTTACTTGGTAAAGCATATGGTGGAAAAACATACCTCAGTCATATCTACTGCCTCTTTATCATAGTTGAGATTAATGATTTAAGAAAATAACAATTAAAATTAATCATTAAAAATGTAGTTAACTATTTAACTTAACCGTTACTTTTTTGAAGAGTTAACTTTTAATCGTTAAAATTATACATCAACTAATAAAAACTAACTTCAGTTAGTTTTTGGTGAATGCTAACCTGTTCCAATTTGGGTGCAATGCTTGCCCAAAAGATAAAGGGGCAAATAAAATTACCTCAGAATGCAATATAGCTGGAGAGTTGTGCAAGAATACAATGAATAGGCCCAGACAAATACAAACAAATGAAAGCAGGGTTGAGTGGAGTGAACGCCAAAGTTTAGGAACGAACCCTCAGACAAGAAAACACGAGACCACTTGAAGACCATGCCTGCAAGGTCACAAATTCCTTATTCTGCGACATCGTGTCATCAATACTACATACTTGAACATGAGAAAGGGGGTCACCAAAAAACCCTATGACGGGTAACGAGGGGGATGGGTTCCTTCAAAGTAATGTATCTATTACCGGTATGCGGCAGTCTACGTATGCCTCGGCGACATTGTGTCATAAATATATCACAGTTGAATGCTAGAAAGGGCTCACAGGCACGCCCCCAGTATCTACTGTAACTCAATATAACTAAGCTGTTTCCACTGCAATGTTACAATTGTGAAGGGATACATCACATACATTTAAACCCTCTTGCGTGTTAAATAGCGACCTCATGACAACTTTTTTCAAGCAGCAATCAGAAATGTGAGAGAATAAACGGAATAGACTCAACCACAAAATAAAACAATATGTTTGAATTGAAAGTCTCAAGTGTAGAGACAATGTAACTTGTCCAAGGAGGGGGGTTTGGGGCAAATACTTGCCAATGAAGGGTATAAAAATATGTAGAGAGCATTCGTAGCAATGTTGAGTTGTGACTGTCACGTTTGAGGTCAATCCCTAAACTGCTTCCTTCTACGAAGAACGGACCTCCACCTAATACAAAGAGCCAACATCTTTTTCGAAGAGTAGACCCTCACCTCTAGATGGATGTCAGATACAAATTTTGAAATGAGAATGTTATTTAAGTGTAATGACTTATTAAATAAAAGCTAAATAAACTTTTCTTGAACTTGAAGTTTGCATTTATTTTATCCCAATTGTGAAATCCCTTTTAAAAGTTTCTTAAAAAATAACTTTTAACTTGAAAGTTACCTTTTTGACTTTAATCAGTTACTTTTTCAGAAAAGTAACTTTTTATTTTAACTAGTTACTTTTTACAGAGATAAACTCTTTTTAACATTAATTTCCATAAGGTTAACTTTTTTTGGTAACTTTCCCAACTACGCTCTTTATAAATGCTATGGTGCCTAATGCAATATCTAGCACACACAATGGTAAGGAGATGCACAAGGATGAATCTTGGAAGGCAATGCACCCAAACATTCCCAGGAGCTCATGATTATAGCTTTCTCACTTGAGGAACCCTTTTTTTTCCTGATTTCAACATAGGGCGCCTCTTAATTGTACTTCCATTAGTTTGGATCACCATCCACTATCTGAGAAAGTCTTTTTAAAGTAGTTCTAATTCTCAGGTCAAATTTTTTTCATAGGTCATAATTTTTATTTTACGATGACGATGATGGGATGCCAATAACTCCCAGGGGTCTGTATTCTGTAACTTGTATCACCTGCGATGAGCAACCGCTGGTGATATGACATCACCACAAAAATAGCCGGTGTTATCCTATGATACAGTGTCAAACATCTCGAGTAGTGAACAGCAAAATTGTGTAATGATATAATAAATAAAAATATAGAAATGCAAAATAATCTTAAAAGACATGATTGCTTGTGATTTTGGGCTTTTACTAATCACTTATCTCCATCATTTGAAGGAAAGATGCTGTTTAACGAAATGAAATTATGAAAGAAGAAATTTACAGGACTGGCAAAATCCCTTTGATCTCCCACAGGAAGTTTTCATCAAATTATTATGGGCAAACAAAGAGGTGGCTTTGTGTATACATATGTCGCATATTAGAGCCCACACTCATTTGAACTCATAAAAGTGGACTAACTACTCCCATTCAGGCAAGTGTTCTATTTCTCTCGCCGGCACAAAACTCATTGGAAATTTATTTTGAGCACCTTGTTTAACTGGAGAAAAGACAATCAATCAACAAGCATGACCTATCTGCTCTTGCAACAGAACATACATTCTATCACTCACATCTCTGCTTAGATTTTGGCCTCAATTGTTTCAAGAAGTTTTCACCAGTACGAAGGTTAAGTTATCCTAATGACTTTGTTGACCATGGCATTCTCAATCGGGATAATGTTTCATTTACTTTAGCCTTTCGTTTTTGTGTGTAATATGTAGTTGAAAGTTTACATAACTAATGACTAACTACAGAAAAACGTTCTTGGTGCTTACATTAAGAAAGATTTCAGCAGGGTAGAAAACATCAGGCTAATCAAGTGTGACAGTTATTTTCAATAACCCCTCATTAATTGCTACACACCACCACAGTCTTCACATTTCTTGCTGTAAATTACAAGTTACGGAAATTAAATGCATATCTCAAAATAATTCAAGAGTTGCTTAGGCACTTTTTATTCAATAAAATTATAATAAACAATCAGTGCAATTCATTCCTGCGATGAAAGGATGTGTAAGTTGTTTTGATGTAAAACAATTATCGCATATTTGTCATGCATTACCTTTTGTAAAGGTAAATTGTGATTTACCAGTTTTTTTCTTGGGCTCATGAATGGTGTCACTCGATTTCTTATTTCTCAGCCTGTTTTGATTTGCTGAAACATGCTTTTTTGTAGTCTAGTTCTTGTGTTAATTTTATTTAAGTAAAAAAATAAATTTAAACCTTTTCATTAACTATGAAAGAAATTACCCACTACGAATGATCACTTATGCCTCTTTTAATCCCTAAATACGATGACACTATTAATGGAAGTTCTGCTATGCCTAAAAAGCTAAATATTTCCTCAACACAAAACTTCCAGGTCTTTATAGCTATACACCTGTCTGCAGACGTCAGCTACCAAAGAGGGACGTGGCACTTTCTGTCAGCCAACCCTTTGTGTCTCGTGCTGTGAAATACGTGGTCCACAGCATTCATGAAGCTTTACCAGCTGAGTGGATTAAATTCCCACAAAACAACTAAGAGAGAGGGCAACTTCTGCAGAGGCAATGCTGAATGCTTGGTGTTGAATAGTATCCATCCCATTGTTTAGGTGTGTAAACCATTCCTTCTTAGGTTTTGTTTAGGGAAGTAATTGGTAATTGAATGCTTAGTGTTGTATAGATTCCACACCATTGTCTGGGTACTTAAAACCATTCCTTCTGAGGATTCAGGTTTAGGGAATTAATTACTTTCCCTAGCATCGTAGGTGCCATTGACTGCACTCTACTTGCCCTTTTGAGACCACATGAGGGCAACAGAGACCACAAGGGTTTCCTGTCACTCAATGTGCAAACGGTAAGCAGAATGCCCTCCATGTCAAACAAGTAGGCACATCAGTGATTGTAATGATTATTTTCAGAAATGTTTTCCTTGTACATACCACTTTATTCCCTAAAAGATAAATGACCGAGACCTGCGGTTTTTGAATTTCAGGGCATACCCAGACTCTGTTCATGATCAGTTCATTTGGAACTGTAGCCAGGCAAATGTTGATTTGAAAGAAATCTTTGAGGAAAGACAGAATGTTTTTCTTTTTGGGTTAGTCTGTTTAATACTTTTCACTTGTCAAATATAATGATCTGGTACCACTGTCACAAGATACCCATGGATAGGTCCTACAGTTTTATGCTATTAGTAATGTTATCTCTGTTATACTGAGTTTTCAGGTGTACCCAATCAAAGTTTAACATCATAGGGGATTGGCAATGCCTTGGAGCCTTGGCTCATGACTCCTTTGCCCCATGAAACTGCAGGAACTCCAAAGGCAACATATACAGACACCCACTGTAGGACAAGGAGTACCATTGAGCAGCTGTTTGGAGTCCTAAAAGGAGGGTGGCGACACCTAGAGTAGGACCATAATTACTAGCTTGATATGGTCGGGAATATAGTTTTGGCCTATGCAGTTTTGCAAAACATAATGCAGCATTACCGGTGAATTCAACTAAACAAAACTTCCCTGATATTGCTAGCACCAACTAATTTTTAAAAAATAATAATAATCTACAGAGGTTATCACATTGAAATGAGTCTACTGTAAAATTCACCTTTAGAATATTCAAAGATTCATGTTTTTTACAGTTTCGTCATGATTTTCTAAATATTTAGCCTACTACCACCAGAACAAATTGAAAAAGAAGAATACATAATAGCGATGAATGCTCCTGGAGGGAGAAATAGACTCACCATTGCAACATAGATGCAGAATGAAATTATTACCCATTATTTTGTATATGTTAGTCACATTTTTGTGAGTCGACCACTATTATCATTTCTTGACCTTAGTAATATGACATCCAATATGGACCATGAGAACAAATGCACTACATTGCACGGTTATGGTACCCATTGCCTGATTAAAAATTAGCATCGGCTCTGTTCAATTTCTGCCAACCCTCATGCCATTTGTAAAAGCTGATTTTCCTCCCAAAACACTTATAGCGTGCACACACACATCCAAACATACAGGTAGTGGCAGAGATTTTCCAGTAGAATTCAAACCCCTGTTTGAGTATTTCTGGAGAGCCTTCAAGGACTCTACTCAATAATAAGAACTTAGAAGTAGCAATTTTCCACAGATAAATATTTTAATTCGACCTGGGTTTCGATGCACTGCATTTTTTGTGACTCTACTTAAAACTCCCCCCTTGGAACCTTATATTAAGGGTAGGCTGATGTCAATTCTGGGCTTCTCTTTACCCTTCCTTCATTCCTTAAAAATCCTACATCCACCCAACAACCCACCCACCTTCCTCATATCCTCTATAGCACAAATTGGCTCAGGTGTGACTGTCATTCAAAAATGATTATGACATTCATATAAACATCTCAGTTATCAGTTGCCTCTACCAATAAGAACAACAGTATTCAAAGAAACATTTATTAAGAAGATTAACATTAAGGAGTGACAGCAGAGTTCAGTTTCTGAAAGATGAAAAAAGTTTTCATTAATCAATAAGAAAGTTTTCATAGCATAATCATGCTTTGACACAAGTAAGTATCTTTATAGCCAATGCAAGGACTTACAAAGTGTACTCTCCAAAAGTGTATCAAGTCTCCCAACAATTCCCTGTTGAGATACATCAATGTTTTTCAATGTATTAAGGATCTCTCTCTGTACTGTTGTACTTTCCTTTCTGCTTTCAGCCATTGACTGTAAACTATCTGCAATGGACTGTAAACATAATGCGAACTGAGGTTAGAATGTGTGCCTTTTACACACCCTAATGATTATTCAATCAGTAACACATTTGTGACATATAGCTATACCTTCAGTAATTCAAGCTTCCTGCTTTCATGGAAGTTCATCTGTCTATTTATACCATTAATTTCCTCCCTCAGTCCCGCAGATCTGTAAGGAGGAGTTGTGGCTGTAAAGAAAAAAATTCAACCTTAATACATATAGAAGAATAATAATCACCAATACGATATACACTGTACATTCAATCAGTTTAATCAATTGGAGGATCACAGTTCCATCTGGAAACAAGGCTTGACAAATCAACCAGTAAATACTTGCCTAATGGGGGAGTTTCTGGCACTGAAAGGAAAAATAACTTGTTTGTCAGCTATGGGCTATGACCAATCAACCACTGAAATCTCGAAAAATATATTGGAAATAAGGGCCACAAAACATATAATTTTCATACCTGTGTGGCTGGAACATGTTTGGTCCATTACATCTGGTTCAATGATGACCTAAATGATTCATCATATAAAATTATTGTCACTTTGAATTAACCTACATACTGAGGTCAATTAACTCCATTAAGATTATGTAACTTACTGAATCACAAAGTTTTTCTTTGTTTTGTTAACGCTGAAATGAATGTCAGTAAAAATTTAATTAAAAATGCGCATCTTTATTTTCTAACCTCAAAAGGGTCTTCTAGAATCTCCATCTCTGCTTCATCGGAGGCCTGATGAGGTGCAGATTAATGGTCATTAGATTCGTACTCAATGTTTTACAAAATAATACATATTACCGTCTGATATGTACTCACAGATGTAGTGTGGAGTACTGGTGTTTCAACCGTAGGAATGGAAGTTAGTACTCCAACTATAGAAAGTACTTTATGTTCTAGATCGTTCAGAGGAATACTGAGGACCTAAATGTAATGAAAATTTAATTAACTATTGATAAGTCACAGAACAGCAGCATAATCAATGACATTCCTTACTTGCAAATTGCTCGTTCCCTCTCTTTCCCGAATTAATTTGGCGTTTTTAGCCCGAACTTTCATCTTAAGATCTTTCCATGTCTGAGAAGTATAATGAATACAATCTTATAATTATGTGGCAGTATAACAGGTATATCATTCCAGAATGCTTAAGTAAATATAGTTACCCTCTTCCACTGCTCTACTGTCTTGCTCGGGCCATGCTTTTCCATCAAGTTCTTTAATTCGGCCCAACACCGTGCCATTACCACCTTGCCCTGAGCACCTTCTAATGTTCCACAGGCAAATTCTCTGTGATCACACATGTAGTTGACCATCACAGAGAGTTGCCCATAGTTAACCTTGGCTGCTCGCCGCCTATCTCTGTCCCTGCCATATGCATTGTTATGCTTATCCGATTGTATAATTACGCATATGAGATTTTGTACACAGCAGTTTTTTCTTACACAATACTTTTACAGGTAATTATAAATTCTTGTTAAGAACTACTGTACATTTTACTGACTTACAAGGGGAGTGTCAGATAACCGGGTCGCAGATCTTGATGAAAATTGGTAAGCACATAAAACTCCGAATGCTTTTCACAAATAACCCCACATATGGGCGAATAAATCCAATAGTTTAAACAAAAAAGGCGTTTAAACATTTAGATGTAATAAAAACCCTATTTATCATAATTGACTGAACAAATCACAAATGTGTTAGCCTGACAGCGAACTTCCGATTCTGTTCACAATATTTAGCTTATAAAATAAAGTTTCAATAAAGAATTCTTTACAGCCATGAATTTGAAACACCATCCTTAAGTGCATTGAGGAAGCAATGCAGATGTAATACAAACTTCCTCACAATAATAATAGGTGATATTTACAGGAAACATACCTAATTGTGGCCTGTTGATAATCAGCAAAACCATGATCAGGTGCTTTCTTTTTCTTCTTTCGTTCAAACATTTCGGCTTCATCGGCACCAACGTTCAATAGCTTAACCCTGTCGTAGTCTTCACCCTGAGAAGATAATGTTAGTTGACCTTGAAATTTAGACAGTTGTGATAAATTTAAATGTTTTAATTACGCTACTATAAAAATGTCTTGTCTTCCTTGAACTACGACCTTGACATGGTGGAAGGGCTTGTGGGCTCCAATGACCCCTAGAGCTGGAATGGCAGGAGCAAGTACTATTGCTCCTGCTAGGGCCACCTATGCCAGATAGGTCGGAGGGTAGGAGCCAGACGAAAAGTAGTTCCGTGATGGTGTCACGTTAAAAATACCGTTGAGTGGCATGGGAGTACCTCTCAACTATCACTTCCTAGAATATGAAAGTCATTCACAGAGAATTGATTCCTGCCAACTACGGGACGCCGCCCACTAGGGAGGGTGTCATGCCCAGCAGTGGGGGAGGCAAGGCCTCTGCGGTCGTCATCACACGAAATCCTTGCACAGCATCATCATCGGCGGATACCAGGGATAGGAGGGAGAAGAAGAAGAAAAAGAGGAAGAGGAAAACAATAGTAAAAATAGAAACTTGGAACGTAAGGACCATGGTGAGGGCTGGGAAGCTTGAAAAGATTAAACAGGAAATGGAAAAATAGATGGTTTGGGATTATGCGAGGTGAGATGGAAGGATAGCAGGGACTACTGGGAGTGATAGCTACAGGGTAATCTATAGTGGGGGAGATGAGAGTCAACATGGGGTAGGCATGGTACTGAACACAAAATTGGGGCTGAGGGTGGTAAACATTGAATAGGTAAGCGACAGGATACTAGTGGTAGAAATAAAAGCACACCAGACGAATTTCGTACTGGTCCAGGTATACATGCTTACGAGGAACCATAGGGAGGAAGAGGTGTACAAGCAAGTAGAAGAAATAATTAGACAAGTGCCAGGAAATAAAAACCTGATAGCGATGGGTGACTACAATGCAGTGGTAGGGGAAGGGAGGGACAGATTAGAAGTGGGAGGGTTTGGGCTAGGAAGTAGAAATGATCGCGGTGAAAAGGCAGTTGAATTTTGTAGAAGAAATAAATTAGTAGTGACAAACACTTGGTTTAAACGTCACCCCAGGCATAGGTACACATGGAAAATACACATTAAAAGGCATAGGTACACATCAAAACCAACATAGGAAAGAGGAAGTACAAGGAATTGAATAATAAACTCAGGCGAATGACCAATCGGGCAAAAGAAAACTGATGAAAGGGACAATGCAAGGAAATGCAAAAGATTCAGGAGGAGGGGGAAGTGGGCGCTTAGTATGCCAAGGTGATAATGTTATTGGGTGGTAAGAGAGGTCAAACAACACCAAAGGTTAAGGACAAAACAGGGAAGATATTAATCGAACAGGAAGATATCCAGGAAAGATGGAGAGAATACGTAGAGGAGCTATATGACAGTGAGAATAGACCCTTTAGCCTAGATTTAGAGGATGAAGGAACAATAGATAAGGATAACCTCAAACCAGAGTTACTTCACAGCAAAATATAGAGGGCATTAACCCTTAAAGTGCCAGCGTCGCTATAGGAGACTCTCGAAAACTGTCCCAAAGTGCCAGTGTCGCCTATAGCGACGCTAAGTTTAGAGTTATTTTATTCATCATGAACACAATTTCCCGCTGTAATTTTTTTAATATTTTAGTTTCGTAATATTCTACGAACCTAATACTACTCAAATTCACTTTTGTAACACAATTGGCGATTTTAATCTCTTTTAAATACTGAGGTCTCAAGTTAAATGGTACTTTCACCTCGCTCTTATTTGCTTAGTGTTTTTCTTTGGATTCTTTCATGGGGAAATGTTCATAATTCACGCATGTTGTGTCAATATCTTTTTCTCTTTGTAGTATCTTCTCCAAGGATCTCCACAGAATTATTTTACGGGAAACTGGGAAAAATAGATAGGTAATCAGTCATGGATACATGGTGTTTTTGAGACAAATGCTTTCTTCCCTGGCGTGCATTCCCCGCCTTAGTATGACTGAGATAGTGTCACTCTTGAATCTTTTGCGGCGCAAAAGATTCTGACAATGAGAGGCACTGCAGGTGTAAACAAAATTGCCATTGGTCTGACCCAGAAAGATTAGGCCAGCGACTACTTTGTTTATGACTCGGAGAGTCTTAGTAATTCCTTTTGGTCGACAGTCGCATAGGAAGTGATTTCGGTGACAGGAAAAGTGGAGGGTTCCGTTTGGGAGATATATTTATGACTTGGAGTGTCTGAGCACGGCCATCTAGTCTGAGTCATGCGTTTGGGTTAACAATTACAATGAAAGCTCTTTCGGTGACGGGAATAGTGGAGGATGCCGTAGAAAGCAGTTGCATTTAGGAGAGAGCAAGAGAGGCATGCTAACTAGTTTTCTTATTTTCTACCTCCATTTGCGTGTGATACAAACAAAAGTTTTTTATTTTTGACGAAAGTTTTTTTTCTCTATGAGTGAAGTGCGGAAAAGAAAGAAAAATATCGTCGATTTGATCTGTGAAATATCAAGTGACAGTGATTTCCAAATAAGTTCATCTGATTGTAGCGAATCAGTGGAGGAAGAAGACACTAGTGATGCTGAAACTCCGTCATCGGAAAGTGAAGACGACTGGATTGAAAGAGAACCAGATGGGGAAGACCGCACTGCGTCAGCAGTATGCCAAAGTTCTAGGTTCGAAGCACACTCCACTCTATGATTCTGCACCAATAGTGTACTTTCGTCTTTTTTTCACCAATTATCTCTTGAGGATAATGGTCACTGAAATAGACAGATATGAATAGCAGTATCTCCACTACCACAAGACCGTCTCCCCGAATCAAAGAGTAAGACTTTGGAAGCCGGCCACTGTGGCAAGAAATGAAAGCATTTCTTGCTTGAATTTTGAATATGGTGATAGTACCCAAGCCCAGCATTTCTAGTTACTAGTCCAACAGTAAATGCTTGGAGACACCATGTTCAGAAACCTGTTTTCCTGTAATCGATTTCAAATTTTGCTCAAATTTTTCCATCCTGTTGACAATTCGAAAGTTCCCCGTAGTGTGACCCATGCTCATAAGTTCCAGCCCATTGTGAACCATGCCAATATAATTTTTAGGCATTACTACATCCCTCACCAGTAACTGCATATACATAGATGAAAGTTTAGTTGGGACCAGATACCACAGCAGATTATTGCAGTACTTATCTCAATAAGCGTCAACATCATTGGGGAATTAGTTTTTGATGATGTGTGACTGTATCACACTAAAGTGTAAAATGTGAAAATGGCTTGCAATCTAAATGCATTAGTGAGCATAATTTGTTGAATATACATTATTAACTACTTTTGAGTGGAATGAATCATTGTAAAATAAAAAAATGTATGCTATAAGCAGACAAAGTTTTTCACTTTCTCTCTTTGTACTTGTAAATTTGACGTGATTTCTATGTGTGAATTTGGATTCATGATTAGTTGCATGTATTTTTCTTTTGATGAAATCCAAATTTGATTAGGATAAGAGTTTAATTTTGTTAAGTAAATGTAAAACGCATGCAGAACACACAAAAATGTGAACAAATCAGTTGTGATCAAAATTTCTTTACACATTCAGTAATTGTTATAAAAATTATAAAATTGCATAATTGTTATAAGCAATTAATTTATGTTTTCAAAAAACCTTTCTGAAAATTTAGATTATATATTTCAGCTAGTATGTATTCAATGTCTGATAACCATTTGCCTGATTTATGATATTCATTTTTCAAAAGTTTGGGATTGAATCTTGAAGGGATCATAAATTTTTCTCTTTTGATAATTTTTGTTTTCAACAAATAATAGTGACAAAGCAGTTATAAATTTTGGTCTTTTCTAAAATCAACAAGTATTTTTTGAAAATATGTATAAATCTTATTAAATCGTGCATGTAAAATTTTACAATATTGAATTTAAATAATGGCAATAAATTTTGTGATAACAATTATAATATTTAACTAATTGAATATTGTTTCCATTACTAAAAAATTAAAAAAACGGTCACCAAAATAATATAGGGTGATGATATGTTATTTATACACTGTCCAAATTTCACTAATTAATCATAAATATTATTCTTTTAAATTACATTTTATTGAAAGTCTGCAATTTTCATGAAAATCCCTTGCCACTTTTAAGGTACCTTCAAGGAATTTCGGCTGGCACTCAAAAGGGTTAAGAGAGATGAAGGATAGAAAAGCCTTGGGAACCGATAATCTACCTTCAGAGCTACTGAAGAATCTATGCAGCAAGGGGAGAAAATCATTTTTCGAACTTATTCGCAGGATCTACCAGGAAGGAGTATGACCAGAGGATTTAGTGAAAAAAGTATTAATACCTATGCCGAAGAAGGAGAAAGCGTCAGAATGCGAGGAGTATAGAATATTCAGTTTAATTTCGCACGCGGCAAAAAATGTACCCAGAATAATAAATAGAAGGTTGGAGAGCAGAGCAAACTACTATTTAAGCGATGACCAATTTTGGTTCAGGAAGGGGAGGGCCACCAGAGACACTATTGCAGTAATGAGGACACTTATGGAAAGAAACATGGAGTATAATCAGGATGTTTTCGCTTGCTTTGTGGATTTCGAAAAGGCGTTTGACAGAGTAAACTGGGAGAAACTAATGCAGATACTGGGGAAAATAGGAATAGATTGACGTGATAGGAGAGTCATCCGAAACTTATACATGGGGCAGAAGGCTCAGGTAAGGGTAGCTGATGGTGAATCAGGGTGGGCAGTTATAGGTCGCGGGGTGCGGCAAGGGTACCCGTTGTCGCATTTACTTTTTAACATCTATGCTGAGGAAATGGTAAGAGAGGCATGAGATGAGCTAAATGTGGGAAATAGAAGTAGGAGGCCAGCGGATAAAGTCTGTTAGATTCACAGATGACCAGTCGTTGGTCAGTCAGTCATCGAAAGGATTGTAAACTTTAGTAGATGCACTGGAAATGCAGTGCGAGAAATACAGGATGAAGATTAATAATAAGAAAACAAAAGTAATGAGATTCTCTAGGACAAAGAAAGTGAGGCTGGTGATAAGAATAGGAAGTCACAAACTGGAGCAAGTAGAACAATTTAATTACTTGGGTAGTACGCTAGAAGAAACAGGACATGGTAGCAAATACATTAGGAGGAGAATAGCGCTTGCGAAGGAAGCGTTCAATAATAGAAGGGAGCCGATGATGGGGACCTTAGGGGAAGTTAGGATGTAAAAAAGAGGCTGGTGAAGAGCTTGATATGGAGTGTGGCGAGGCTGGTGATAAGAATAGGAAGTCACAAACTGGAGCAAGTAGAACAATTTAATTACTTGGGTAGTACGCTAGAAGAAACAGGACATGGTAGCAAATACATTAGGAGGAGAATAGCGCTTGCGAAGGAAGCGTTCAATAATAGAAGGGAGCCGATGATGGGGACCTTAGGGGAAGTTAGGATGTAAAAAAGAGGCTGGTGAAGAGCTTGATATGGAGTGTGGCGTTGTATAGGGCAGAAACGTGGACCTTGAGAAAGAAAGACGAAAGTAGGCTGAAGGCTTTCGAGATGTAGGTGTGGACGAGGATGGAAGGAATTGGACGGAAAGGAAGACAAATGAGGAAGTTCTTGACACTGTGGACGAGGAGATGAACCTTATAGATGAGATTAGGGGAAGGCAGCGTATGTGGCTGGAAGCTGTAATGAGGGGCGATGGTTTGATGAAGGCCGTGATAGAGGGAAGGATGTTGGGTAAGCAGGGAATGGGAAGGAAGAGAATAGGTTTTATGGTCGGGATGAAGAAAGGTATGACTTATGCTGAGATGAAGAAAGAAATACTAGAGGTAGAAAGTGCACGGCACGTGTAAGATTTCGTTGGATATTCTCTGGCTTTCATCACAACCTACCTCTAACGGGTATTTTAGTACAATGAATGAATGACATGTCTGGGATGAAAAGAATAGTATTACAAGAAAAATTCACCTGTTCCTCTGCTTCGTCTCTTTTTTTTTCGTCTTCTAATATCCATTCCGCCTGCCTCTTTCTCGCTTCCCAATTCGAGGGAAGTTTGTTACGCTTGTCTTCCTCGACGACTTCTTTATGGTTCAACTGACGGGCTTCATTCTAAATAGGAGAAACTGTGATAGCATGCTCAACGAAATACAGGCAATACGTGCAAAGATAAGCATAGATTTCCTTAAGCCTTACGTTGCTTTCCTTACGAAACTAAATCCATAACTTCTACTCACACGTTTAAGGTGCAAATCCCTCAGTCTCTTCATACGCTCTCCTTGTTTTTCTTTGAAAGACAGGACTTTTTCAGATGAAGTTCCAGGCTGTTCATTATCGTCACCCATGATAAACAATAGATGCTCATCAAATTACAACAAAAACAAATGGAAAGCTTTTAATCGTGCGGCAAAGACAAAATAATTATAGGCAGCAACTGTCAATCACTTAAATCGCTACGTTCCTTTCGATTATCAAAATGACAACAAAGGCGAACCACCATGATGAAGTTCCCCAAACATTGAGAATTCAACGTTGCCAACGTTGCCAAGTTGTCTGCCTCACCCGCTAGCTCCGTTAGTCTTTTTTTCTTCCTTCCCGCCATCCTTCAAATTCTCAATTCAAATTTATATTCTAGTATCCATGTTCTCAGAGCTCCCCACGATACAAAATAAATTTCTCTTTCTCACTGCACCATGGTGCGTGCCTTTTTCTCTAAATATACAATTAAATAAAGATGCATCAGAGATATTATGAAATATCGGTGTGGTATATCTTATGTAATGTCTTACATACTATGGATTAGAAGATCGTCCAATATGTTATCCGTCCTTTTTATCTAGTTCAACTCCTCTTTCTGCTGTTAATGTGTCTTAAGGAATTTCCTATGTAAAATTTAGCACTCCATGGTTTAAAAAAAATCTATTCTTTTGGTTCTAGTCCAGTTCCCAATATATCATTTAATGCCGAGGCTTGATTCCGTGCTGTCGGTGGGATAAGACATCCCGATCAGGGATAGGTAAGCATAATATTAATTGTTTACAATGTTACATAAGTTTAATTGGAATGTGTTTTCGAGGTCACGGACTCGGCTTATAGTAATATTATGTAAAATATTTTTATTAATTCGGTGGTTTTGGTCAGCTCTCCGGTTTCGGAATTTAAATGGTGGCGGTTGGGGTTCTGCAGTTGTTTTTTTTTGTTATCGCGGCTATCGCCTCGATGCCTCGATCAGCCTCGATCCTCAAGGAACTTGTGCTATCGCTATAATGAAAAATTGACTTAAATAGCAATGGGAGTGAGCTTTGTCTTTATTTGAAGAGCATTTACCGCTATGAATGAAAAAATTGTCCATCTGTGTCTGGACAGAGGATGATAAAATTATGAAATAATAAAATTGATTAAATGAATAAAATTAGATGGAAATTCCGACCTCGATAGTCGATTTCGGTAGTCGAAAGACAGAAGTGGTGTTGTGCGGGTTCCCGGATTAATTTTGACACATACTTTAATGCTAAAAGTCTTGTAAAAGTTTATTGTTGTCCTTTAGTTGCTTAATTTGGTGTTGCAAGGTGGATTTATGCAGTGTGTCCTGATATTTTTGTTTCGATACAATGTCTTCTGTCGTTAAATGGTCTGAATAGGTGCAACCATGGTCATTGGTGAAAGCCGGCTGATAAGTCCTGTCGAATGTTTTTGTGTTGAGTGAGAAACTTGCAAGAAAACTTTCATCCCTTTATATTTTTGTGTATTATGACCTGACTTCTATTCTGTGTAGCCGACCTTCGAAAGAAAAACGGCATTTAATCTGTTTGTGACCGACTTAACGTTTTAGTACTACGCTGTAAAGCAAAATGGACTCTCGCGGGAATTATAACCCGTATTTTAGAGGGGATTTCAACAGTTTTTCCCGAGGGAGCTACAGCAATTTTCCCCGAGAGAATTACAGCAATTTTCCCCGAGGTAATTACGGCAATTTTCCCAGAGGAAATGTACACAAGCGACAGCCATACAGGGGCACACAGCGGGGTAGAATATATAAGCGACGAGGCCGCCCTGGCCAGAAGAATTTCCCACCGCGAAAAAATATTCATGGTACTCCAAGAGCTGAAGCTGATACTAAGGAAGTACGTTGCAGTGAGGAAGATGTTGGAATTAAACACTACGTTAGTCAGCACCAAGGTTTTAGTGCTGTCATTAAACAAAGGTTGGGACATAGAGGTAGAGCTTGTTGAAACTATATTTTATTGCTTTGGATCTCTCATTCTGCTGTAATTTTCTCAGGTACTCAGATTTCCACGTGAGTGAGATTGACTTGAAGGGGAATATTGTTCAGCTTACTGCTCTAGAGTGCACCATAGGCGATCCAGGTTGATAAACTTGCTTCTGTTTTTTGTAGTTATTATCAATGATTGATTGACTGGTGTTATAACTGAGTTTAATTCGTTCACAGATCCGGATGTAGTGAAGAGAACATGCCTGAAAGATTATGATGACATTTTATCAAAGGAAGTGCAGGCCAAACTAATGCTCCTCCATGGAGCTGATTATCCAGAGGTGGAAATAGAGGTAATAATAGTTCAATATCTTTTTGATTAATCACGTTTGAGTTGTAGTCATGATATCTTTTTCATTGATGGCGTTACCAATTGCTGCATGGCTTAACATACTTACAGTAAAGAATTTATGTACACATGTTGTGGTAGCAACACAAAAGGACTTTGGTCTAACTGGAGGAACTAAGAAGAAAAACCAATTCAAAAAAGCTGTAAGCTGATGAATGTATTTAAGTTGAGATTGCCCCATTATGAAGAAAATATACCAACAAAATATGCACAAAAACATAGCATTACAAATGCAAGGTGCAGAGATTAAACCAAATTAGTCACTGTTAGGCATTATTTTACTCATGCATCATATCCAAGGCAAATTCATCGTGATTAGAATGATGCATGGCTTATTATGACATTGGAGAAAATCTGAAAGCATAGCTGAAGGCTTTTCATGCTACATGTGGTGGAGGTTTGGGCCCCTTTATGTTTGTTTTCCCAATAGTCAGGATAAAATCTCAGTGTTGAAATACCAGCCAGAAGGATTCTGATTGAAATATATCCAGGGTGGGTGGATGTTCTGCATTGTTAGGAAAGTGAAGGGATGGCAGCTGAGCCATTTCGTGTCAAATCAACACACACAATTAACCTCACCATTTTATATTTTACTAAAATTTAGTACACACATAGGTAGTGGGTGTTGAGACTAAGCAAAATACCAAATTTCAATTTTTTATCTCAAGCCGTTCATGAAATGTGGCTATGTAAAATTTTCAAAAACTGACCAAAAAAGCATGAATGGATTGTTTTTTAATCGCTCTAGGAGCTGTCCTAATTGAGCTAGAGAGCTGGGAAAGGTGTCATTTTTCAGCATTTGTTATGCTCTTTCCAGTGATATACAACACAGCATAGGTTCTAATTAAAAAGTTTTTTTCAAAATACAAAATAAAACTTTGATTGAATTTTTTTCCAAAAAGTACATAATTTAAAAATTTCAAATTTTTTCCATAAATACCTAGTACTGTTGTAAATCACGTGGCAAGATAAAAATATGGGATGATGATGGATTCATTGTTAACAAATTATTTCTGACTCTTGTTTTTCACTAATAGCCCCATTTTCACCTATCCTACTTTTATCAAATAGGAATTTAATTAAAATATACAGACAGGTAACTAAAAAAATTACAGAAATATCAAAATAT
This sequence comes from Pyrrhosoma nymphula, assembly GCA_963573305.1. NCBI lineage: Eukaryota > Metazoa > Arthropoda > Insecta > Odonata > Coenagrionidae > Pyrrhosoma > Pyrrhosoma nymphula. The sequence goes on along the minus strand of OY754333.1, from coordinate 95,165,407 downwards.
CACCTTCTTAAAACAAAAGCTGTCATATGTTATTTTTACAAGGTATAAAATTCTCCAATGGCCGTAATAAATTGGCACCACTCGTCAAAAATACGCCACAATTGCTGTGTTGGTTTGCGGGAAAAAATAGGGAGAAAAAATCCACGCCAGTGACCAACCACAACTTCTCGACCAGAAAAACCCCTGTGGTGGTTTACGGGAATGTTACTTCCTCGTTAGGGACAACCACAGACACACACAATCAACCCGAATAGGGATACTTCGCTGGGCTTATGAGACCCTGCTAAGGATGCCTGGGTTACACACACACACACTCAACCCAAAGAGGGATTCTTTGCCGGGCTAATGAGACCCAACTAAGAATGCCTGGGTTATGAACACAAACACACTCACAAGCACTCAAGAACTCACTCACACACTCAACGGGCCCAACTTCTGGGAGAATCTAGCTCAACAGAGCGTTGTCAAGAAACGGCACAAAAACAAGAAAAGACGAGGGTGTGCGTCGGATACGCGTATTTCGGCCACAAGGTGGCCCTCTTCAGTGAACTGAAGGGAGAAATCACTTGCAACGCAAGGTTGTAAGTGGATCGGAAGGAGGACAGCCTAGAATAAATAGGAAAATGAAGAAAAGGGAGATAGGGATGGGGAACCAATGACGTTGGGTTGTGGGAGAGGAAAGAAAGTTATTGGTGGGGAAGGAGTGGGGGGGAAGTTGAAGCCCGCGACCGTTGAAGCGAGTACGGGGGGAAGGGGAGAGGTGGGGGAGGTGAGAAGGGAAAGGAAACGAAGTCCGTGACAGTTGAGTAAGGGGGGGGGAAGTGAAGTCCGTGACCGTTGGTAGAGAGCGGTCAACGTTAAATATTTTTAAATATTATAATTTCAAAAAGAAGGAGCATCTACTGTAAAATAGAGAAAAGTGAGGAGTAAGAAATAGGTCCTTTATCGCTATTCACAATGTTTCTCCTGAATTTGTGTATGTATAGACTTTCATAAGTGTCAAGCAAATGATTAGGTGTTTGTTTGATGAGTTGAAGGTTGTTTTCTGAGGTTTCGTGTCCCATGTTGAGTAAGTGTTGTGCGATACTGGATTTTTCGGGTCTGTTATATTTGAAATGGGCCATGTGTTCCTTGAATCTAGTTTTTATATTTCTGCGTGTTTGTCCCACGTAGGAAACATCACATGAGGAACAAGATATTTGATATATGCCGGACTTATTGGATGTGTCAATCTTGTCTTTCGTGTTCCCCAATAAGTGTTTTAGTTTGTTGTTACTACTAAATGAGATCTTTGTGTTCACTGTTTTGAATATCTTTTCAAGGCCTTTAGTTATTTGTAACTTTAAGAGGCCGTAGAGCTCACGTTCTCTAGTTTTAATATATGTTATTTTGTCTAGAAGAGCATTTCTAGATTTTTTGTTTCTTGATTTACTTATGTCTTTTGTTTTTTTCCTGCTTCTTGAGCTCGTGCTGGAGCGTAGCAATCTTCTTTTTGGAGTACGGTGGAGGTCGTCATTTTGTCAAGTACTGATTTATCGAATAAAAGTGGAGTCAACCTTAAAAGTGGAGTTTAATCTTTAACCATTAACATGATATTTTAATAGGTTATGGGCCCAGACATTCGCGAACGTAAAGTGATCGTATATTATTCGTGAGTGTTTTTCGATTTTTTGTGAGTACGGTTTTTTGAGACCTCATGACGGATGGAATGGAGAGACTAACCACTAAAAACTGGGTGCAATGGAGTACCAGGATGAAGGCGTTTCTCACTAAAAGAAAATTGTGGGAATGCATTGAACCGGGTTACGACAATTTCGATTGGGAACAGCTTTCGATAAAACAGAGGAATAGAAACAACGATGTGCTGGCATATTTAATCCAATTTGTTAGTGACTGTTATCTTAACGATGTCAGTAAATGCACGAGTGCGAAGGCTGCTTGGGAGAAACTTACGAATATCCATTGCAAGAAGAGTCCAGTTCAGTTCATCAATTCCTTAGAACAACTGTGCACTCTGTCTAAACCACCGACTGAGTCAATGATGGACTACATTGCCAAGGTGGAGAATTTGTGTGACCTGATCAGTCAACAAGGCACTCGGCTGGATGATAGCTTTGTGGCTGGTTTTTTGCTGAGAGGCTCAAGGGAGGAACGGTACAATTCCATCATTCATGTCATGGAGCTAAATCAAGAGAATATGAACACTGAGAACGTCAAGAATAAATTGCTGATTGAGGAGCAGAGACATCAGAGAGAAAATGTCGAGAGAACAAGACGTGAGGAGGATTTGAGGGGGTTACTTCCAAGGAATACGGTGAGGAAAGTTGGAGACCAAACCGGTGTTTCTTGTCTTTTGTGCAATCGACTTGGTCATAAAGTCTGGGACTGTCCTAAGACTGTGGAGGCGAAAGCAAGAGGGACAGTAATATGCTACTCGTGTGGAGAGGAAGGCCATACTAGCGTTGTGTGTCCGAAGAGGAAGAGGTCCAGTTTCCAAAGAGGACGGAGCGGGCCCAAGCTCGAAGGGCAAGTGCAGAGACATTTCAGGAGCAAGGAAGCGAAAGTGGAGAGAGAAGACAATGTTGAGCAAGATCTAGAAGCAGTAGAGGCTGTGAAAAATCTTGGTTGCGGAATGGTGAGAGTTAAATATAGAGCATGTGTGGGGAAATCTAAGGAGGGGGTTTTGAACAATATTGAGAAATATGAATGTAGCGACCCTAACCGTTGGTTTTTGGACAGCGGGTGTAATGCTCATATGACCCCTCATCGTGATCTGCTGGACAATTTTTGTAATTACGTAGGGGGGAGTGTGAAGGTAGCTAAGAAGGAGGAACCATGTGCAGTAAAAGGCTATGGGATCGTTACAATGAAAGTTTCTGACGAGTGTGGTGGATGGACGCTTGGATGGAAACATGTTTTGTGGGTACCTGACGTGAGTGATAACCTCCTGTCAGTGAGACAACTTGAGAAATCAGGCTTTAGTTTTAACATTGATAATGGGCTATTTAAGGGATATGATAAACTGGATGGCAATAAGGAAGTGTTGTGTGCCCGAATTGTGGAGGATGACATGTATGCCTTGGACTGTGACTTGTACGAGATGAGCAAAGCTGAGTGCAGCGATCCTAGTTCTTCATCTCACCAACCACCAGCGATCAACCCATGGACAGAAGAGGTGACAGTCCTCAAGGCAGGGACCCGAAACACCTGGCATCAACGCTTTGGGCATGCAAGCAACATCCCTGGCTGTTAGTTCATCCCTAGAGGAGATGTTGTGGACTGTGATGTATGCCATCAGGGTAAGGCAAAAAGACTTCCATACCCAGACAGAGAGGAGAAATCATCAGGGTTACTTGAATTAGTTTATTCTGATGTGTGTTATGTGAAGCCTGAGAGTAAAGGTGGTGGGAATTATTTTAGTACTTTTACTGATGATTGTTCAAGATATAGTGAGGTTTGTATTTTGAAAAGGAAATGTGATGTGTATAACAGTTTTCTGGAGTATAAAAATAGAGTTGAAAAGTTGTTGGGTCAAAAGATTAAGTCCTTTCAGTCAGATAATGGGACAGAGTACAAAAATGAGAAATTTAAATCTTTGATCAAGCAGGAAGGGATACTTCATAGATTTTCTATGGCAGGTGCACATCAGCAGATGGGAGTAGCAGAAAGACTCAATCAACAGTTATTAACTCTTGCTAGATATATGCTTATTCAAGCTGGCATGTCCGCCAATTTTTGGGGTGAAGCCATAGACACTGCTTGTTTCATTAAAAACAGGTGTGTATCTTCAGCTTTAAACGGCAAGACACCATATGAGCTGTGGTTTAAGAAGAGATTGAGTGAAAAGGAGATACAGAGGATGAGAGTGTTTGGCTGTGAAGCATGGGTGTTCAAGGAAACCGAGAAAGGTAGAAAGATGGAGCCTAGGGCTGATAGATGTGTCATGCTTGGTTATCCCAGAGATAGGAGGGGCTATCGGTTGTGGAACACGACTGATAACTGCGTGGTGTACTCCAGAGATGTAAAATTTGACGAGAAAGTTTTTCCAATGAAGGATAAGATGAAAGTTAATTCAGATGTTAGTGTCTTAAGAGTCACCTTTTGCAATAAATGTGTCAGATGTTGAGAGTAGTGACAATTATTATTCTGAGACAACTAGTAATGATTCTGATAACGAATATAATGACATTAATGGTGGGAATGTGCATAATGACAGTAGTATTAATGTGGTGCCTTTAGATGAAAGTTGGACTGAGGTTCAGAGTCAAGGGGGAGCAGGTAGCTTATATGATGTTTCTGATGATGAAGTAATTGCGTCACCCGTATTGTGCAGATCTTAAAGGATCAGAAAAATTAAAGAAGTCTGTCCTTGTTGTCACGCAGCTGTTTATAGTAGTAGTTGTGAGACATGTGAACCAAAGACTGTAGAGGAGGCATTAAAGGGTATGCACAGAAACGAATGGATTAAAGCAATGGAAGAGGAAATGTCTTCCTTAAAGGGAAAAAAAACATGGGATCTAGTTAAGAAACCTGAAAAATGTAAATTAATTGGCACCAAATGGGTTTTTAAAGTTAAAAGGGATCAAGATGGAGATATTGTCAAACTTAAAGCCCGCCTTGTGGCTCAGGGTTTTAATCAAGTTAAAGGAATGGATTACAGTGAATCATTTAGTCCAGTTGTGAAGCGAAAGGTCATTCGTCTCATGATGGCTCTAGCCATTAATAATGATTAGAGCTGTCATCACTTAGATGTCAAATCAGCCTACCTTAACAGTGAAATTAAAGAAGACTTGTATATCAAGCAACCTGAAGGGTTTGTTAGTAAAAAGTATCCTAAGCATGTATGTAAACTTAACAAAACCATGTATGGCAAGCGGAGAGAGATTGGAATGATCACTTAAGCAAAATATTGACTGGTTTGAGAATGTGTAGATCTATAAGTGATCAGTGCCTTTATGTTAACCCAAATAAGAAGTTGTTTGTTACTATATATGTAGATGATTTGGGAATCTGGGGTCAACCAGATTTAGTGGAATCATTTATCAAGAACCTGTCGACAAAATTGAATATAAGGGACTTAGGTTTTCCATCTAATTTTTTGTCTGTAAAATTTATTAAAGACTGTCAAGGAAGTGTCAAAATGAATCAAACAGGTTATATTGAATTTGTGTTGTCAGAATATGGCATGTCTGACTGCAAGGGATTGAGAACCCCTTTGTCTGTCCCAACCAAAGACTCAATTGAACCAAAGGTATGTGATACTCAAACTTATGATGTTACGTGCTATAGAAGTGCTGTAGGTAGCTTACGCTATATTGCTAACATTACTCGTCCTGATATTATGTTTTCTGTATGTAAACTCAGTCAGAAAAATGAGAGACCTACCCTAGCTGACTGGAAAGAGGTGAAGCATCTCTTGAGATATTTAAAACAGACTAAGGACTTGTCTTTGTGCTATTCAAATGGTGATAAATCAGTTGAAGTGTATGTGGATGCTACTTGGGCTAAGAATAAGAGTGACGGAAAGTCAGTTACCGGTTATGTTATTACCATCGCAGGAGCTGCTGTCATATGGAAAAGTGTTACTCAAAAGAGACTTTCTTTGCACAATAATGAGTCTGAAGTTTTAGCAATGGTAGATGTATTGAGTGAAATCAAATGGTTGAATGTTTTTCTTTTAGATATTAACCAAACCAAGTGTATTTCTAAACCCTGTGTGATATTTGCTGACAATCAAGGTGCTGTCGAAATCTCAAAGGGAGAAAGTGTGTCTGATAGGACTAGACATTGTGCTGTTGAATCCTATGTCCTTCAGGAATCTGTGAGAAACCAACTTGTCGAATTCAGGTATATCACCTCAAACAATAATGTTGCTGACTTATTAACAAAGTCTCTGTCGGCCGATAGCACGCAAAGGTTTTGTGACATGTTAGGGTTATCATAAATGTATCAATTTAATTATTTTTTTTGTCTAGTTATGGTTGATTTGCTGAGTTATGGTTGATTTACTGGTTAAGATTTTGTTGATAACACAAAAGTTTTTTGTAATGTGTTGACTCAAGTGCCAAGGGCATATGATTTAGTTTGTTTTTTTTTGTAAAAAATCTTGAAATGAGGGGGAGTGTCATATGTTATTTTGTCTAGAAGAGCATTTCTAGATTTTTTTGTTTCTTGATTTACATATGTCTTTTGTTTTTTTTCCCGCTTCTTGAGCTCGTGCTGGAGCGTAGCAATCTTCTTTTTGGAGAGTACGGTGGAGGTCGTCATTTTGTCAAGTAAATAGTCGAATAAAAGTGGAGTCAACCTTAAAAGTGGAGTTTAATCTTTAACCATTAACCTGATCTTTTAATATATCAGCATATTCTACATTTAAATTAAGTTAATTGCTTACTTTAATTTTATACAATTTAAACTAACAGCCTACTATATTGGTAAAACAAAAATATTGAACATGGGACCTATAACTACAAATCTAAATAAGGTATGTAAAAGTGATGCTTGGACCAGAACTATTAAATACAAAAAAATAAATAAATGATGCTTGTTTTTGAATAATACGTATCTATATATAGCTAAATGTAACACAAAAGGTATTAGCAATCATTTTGACAACTATTTATAAAATATAAATGAACACTAACTAACCTGAGGAAAAATTAAGTTTTGAGTTGAAAACAGCTTCCCAAAAATTTATCTTGGACTTTCACAGATTACATTTTGTAAAAGCCAATTGGGTTTGGCTTGCATTACCTTCAACAAGAGTGTATGTTCTCCCAGTCGGTTTAAACGGATTTACTTTTGTGAGAACATCCACAACTGACACCCACAAGACATCTGCATGTGTAGGATAGGAGAATGATGTAGCTGGTCCACATGGATGAAGAAAAGTTACTTTCACTTCATCAAGTTCATTTTTTCTAAAATGTACCTAAGCCACCAGTTTTTGTCATACACAGTGGTGACATAGCCTGATATGTCTTGCAACTTCAGTTTGTCCGGTGATGTAGGTATGGTAGTCCTCTCCCAACCCTGCACATCATCTGAAAGTGTTTCACTAATTATTTAGTTTTGGGAATGAATGCATGAAATTACTGTGTTCCTTTGATTGTTAATGCTTCTTCAAGCCGGCTTTTTAAGAACATTTCTGAAGCAGCGTAATCTTCTTGAGTGGAATAGGCAAAATAAATTTTTGTTATGTTATCTACTGCCCACTCAAGTAGATCTCGTGGGGTTTGGATCTGGTTGTGGTATGGCCTTTGCAAACTTGCACGAGCTGCCAGTCTCTTAACGGAACCCCCTGCTCCATCGCAAGGCCCTTTCCCATGTGCTGTGGCTGAAAAATGCCACTCGACTTTTATGTTGAAGTCTTCCTCATGAAGGCAAAGGTTCAGAAAGTTTTTCATATTTTTATATTGAGTGACAGAACCACCTGAAAAATAGTAAATCTTCATTGGAAGCTTTTGAAATTTATTTGTTAGATATGAAATTAGCTTCTTTTGAAAGGTGTAAGCAGCAATTGTATTGTGCTCTAGACAATAGAAACAATGACAACGCTCACATGTTCAATTTTGTCTTCCTGTTTGTAATATGCTATAACCAAAGGATGTATAGTAACCTGTTGGCTTGTCCATTGGTAATTCTGAGCTTCATCCTGTAGAACTATATGTACTATAATTTTCTGAAAAATCACATTTAACAACAAATTCCAATTTATTAAGATTTTCTTTTGTAGAATTAAAGAATGCTCTTTGTTTCTTGGCAATGAAGTCATGCTGAACCAAAGTGGACATCTTACTACAGAATAAATCCATAAATTCTTCGAAAGTTTTCTGTAAAATTTCCAGGTTACAGCGATCAACTGACACCCACTGGTGGATTTGAACTCGTTCAATTAAATTTTCTTCAAGAGTCTTTTTACGTATTACAGTTTCTCCTGGGCAATATTCACAATTTCCCATGTTGCAATCGATGATGGGTTGCAATGCATTGCTTGTAATTGCTTAAGTTGCCATTTGTTACTGTATTTAGTTTGGCATTTTCTATCATTAATTTTATGTTTTGGTGAGTTGTGCACACACAAATGGAGTGTGTGCTACTCTGTCCAGCTAATACACAATGTTTTGGTCTCAACTCAGCAAATTTAGAGAAACCTATTTTTATGTTAGGAAACTTGTCTTTAAAATGTTTGTAAGCTTCTTTAAGGTTACACAAAATGTCTTTTCGATATTTTTGTTATACCTCCATTTGGTTCTGTAACCGTCACACAATCTTTAATACCTGGCATTGCCCGGCTAACTTCATCGTTTTCGTAAAATGAATGTGCAGTTATGACAGTTTCTATTGTTAAACATTTCCCTGGTTATGGGTTTGGACCTTCCATAAACCCTTTTTCTTTCAAAATCTTTTTGGATTGCCGAACAATATAATTAGGAGCGTTAAATTTGCTCATTATGTATCTTCCTGATACTCCACTTTTCAGGTAAACTTGTTAGAATCATTAGTTTTTTTGCCCTACTTGTAGAATTAAAAAAGTTAGTTTTGAGATTTTGGAGAACAGATTCGTCACTATTGGTATCATTATCTGATGATGAAGTTTCAGCAGCAACAAATAGTTTACATTTCATCGACGAGGAGATTTTTCTCACTTTTGATTTTGGCATAGTGCTTAGATGTTATTTTTTTCTTATCAATTGGCGACTCACCTAGTTCTTGAAGTGATGTGTGAAGTGTTTGAACAACTATTGAATTTGTAGTGAAGTCTGGGTCTTTGTCTGGGATGTTTACCTCCGTTCCAGAAGAATCTTCATCTTCAGCATTTTTATCACTGATTGGCTCTGTATTTTTCAACTTCGTTACATCTTTCCTACATGTACCACAAATCATGGAGCCATTAGGTATTTGTGGAAATAACTCAGGCATCCATGCTGTGACATTTCTCAGTTTTTTTTCTGTCTCTAATGAAATTATTTGATTTCTTCGATGGATTACAACACTGCACTCTTAAAGCACTGCACTTTTTCAACCTGCATATACCTACTGGCTCAAGTAACTGGAAATGAAATGTACATTTTGATTAATCTGTTTGGACCAAAATTATTACATCAATACTTACACTTTTTCATACCTTATTTAGATTTGTAGTTATAGGTCCCATGTTCATGTTCATAGGCTGTTAGTTTAAATTGTATAAAATTAAAGTAAGCAATTAACTTAATTTAAATGTAGAATATGCTGATTGCTTTTGTTTTAAGAAGATGATATTTTGATATTTCTGTTATTTTTTTTGTTACCTGTCTGTATATTTTAATTAAATTCCTATTTGTTAAAGGTAGGTTTGGTGAAAATGGGGCTATTAGTGAAAAACAAGAGTCAGAAATAATTTTTTTAACAATGAATCCATCGTCATCCCATATTTATATTTTGCCATGTGATTTACAACAGTACTAGGTATTTATGGAAAAAATTTGAAAATTTTAAATTATGTACTTTTTGGAAAAAAATTCAATCCAAGTTTTAATTTGCATTTTGAAAAAAAATTTTAATTAGAACCTATGCTGTGTTGTATATCACTGGAAATAGCATAACACATGCTGCAAAATGACACCTTTCCCAGCTCTCTAGCTCAATTAGGACAGCTCCTAGAGCGATTAAAAAACAATCCGTTCATGCTTTTTTGGCCAGTTTTTGAAAATTTTACATAGCTACATTTCATGAACGGTTTGAGATAAAAAATTGAAATTTGGTATTTTGCTTAGGCTGTGTTCCAATCCAGTAGGGCGTACCCTTGCGCCCTGTACCCTTTTTGCCCTAGCGAAGTCTTCCGCCCTTCGAACCCTTTCAGCCGACACAAGCGCTGTTCAACAACGCGGTGATTATTTGTACCAAAAACAAATGAGTTTAGAATCCCGCAACTGAAGTTTAGCTCAGTTTTTTAGCAACTAGGTATTTAAACCGGCGTCTCCATGAAATCTATGCATCAACTCCGAACATTTAAGTAATATCTCTCCTATGTTAAACATAAGAGCAATAAAATTTTATTTGTGAACCTACTTATCTTCCCAGTTTTTTAACAACTAGGTATTTAAACCGTTGTCTCCATGAAATCTTTGCATCAACTCCGAACATTTAAGTAATATCTCTCCCATGTTAAACATTAATATTTATCATTTAGTGAGGCTGAAGGAAAAAACATTTCTTTCCTACCGTGTACTATGCACCAGTCCCCTTGTCTTAGTCAGTGCTTCTTTAGTTCGAGTTATTCCACTGTTTCTATCTTTACCTCAGCATCAGTCGTAAAGCAGGGATTGAAATGTCGATGACAAATTTATGTGACAGAGTAATTAAATGCCTAGGTGCCCATTTTAAAGTTAATCACGCATAATTTCCTCCTTAGCAGAAATAGACTACTTAGACAGTAAAGGGCCTGTTATACAAGGGAATATATTCTGTGAAGAGGTATTGTCTACAATTGATTCAGAACAAATGGGATCTGAAGAGGACAGGTGATGCTGACTTTAAATAAAACAGTTGTCAAGTTAGGAGAAGCAATCACAACTACTCTGAGAACGCAATAATGCAAGGGAAATAATTACAGGAAAGATTGAATGGAACTGCACACAAAGAAAAGAAATTGACAAAGCAATGACATTTTCATTCATGGACTACTGGTCTGTTCAGCCCTGCTCACTTCACATCTCTTCTTGAAAAAAAAAATCGTGTGATGGAAAGAATTTTGGGTCCCATAGTGTTTGGGATGGTACTGCAAGTGCTATCAATGAGAAATATTGAGTCGGAGAGCTGAAATCACATGGAAACATGCCAATTACACAAGCTAGCAAAGACAATTAATAGATTGCCAGTGTTTTCCAAACACAAGAAGTTATGGGTTGACTAAGGACTAGTTGAAGGAAAAAACAATACAATAAATGAAGTTAAATAATTTTTATTTAATTTTTCATGTTTAACAACTGAAAGAGAAAACCGCAGTAAACTGATAAATATATTATTTTTTCAAATTGTTCAAAATTCCATTGATCCCTTCAGCAACTTCTTTTTGAACCTTGACCAGCTCCCCTATTGACCTCTGCCAGATGGGTCCTTTCGTCAGTCTCTGGAAAAGAAAACAGTATTAGCTTATAATCATGAAAAGCGAGCAATTTAAAATACATACACACGAATATCATAGTAGAATAAATAATGAACTGCAATAAGGTAACTTCCATACGATGCGAGCACACGATTTGGAGACATGATGAGATATCACTTGGACCAACATGGTGTAGAAATATTTATCTCTGAATTCAACGTAAAAAGCTACTTGCTTCTAATGTATCTAATTCTACAAAATACCCTGCAAGCCACCTCAAGGGGGAAAGCATAAACGATGAAGTGAGATAACGTCCACTGGCACAAAATGAATAGCACATGGCACAGAGGTAATAAAAAATCAATCTTCAAAAATTACATGTGAAAATACTTATATTTCTCTCCAACGAAAGATATGAATCATTCGTGTCTATCGCAATAATGAACTACACTGGGTTATCTTCGATACGATGCAAGCACATGGATCGGAGATTAGAAAAATAAACTTTTTAGAACAGTAGAGATATATTTGTTATTCATTTCTCTGGCCAATACAACCTACAAAGCGACCTGCTTTTAGGCAAATGATGAAGCGGGCTACCGATCACTGGGACAAATTGAGAGCACATGGTACGGGAGCAATTATAATATCTATCTTCAAGAATAACATGTTAAAACACTTAATTCTCCAAGAAATTAAACTCACTATAGAACTAGCTCGTAAATACACCATAAAGAATTAATAAAGATAACGTACATTTCCACTCCAGTGGACGCATGGGAAACAAATTGTGCTTCACATCCTCGAAAATACATTCGCATATTACAATTCTGTCTGTCCGAATCGAATAAATTACTCTTAATATAATTAATAACTAAAACTTAATTATATTTACAAACAATACATGTGATATCACTCGTTAAACAGGCATGCTTACACTCGTACTTACATTTCCATTCCGCAGGAGTGGTTTTCGGGGAACCTTGCGCCGTCGCGGCCAGCTTTCTAAAAGGGCACGTAGGTAGCTTCTTCAAACACTTCACACCCTTCACCCCACACGCCCTGCAAACCCTAGCGCCTCGCGGATTGGAACGACACTTCACTGACGTCACTTCCTGAATGTGACGTCTGCTAGGGCACGAAGGGCGCATAAATGTGGATTGGAACACGGCCTTAGTCTCAACACCCACTACCTATGTGTATACTAAATTTTAGTAAAATATAAAATGGTGAGGTTAAATTTTAATTTAAAGTGTGTTGATTTGACATGGAATGGCTCAGCTACATGAGTTATCTCATGCCTTCGTAATATTCAGCAATTGCTCTTTCACCCCATTGTCTCTCAAAACTTTCTACCACTTACTTCTATATGCCTCTTCATATAGGCATATATGCATTCTCTTAACTCTTTTGCTGCGAAGTTTGTATCAAGGTGCATCAAAGTGAATATATTCATTGGCAGACTGCGGAGTTTGACTTAACTCTACAAGCTCAAAAAATATTTTCCCTTTACTCCAGAGATCGTTTATATCCCCAAAGACATAGCACTGCACCACTTGGTAAACTTAATACTGCCACGGAACTACGGTTTCAAAATAATCTTTAAATTTCTAAATAAAACTACAAATTGTTGTTATTTAGCTAAAAAAATTTAGAATATCTTTTTGTGGATGACTGACATGTACCATGAGTGAAACCAGTAATCATTGAACGCAGTGATAGGGTACAAATTCACAATAAGTATATGTACTTTCTTCCATGCACTTGCACGTTTCTATTTTTTGCTTGAGTGTAAACAGCTGATCTTTACATCTCCTCCCGGAATTTAATGCTGTACCCTCCACATTATATCAACTGCTATCTTCCTAAAGACTGAATCATTCTTACATTTTTTTCATACTTGTTCAGGGATCTTTTAATCTTTAGCTTTTCAGAGAAAGTGAAAATGACAGCTTGAGCTATCATTTTGCCAATCCAACTTGTCATTTTTGCTATCCCTTCTTTCATCATATCCACTCAAGATATTATGAATGAGATATGTTTACAATGATCATTTTAGTAAAAGCTAAGGTTTACAGCATAACTTTATGGAATTAAGACTGCCAGTCTTAGCACTCCCAACCTGGAATTAGGTAACTGGTTGAAATGTCTGAAATACCAGTGAAATTGTATGTACCTAGCTGTTTGTATTAAGGAAGTAAACTTTGTGTACATTTTATTTTTTTACTTGTCTACAGGTGACAGAAATGAGTAAGGATGAGAGGAAAAAAATCCATGAGGCTGTTAAATATTGTTTTGGAAGTAGGCTGGTTAGCAACACAGTTGACAGAGGGGAAAAGAAATTTATGGTTATTGGGAAGCCCAAAGGTAATGCAGCTATTATTCATTCTTTTCATTGGCTTAAATTTGTAGTCTATGACTAAATGGTTTTTCAACTAGGTAAGCAAAGGACTGAAGGATGGCCTCAGGGAATGGGGAAGTTTGTTCATTTTGTCCTGTATAAGGAGAATTTAGATACAATGGAAGCTGCTAATCTTATTTCCCAGAAACTTAGGTATGTGAATATGATAAAGTATTATTAAGGCTATAGCTTTAAAAGGTTGTTATTTGTATATTCATAAGCGTAGTTACATATTCATTCATTCAGTTACGGGCATGTCAAAGATAAGCATTGAATCATGACATGATGAAAATGTGTTTTATCATGAGGCTGAAGGAGATTGGTGGATTTACCTAGGGTTACTCTAATGGGGGATTATCATTCAAATGCTTTTTCGATATAACTGTTGAAATCAAATTTGCAAAGGTTTTCATATAGATTTATGGAGTTACTTCAAAACATTAAGGCCTAATAACCAAATAACTAATCGTAGAAAGTTACATTTTTTTCTGTTTCCGCAAAACGACCTCTGACGTCATTTCATCCATCGATCAAAGGCCTGTGGTTCGATTCTCGGTGAAGACAGATATTTTTTCAAAGTATTTTCTAAATCTTTATACTGTTGTATTTCCAGCAGAAGTGGACATCTTCATAAAAGTTTTTTTGGCATCTTTTAGAATGTATCGGGAAGAAGCGATGGATGAAATGACGTCATGGCCATTTTGGGAAGGGTGCCCATCCATTCAACTTTAGACTCCTATATCTCTGGCAATTTTTGGAATCTTTAAGAGATGATTTGCAAATAATCATTTTTCATGGACCCCTGCACGATAAAGTAAAAAGCAAAAATTGTGATAAACCCCCATCAAACAGGATCCTTGAATTTGTGGATCCTTGGACATCTTGATGATGATGGCAAGTTGAAATTGCATAAGAGCAAATATCGGAAATGCCTTATAAAGCATAATCCAATTTACGATTATCAAACTTCACCATTTTGGTGATTTATTATTAGTATTCCTTATGTAGTTGTTCAGTTTGTGCATATTGTAAATGCCTCTTTTGCTTAGGCAATTCTCCTCATGTTTTTACTTATCAACCAATTTATATCCACAGTACTGGCCAAAGAAGTTAAATATGTATTGGATGCTCTGCACTCATTGTCAACATGCTTCAATGTTTCAACTAGCATTATTTTTGTGGAAATCTTCTCCTCTGGTCCTGGAAATTCATTCATGATTTATATCAATTCTTTATCACCCAAACTGATTCGTTAAGGAAATCTTTGCTTCATTCTGAATGCGTGTCTGGTTATTAAATACCTGTTCTGAATAATTGGGGAAATCATTTACAAGCATTTGTTACAAAAATTATGGGGATCCAAAGTCTGAAACTCTTCTAGTAATCTCTGAGGAATTTTATATGTTAAGGTGTATGTGGAGTTACTGTTTAGAAATATTTCTTACTTCCATTAGATACCAAATTACAAAGTGGTACCACTATGGTTTCACTTTGATGATTTCTTCAGTGACTTAATGGAAAAGATGGGTATCGATCGTAATAACACTGCTTTGTACTTATTCACTTTGATAAGGCATAAAAGATGTCTTATCAAAGTGATACTGAATGCGTAAGTAGATTAACAAGAACTGTGGAGAAGTACTTCGTTGTGTTATGACTATAGATTATTAACATCCTGTCACAAAATAGTTTGCCTAAAATTCCAAAATTATGATGTGAAAGCAAAATTTGTGATACATCCTCACAGTAGAATGCAGTAAAACGCTTTTGAAAAAATCTGAAAACACTTCAATTTTCATCACTCTTGCCCTCAAATGTTGAGTTAATAAATTACAACCTCAATATTTTTATGTGTACTAGCACTTCCTCCCCTCTCAAAATATTTCAGAGAAAAAAGAGAGCATATATACATCTAAATTAAAGGGTATTTATTCCAGTCTTTAAATGGTGTGTTAACAATTCAATAATTTCTGTAATGGATAGGATACCAATTTCTAAATTCACTTATGCGGGGACCAAAGACAGACGTGCCATGACAACGCAACTAGCCTGTGTGCCCCGTGTACACCCTAAGAAAATAGCTGAGCTGAATGGCGCAATGAAAGGAATAGCTGTTGGAAATTATGAATGCCTCCATGAGCCCCTGCGACTTGGAGATTTGTCTGGAAACAGATTTCAGATTGTGCTGAGGTGAGTTCTTGTGCAGTTGGGTTATGAAATGACAATCTTCCATGGTTAAAAGTTTTATTTGCCTAGTGTTTTGATGTGGTACATCATTATCAAGTTTCTCATAATGATGTACCCCTACCTTGAGATCATTGAAAACTTGAAAAATACCTACGTTAAAAGTTCTTTTGTAACATTCCCCTCCAAGTCCCTGGCAAGCATCAGGTTTCACTGGCATCATAATGGCTGTGGACTCGGTCCTCATGTTAAGTTCCCGAAACCCCCCCCCCCCCCCCCTTGGTTCTCCACTATCTCCGAAAAAAAAAATTGGCTGGGTCTTTTCCTTCCTCCTCAATTCTTCTTATAACCTTGTTCTGAAATCACATTTTGCCCCAGTCATTGGCAGATTCCTATCTGCTTACGCCTTTTTCAGGTTGACCATGTTCATCTTCTTGATGAATAATTTCAACACACACTATAATGCAAATGGAATCCACTGAATTAAAACTTACTGCTCATATAAACAGTCCTGTCACAGCCGCCAAATTGATGCAGTAAAGTGACTAAAGTAAACTCTTTATATCACGGTACTCATGACTAACACAGCTTAGTACTTTTCTAGAATATTTTATTATAAATATTGTAGAAAAGTACTAATTATTTATTTTTTTCAAATAACAAACTTCTGTATATTATATATTGTGGACCTGATGATGCCGTAAAGCGGTGAAACGCATCGTGCAATAATAAAATATTGTAGAAAAGTACTAAACTGTGTTAATCATAAGTACCGTCATTAGCAGAGACAGGAAAAAGTCATAAACGTCATAGACATAGGTTTTTATCATGAAATAGCCGGTTTGTGCCAAAAAGCCATGAAATACAAATTTGCAGATTAAACGTCATAAAATAGTAGTGATCACTTCAGGCTAAGTATGTGGAACCTCTACAGGTACATGTATCGAAGGGTCCAGTGAGGAAGAAAATTTTCTGACAGAAACGTGGGGAACTGAGGGAAAAGGGAGAAATTGCATAGGATAGTGAAAGAATGAGAATCTAGGAAATGTAAGAAAGAAAGGCGTGGGGTACTTAGTTTTGGAGTAATGAAAGGTTGAAAATGACAAAAATGGAGATATTTTCGTGACATTTTAATGCTATATTTCGATATTTTTAGAAATGCTGGTAGAGGGATACAGACTAATTGCACAAATACTGCATGGACAAACCCCACCCCCCCAACAAGGTTGCGGGAGTATGGAGTGAAACGGGTGTTAGCTGCACGGCCTAGAAATGGCCATTTTCAAATATGAAAAAGGCATTTGTGGCTGTTGAGGAAAGGTAAAATGCAGTTTTGAGAAAACGTGAAGATGGAAATTGACATTTTTCAGTGGTGAAAAACTGGGAAGAGTGAGGAAATGGGCATAAGAAGGTTAATGCAAATGGCCATGTATAAAAAAATCCCCCAAGAGGGTTGGTGATACGAGGGTGGTGTAGTTGTAGTGTCGTAAATATTGTAGCATTTTTTTACAGAAAAAAATTCCCTGCATGGGTTGGTGATTGGAGGGTGGTGTAGTTGTAGTGTGGTTAAACTTAAAGTATATTTTTTTAAAAGAAAAAATCCCTTGAGTGGTTTGGTGATTGGAACAGGGTGTAGTTTTAGTGTCATAAATGTTGTAGCGTAGTTTAAAAAAAACCGGAGAAGGTTGGTGATTGGAGGGTGGTATAGTTGTAGTGTGTTGAAAGTTGTAGCGCATTTTTTGAAGAAAAAAATCCCTGGTGTGGGTTGGTGATTGGAGGGGGATGTAGTTGTAGTATGGTGAAAGTTGTAGCTTATTTTTTTAAAGAAAAAAATCCCCCGAGTGGGTATTTGAATCGAGGGGGGTGTGGTTGTAGTATAGTCAAAGTTGTAGCTGAGATGTTAGGGGAAGAGTTTGTGTAAAATACGTCATAAAGTGGTCATAGTTTAAGTTGGAAGGAGAAAAGTCATGGGTGAGGTGTTCAAAGCAAAGAGGAGTAACTGCTCGTTCGCTGCGCCATCTCGGGGAAATAGGAGGAAAAGGTCAGATTTTTGAAGATGGTGTAGAGAAGGAAATGCACTTCACAGACAGGTTTATGTGAATGGTATTGGTAAGGAAAAAGGTTAATGAAGAAAATGAAAGGTTAGTATAAATGCGTATATGTATGTAGTATAGCAAAATATGTGAAGTAGGTGGTTGAAGGTGATCGGAAAGCAGGTGAATTGGAGGAATTCGCAGACTGGACGCTTCGATACAAATACCCCTCTCCATATCGGAAAATAATTTTATATGGTCCACTAAATTGATTTATTTCTAGACCCGGGTTTCATAACATAGTGACATCTTCAGGTACATTGATCATTTTACATCCGTATACATACAGAAATCCTGGTGCTTCGGGGTAAGAGGGGAAGTGAGAAGGATACTTTCTTTTGAGCCACTTACTCTATAGATAGTAACTAAACGGATCATAATATTAGTTTTAATTTTACAGTAAAATAAATGCCATACTTTTAGCTAAAGCATCATGAAATAACTGAATTAAAAAAAATAGACGTCATTAAATAGGAAAAAAAGAGTCATGAAAGTCATATAATAAAGGTCATGAAATGGAAAAATAAAAGTCTCTGGTCATTAGTAACAGTCAAGTATATTCTTTATATCACTCTACTTATGGTTTTTAGTGCAATATCTTTCCTAAAAGCAATGAGTCTCTTTTCTCTCTCATCACACTCATAGCAACACGTCAACACTTTTTTAACAATCACAAACAACCAGCTATTTAAATGCAATTATTTTCAATCCTTTCTTTTATATTCAAGTTACGAGTGTATTTCCCTGCATAGTGATAATATTACGTAAATTTTTTTTGCTGGTAACTGAAAATTTGATATGGGTTTGTGACTTTATTAATTCCCCAGATAAATTCACATTATGCAATAGTTTTTTTTGCGAAAATTAATTTGTATCTAGTAAAACAATACTACTTATTTTTCTCTTTGCTTCCCTCATTCTTGTCTTTAAGCCCTAATGAATTCAAGTCAAATTTTAATGTGAAATAATAATTGGGAAAGGTATAATTTTGTCGTGGTTGTTAAATGGAGGGCAAGTTTTTGTATGAATAGCCAGAATATGAAAAAATGGCATTCAAATCATTTTACTTTTGAACATCCTTTACACTTTCTTTGCCTGTGCATTAAATTTTACACTATCCCCGGTGCCTTATGATTATTTTTATTTAAGATATCCACGAAATGTATATGTAATCAAAATAATTTTATTATAAAATAAAAAACTTTCCTAATTAGATGTACATATCCCTCCTCTGTGCCCTTTCAATAGAAAAAGTGTAGCAGTGTGCCTTCTCCACTGAGGGAAAAAGATTAACAAAGGGAAGTGTACATGTTAGGCATGTTGGTGGCTCAGCAAAATATACATAAATACATAACCATGCCAGGTGGTGTGGGCAATGAACATAATAACCTCTGAATCAGTGATGTTAAGCCTTGTATTACCACTTTCTATCCTGGTTTCCTTTGCTTTATAATTTACATACATATTGGTATTGGTGAAAAAAAAAATTATCTGTTTGTTATCTTAACCAGTATGTACATACATATCTGTTTACCACTTTTTGTAGGAATGTTACAGTACCAGTCAGTGTTGTGGAGGAAGCAGCCGCCTCCCTTAAGGAGAAAGGATTCGTTAACTATTATGGATTACAGCGATTTGGGAGCACATCTATTCCAACTCATCATATAGGAAGGGCTCTTCTATTAGGGAAGTGGAAAGAGGTGAGTTTTCCTTTCCATGTTTGATGGTGATTCAATTTTTTTTGACTTAGCAGTTCATAAATAAAAATAGGTTTCTTTTACCCCATTTGGAATAGGTGAAATATCTTTTGGTTGTAGGAATTCATGGATTTCACGTAACTTAATTATTAATGTTTTTTAAAAAAAACTGCCTTTTTCCTAATCTCTGTTTTTATTGGATATCACGATATTTTTTTACTATGACCCCTTACCATCTTACCTGCATTTAATTGTCAAGATAATATTCATGTGAATCTTCTACCTAATTCTCTGAAACTTGCTAAAATGTTTTCTGTTGTTCATGGTTGATTACTCCATGGTTATTTAATGTAAAGTGAGCAATTATGGAATGAACTTGTGTAGCATGTATATGTCTGTGTAATTGATGATATGGTTTATAGAAAACCTGTTTCTCTTCAAATTGCTCATCACTTTGCTGAGATGTTGATACAGTCATTGGGAGAGGAACATGTTATCTGCATGCAAGGCATTTTTGTGTGCAGTAAAACTTATTTTTCACCATAAATAGTTTTTATCCTAGTGACCATTCACCTTTCAGAAATCTAACTTTAATTAATGATTTTTTAACCAGTTAGAATCAAAGTTCAAATGGAATCAACAGATTATTTCCTCAGAATTTGAAATTTCAACCAAGCCTCTAGTTCATGTGCATAATGTGGAAAAAATAAGTTTATTTTTTCTTTTTAGTGCATAACATTGATGGAAAAATGTGTTTCTCCTTAATGACATGAGATTTGTTTCTTTGCAGGCTGTGGAACTCATTCTAAAGCCACGTAAAAATGATGGCATGCATTTACGAAAAGGGAAATCTGGTCTAACGTATGAGGCCACACTTGGTGCAGCAAGAAGGATTTGGTGGGATACGCGGAATGCCAATGCTGCTCTGAGGGCTATGGATCGTCGACCCAGGGGGGTCGAAGGTCACCTCTTGTATGGGCTTAAGATTAACGGCATGAATGACTTGGTGAATGCTTTAGAGAGGGTAAGTCTTTAATATTTGTGTGTCATTTCAAAAGGATATCCACTATTGGAACTATTTCTAAAACCCTTTTTAAACACTTTAAAAAAATCTTTTGCTAACCACATGACATTTGACATTTGTTCCAGGTCTATGAGTAGTTTTGCTTCTTGTAGATCCTGTGAATGTGTAAAATTAAATGTAGTTTTTTGGGTATTTGTAATAAACCTTGTGTTCAAAGCTTGAGATTAGGCCTAAAAACATAGTTCATAATGAAAAGCTGAAAGTCCCCCAGTAGATGTGTCAATTAGAATAGCATATAAATTGAATCGGGTCAGGCGATGCTTTGTGAAAAATTGACATACTGAAAGAAAACTTAAACGATGTATTTTTTTGGCACAATTAATTAAAATACTAAACCCTACCATTTTCGACTGGTAAGGACACAAAAAATCGTGGTGGACATTTTTGCTTGGGGATTAGATGCTTCATATACAGTCCTGTTCATTAAAAACTTACCACCTCGGAGCCATATTCATTAAAAAGTTACCACCTCGGAGCCGAAAAATTTCTAAGTTCTGACTTGACGCCGATGAAACCACGCCCCCTTGGGCGGGTAGGCAATAAACACACGGAACGGAAGAAGGGCCTTCCTCCCGGCAGCTGGCGAGGGGGAGAGGCACAGAAGGAAGGTTTTGACCTGCGAAAGGATTATTTCTGAGGGGAGGGGTAGTAGGGTCCAGGCTTCCGTTTGCTTTGTGTGGGCGAGAATGAAAGAGCACAAGTATCCATTTCAAGTCTCCATCACAGCACAGGAAACATCTCCACTGGAAGTGATAAGCGTCTTCCACTTTTTTATATAGCGTAAAGGTAATTATCGCAAATTATCATCACTCGAAGAGGTTGAATCGTGCCAATTGATTACATAATTTATATTATTAATTTTTTTATTACATCTCCCTGTCTAATAAACAATACTGATTCTATAACCAAGGCAATTAACGCAAAATAGCGTAACTAAGAGAGGTTGAAATGTGTCGAATTGAATGTATAAATTATTCCGTTATACTTCGAGTTTTGATAGCATCATGTCCTTATCTAATGAATTCTAATGATTCTATGATTTTGAAAACATAAAAAAGTCCAACAATTACTACTTAATTATGCTTGTTTCGAATTCTTGTATATCTAATGCGACATTTACTTGACGTCCGAGACAGAATTTTAAAATCCAAACCGTGTAATGCAGCCCTCAATGATATCATTTTGACCATACAAAACTTTTTTTGTCCCATTGGAGAAAATTAATTGAAAGTGAAAGGAAAAGAAGCATAAAATAAAAACTAATGAATTCACATTTATTTATTTATATAGATTAATCAATCGGTTTTATTAATTCGGATTTGGTTGTAAGGTATTATACGCCCATGAGACGAATCATATTTGTCACTATATATGTTACTACCTAGCCTCACTCAAGTTAATTATGCCAGCTCTTTCTCAATTATGTCAATACTTAGTGATGTTAAAATGGCATGTGGAATTTTACGCTTATGCTTTTCACAGTAGGACTTAGTATTGTTTACATCGCATTTGAAAAACGTAGCATTAGCTACCGGAGTTTGCATTGCATGTTTTCTGTCTTTATTGTTTTTTTACGTGAATCTACTAGTGACTCTTTTGAATTCACCTTAAAGTGTTGAATGCTTCTTCAATCCTCTCAATTAGTGAGTTCAGCCTTCACTAAATTATCCAGGATCTTTGCAGAGAAGCCGTCCATTCTTTTCTGGGCGGGCAATAAACATTCCAAACAAAACAACCCTCCCCTCCATCTTGGCTTGAGGAAAGGCTGTACCCCTCTAAAAAGTGACCTGAAAGGGACTGCAGTTTCTTTTTCGGCTGGAAGCAGGCTTGAAGAAGTTGTGTTGTTGCTGATCGCCCCTTCCATTCAATCAGGTTGTTTTGGGCTTCCGTTTGCTTGTGAGTGAGGAAGAAAGAGGAAAATATCTGCGAATTTCAGTCACGTAAATATCCCTCGTTCACAGCAGTTTGGCACCACTACGTCTCACCAGCGTCTATTACACTGCAACCTAATTCTCAATAATTAATAATGAACTTGTGCCGAGAGGCAGAGACTATTATCAAAATGATTACCCAGGAGAGCCTTCAAATATCAACCCTTAGGCTTTTCACAGTCGGACTATGATTTGCTTACATTGCATTTGAAAAACGTAGCAAAACGTCGTTATTGATTTTTTACCACGACTCTACAAGTGACTCTTATTATTTAACCGCAATGAAACGAACGCATATTCAAGTGCGCCGAGTCATCGCAGTGGAACCATAATGAATACGGTCAATTGTATTTCTTATAATATATAATCTCTCTTTAAAATAAATATTGAAACAAAACCACGAAACGCACTATAGAAATATTATGTTTTCAAAAGTCCGTAAAAATTTAGCATGGTAAGAAAGTAAACGTGGCGTAGTAAGATATTGGTATCATCAGAGCATGAATCAAAGAATCAGTACTTTCCGGAAATTTTCACCATGTTTATCCATGAGATGTATGGTTTTTGGAAATTCATGCAAAGATAACACTCATATCGTACGAATATCCTGATACTGTAAAAATTTTTTTTCGAGAAGGATTCATTGCCATTCTAAGAAAAAACAAATTACGATGAAGCATCATTTCTTGGAAAGTCCCCGTATGAGAGGGGAACTGCTGGTAAAGAACATTCACCCATAAGCGTGAATGCAACTGAAGGGAAAATATGTTATTCTGAGAATAGTAAGATTATCTGCATGGAAATATCTTAGAAGAAGCTCTAGCAATGCAAATTAACCCCCAACAGAGACTGCGTCCTGAGCATGCATTTGAGGATGAAATGAGCTTTTCCTAGAAAACATTAACCTGGTATATGTGTTTCAAGAGAAACTTGGGCGGGGCATAGATAACATTACCCCCACTGGGAGCACTACCATGCACCTTACCCTCGAGAAAGGTTCTCTTTATTCCTGACCCCATTTCTCGGCCGATTGGCGAAGGAAACCTCGACCCTTCGTCACATTGGCAGCTGCTCTCCCAGAATGTGTCAGTGGTCAAATACTTTTTTGCTTCAATGCATTTGCTAAATAAATATTTGTTGCATACTTGGGATATACAGGCTCAGAAGTCCATTTCTTACGTCTCGCTGAGCATATAAATTTTTTTAATGTAACTGTACTGTGAATATTAACAGAATTGTGTTCGGAATGGAAAATTATCTCTCAAAAATAATTTGACAATTTTCTATTTCAAGGCGAAGGCCCAAGAGAAATATGTTGTGTCTTATGATGAATTCCAAATTTTTAGGAAACTGGATTGGATAATAGTTTCACATCTACGAAAATGTACACAAATAATACAATTAAACAGGAAGCATTCTAGACGTGTTGTTAGTATTAATTAGCAGTTAAGACTAATAAATTAGTGAATAAATAATAAAGTAGCTGCACTAGCTATCGAAAACTCATCATTTGTAAAAAAAAAAGCCTAAATATATATACTTCATTCTGCTAGTATGGTTAATTATTATTATCTGTTCGTTGTACAGTCTATTATCCTAAGTTTGTGTTAATGCTTTAATCTACCATAGCACGATATATCGTGTTTAGAAAAATGTTTTACCTAGATATACGTTAATATAGTACTAAACAAGCATAAACTGTTGTTTTCAATTACAAAACACCCGATTTTAGGAATAAGAAATTATTCTAAGCGGTAGTTATACCTTCAACATTTGTGTACCTCGGGTTTTGTTGGGCTGCAAAGAATCACTGTATTCTTTAGGCAGAAACCATTGACCAACGAAAACAGAACTGAAATAGTCAGCTGTTATGATTAAATTAGAATGAGTAATTACAGGGAAAAATAAGCATCGAAACTCACAAAAAATATGGCGGCCAACTCATATAAAAAATAACATTCAGTTGTTGAACCTAAAAACATAATAAGTCCCTTACTAAATAAAACCATGAAAAAATCACTCACTAACCAACTAAATAACTAAAAACAATTAGTTCGGAGATTCCCTTTACACACGAACTAAGTTAAAAATATCGGTAGAGCTCCGTTTAAAATTTGTGGTTGTAGAGCTAAACATAAGGAATGCATTTATAATGCTCAATTTGTCAATTACACAAAAACCTTTAAGTTTGTTGTTCCACTGCACCAACAAGCAACTGAATGCGGACCCCTGCTGTGAGTGGGGCGCGCACTGCGAGGAAAGTTCGAGTTAATCCTCTCCCGCAAACCGAGAAAGGGTACCTGCGTTTATAACTTTTTAAAGTGAAACATAAATCCCACAATTACGTTCGTCTTTGTGTTGCGCTACTCACGCTGATGAAAATGGTTTTTTAATCGCAGTCATACGATAGGTATTAACCATTTTACGTGCTTTAGTAATTTAATGTATATTAAACTGGCTTGGTTTACTAATGCACGTAAAATGGTTAATATATATCGTCTAACTTCGTTTAGAAAACCATTTTCATCAATGTGAATAGTACCACACAAAGACAAACACAATTGTGCGATCAATTTTTAACTTTAAGAAGTTATAAACTATAGTGTGACTGGTCAGTTGGTGCCATAAACCAACCGCGGTGAAGGGTCGGACTCCGAGTTCGGGTGCCTTTTCAGGTCGCATCCCTGTTTATAATACACACCTTTTAGGCTTGCTTGAGGCTAGCTTAGCGGCACGACGTTCTATCACATCGTTCGTTTATTTGCGTCAAAAAATTTACGCCGTTCTATCGCGTCGTTCGTTTGCTTGCATAGAAAAATTTACGCCGTTCTATCACGTCATTCGTAGTGAAAGGGTTATGGTTTCGATTTTCTTGCATTTCCAATAACACTTGGGGGTTTCTTGTAACTTACCTGTGATTTGAATGGTATGAATTTTACCTGTTTTCTTCGCTAGAGTAAGCAGTGTTACAATTCGAGTCTGGCATTGTCAGCTACAGTAATGCAGAATCGAGGGATCTGGTTTTTAATCCTTATCCAGGTGAATTATATTTCTCATTGAGAATTTGGTATATTCGTGTAGTAAATTGCATCATCAAATTCCCCTTATCTTGGGTTTATCCATGCACCAAGTGAGACTAAAGAAGCACGTAAATCGACTACCTAATATTCGCTTCGTGAAACTTCATTACTTGCTTTTTTCATTACATTACATTAAAAGGCAGGACACAAATATCCATTGCAGGTCTGCAACACAGAAGGGGAAACTCCCCCTGAAAGTGATGCATCATCCACTTTTTTATATCTCGAAAAAGCAATTATCACAAATTATCGTCGCTCTGAATTGTGTCAAATTGAATATATAAATTAAACTATTACATTTACGGTTTTGATAGCAACAATTCCTTGTCTAATAAAGAATTGTGATCCTATTATTTTGAAATGATCAAGAGTTCATCAGATGCGAAGCAGTTCTGCTTCTTTCGATTACTTACTTTATCTTGTGCGGCATATTTCGACGTATGACACATTTTAAAATGTAAACAGCATAATACGGCAATGAAAATCATGTTGATGGTATGCATTTTTTTGTCGCACAAAAGTAAATTTTTTGTAAGAAAAAGGAAAAGAAGCTTTGCGAATTCATATTTGTCACTATGTTTCTACTTAGCCTCTCTTAAGTTAATTATGCCTCATGTTATTCCATTATGTCAATACCGAGTGATGGCAAAATGGGATGTGGAATTATCTTCATTCGTCTAACTCCACAGTGGGAAGAGTTCTGGCAGATACGAAATGATACGTGTCCTGGTTTCGTGGGTAGGTCGTTGGAATTCCACATTTATTTAGCTAATCTTTTATTGTAAAAGCAAGGAAGAGGAGGGACGTGCGGATTAAAAAATGCATTTTCGTACTCTTCCTTTGCATTTTGTGAAATCGACCATTTTGTTTTTTGATGCTTGTTTTTCTCAAATTCGAGCGTAAATAAATCGTGCACTAACAACTGGCTGTGCTGGATTCGCACACTTGCCAACTTAAACACCGGGTGGGCAATAAATACTCAGAAGCGAAAGAAAACCCCAAGGAGTCTATATGTAGTATCCATGGAAAACCCATTCTACTGCCTTAGTTTTTCGAAAAGGATGGACTTCTCAGCGAGACCTGCGAAGGAATTTGGATGGAATGAGGCAGCAACATTGTAACCTGCTGGGAGTGGGAGAGAAGGAGAGGTCCCATGGTCATTCGGTCTTTTCACCCAAGTTTCGTGAGGGCGGGGGTTCCCTCAAAGGGGCGTGGTTCGGCTGCGTCGTCACATCGGCGTCAAGTCGGGACTTAGAAATTTTTCGGCTCCAAGGTGGTAAGTTTTTAATGAACAGGACTCCGAGGTGGTAAGTTTTTAATGAACAGGACTGTACTTTGAGGTGGCTGTTGTGCAGGAAACTGGGTCATAATATCCCTGTTCTGCAGTTTTGGAGGGAAGTAGTAAGGTACATCTTAGGACATTATGGTGCCAAAGAAATTAAGTCACGGTCCTATCATGAACCCATGGATGATATACGCATGGATCGTACAGATCACGTTGTTCTCCGAATATCAACATTGTGTATCAAAATATAAAAGAAGTAAGGCATGAGGTAAGAGAACCATTTATCAATGCAAAAAGTACCAGTGCCCTTCATCCTGAATGTTTCGAATCGTATCACACTTACAAATTTTTTGGTTAAAAAAAATAAAGCATTGAAATGTATGTTCTATGTTGAACTATTTAATTAATTGTAAAAAAACATTTATTTGTTTGAATTAGTTCCCCTATTTATTTTTATTTTTAAAGTTTTGAGGCAATTATTATAAATAATTTTTGCAAATATCCGAGTGCGTGGCAGTTTTAAATTCATGAATCTAGTAATGCTGTAACTGTGCAGTGGTAAATTTAGTTGCTGGCAAAAAAAAACATTGTTCTTCTTGCATAATATGGTTAAAGTTATTTTTCCCTAAATAAGGTAGGTACCTTAGGAGAGGAACATTCTAAAATTTGATGGAAATTGTAAAAAAAAAAATTTATGTGGGCTAATGGGTTAACTTTTGTAATCTCTCATAATTCTTAAAATTGGCAGATAATATAAATAATTGGTACATACATAAGGAATGTGAAATAGATGTTGAAATCTAGAATAAACTGTTGAAACTCTTATATCAATTAAAGATATGAACACTTAATATGATTATTTAATATGAGTGTATAAATATAATTCCAATTTGATACCTACATTAAGAGAGAGTGCGTAAATTGAGTAGTCTTAATATGTTTTCTTATACTCCACTTTCCCTCTCTACATTAAATGTAAAAGCCACCAGTCTGAGTAATTTATTCTGGGCCCTCTCAAGGCATATGCCATACTTATGATAACAAGGATACCAAAACAATTGAACAATATTCAATTGAACAATATTCAATTGAACAATTAATGTGACGTAGAGGAGTCTATAACAAGAAATATTGGTAAAGTATTTACAATTACGATATATAAAGCTGAGAGTTTTATAGGCTTTGGTAACCATAGCAAGATGGGCAATTCATGAGGCAACAGAGCCTGCATTAAAAATTTTATTTCGGATTGGCTATGCAAAGTGCAATAATCCAAAAATGGATGCTTGAAAACAGCTTTACTCAATCATCAACTCAGTTGAATCTAGCAGTCCCTCCATTGAAAAACTTAAATATTAACTCCATCATTTGGGACATGTTATGAATGCTTTTTATCGGTAAATAATGAGGCATGATGTCTGAAAGTGGATACATGTGAATCACTGCAATGTAGTGAATAAAATTTCACATAAGTATTGTCAAAACAGTTGTATTTTAAATAAGAGATTAAATTTTCTTATGTTCCAATAATTAAGAACCTCATTGTTAAGACATTTATTTTTTAACTAAACAAAAAGTTCGTACATAGATACTTAAGAGACTTAAGAAAACAAAAGAACATCAAATATACGACGTTACGTAGTTACCAGATTAATCAAATTAGACTGAAATATACAACACCTCCCCTTAATCTGAAAACTCAAAATTACAATGCTCAGTTCACGAGTCCCAACCCTTGTACAAAACGATGAAGAGCTTTTGTCAACGATGAAGATGGACATGAAGAGCTTTTGTCAACATATCAGCCACCATACTACCTGTAGGGACGTAGGAAACAGAAACAAGGTTATCAGTGATAGCATCGCTTATAAAATGATGGCGAATATCAATATGCTTGGTCCTGGCATGGAACATACTGTCCTTGGACAACTTGAGAGCCCCTTGATTGTCACAGAATAATGTGATGGGTTTGTCCATGCCAAACAGTTCTCTTATCAGCCCTTTGAGATGATTTGCTTCTGTTGTAGCTTCCCCTAAGGCCATATATTCTGCCTAAGTTGTTGAAAGTGCGACAGTTCTCTGCTTTCTAGATTCCCATGCATTGGCACAACTGCTCATCATGAACACATAGCCTGTATATGATCTTCTGTCTTCAGTGCTCCCAGGCCAGTCAGCATCAGAGTATCCTATAATGTCCGAGCCACTGGTCAACTTCTGATGCATCAAGGAATATCCTTTGGTACCCTGTAGATAACGCAGTACACGTAGAGCAGCACGCCAATGAGTAACTCCATAGTCATTATTGAACTGACTGAGAATGCTCACAGCATGGGCAATATCAGGACAGGTTGCAACTGCCAGGTACATTAGTGATCCCATAAGTCACTGGTATGGATATTTGGATCCATCCTCCCGTTCTTCATCGTTCTTTGGTGTCAATAGTTTTTGGTTGGGATCCAGTGGTGTCTTGACTAGGCCTGGGCGGTTAAACCAAACTCAATATCAATACTCAATAGTATTGAGATTGACCTCAATGTCAATATTGGTAATTGAGTCGTCAATTGTTGATGTTGAGATATTGAGCAATCAATACTTCAATATCTCAATATAAATAATGAGGTCGGTATCTCAATATCAATATTGAGTTATTGAGGTCAATAACTGAATATTGACATTGAAAAAGCGAAAAAAAACACATAGCATTTGTGCATGTCGAGATGTCGTGATTTAAATGTATCACTAAAATACAAATGAAAAATAGGGTGAATTCAATAACAAAAATAGTTGTGCCGATATAGCACAATATCTGAGCTGTATTTACATTGGGATAGGGCAGTGCTCAATGGCTCTGGCGTTGTCGATGAGCTGGATCCCGCGGAGGGCGAGGCTGGTGCTCGCAGTAGTGGTGCTCCACTTCCATGATCAGGATCGTCTTCATTTTGAGATTCCTGATTTACTCTCCTCTGTTGTTGCAACTTAGCTTGTAGCCATGCGGAATGGGTCAGTGGGTGCCTCGACTTTAAGTGACTCACAGTATTCGATGTGCCACCGTTGTTGCATGGCAGTATCTTCTGGCACAAAGTGCATTTCGCCTTTTCGCGATCAGGCGGGTCAGTATCTTTAAAATATCGCCATATTACAGCTGTACGCTTAGCGACGAACATGATGACACACTTTGAAACTAACTTGAACACCTGGACTGAACGAACAACGTGCTCCACCAGCAAGCGGTGTTGTGGGATGAAGCCAGAGCTGAGCCCTGCACCACCGCCGCGACAGTTCCTATCTTTACGCTCGTCAGTGTTCGGGTTTCCGGCCGTTTCACGAGCCAACTCCCGAACACTGCTGGACGCCCCCTACCAGTCCAACACCCAATGCGACTGCCATTGTTGTCCTCTGCGGGGGCGTGGAGTAGCGTATAGTTAGGAACTTATGAACTGTTTCGGTGGTGGCCAAGGCTTGGCTTGGACGAGAGAAGGGAGGGAATGCCGTGCTCGTTAACTGCTCGATTGGCACCCACAGAAAGATGGAAAACGTCAATACAAAAACGAACTCAAAATTCAATATAATATAATGAAACCCCAATAAAGAATATTGAGCTCAAACCTCAATAAAGAATATTGAGCTCAAACTTCAATAAAGAATATTGAGTTACACAACCTCAGTATTTAATATTGAGATATTGAGGAACAGAATATTGACCCACATCAATATCATATTTATTGAGACTCAATATAAAAAAAATATTGAGTTATACTCAAAATATTGAAATTTTGCCCTGCCCTAATCTTGACTGGCTTGGAGTCAGACATCCCAAATTTCTTAAGGATATTTTCTAAATATTTCCTTTGATCTACACTTATGGTCTTCTCTTTATCTTGTTTAACTCTCATACCAAGTAATTATTTGGCTTCACCTGGATCCTTCTCTATAAATTCATTCCTCAAATTTTTCCCAAATTCTGCTCTTTTTGCATGATAGTTGCTTAGTACAAAAAAGTCATCAACAAAGACAGCTACAATAAAAACTGTAGTTCCGTAAATAGAGTAGTAGACACAAGGCTCGTTATCTGCTCTCTTCATTCCCATGCTCATCATAAGAGAGTGAACTTTCTTGTTCCACTGCCTTGGTGCCTGGTTCAAGCCATAAATGGCTCTCTGGAGAAGACACACTTTCTTCTCACGTGACTTCTGAATGAATCCTTCAGGTTGTTCCATATACATTTCCTCTTCAATATCACCATTGAGGAAGGCCATTTCAACATCAAGATGATCCACATTAAGATTGAGTTGTACAGCTAGACTAGCAATAGTCTAAGCATTGAAAGTCTTACAACTGGGGCAAATGTTTCCCCGTAGTCAATACCAAATTGTTGGGTGAACCCTTTTGCCACCAAACGAGCTATATAGGTCTTGACATTTTTGGCACTCCTCTTTATTTTAAAAACCCATTTGCTTTTAACAATTTTTCTGTCTTTTGGTGGATCAACTAGAGTCCATACTTTATGATGAATAAGTGATTCATACTCCTTTTGCATTGCTTTCATCCACATATCCTTATCTTCTCTGGATAATGCTTCAGAAACTGTGATAGGGTCGTCTGAGTCTTCCACCATAGCTTGATACAGTAACTTATCATCTGACCACTTTTTGGATTGTCTTTCCCTCGTAGGATACCTTTTATCTTTCCCTTCCTCACCAGCAGATGAATCCTGTGAATCCATCATTTCAGGATTCCAGTCATTTGGAGAGTTTTTTTTCTTCATTTTCATGATAAATTAGGTCACCTTCTTCAACAATTTCATCTTGGTCAGTAATATTTTCCTGCTCATCTTTATTTCTTTCTTCCACTTGAATTAATATCTCAGAATTATCATCACATTCTTTGATTTCCTCTTGCTGAGTTTCCATCTTTTTCTCTCTGGTTTTGATAAATATGACATCCCTCGATTTGACTATTTTTCGTGGTTTATTAGGGTCAATCAATCTGTATCCCTTTGTTGATTCACAGTATCCAACGGAGATATATTCTTTGGATTTTGGATCCCACTTTTTGCGAATTTCATCTGGTATACGAGCAAAAGCTCTTGATCCAAAAACTTTAAGATGCCGTAAATCAACCTTTCTGCCTGACCAGGCCTCTTCTGGAGTACCTAATACCTTTTAGTGCTTTGGTAGGAGATCTATTTTTTCGATAAATTGCAGTCATAGCTGATTCTCCCCAGTAACTTACCTACTTCCAGTTCAGCATCCTCCAGCATTGATCTCCCTTTTTCAACAATAGTCCTGTTGAGTCGTTCTGCGACTCCATTCTGTTGTGTGGTGTATGGAGTTGTAGTTAGGTGCTCAATTCCATGCTTGTTGAGAAAATTTGTGAACAAATCATTCATATATTCAGAGCCATTATCACTGTGTAATACTTTTATTTTCTCACCTTTCTGATTTTCAACCAAATTTTTAAACTCTTCAAACCTTTCCTTGGCCTCAACCATGGATTTAGTTTTCAGCAAATACACAAAAGTTTTTCTCGTCAAGTCATCTGTCAACATCTAGTCAACGTCAAAGCAAGTATTGAGCTCCTCCCCAGGATGGTTGAGACATGGGTCCACAAATATCTGTGTGCACAAGCTCTAGGACTTTACTAGCTCTAAATGCTCCACTTTTCTTAAATGGTATACGTGCATACTTTCCTTTAATACATGCCTCACAAGGATTTATTCCTTCATCACAATTGGAAATGCCTGTTGCCATTCCTCTTTTTAGCAGATTCATTGATTTATGGTTGAGGTGCCCGAGTCTTTTGTGCCACAACATTTGAGTATCCTTCACTGTCACTCTTGTGGCAAATTCTTGATCATGTGCCTGATCAAGTTTGAACATTCCACCAACGATGCTTGCCGTGGTCTTGACTTCACCTTCAACTGTACAATCATTCTCGCGCAATATGTGACAGCCTTTTCTTGAGAAGACTAGTACAAGATCCTTTTCAACCATTCTGTGAACAGAAAGCAAATTAGCTGATATCTTGGGTATGTGTAATACATACATCAGTTACCCTCGTCATGTTACCATTCTTAAGTTGCAACACAACTTCACCACTTGCTTCTGCAGACATTTTTTCATTGTTGGCAATGGTAATTTCCTTAACACAACTTTCTTTGTGGAAGTCCATCCAATCCTTGCGCATAGTCATATTTGCTGAGGCACTTGAGTCTATATACCAGTCATTACTGACCTGATTTGAAGTAAGAGGAGAAGTATAAAGCGTCAATTCAGTTTTGTTGGCTTTCTCATTAAAATTCTTCTTTGAGGGTTCAAATTTCTTCTCTTCCTTCTTCAAACCTTGATGCTGTTGCCTTTCTTTCTTCATTGGTTTGCACTGCCATTTAAAATGTCCAATTTTGTTACAGTGATGACATATTAAAGGTCATTTTCCATGCTGTTTTTTACCACTGTTTCCACAACTAGCAAATGCTGAGTCCTTGCCTGATGTACTCCGAGTAGGCTGATGCTTAGTGTCTTCTTTGATTAGAATTGACCTTACATAGTCACTAGTAATAGTTGCTCCTGAATTTTCTAGAGCCATAACCAAGGGTTTGTATTCATCTGTCAGTCTACTCAGCATAATAACTCTGAGGAATTCATCATCAAGGCCAGCATTGATAGCATTCAACTGCTGTGCAGTCAACATTATTTCATTTAAATAATCTTCAATATTACTGAACATTTTCAAGGTCAAACAAAATATTTTTCACAGAAGGAATAGCCTGCGAGATAACCTGCCATCAGCATATGCCTTTTCTAGGATGTTCCAAGATTCTTCTTATCTATGTATGAAATAATTTTTCATATAGATAAATTCTCAATAAGTTCTTTTAAGCCAAGTTCACATTTCCTACATGTTTAATTATTAATTGAGGCATGTACAACTCATTTTTGAAACATTTTAATTAAATTATAGAATAATGTATTAGAATATTATTTTTTTAAATTTCTCATACTTTGACAAAAGAAAGCCAGATTGCATGTTGCTGTCATAGTTCTTTTTACAATTTTAAAGATTTCTAATAGATTAATGTTGTATTAGGTATGGTTTAAGCATCTTTATTCCCTTCCTATTGCTATTAGCTTTCTTATTTAATCATACATTTGCTGTAAAATGCTTAAAACTAAAAAATACTGGAAAATTACGGTAATTTTCGAAAATTACCGTAATTTACCTCAGATGAAAATTACTGTAATTTTCCCATCTCTAGCTAAATGTATATGCAGTGCGCAAAAATTTACTCCCTTGCTTTTTTTAACTTGCCTTTTTTACCTTGTATTCATGACAACTTATGTGGACTTCATAAGCCCGAGGGTTTTTTGTTCGTTTTAGGTTCCACTCAACCTTAGGCTAATGTACTTGCACTCATACCAGAGCTACATTTGGAACCATATTGCATCAAGACGCCTGGAGGAGTTTGGTCTTGTTCCAATTGAAGGGGATTTGGTTTATGTTGATGGTGAATCGGAGAAATCAACAGAAAATATTGAGGATGTAGTATCAGAAGTAGTAGAGGCTGAACAAACAGAGCAAGAAGAAGAAGAATCAGTTGAAGATGATGGTGAGAGAGTATGCATGTGGCATTGTTTTCTGCTTATCATTTCTAGCTTGTGTTATTTAATTTTTAATAGTTAAGTGGTCAGGATTCGATCAAATCCTATTTAATCCATGGATTCAAGATTCATTTGAGTCTTCCCAAAAATAGTCGAACCCTGATTGTGTGGGTGGCATATGTGCCACGTTGTGGTACACTGTAAATTGCGGTAACATCTTTCCCTGGAACTTTAGTATCTCGACATCCTTTTCTACATAAGTGTTAATAATTTGTGTTAAAATTCAATACATTATAAATACATGCGTAAGTGGAGATTTTTATGGATATTAATCAGCAAAAGTTTCATTTCAAATTTGGCATATGGTGCATGCACACACCACCTCAATACCTCCCAGTGCTTGATTTTCATAGCCGACGCACGTGCTACAGGCCATTAATCCTGTTGTTTTTATTATGTGTTTGATGGTAAGGAAGACCATTTTTCATTTTGTGTTTGAAAACGAAGTTTTGGGCGGCGGAAGAATTAACACCTGCCCCATGAAGTCTTGTCAAACGTCACTTTTATCATGCCACAAAAGTTACAAAATTTTCAGCGAACTGTTTTTGTAGCTCCGCCGTGGCATGGTTTTGTTCAGCAAATGAATTTTAAGCAGAGTGCTTTGTCATCACTGTTCAGTAAAATTTAAGCTGGTCCTTCCTAAGGATTAATACAGTAGTTATTTGGTTCTAAACATTGGTTAAATTTGAAAAAAAATTGGCAAAATTAAGCTGCGTTAAGGGGCAGGAATAGATGTGACCAAATGTTAGAAGAAAAGTGAGAGTGTAGTCGCTTTGCCACACCGGTACATTCGAAATCCGTCCTTTAGATTGATATTTTTTGGAGTCACAGTTTTAAAATGCATCGTGCCTTTTTGTGCTAAATTCAGTTGTATTCAAATCTCCCTATCATTTACATTTGTGATTATTAAGAGCTAATACTAACAAAAGCACCTTATGACTTCTCTAGCATCAGTTATTTAACCCTTTAACTGCGCAATTAATCTGAAAAAGAGCTCTCAACAAGCGCAAAAAAAAGTGACTTTATTTTTTCTTATTTTTGCGTAATTTTATCACTCATCACTTAATATTTTCGGGAAAAAATTTTTTAGTACGTAATTACTAAAACTTTTACTCTGAATGTCGTATTGCAGGAGGTTTTTTTTACTGAAAGACGAAATACACCTTTTTTCAAAATTTATTCAAATCGCCAATAGACGATGGGAGCAGTTAAAGGGTTAAAGAGAGTCTTCAGTACTCCCGGCAATTTGGTTAATAATGAAAGAAACATTAGATCCTGACAGACTAAGAATGCTCCATTTCTTTAGCAAAACTTAATAAGTTACTTGTGTTCACTTAGCTTTCTTTTGCATCCCTAATTTAAGAATTAATAAATGCCATTGTGAAACAAATTTCTGCTCAATTTTGTTTCTCCTTTGAAGTAAAATTATTAGCTTTGTGTTTAAGGGAAAACTTAGAGCTACTCATGGGTTTATAAATTTACAAGAATGGATTAAATTGGAATTGATCAGAAGAAAAAAATGTTAAGGATTTATTTATACAAACCTAAATATGTATTGTAATGAACATGAACTGGGATTCATAATTTGGTGAAATCAGGAATCTGACTTAAGACTCGGTGTTTGAGATTCAATTAAAAAAATATACAGTAAAACCCCTAAATTACACTTTTCCAGGGACCCTAGAAAAAAGTGTCAATTGCGGGAAAGTGCAAATTGCGGGAAAAGTAGAATTTTCACTTATACATTCATGTTCTTTTACTGGAGTAAGGGTAAAAATAAGAAATACTGATAAACTGAAAAAGAGCAGTGTCATAATTTATTCCTTGAACTAGCACTTCTCATTTATTTATATTTGATGAAAAAAATACATTACATATCTTAGACAAATTGAAAATTAAGAAAGGATGAAGATGGCAGGGTGATTTAAATTATATTTTTTATTAGCAGCCATTGAAACTATCTAATGAATATAGCATGATTATTTTTAGAAATTTGATATTTTCAACTGCTTGGACTTCCTCTGCCTATTAATAATATTATGCACTTTATTTTCAATTCTCTGCAGTTCCTCAAGCATTTGCTCACAGCAGTCTAATTTCTTAGAGGTTGAACAGCACACACTTTGTCTTGCCTATCATAGTAATAGCTCAGGAATCGAGGCAGTGCAAATGATCTCAGTTGTCTACCACGATTTCTTTCATTTTTCATGATATCTGGTTAAGAATCCATTGTTATTCTTCATAGTTTCTACTTAGATAAAAATTAATATTCCCCCGCAGATTCAATTACAGTCGAGCACCCATAACCCGGAAATCCAGGAATACGCTATAGTCCGGCAGTTTCGCGGAAACAACCTCATACATATTCCGAGAAATCAGAAAATCAAAACCATAAACGTTGTTTTAAGAGATCTTGACTCTGCTCATGATGAAAATATTTCCTTTAATTGCTGGAATATAATGTAACTTGTAAGTATTTCGAGGTAATTTCATTAAAAAATAATTGCACACGCAATCTAAACGAATTATAAGATTTGGTTACGCACATTGCAGTTTGAAATCCTCACTGTTGGCTGAGAAATCGCTATAATGGTTTAGTGACTTGGCGTGGCTACGCTACTTCGTGGCATGCACATTTAGCCATGCTTAAATATAATGCTTTTTGCTTATTCTCTGGCTGTAAGGTGCAATAAACTTCATTAAAATTCTTTGCTATGTACGCACAGTTATTATGTCCGATCACAGACCTTGTCCAGCAATGTAGATGAAGCAGACAAAACTGCTCCATTGAAATTAACCTTAACTTCTTAACTCCCGACACGACGATAGCATCAAAAACGATGAAACAACTGATCGTCAATCGCATTAATCAATCAGGCGCAGCAAGGAGTGTTGCATCATGAAAATGTTTCGTAGTTTAAATTTTTATTTCGGTATGCTCAAATTTTCCTCATTATATTAACAAATTTTTTTTTTTTAATGATTATTTGCGAATTAAAGCTTTTGGGATGTCCAAACGGGTGAAAGGTCCCATGTATTCTGGCGTTTCGATGTCCGACACGGCACTTGTCGTCAGATGGGTCAATAGATTCGCCGGATTCGCCTCTCTTTCGTATTTTTTCCGCATATATGTACAAGACAAAGTCAAAAGTGTTTTACAAAGGATAATACCCATGAGTAATGGACTTAAGAAGTGAATTTCATTTTTTGAAAGAGCGTGTTGTGGTGCAAATTGCGGGAAAACTGAAAAATGCATAGTCTTAATTTTGGGTTCTGCATACGTTGGGAACATAGGAAATTGAATGGTACATTGCAAAAGTGGTGTAAATTGCGGAAAAACGTAATTTCCGATAACGCAAATACGAGGTTTCACTGTATTTGGATTCAATATATTGACCCATCACTAATTTTTAATGATACCAGTAAACTCTTGACTATCAAGCTTTCATAATGATTTGCCATTCCCTGTGCTTATCACTGCATGTAAACCATGAAAGATGAATACAGTAGAAACTCGATAATATGAAGCACAATAATACAAAGTTTCGATTATGCGAACCAAAACTGTTGGTCCTGACCAAAAGCATATGCTAAATACATGGTGCTATTCGGTAATACGAAGTTTTGAAAAGACGAAATTAACGATATTGAATTACGATGATGAAATTTATACTATTGAATATTTTTTCTTCTTCACCTTCTCACTAGAGTAAAACTCATTCTTGTCATATATTTGAGAGACTTCAAGTTCTTCTTCCAGAATTAAATTGTGAATTCAAACAAATACAGACACTGAGAACGCTCGAGGTGTGCCGGTTTGTGCTTTGCAGGCTCAGATAGTAGCTGAGGATGGAGTGCAATGAGCAATGTACCATTGGCTTGGGGACGAGCTTTCACGTCACAGAATGGCTATCATTTGAACTTGATGTTGATTATTTCAGGAAATTTTATTTTTAATATTGTAGTAGCCAGGTGAATCACAGATAACTGAAATCATGAATATGGGGGCTCTTTTGAATGTGTACACATATCTTTAAATCAGAAAGTTCTAACATGCTTAACTTTCTTAAAATAAGGAGAAACTTAGATTCTTCTTTTTTCAGTAATGCAGTAGTCCCAGCTCAACTTACTTTCAAGTTAAAACCTAAGTAGTTTTGCTGACTTCTTAGTAACTGAGGCAGATTTCTGGCTGCAGGTTATCCGTTTACCTTATTTTGGAAACATTTTGCCTTGTAAAATAAATAAATACATTTATTATGAAATATTTAAAAATTAATTAGATAATAACTTGTCTTTGTCAGTTTTTCCTTGGAATTTGCTGGCAAGACAAATATTATGAAGGCATTTTAAATGGAGAATGGTGGTAATTTAAGTATTTTGTGTATTTATTCATTGTTTTCCATTTGTTTTTTTGTTTAATATGCCTTGTTTAGGACTTATTTCAGTGAAAAAGTCACAATACCAGAGTTTGTGATGTTTTATCTTAATAACCAATGATCCACTTGATACAGTGGAAGCCCTGTTTAACGAGTGTTCATAATCCCTCGGAAATCACTCGCTAAATCGAGCGCTCGTTGTATCCGAAAGTGTTGAATAAAGCCACCTAATTCTCAAAGTCGTTCGTATTTACCGTTTTTCTTTTGTTTCCATGGTATTTGACGAAGGTAAACAGCAAAAAAAGTCGTTTCAGGCACAATCTGGTGGAATATCAACTAATTTTAAGAAAGAAACAGGACATTTTCCATTACATAAAATATTAATTCATCCAGTCTCGGTGTTTTTCTTCCAGTTCTTCTATTTTTCGATCGCCGAAGAAAGCTGTAAAGACACCGTAACTAATCGGAATTAAAATATTAGGTATACTGTAGTTTTTGGATAATTTTGCGAATATGTCATGACGATAATATCAACTTTGTCAAGTTTTCGAATGTTAACCATGATTTGCCCTACCCGGCGGCGCATAATTCAAACCCACTCGTCGCGCCAAGGGACCACGCGGCGGCCTTGCTCGTGGTTCACGCGCCACCACACTCACCCCCACTCTCCCTGCCAAGCGTCCACGTGGCGAACTTTCCCGTGCGTCACGCCCTCCCCCACTCACCTCCCCTCTACCCCTTTCTCCCCCGTGCGGTGGAGGAGAGCGATGCTCACCCCTTCCCCTATGTGACTCTCACGGAGCTCGCCGGTTGGCCGCCGCCCTGCCCAGGATCCTCATATAAGGCAGACCTCCGGACCCTAGCAGTCACAACGGAGGAGGGAGTCCTAGGGAACTCAGTTGCAGAGAGATCACTCCTCGGCGGTCACCCTCCTCCCGCGTCCGGTCGAAGCAAGCCAACCTCGCGGCACTCTTCCTCCACCCGCACTCTTGCGGCCCGGAGTACTCTTGGACCGTTCCGGCCGTCGCCCGCACCCGGAAGCCGTGTCCCGCCAGGAGAAGCTGCCCCGCACGCCGGAAGAGCCGCCCCCGCAAGCGCCACCGCCGGAAGAGCCGCTCCCGCAAGCGCCACTGCCGGAAGAGCCGCCCCCGCCAGCACCACCGCCGGGAAGCGCGGAATGGGAGCGCGCACTGCGTACTCAAGGCCGTATATCACTAATGTTTTGACAGAACTGGCTTTAGGTGTTGCAGATATGGCTCACATCTTGAATATTTAGTTTAATTAACAGATAATACAAAACAAAATAGTTAATTTTTGCTAGGTGGTGCATCACCCTCGAGAGATATCTGTCGTTATACAGAGCGTATACCGTGGAAGGAACTTTTTGGCCTCGCTAAATCCACTTTATTTTACATGTAAAACATAGTCCTTTCGGTGGTACAAAGACAATCACTCGCTAAAACGGGATTCTCGCAATAAGCCGTACTCACTATACCGGGCTTCAACTGTATTCTTCAAATCTAAAGTGAAGGTGGCGGAGGGGTAAAGTCCTCACCTACTTATCTGAGGGTCACTGGTTCGAGTCCTGCCTGGGTCTGTTTTTCATTTGCCCAGGGCATGGGTGTTTGTCAAGTTCTGGTGGTTCAGCCCTTGAAAAACCTGAAGACAAGCCAATGGCTGATTGGGATTTCAGGGGCATACGAACTACCAGAATCTTCAGAGAGCAAAAAAAAAATTTTTAAAATAAAATTTGTGTAATTTTTAATGTTTGCAGTTCATATTTTAGTCTCATCACTGTCATACCTAAATCAGATATTCTTTAACCCTGTTGTGCTGACAGGTCACAGTGAAGCAAATGTCTTAACAAAAGGTCCCAGGGGTCAATTGCCTAAAGTGAGAGCTCTGACAAAGGAGGATCTTGAAACTGCCAAGATTGGAGATGTAGTGCTTCCTCTTCCTGGTTATGATATCACTTATCCAAATAATGTTGTTGCCAAGTGGTATGAAGAAATTTTGGCTGTAGATGGACTTTCTTCGGAAACCATGAAGCAAAATGTCAGGTAATGTAATCATTCTCCAGATGTTAGTTAAATGAATGTGCTAAGGGGGAAGTACTGTATTTCTCAGGTTATAGTCAGGACTTTTTTAAATCAAAAAAGCTTTTTAAAATCATCCAACGAGGGAAAAGATACATTTTCATGCATCTGATTTTGAATTGCACTCAGAGGTGCGCATCTCTTTACATACACTACAGGATGCTTCGCACATCTGTTTCTGGGATTCTACGACAAACAACTTCATTACAGTTGCTAATTTTGAAAGTTCATAATCCCATTTTCTTCCATAAAATTGTTTTCATTAACAGTTATGGTTTTTCTTGAAAAATCTAACCCAAAAAATCACTGCATTTAGTGAACCAGTCTGTCCCATATGCCTGGAAACACAGTATTACTCAAGTCTTTGAATAACATATTGCATGAACTTTCACTATTAACCTCTATCTTTTCAATTTTATTCCTTTAATGTGTATCAATAATAGTAAAGCAGTGGCTTCAGTAGTCTTTTTAGTCATGTTTTTATTTGCATTTGTGTTTTGATTGTCGTGTAATTAAGACATGTTCTTTCTATGATGTTATTCCTTGACTTAAGTTACTTTATTGTCATTGAAGACACTAAGTAATAGTCTTTTATGTGTTTTAAAGCAGGTAATATATGTGTATTGTGTTAATTTTATGGTGATAATTTCTGCTACATATGTTGGGACAAAATCACTACAGTAGAAACTCAAAATTACGAAGTTGACGGGACCAGAAAAATCGGCACTTCGTAATATCAAATTTCGTATGAACGAGTATCTTTCAAAAACATCGCGATGAAGCTCTTTTTTGTTTCCTGAGATTAGGATGTACTCTCCCGATGTACTTGCATGATTTATGTAGTTATAATCCATGAAAGTATATTTAAATGTGTATTCATGCCCACAGGGTGCACTCATTGTCAGTTGAACACAACTTACTTGTCTGAGTTTTATTATTCCTATTTTCGGGAATTTAAAATTTGGCGCCATCGGATAAGTTATTTTGCCGTTGCAGCTGGCGGTGCAGCATGCAGCAACTCGCGGATTGGTACTACCCCTCTTTTCCGTGACAAATTTCAACAATATTATCTGGATATATCAATTTGCAATGTTTATTGTTTACTTGCATCATAAATTTTTACGGATGGTTCGGAAGTAAGACGAAAGCCGCGTTTCAATGGAAATCGACTTCCGTGTGTCAAGCTACCTTCGCATCAAATCGATGCATTATTCCGTTCACTCATTCGTTTTGTGATGACAAATGATTACTACCGGCAATACGAGGCTCGATTCGGGTTATCGTGATGAATGGTAAAATATCCTTTCCAGGGTATTTGGAAATTGCCTGACGAGCAGTCCTTCCATCCAGCTATCCCTCTCAATCACTCAGCCGGAAACATTAAAGCTGTCAGATTTTAGGGTGATACCCTAAAATCTGACAGCTTCTAGGATGATCTAAAGGATTGGCGCGTCTAAACCGGTTTTTCCCAGGAGACCCTTCAAGAAAAAAGTTCTTCGTTCCTTATTCCTAGGCGCGACGACATTCATCTGCCAGGGACTCATTCAGCAAGAAAGAGAAGAGGGTAACCCGAGAGGATCACTCCTTCACCTTATCTGTTATTATCTACCCTCACCCAGTTTCGCTTTTACCCAGGTGGCTTTCACTAGTTGGGGGAGGGGTTGGGCCTCCTTTCAGCGGCCTCGGCAGCCAACACTAGGTTGATACGGCCGATGAACGAACGAGGGAGCCGTTATTTCGGTCAATTCAAATTGTAACCTACCCCGGTGGTAGCTGTGAGGTTGACTTCGCACTCCTTCATGATTTTTCCACAACCTGAAATTATGTTGCGTAGCGGCCGAGAGAGCTATGAAACGCATCGTCATATCAATGGGATAAATAACGTAGTGCATCGGCGCATGCGAAGAGAGAATCGGAACTCTAATCTGTTTTTACTTCCTTTTAGAGGAAGCATCATTCACTTTTGGAAGTGGATACCACGCCAGGAAATCCATTTTTAGACCATTGACTTTTACATCGCCATGCTAATAGATAAAGAAATTCTGTTTTCACCGTTTGGCGCAGGAAGGATGTTGCTAGAACTTATTTCATAGGGCTTGATACATACTTGTGCGTACTTTATATCAACCACATCGGAGAAATAATTAGGTAACTTACCTAAAATCGATCATTTTGCGGAAAAGCTACTCGGCTATGAGAGGTGATACGAAAATGAGCTTTGATATAAGTTCTAGCAGCATCGTTCATCTTTCAATGCGGATACTCCTCAAGTTGGTACGCAAGTTTAATACAATTACTGTAGTTGTGTAAAGCAAAGATGTCCAGCACTTTTTTCCAGAGGCATTCGTGCCGAGCATTGGCGCTTCCGGCAGTCCAGCGAACGACTACGCGTCCTTGGCCTGCCTCTTGCTCTCCCCGCCACCTCTCTCTCTCTCTCAATCATAACATCAGTCTAGAGTCAGCTCTCGTTGTGAACGCACGTATTTGTCAGTCGCTCCTGCTGCGGAATGCCGACTGCCTGTGCTAAATGTGGTGTGGCCATCAAACGGCATTTAAAAGTTGTATCTTGTGGCAAGTGCCGGGAGGTGTATCATCTGGCTTGCACCGAGGTTACCGAGGTTGAGCTGAGTGTCCTTGAGGAACAGCAGTGATCCTGGTGTTGTGCTTCCTGTGCTGTTGATGCGAAGTCTTCCAGACGGGATGACACCCCAGTGAGACCTTCGTTCTACAACCCGGAGGCCCAAAAGGAGGGCACTGATTCGCTGCTGAGGGAGCTGTTAGCACGAGTGAAAGAAATCCAGGATGAGCAGGGCGAGGTAAAAAAACCTTGTTGTGGTGCAAAGAATCGGTCGAGGATAACACCAAGGCAGTTAAGGAACTGCAAGCTGCCATTCAAATCATAAATGAGCGTATAGATAGTCTAACGGGTGATGTTGTCCGCGTTAATTCTCGGGTGAGTCAGCTAGAATCACGTCTACACCAGATTGAGCAAGACTCACTAAGAAACGTAGTGATCCACGGTGCTCCTCGAACAAATAGTGAATCACTCACTGCCCTTATCAGTCAAATCGGTGTGGCCCTTGGTGTCATGGTGAACTGTGCAGACATTGATTGTTTATGCTATTCCCTCGCGTAGCGACACCTCGCAGGCTCCCACGATAATTGTACGCTTCGTAAGACAATGCGTTGCAAAAGACATCGTGAATGGCAGAAGAGTAAAGCGGGACAACTTTACAACAAGGAACCTGGGACTATCTAATGAAACTCATCGTCCAATTTACGTCAACGAGTCTCTCACTCAATTCTACAGAAAACTTTATGCTCAGGCAAGGGAACTAAAGAGGGTAAACAAATTTAAATATCTTTGGATAAGAGGTGGCAGAATATATATCCGAAAAGGCCATGGAGAAGAACGCTTAACAATTACTTGTCCAGAAGATCTCTCTACATTCTCGAAATGAGCTCTAATCAAAGTGCATTGTTAAAGGTCTGTCACGTGAACACTCAATCGTTATTCTGCCACATTGATGAATTTAGAGAGCATTTCTCAAATAAGCAATACCATGTAATTGCCGTCTCCGAAACTTGGCTGAGTGATAAAATACCCTCTGTCGCAGTAGAATTGGATGGATATTCATTGATACGCAATGATCGAAC
This sequence comes from Pyrrhosoma nymphula, assembly GCA_963573305.1. Lineage (NCBI taxonomy): Eukaryota > Metazoa > Arthropoda > Insecta > Odonata > Coenagrionidae > Pyrrhosoma > Pyrrhosoma nymphula. Next base: position 95,120,779 of record OY754333.1, on the reverse strand, counting down.
TGGAAGAGTAGGTGGTGGTGTTTGTGCTTACGTCCTGAACTCCCTTACCTGTCGAATACTAAATGCCCCCGAAAGTGTTCCACTCAAACCCGAATACATGTTTGCTGAGCTTGTGAGTGAGTATGGAAAGGTTCTGCTCGGGGTAGTCTATCGCCCTCCGAAGTGTGGTCATCTAAGTGAAGGCTTTGAGGTAGCTCTGCTGACCTTCTTACCAATTTACACACATGTCATAGTGTGCGGAGGTTTTAACTGTGATATGCTAAAAAAATCTTATGACAGTGCTTATATGAATGATTTGATTTTTTCCTGTAATCTGTCGCTGGTTCCTTTTAAACCTACTCATAATTTAGCAAATAGCAGTACATTTATTGATCTGTTTATTGTGGATGATATTTATAATGTATTAGAATATGGTCAATATCCAGTGTCTTTTCTTTCCGAACATGACTTGATATACATTAAGTACCAGTTCAAGCTGAATTCTTATATTCCTATCGAGTTGTTTTCTCGTGATATCATGCATATTGATCACTGTAAATTCAAAGAAGATTTCTTAAAGTTGAACTGGGCTGAATTTTTTAATTCCAATCATGTTGATACCAAAGTTGAAATTTTTAATGATAACGTGAAACAAATACTTGATCTTCATGCCCCACTGCGTAAGCGGAAATATAAAAGACCCCCGGCTCCCTGGATAACTGAAAATATTAGACTCTTGATGACGCAAAGAGATAGCTTACGGCGAAAATTCCATAGAGCCCGTCTTCCTGACCTTCACGCACAGTACAAATCACTTAGAAATAGGGTAAAACAGCTTCTACAAAATGCAAAACAAAAATATTATTATGAATGTTTTAAATATAAATGGGATGCTCGGTCAACCTGGCAAGAACTAAGACGCCTGGGTCTTGGGAAAAATCGGCAAAATATTTGCAGTGTGAATTTGCACCTTGACGAGCTCAATACATTTTTCTTGAACATTTCTCCCGTCGTAAAAGATCAGGATGTAGAAAATGCGCCTTTTGCCATAACGCTAGAAGATACTAGTTCCTATAATAATAAACTAGAATACACATCATTAAATGATTTCAACTGCGATAGATTTTACTTGCCGCATTATACGCCAGAAGCACTGCTTCGAAATTTTAAAAGAAACAAAAAGAATTCCACTGGTGCTGATGGGATTAATAACAAAGTTCTTCAAATTTTACTCCCAGTTGCTTTGCCTGTGATACTAGATATCTTCAACTGTTCATTAAATAATTCCACTTTTCCAACTCTCTGGAAGACTGCACACATACAGCCTATTTCAAAAGTAGCCCATCCTAAAGAAATGTCTGATTTCCGACCTATTTCCCTTCTTAGTACGCTGTCAAAACCACTTGAACGATTTGTTCACGATGCCACCTTGGAACACCTCTCAAAAAATAATCTTTTAGATCAATATCAGTCAGGATTCAGAAAAGGATATAGTACCCAGTCTGCCCTTTTAAAAGTCACAGACGATATTAGATATTCAATTGAGCAAAAGAAGTTAACTTTGTTGGTTCTATTAGACTTTAGCAAAGCCTTCGATTCGGTGAATCATAAGATCCTACTAAAGCGTTTGAATGACCTCGGACTATTTACTTCAGCCATGCTCTGGTTCAAGTCATACCTTTCAGATAGAAAACAGGCAGTTAGAGGACCTAAAGGTGAACTATCAAATTACTCTGAAGTTAACAAAGGAGTACCACAGGGGTCGATTCTTGGGCCGCTCCTGTTTTCAATATATATTAATGACCTTTCTAAAGTCATCTCTAACTGCAAATACCACATGTATGCAGATGATCTTCAGATCTATATCGACTGTAACCCCACAGAAGTTATTGATACCATTTCCAAGGTTAATGATGACATTGAAAACATATGTAAATGGTCAATGGAAAATTGTCTGCGGCTCAATCCTAACAATACGAAAAGTATTATTATTGGCAGTAATATTTATGTTAATAGAATTATATTTGATAATTTGCCAAAAATAACTGTAAAAGGTGTCCAAATTGAATTTTCTGAGAGTGTAAGGAATCTAGGAATTACTATAAATAAAACCCTATCATGGAACGAACATATAAAAGTCATTTCACATAAGGTATTCAAGACTGTATATCAGTTAAAACAATTTAGACACCTTATTCCGACTTCCCTTCGCCAGAAATTAGTAGACAGTCTTGTTTTCCCGCATATCGATTACTGCTGTGTGGTATACTCCGACCTAACAAAAGAACTGAATTTAAAACTTCAGAGGATTCAGAACTCCTGCGTGAGGTATGTCTTTGACATCAAATATTATGAACACGTGACACCATATTTTGAAAAACTCGGGTGGTTAAAAATACAAAACAGGCGCTTACTCAATAAGACAACTTTTATATACAAAATAATAACAACAAAATTCCCCACATACTTGTATCAAAATGTATTGTACAATGCTGCGACAAATAAACGCCCAACGCGCCACATGGAAGAACTCTATGTACCCCAATACCGTTCATCTGTCTTTGGAAATTCTTTCTATGTCACCTCTTGTGATATATGGAACCACTTACCCGAAGATATTAAAAAATGTAAGAATGCTAACAGATTTAAAAATGAATATTATAAAATGTTGTTTAATATGCGTTAATGGATGTGCTACTTCGTGTAACACCTACAATGTATTATTTATAGTGTTTTTTTTTCTTTCTTGATGTTCTGCTTATTGCATTCCAATAGTATTGTAATATTGTAACAAAACTCAGTCCCAATTCAATATAATATTGTTTTCTGCAACACCTATGAGGTTTTTTTTTTTCATTGCTTTTTCTTTTTCTTGTATTTAGTATTCTATGGCAATAATGCCAAATGTGTATTATTAATTTTGTTAATCACCTATGTATTCAATGATATATTCCTTGAAATTGAGGGTCTGACTCCAAATTATGTAAACATTTTATGTTCCTAAGGGACATTTTGTCCCGGAATAATAAATTTCATTTCTATTCTATTCTCTCTCCCCCACCCTCGGCTCGGCACTCATAGTTAGGGGGTCTGAGGAGAGTGATATTTTTTCTCGAGTCCGCATCACATTTCATCATAAGTATCACATTTCACTCATCGCTTTCCCACGCCCAAACTTCGCAGGTGGCTTCCAAAAGTTGGGTGGGGGGGGGGGGGTGTTGCCCGTTGGGAGTTCCTTATCAGCTATGAACGCGAACCAAACGTATCACCTTTCACTCATCGCATACCCGCCCTAACTTCTCAGGTGGTTTCCACTAGTTGGGATATCCTTTCGAGAGCATCAGCAGCCAAATTCCATGGTTCCAACTAGTTCCTACATCGGCCGCAACACAGGATGACCGTTATTTAGGGCGATTTTAATGGTATCCACTCCCCAGTGTGAATTTTTTAATCTGATCCAGATCCGATTTTTTAAAATGAATTAGGATCCAATTTCAGTATCCGGAGAAACGTAATACCCGCGGATCTTTAGATCCTACCTGACCATCCCTAAATAGTATTTTCCCAGCGAATCAGCTTGTGTCTTAGAGGACGAACGAACAATTTAAGAGCACATTTTGGAGCAAACAAAGTGCGTGTTATGGGCCAGGAAATACAGTAACTACAATTTTCGATGCCTGGCTAACGTTTTTCAACTTATGAACAAGTTCTCGGAACGCAGCTCGTTCGTATGTAGAGGACTTACTGTACATTGGATAAGTACGTCAGTGACTTCCGACTGCTGGACGGACGCCAGACACCCCAGTGAAACCACACCTTTACTATTGAAGCATTGAAAAATGAGATATCGTTCAGGTAATACATTCAGTGCATAATGTATTCGGCGACGATCATTAATTAGATGTTTAACTCTGAAAAGGAGCGCCGAAACGTTACTGTGATCTATCCCTATTCGTATAAACGAGTAACTTTTTCACGAGGTTCGTAATTTTAAAACTTCGTTATTTCATAATATCGCGACTGTTACATACACTTAGATACCCTTTTGGTCGGGACCGAAGATTTTGCTTCATAAAATCAAAGTTTCGTAATTTCGAAGATCGTATTTTCGAGTTTCTACTGTAGTAGTTTTGTTATTTTTCTCAAATATGATGAACTTTTTTGGAATTTGAATTTTTCTATTTTTACCTTTTTTAACCTCCTGTTTATTTCATTGTCAATTAAGCTTAATTATCTTCATTCTTTGTTGGCTCTGTGAGTTATGCAAAAAGTTTTCGTGATGTTGATTAGATAATAGCTTATAGAGCTTCTCTAGCCAATTAAATTACTTATTATCAACACATGGTGGGTTGCAGTGACAGTGAGTGGGATTTTACCATGAAAAAGATTTCCTGATGGGAATTCAGACAAGGGCATTTGGTCTGTTATATTAGCCGAATACACCACAAAGCCATCTTAATTCAAGTTAAACTTCCATATGAGTTTATGTGGACTACATGTCAGGCCAAGTATGTAGTTTATTATGTGGTAGCGAAGCTTGGGTTTGCCAGGATAAGCAAAAGTATAAGATTGAAGCAGTGGGTATGGATAATTGCTTGCGGTAGAAACAGAAGGGATAGGGTGATGAGGGGGCGGGCTATGAAAGAATGTGGAAAGGATGCCCTAGTAATGGATAAATGCAAAAGGAGCATGTTTGCTTAGTCACGTTGTGAAAATAGGTGAGAGTCAAATAACAAAGCAGATTTATCATAGCGCAATTAATGATGTGACAGAAAGGGATATACTGAGAAAGTCATGGGTTAATGCGGTGTAAGATACACTAAAGAGGAGGTAAATGTATTTTGAGTATTAAGAACCAGAGAGCATTTATGAAACAATTAATGAATGTTACTAGCAAGTATAGAAGAATATGCTAAATGGAAGAAATTGTTTTCCAATTTTTTAGACCTAACACTGAGGACTAAGCTCTTTTGACTGGGACTACCTCAAAAGCGTGATCGTGATCTGCCAGCTTAAGCGTGATCGGCCCCCTTTTGTTCATTATATACATAAATGATCTATGCTCTCGAATTAGCAGTAAAATACGTTTATTTGCCGACGACGCTGTCATCTATCGTGAAATTAGTGATCACTCTGACTTTGAAACTCTGTCATCGGATTTAAACAATGTTCATGTGTGAAGCCAAGAGTGGGGACTCGAACTTAATCTGAGCAAATGCACGGCAGTACATTTCTTGCGGAGGTCGTCCAACTATTTTCATGTATATGCTGTGGATGGTGTTAACATAAAGGCGACAGATGAAGTGAAGTATCTAGGAGTTACGATAACTTCGGACCTATCGTGGGGAACACATATAAGAAATATTTGTGGCAGAGCTCTGAAGAAGCTAGGATTCGTCAAGCGTATTGTGGGAAGATTTTCAGATGAAAAAGTAAAAGAGAGGTGCAATTTCGCACTCGTCCGGCCACACCTTGAATATGCAGCGAGCATATGGGATCCGGTGCAGAAAGACTTAATCCGGGAACTTAATAAAATACAAAGGAAAGCTGCGCGATTCGTCAAAAACTGCTACGGGCGTACAGACAGCGTTACACAGATGTTAAACGAATTAGGCTGGGAGCCGCTAGAGACTCGGAGGCTGCGCACTAGGCTTAGATTGCTTGAACAATTAAGAATAGATATCTTTCAGAGCGACACAGAGAACATCATATTAGAACCCCACTATATTTCCAGGTCCGACAGAAACGATAAATTAAGAGAGATATTTTGCCAAACGGATAGGTATGAGAATTCGTTTTTCCCCTGAACAATAAGGGACTTCAATAAATGCTAGGCGTAATTTCATTAGAACGTTTCCTTTTTATATGTAAACGGCTGGTGTCCTAACACCCCCCGCCACACACCTATTGAGGCGGCTTGCGGGGTAGTAAGTAGATGTAAATGAAAAGGGAATGGTGTGATTGGGATGAATGAATACATACAATAAAACCTCGACATATAACGAATTTGTCAGGACCGGAAAAATGAGTTCGTTGTATGGAGGTTCTTAGTTATGGAAGTTTTTTTTGCAGGTTGCGTCACCATAGGGGAATCTCTAGGTTACGTCGCAATCAGGGCCTTACTTTGCGATGAAGGGTGAATAAATAAATGGCGAGCAAGTTATCCTGAGGAAATGATCAATGCAATTATGGCATCTTTCATTGTATCCATGCAGTAAGTCATGAAAATAATTTAAAGTAGTGTGTCAACCTTAAGGCCCAATTCATTAACAAGTATTAATTATGTCCTACCTTTAATCGGTTTGCGAACATTTCAACCCAAATACAACCCAATTAAATCTACAGTGCACATCTCTTTTTTTCGTATCATTTGTGATAAGTACTTAAAACTGGGGATGGTCGTATTGGATCATTCGGATCCAAAGATCCGCGGGTATTACATTTCACCGGATACTGAAATCGGATCCTAATTCTTTCCAAAAATCAGATCTGGATCCAAAATATTAAAATTCACGCTTTAGTGAATTATGCATCCTTTAAAAATAAGTATAAAGAGATCAGAGTTCTAATTCTCTAATCGCATGTGCCATTGCACTACGTTACTTGTCCTCTTGATGTGACGATTTATTTCAATGCTCTCTCAGGCACTACGCAACATAATTTTAGGTTGTGGAAAAATCACGAGGAAGTGCGAAATCTACCTCACTGGGGTAAGGTATTGAATCGACCAAAATAATGGCTCCCCTCATTTTGTTTAATCATCAGGCGTATCAACCTAGTGTTGGCTGCGGGGGCCCCCAAAAGGAAGCCCACCCCATCCTCTGCTAGCGGAAGCCACCTGAGTGAAAGTGAAGTTGGGCGAGTGTAAATAATTGCAGATAAGGTGAAGGAGCGATCCTCTCAGGTTACTGCCTTCTCATTCTCGCTGAATGAGTCCCACTCTGATTAATTTCATCATGCCCTGGAATAAGGAACGAAGAACTTTTTTCTTGAGGGGTCTTCCGGGAAAAAACTGTTTAGACGCGTCATTTTTTCAGACCCAACTTAAGTATCAATGCAAAATCTGACATATTTATTGTTTCTAGCTGTGAGATTGAGAGGGATAGCTGGATGACAGGACTGCCTGTTAGGCAATTTTCAGATATCCTGGAAAGACTATTTAACCATTCATCACGATAAGCTGAATCGAACCTCATGCTGCCTGTAATATATAATCATTTGTCATCTCAAAACGAATGAGTGAATGGAATAATGCCTTTATTTGATGCAAAGGCAGCTTTATGCATGGAAGTTGATTTCCATTGAAATCTCAAGAGTAGCAATAACTCCAAATATATCACTATTTGCAGGGCATTTTTTGGCTTTCGTCTTACTTCCAAATCATCCGTAAAAATTAATGACGCAAGTAAACAATGAACATTGCAAATTAATAGTGGCTCATCCATTGTTTACTTAAGGCAATGGAGTGATCTTCTCGGTTGACTCCCATATCGTTGTTGCAGAATATGTCCCGCACTCATGAATTTTGTCTTGTCCAAAAATTAGCGGTGATGTTTTTTCATCTTGAGCGAGAGGGAGTTACCTTAGGGGAGTGTAAGAGGGGCACGTGGGGGAATTAGCTGTCAATGCTTTTTGAGTCAGTGAGCCTCGGAGCAGCAGGATGGGACCTCTGGATGATCCCGGGTGGTGTCAAGGAATCACCCAAGCCAAAATATAAGCAGAGAGAGGGGTAAGAAACTGTCAGCCTCTGCTCATCACAGAATGATTTACAACCGTCCTCACATAGTGAACCTAAAAAAAGTATCCAGTGTCGGCAGGGGTGGGGGGAGAGTGAGCTACTCAGTGAAGACGAAGAAGTCGGCTGAATCGGAGGCCCAGGTTTGTCTTGTGGCTACCATCGCAGCGAAGCATCGATGAAAAAATGCAACATGGTTCACACTTAGCACGATTGCTTCATTTGTATCGAAAATTCTTATGAGCAAGGACAGAATGCAAAATGAAAGGATCATCTCAGGTTATTAATGGTTTTTGGCTCATTTAGTCCATGTCATTTCCCATGGCCAAGAAATGTGCTGGCCAAAATGGTTGATTTAGGCTTTATACTATAAAGTTCCCTTCTGATCCCCACGGTGACCACCTTCCTAATCCCTACGAGACCAGTCCCATCGAATGGTGCCGCATCACCACCCGACGAAGCGGTGGGCCAACCCTGGAAAGGAGCGATACATCTTCATAAGGAAAATTTAAACACACTTTACAATTACATACATTAACTAGGCTCCGGTTGTGGATAACCAAATGGATGCTCCCTAAATTTAACACACAAAAAACGGGGCCCACAAATAACTGCTACTGGCACCAAGTTACTTACAATCATAATCATGTCTCGGCATTCTCCACCTGTAACACGGTGCGGTCGGGCGACATCACGAAAGCAAATTATAACCATGACAATTCCAGTGGCCAAGTGTGTTAGACAGAAACCATAACTTCACTAATAACACAAGTTTTAATTCACAAAGGCGTAACAAATGAAATCAGACCCAGATGAGATATGAGATGAACTAATAATCAATGATATTCAGGTGAAGATGCACATAATAATAATAATATTTATTTTAATCCAAGAGACATTTCAAAATGCATAGGACAAGTCAGTACATATAAGGATATAATAAATTGGGATCACGGCATAAATTCATTCACAGAGTAAAACAATTTGTTTTGCAAAAACACTTTCAATTTTTTTGCAAAAGTCCTATAACAATCAATTCTTTTCAATTCTGAAGGCAATTTATTAAACAGTTTAAGATCAGTTGATCTAGGTCCAAGAGCAGCACCCTTGGTCCTTACAAAACACGTATGGAAGTCATCATGGGTTCTTGTGCCATAATTGTGGATATGAGAATTTTTCACCAGCACATCACTAATCTGCTTCACATACATAACGGAGTAAAAAATGAACAAGCAAGGAAGGGGAAGAATTCTCAACCTTTCAAACAATGGACGACAATGAGCACGGTACCCTTCATTAGATATTAAACGAACTATTTTCTTCTGAATTTTGAATTTTTTTATGGCATGCGGGGATGAGCCCCAGAACAAAATATTCTGTACAAGTCTTGAGTAAAATTCCCCATAGTACAGTGCCAAAAGAACCTCTCCCGACACCATTGGTCTTAGGAATCCGAAAAGATAACAGAGTGAGCTACACTTACTAGCTAAATAATTGATTTGCAACTCCCACGAAATATGGGAGTTAATGTAAAGGCCAAGAAACTTAGTGGAATCCACTTGCATTATACAATTACCATTAATTTCAAGCAAAAAGTTTCTAGTTGGCTTATTAATATTACCAAAATGGATAACTTGTGATTTCCCCACATTGAGATCCAAGGAATTCTTAGTACACCAATTTTGTAAACTCTGGGTCACAATCTTACAAGTTTGTACCAAATTATCAAATGAGGGGGCTGAAATGATAAAGTTGGTATCATCAGCATAGAGAACTGGCTTTATGGTATGGTATGGATCGTACGTTTCAGTTATAGTAAGCAAGTCGTTAATGAAAAGTAAAAAAATTATTGGACCCAAAACAGATCCTTGTGGAACACCTCTTGTTACGTTTTTACTAGTGGAATTATGCTTATTACCATTTACAAAAATACTGACAAATTGTTGTCGCTTTTACAAATATGAGCACACCCAATTCTTTGGATATTGATTGGATATCATGAATTAAGTTATAGAAAAATAGTGAAGAATTAATACATCCAGCTATTCAAAATAATCCCCTTGTAGACAAAACATCATATACCCTGCAAATTTTACAGTAATATGAAATATGTAGGTGATTTTCACAATGGTATGCAATCGGCAATTAATGATTGGCCACAGTGGGCAGACTCAATTAAATAAAGTCCGAAGATAGAACAATTTATGACATGGTTTCAAACAATCCCCCAAAATATCCTTCTCGAATCGGGTAGAAGTCGCTATCAAGTCATGGAACGATTTAATTTTCTCAGAGCCAACTGCTCCGTATGAGGCACATGAGTCGTGACAGCACAGTTCACGATCTAGTGCGGTCAAAAACAAAGTGTCCTGGTGCGATTAATTACACAGCTCACCAAATTGTAGAGAAACAGCTTCCAAATCAACCAAACTAGGATTTTTCTTTGTGACAATGACCCTCCCTGGTCTTTCATCCATTCAGCTCGATCTACTCGGGAACCGTGCTCGATACCCCAGCTCACTAACACGACCATCTCTCACTAACATCAAATTTCGTCTCCCCGAGGCCACGGGCGCACATGCCCTCCCTCTCTCAAAACAACACACTCCTGAAAATACAATAGCACTCCCTAGTGTTATTTATGCACACTTAAACCACTGTTATGGCGCACAAATTGAACCATGAAAACATCGTCACCTACAACCAAACACAAAAAGCACAAAAGAAAAACATTTTTAAAGAAAGAATTCCATTACAGTACATATTAATCTCTTCAATTTGGTTAAAATCACGCATGTTTGAAATAAATTTCCACATATCTTTACCCTACATCGAATTGTGAAAACCAGAGTTTTTATCTGCCAGGAATCCATCTTAACAGTGTAAATGCTGACGGTCTGCAAACATTTTTAGCGAGGTATTCTGCCTCTCTTAGCATCAGTGAACAAAACTTTCATCGGTACACCTACCTCAAGAAAGTGACGAAAATCAAGGGAAACTCCACGGTATGTCAGAAAATGTTGAAATCCACTCCAGTCCAAAGGTTTTCCGAAGACGGAAGTGTACATTCACATTTAAGAGCAGGCACGCTGACTGATGATCCTGATGACTTTGACTCTTTGGGTTCTTCTATTTTAGATCCCCTTAGCCCGATGACTTCACCATCATCTATTTCGACAGCCTCCTCCACAGCTCTTTAAGAGTTCTGAAAGATGTGTTAGCATGTGCAAACTAATTTAATAACATTGTTTACTAGCTTACTATTAAAGATACACTAGGATCAGAAAATATCCGATGGATCCGACATCTGAAATCAAGGATCCGGTCTATCTGGAAAAAATCCTAGATCCGCCCATCCCTACTTTAATCCTTTTATTGCCAGCCCATTTCGGGTTGTATGTGCGAAGACCACCAAGGCTATTTTCAGGCTTTTAATGTTGGGCTGATAACTTCAGGTTTTTAAATTTGGGCCGATTTATTGGCCCACGGCAGTTTTCATACATCCAACGTGGGTCTATATATCGGCCCGCTGGCAGTAAAAGGGTTAAACTGACAATAATATGTACTTGCAAAAATTCGAGGTGAATCCTACTTTCTAGAAGATACAGTCAGTTCTTATAGTGTTGGTAAAATTAAGGGAAAATACTGGAGTTTGAGGTGGTTTATCTTCAAGAAAATAAAACTAAATCCAGTTCAGTCAAATGTGCCTCAAAGCTCATTTCTACATTTATTTATGTACGTTAACATTTTTTGTTGCCTTAAATACTGTTTTTGGCACTTTAAAACCTAATTGCCCATGTTAGAGCCTTTTGAGGAGAGTTTCACAATTTTTGCAATGACTCATGCAATTTTTGTATTAAAATCAAATCGTTTTCTGTCTGTCAAGAAAACCCTAGACTTTCATATTTCAAAATTGCAAGATATTAGAAGTAAAAGCAAGAGAATACCAAGCGCTCAATCATGGGCGATTAGATGTTACGTGTCAAAAACCGCAATTAAAAAAATTGAATGAAGGCGCATCTGGGGAACTACATATTTCTTATGCGCATCAATAAACCAGAGAAATACACAATTATAGAGGTTAATTTTATTGCATTTAGTTATGTCGTGTTTACTAGAAGTACAGTGAAACTTCCCCAAACGCGGCTCCCCACATCGGGGATTATAAATTACGCTGTTTCCATAGGAGGCCGTTTTTAACATTTTTTCTGGTAACATTGAAACCTAATAAAAATGACTCTCCGTTCTTAGCCATTGACTTTACTTCACCACAGAGATTCTTCACGTTTTTCCACTGTTAAGTCCCAAAGTATATATACATATTAATGAATGTGTATGATACATTGTCAATTGTTATATTTGAACAAACCCATTCACCTAATCCATCACCAAGATTTGTAAAGTTTAGTAAACTGGTTTATTTATGAGTTGGCGCCCCCTAAACCCCCCAAACCTGGCTACGCCTCTGCCGACTGCTATCCAAAAGTATCAAATTTCACCTTTCCGCAGGCAAACCCCTCCCCGCTCCTCTCTTCCTGCCCTTCTTCCACTTCATGGGGATCTGGCTTGTGACTTACACTTCCTGGCACTCCTGCTTGTGCCTTACGTGAACCGTTAAATAGGTACATTCAATATCTATCGTTTTGTGGAACAATTAATACAGGATTTGGTGTACTTATCTGTTTGGATATACCTGTTAAACAGCTGTAAGTCTGAAAAACATGCTTTCCCACCAAATCAATCATTTTTCTACCTTCTCGGGCAAATGAGAACTGCCCGTGAAACTTCAGCTTGATATTTCTGTTTGAGGCTTTCGCAGAGCTGGATTGCAGTTCTCTCCATTGTTTTCGGGTTAGCTGCATCAAGGTTAATTCAGATGACGTTTTGTGGCCTATGCTGGCCACATCTTCAGATCAGGTCTGAATGCCGACTGATGGAAATGGCCCTCTATATATACCATCATCAGGTTGGCCTACCAGTGGCGCGACCAATCAGCATCGAGGACCCCGATTTTGGTGCGCTTTTCCGTGTGAGTCTTTTCCAAGTGGTATTTAGTCTATGCCCATCATCTCTATTGAAATTGTCTGCTACTTTATCAATTTCAATAGCCTCACGGATGATGCGAGGGAAATAATGCTTTTCTTTGGCTAGGACTTTTGCTTTATCAATCATAATTTGATGTCCGGGATTAGTGAACGCATGTTCTGTCACTGCTGATTGTTTGCAATGCTTATTTTTGAGAGCTCTGCGGTGTTCATTCAGTCAGACGGAGATGGCTCTCTTAGTTTGCCCGACGTATTTCTGGCCGCAGCTGCAGGGAATCTCGTACACTCCTTCATATTGCAAGTCAGGGATTCTTGTCTTTACATTTAGGAAGACTGTGGCCAATCTTCTCCATAGCACTATATCTCGGTGTTATGCAGTGACTTGTTAGAATTCTCCCGATCTTTTCCGTGGTGCAGGCGATGAAAGGGAGAGTTGCAAATCCTCTTGGTTTTGCGGTTTGGCAGCGACTTAAAGAACTGACCATAAAAAATATACATTACATAATAAACCATTTTAAGTGGAATATAGGTGATCAATTTTCATACACTTTATATCGGAACTCCCCCGGCAAGCAGACTTCTCTGTGAAGGATCACCATCCGTGTCATGAGCCGCAAACGACTAGGCTGGGAAGTATGAAGGGGAGGTGATGGCAGAAGGGGTAATCATTAACGTAAACCCCCACCCCCCCTAGTGTGTTCCACCCACCCCTCCTACGCCTCTCATATCACTCCCATTGTGATCATCCCCCCACCTCTCCGCTCCTCACAAATTACCCTTTGTTTCCAGGGGCAACCACTTGAGGAGAGGATCACTTCCAAGACAGCAAATATTGCTTGTGCGCACATCCAATGAATGGTTGGTTAACAGTGCTGCCACATTTCCACACATTAGTATTTCATGCAAGATGATGTGACACATTGCTCCTTATGGTATTTTGCATGGAATTATGAGGCTCTATTCATCTTCAACTCACTGGAGTGCGGCACATATCTATCGCCATGCCTAAGGCCTAATCAGCCAGATGCATGGGCAGAACAATGAATTGGATTGTTCTAAATAGTGTCTTCCCTTTAAGTCATATATGTCAGACCATATGTACAGATTTGCTAATATGCGATCCCTGCCTTTTAAGCTATTATCAAGACTAATTTTATATTTCCTCTTAATATCTCACCTTGATATAAAGGGCACATTGAGAGAATTCATTGTTCAGCTTCAACATATCTTCCCAAGGAGGTTAAATCGGCTGTTATTGTTGATTTGAATTAGGTACTTTTATCTTAGTTGTATCTTTTACTGATAATGTGTGGTAGTATACCCAGCAAGTTGATTGTTTTTTATGGGAATACATAATGATGTTTTGATGGAAGTAAATCAGTCTACCTGGTGTATTGCTACAGTTGAGCCGGCGAGAGTTTTCCGATGACAGGCAGAAGGGTCTAGTTAGGGGTAGGGGGCAAGGTTGCCAGGTCAGAAAGGGAAACGCCCACGCCAGGGGTAAACAAAAGGCTTCCATGAGGAAAGGAGTCGCGAAAGTCAACGGGAGGGAAGGACGAACGGAAGGAACATTATTACCTTTTTAAGCTATTATTTCCTGCATCTCTATCCTCTCTGAAAAAATCGTGAACGTGGAAAAATTGCGAATTGCTGTTCAACAAACAGGTTATTGAAGCAAATATACAAATATGCTGCTAATTAAAATGCTAGAGGAGGAAGAAAAATATTTGGAAAGTCATAGAAATGACTCAGGTTAACCAATTGCTGTTTCTGATTTGATATTTATTATTTCGAACAATTTTCCTTCTAGCTATTCTATTTCCTTTTTCAAAACAACATAAGGGTAATTCCTTCCTTCGGGATAGTAAAATTTTCTTGGGATATTTTCCTTGACTCCTTGATTTATTAACTCCGGTGCAAGCAACATACGCATCACAATAATAGAAATACAACGACGAATTCCGTTGGTGTGAACTCTCGCGCTGATCTGAAGTTTCTAAGAGGAGAGATATGGAGATCGCGCAGTTTTCTGACTTCTCCTGGGCCTTTTCTTACCGGATGTCCTTAAAACAGCAGCTTGTGCATTCTCATTATTGCGGTCACCATATTTTTCTTTCAGGATTCTCCTAACTTATTTAGAACTAATTCCGCAAATTTCAGCAATTCTTTCCATCACCCTCGTCAATGGAATTATGGGACTGCCGTGGAGATTTTCCTTCTCAAAGTATTCGTAGATACAATCAATTCACGAGTTCGTGAAAACAATATCACACCGTGACCACGTTTCTTCCCACTCATCCTAACAGACGAAGCGAACAGAGAAAAATACTTCGATAAACGAAGAAACAGCAGCAGAACAGAGCAAAAAACTCTCGGAAGCTATCTACAAGCACTTCAGTCAAATACTCCCGTTGAAATCGCCCTGAAGGTTTACTGAAAACGTAAGAAAAGGCACCAGAAAGTTTCAAAACACCACTGCAGCTGAACGAACGCACGCAAGAGAACTCAAAAGAGATATGAATGCAAAGGGTTGTTTTAGTGGTTCATATGCATGTGACAACGTTGTATGACAAAGCGAGGGTGTGGGGTGCAAATGGGGGACAGCGATTGGCTGCGCGTCAGGGTTTTCTGCCCCTCCCAACTTTCTCTTTCTCGCTGTCATCGGACAACTCTCGCCGGCTCAACTGTAATGTTGGTATGCTCCTAATACTTTTTACTGTTTACCTCTATAACTTGGCATTTTTCGTACCTTCTTCATCCCATCCAAAAAACCCATTCTCTTCCTATTTCTTCCTTGCTTTCCTGAAATATCTTGATCTTTAGCATTTCATTTCCCTTAATTGCATTCTCCATGTTCTTACTCCTCCTAATTTCCTATAATCTCTTCCTCTCCTCAGCTAACTTCCCCAGCAATATTTTTGACTGCCTTTTCATCAATTGTGTTTTCTCCATCCTTCTCAAAACCAGCATGTCAAACACTTTGTCGTTAATTTAATATACGGAAATTCTATTTCTGCAGAAAGTACTCACTCAGAGGTACTTATAGGAAGATGATTGAAGTACCTAAGCAGTTCTCATGGCGCAGTGTTAATTATGATGACATCACTGTGGAGCTAGTGCAATCAGATTTTCAGAAAGTCAAGGAGGAAGATATATCTGCACCTCTTGAGGGTAAGTGAATTATTCATACTTTTCCATTGGTTATCTAAATGGTAGAGTGCTGATCATCCATGCTAATAGAGGGGAAGACCCAATTGTGTACCCAGATTCAACAGATAATCTGTGCACATTAAACTTGACAGCTTTTCTAAAGTGTCATTTGTTTATTTATACAAAGAATTTTACGTGGTGAAAACTGTTGTTTCTTTATTGCATGCCTTCACTACACTTCATCTTTGTGTGTAATATTTTGTATTGAATGTGACCTTCCATTGCACATTGCATCCTGGTGGCAGGTGGCATTTACCAAATTTTGGTGTATAACTATAAATTAGTGTATGTATTCATGCTGTGTGGTGTCCCTTGAAAGAAATCTGAGGTGGAGATTAAGGGAGCTTTCCATTCGCTCTAATACGTTTGCTCACTTTGCAATACAACATTGCACTTGCCTTCCATTCCTTTCAGACCCTAAGTACTAGGCAGCACACTTCAAAACAGATCGGGAGCAGAGTTGATGTGCACTAAACAACAAAAGTAATTTGTTAATTGTATCTGTTATGGTTTTTTGTGTTGATTGTCAGTGAAAGAATCAAAATGGGATAATGTAAAGCTTGTAATAACTCTGTGCTAAAAAGCTTGTTTTTAAATAATTATTTTGAACAAATTTGATAATTTTACCGAACAATTTGGCCTTGACTCTGGTGCACCCACAGAATACTACCTACTGGCAGATTACCAAACGTTTTGCTTGCTCACATCGGTCCATTCAATGGGTTTCGTGTGTGCTGAAGTGCGATGATGTGTTCCAGTCTGAGCTAACCTCAACACCTTGAATGGAAAGCTCCCTAAGTTGGTGTGGTAGCTAGAGTACTGGCTTATCATCTCAAGACTCTGGGTTTAATTCCCGACAGTAGCGGAGATATTTAAGTGGAATACCAATACCTATTTGAGTGCCATATGGAGATCACTTCATGTAAGGTTGTTGGATGAGGGATTAAACTTAGGACCCCCTTGGCACCTTTCATTAAGAATAGGCTGATGCCAACGCTGGGTTTCTCTCCACTCTTCATCCATTCCCCACCATTTCTTCCCCTTCCAAACTACCCTCCTTGCCTCAATGATGCAAAATACCTCAATTATCAGTCACCTCCTTAACTAACCTACAAAATCAGAGGTTACATTAATGGTTGAAAAAGCACTACATGTTTGGATTTCAACCAGAGTCTCCCTATGGAATCTAAAAAGTTG
Organism: Pyrrhosoma nymphula; assembly: GCA_963573305.1. NCBI lineage: Eukaryota > Metazoa > Arthropoda > Insecta > Odonata > Coenagrionidae > Pyrrhosoma > Pyrrhosoma nymphula. The sequence goes on along the minus strand of OY754333.1, from coordinate 95,103,613 downwards.
GGTACACACTGACTCTAATGTTTTATCCTGATGAAGTCACATTCATCTATCCCAGAATAACAGCTGACCTAAGCAAGGAGTCTATGGGAGGTCTCCCAGAGCCCTTGCTCACCTTTACTTGCCTAGCTAAATAGTCAAGGTCACCATTCAAGGCCTCTCGTACTCCCTAACATGTGGCACTATTTACCTCAGGTCTAGTCATTGCTTGGAGCAATGAAGTGCTTACATAACTAATGCTTCATCCCAACCAACCCTCCTTGTCATCCTTGCCATGATAGAGAGGAGGATGTGGGGTGAGTGGGGGAGAGGAGGAAAGAGAATCGGCTTTATAGATGGGTTAAAGAGAGGTAAAATGTATGCTGAGATGGAAGAAATTGTGATAGAAGATAGGGGCCTGTGCCTGTAAAAATCTCGAGAATTTTTATTCTTTTCAATGTAAACATACCTTAATTGGTTGATTACCCTGCTAAATTGATTCTGTTTAACGTCAAAGTATGAAATTGTTACTTTGGTTTATATTTCAACACTTTTCCTTTGAACCTACTTATTTCTTATAACATATTTCATTGATTTTGCTGGCACATTTTCACTTAGTCTCCAAGCTGCTTGTTGAGTAAATTATAATTAAGTGCAGGACAAGAGGTCATGTGGGTCATTGTCAATACCCTAATATTTTTACAAATACAATAACGAAAGAGAAGAGACAAGTACATAAATATGTACCTGCAATGCATGAAAGTAAGTAGCAAGCTGATGCCAAAGCGAACTAAACAGACTAATTTTATTTTTTCCTTGCGTATTACCATACTGGCCCTAATATAAGACGGCACCGAATTTAAAGGCCGTTTTACACAGGGCACTCCACTGCGCAGGCTGAAGCAGCTTCAGCTCTCGTAGTGGAAGGCGCCAAAGTACACTGCGAGAACGAGAGCTTTTCACAATATGACAGCTTTACACGGTGCATTCGTCTGCGAAGTCTTCGTGAAATTCCTTCGTAAATAACATTTGCATTTGACAAGTGATTTGTTTTGACAGTGAAAAGGGTTTGTGCACATTATTGTTTACATTGGTTTGCCAGGGAATAGAATTCTATTCCGTGGGTTTGCTATCTGTTCAATTTACAAGGGAAGGCATAGATATAGAGGATGCAATGTTATTAACGCGTCGCCAAGAAAAGTTTTACTTTAACGTAAAGTCGGTAATTTGGGATAATTTAATTTTTTGGGTAGACACTTCTCTTTAAAAATATTTCTTATCTTTGTGTTTAAAAATTGTTCGTACAATAATAAATCATGACATTTCAAATCTAGAGAGGTTTGACCCAGTGCACTCTATAATACTAATCTCCTGCGTCAGTGACTACCTACTCAATATCATAAAGTTCCTGGTTGAATATAAAATGAATTTAATGAGTGACAAATATGGTGAAAGAAATTTAAGTTTAGTGGAGAAATAAGTAAATTTGCTATTAGCACTCTTTGTTATTGTACGTGTACCTACTTGGTGTTGTCCAAAACATTGTTTCAGCATTATTTGATGATCAATCCGAATTTTATTACGATAGAGAGATGATTGACAGTTCAATGCAAAAAATTCTTAAAATACATACCTATATCTGCTCAACTATGAAAATAGAGGCCGAAAGCAAACAAACATCAGTAAAAATACGAACTTTCGTTACCCTGGCCCAAGATCGGGGGCTAACATAAAGCAACCAAAATACGATGCTCACGAATGTGCGAAATCTCCTATTTTCTGAAATCATAAGCTACTTAAGTATGTAATCTAGTGAAGTGAGTGACTGCATAAATGAAATTTGATTACAATTGAAAACTTTCAATGGGAATCATCCATTTATAAATATAAGAGCAATTACTATGAAACATATTCTGGTTATCGAGTGCAATTATGTCGTTTACGCTTGGAGAATATGGGTGATTTTGTGTATTACATTTATATTGTTCGAGCAATTATTGCTTAATAAATGTCATGCATGATTTCAGTAATTTACCAGAATGCATATAGCATCATTGTACGCCTAAATAACCTATTGATAGTTATTTATAAAATGCGATGTGACAGTAAGCCATCTTCCTTTCATCATTAGAATATTCAATTATTAATTCTGCCATATTGTGCAACTAACAGCCAACAAATATCTCTCTCAACTTTACGCACAATGGCAAGAGCTCGTCTACATGTGTATTTGTAGCAACAAACAAGTAATGTTTTATTAAATAACAGTATAACATATGAGGTGCTTCACGGACTGCGAGAACGCGGGCACCAAATTAGAGCAGGGGCTATTTTCCTCGCAGTCATTCATACATTCGCACAGGCGTTTGCACAGTACACCGCTTTACATGACACAATTTTCACTGCAAATGCATCCATACATCAACCTGCGCAGTAGAGAGCCCCATGTAAAAATTGTAATGTATAGATAGGATGAAAGAAGCATGCAGAGTGTTTGCTACAAAGATTTTCATGCATTTTATTACTAAATTTATGAGAACAATGCTTCAATCAGTGAGATAGATATGCTTACTTTCAGTGCAACCATACTTTATGCAATCAAGTTCTGAGGCCGCTTTTATAGAAATTTCCCTCCAATGTTTACAGGGATTAAAATATGAGGATATATGTAGAGTACTCATACAATATTACCTAATTTATTGCAATCAGGTGCTGACATTAAGGTGATTAATATTGAAAATGTTCTCCTATGATTTCAGGGGTTGTAATTAGGGATGAGCGGGATCCCAAAACTTCAGGAATTCTCGAAGTTTTTGGCCTTCCCGAAGTTCGAGATGGGAAAGGTCTTTCCCGAAAATACTGTTTAAGGAAATATTTTTTTTTTACCTGATACAGTAGAAGTCCGTCATTACGAGTGTGGCAAGCAAGAATCTGGCTGTAGCAAGTGATTTTTTACCAATGGTTGGTCTCATGGTAATTACATACGAAGTTGGACGGTTTTAGCAAGTGGTTATTTCTCCCATATCGCCATAGCGAGTACGATTTTTCGTTTATGTCATCAAGTTTGCATAATTTACAGACACCTTCTGCTACGTGCGAATAAGTTATTCTAATAGAAATTACTTTGCGGCAATGTAACACCTTGAAAAGAAAATGTACAGTGTGTCCTCGTTTAACGTTGTTAATTCGTTCCTGAAAAACTCGACGTTAAACGAAACAACGTTAAACGATGCAATATTTCCCATAAGAAACAATGTAAAAAATAAAAATCGGTTCCGAACTTACCAATTCTTCATTACAGCACAATAATGATTTCCGCACACACATTATTACAGTACAACGATAAAAGGTTTGATATATGCCATTGTTGAATGAAACATACAAACTAAATTTCTAAAACATTTTAATGGCGAAACTTTCATATTTTCACTTTCACGAAAGAAATTTTAACTGCTTTGACTGGATGATGAGGGTTTGGGTTCAGGGAAATCGGTAGCACTTCTGAAGTAATCATTAAGGGTTTTCTGAGTGGTGGCCTTCTTTTTCTCCCGGTATAGTTCTCTGTAACAAGTCACATCACTCTCAATTGTCCTACACACTTTTGCACTCCTCTCAAAGTCAGGGTCACGATCTCGCAAAATGTCCATTGCACACTCTATATGTTTCATAGCGTCACTTATGTCTTTCGAAGTTAGTTGTTTCATGGCAGCGACTTCGCCAGCATCTTCCTCAGCATCTTCCAGAATCCTCTGTTGTTCCAGCTGGAGAAGGTCCTCCGTTGACAGTTCCTCTCCATGGGATGCCAACAGCTCCTCCACATCATTATTGGAAATTTCAAGGCCAAGGTCTCTCGCGATCTCAACAATGTCTTCGTTAATGGTTTCCGCTGCATCCTCAAAACCCTCAAAACCGACAATTGGATCTGGAAGAACCTTTCTCCAGGCTTTGTGCATAGTAGAAGATTTTATTTCCGCCCAGGCGTGAGCAATATTTTCGATGGCATTTTTAACATTATATGCCTTCCAAAACTCACGAAGAGTAATACCAGACTCACCTTCAGTTGCAGTCATTGCCTGCAAAAAGTTTCTGCGAAGGTAATATGATTTAAATGTCTTTATGACAGCCTGGTCCATGGGTTGCAGGAGTGATGTGGTATTTGGCGGTAAATAAACAACTTTCACATTTTCACTATAATCATCGAGGTTGGGAGGATGACCAGGGCAATTGTCCAACAGAAGAAGTATTTTATTAGCCAGATTCTTTTCTTTGCAGTACTGTTCTACCTCAGGACAAAAATGATCGGTAAACCATTCTATGAAGATCTGTTGCGTAACCCAAGCTTTTTTGTTTGCTTTCCATATCACAGGCAAACAATGTTTGGATAATCCTTTAAGTGCCCTAGGGTTCTCAGAGTGGTACACTAACATTGGTTTGAGTTTTAAATCACCCGATGCATTGCCACCCAATAACAGCGTCATGCGATCTTTAGCCATCTTAAACCCAGGAATGGACTTCTCTTCCATCGAAAAATAGGTTCTTGTAGGCATGCGCTGCCAAAATAAACCTGTCTCGTCCACATTAAATATTTGCTGAGGTAGATAACCTCCCTCCTCGACAATTTCCTTATAATGTTCAATAAATATATTGGCAGCCTCACTATCAGCACTGGCTGCCTCACCGCTAGTTTTGACAACACCACGCAAATTTGCACGTTTCTTGTATCTGTCAAACCACCCACGACTAGCAGTAAAAGGCTCAGGATTAGCTATGTCATTAGTTAAGTCACCATAAATAGCCAATGCCTTTCTTAGAAACCTAGCCAGGTCAACTGGCTGTTTTTTCTGAATTTCATTTTCGTACCACAAAGTAAGCAATCGTTCCATCTCTACTAAAATGGTGCTTCTATTGCGTGATAAATGCGCTGCACTTAAAGGAGTAGCAACTCTTCCAAATTCCTTAATTTTTTCTTTGTCTTTTATAATTGTCCTTATCGTCGTCGCCTGAAAACCTAGAACTCAGCCGATTTCCGCAGCAGTTGCACCTTGTTCACTTCGTTTAATTATGTCTAGTTTTTGTCCTAACGTTACCGTTTTCCGTTTTTTTTCACCTCGGATGATATGCCAGGATCACCACTTCTTTTTGAAGACATAATTTTGGTTTATACACTGCAAATATAGCAGGTATAAAACAATTAACGCGATAATTATTCGCTCAGGTAAAACACACCAAAACACACGCCAAACCACGCCAAACTTTTCCACCAAATGAAAATTATGCATCAGACACGCCCGGCGCGCTAAAAACCTATTCGCCATTCATTTTTTTTTGGTCGCGCATAATTTGAACAACGTTATCGCGAAGCACTGGCAACGTTGAACGATGTAGGGGTTTTAATTGTTGGACAACGTTATCGCGAAACAACGTTAAACGGGACAACGTTAAACGAGGACACACTGTACCTAATTTGAGATCAGAGTTACGATTCTCTCTTCACATGCTCCGATGCTCTAGGTACTTTACTTGTCCTATTGATGTGACGATGCATATCAAAGCTCTCTCAGGCGCTATGCTACATAATTTCAGATTGTGGAAAAATCACGAGTAAGTGTGAAATCTACCTCACTGCTGCCACCAGGGTAAAGTTACAATTTGTATTGACTGAAATATGTAACGGCTCTCCTCGATTCGTTCGAGCACCGGCCGTATCAACCCAGTGTTGGCTTTCGGCTTTCACCGTACTTCCGAATCATCCGTAAAATTTATGACACAAGTAAACAATGAACATTGCAAATTGATAATGGCAACATTCATTGTTTACGTAAGGCGAAGGTCCGATCTTCTGGCATGAATCCCATGTTGTTTTTGCAGAATGTGTCCCGCGCTCATAAATTTCTTCTTGTACAAAAATTAGCGGTGATCCTAAGCGAGAGGGCGGCCTTAGGGAGGTGTGAGAGGGGCACGCAGGGGAATTATCTGTTAATGCTTTTTGAGTCAGCGAGCCTCGGAGCAGCAGGATGCGATGATCTAGGGTGATGTCAAAGAATCACCCCAGCCAAAATACGAGCCAAGAGGGGGAAGACACTGTCAGCCTGTGCTCATCACAGAATGATTTACCACCGTCCACCCGAAGCAAATCCAAAAAAGTATCTGGTGTCGGAAGGGGTTGGGGGAGAGAGCAAAGATGAAGAAGTCGGCTGAATCGGAGGCCCAGGTTGGCCTTGGTGCTACCATCACAACAAACCACCAATGAAGAAGTGCGACATGCTTCACGCCTTGAGGGGTGTGGATACCATTCAAATCATCCTAAATAACGGTCACGCTGTGTTGCGGCCGATATTGGAACTAGTTGGAACCATGGAAGTTGGCTGCTGAGGCTCCCGAAAGGGTGCCCCCCTCCTCCCAACTAGTGGAAGCCACCTGAGAAGTTAGGGTATGGGAAAGCGTTGAGTGAAATGTGATACTTTTGGTTTGCAGTCATAACTGATAAGGGACTCCCAGCGGGCAATGCCTCCCCCCCCTTCCCCCCCTCAACCCCCCATCCCCAGTAGTGGAATCCACTTGAGAGGTTAGGGCGAGGGAATGCGATGAGTGAAATGTGATACTTTTGATGAAATGTGATGCTGACTCGAGAAAAAAATATCGCTTCACCCCTAAACCTTTTTTTGAGTGCCTATGCGATGGGTGGGGGAGGGAGAGACATGGGGTGGTGGAGGGGAGAGCAAGAGGCAGGCCAAGGACGTGTAGCCATTCGCTGGACTGCCAAAACCGCGAAGGCCTGAGGAAAAAAGCACCGGGCATCCTCTTTGCTCTACACTACTACAATACTTATATTAAACTTTACGTACTTGAGAAGTACAGCCAACTCTCGATTATCCATGCTAATGGATGCACGACGAGGCACGGACAATCGAAAAACACGGATAACCGAAAAACATAGAAAATGTGGTCGTGATATTGACATTTCACTTCGTAGGATGGAATCTATTTCACATAACAGACTGCAGCAGTTTCCGCTAGACAACTAATGAAAAATTAATATTACTATTATTTCGAAATATATCGTAAACATCTATAAATTTATAGCTCCTAATGCTTGAAACACAACATAATGGGTACTTACTTAGCTTCACCATGTAGATATTTAAAAAACTGACATCTTGCTTATTTTCAGTAAATGTATAACATTGAAGTGATTATATAATACAAAACATTGTTATATTGTGATCCTCTGAAAAATATGTGATATAATATATAGATTCGGCATTAGTAGGATTAAAAATATTTGGCATTATAATTGACTGCAGGCGCCAAGGAAACAAGTGAATAACGAAATGCTATTTTTCCGATTGGTTTATTTCAATTATCATGCACACTTCATCGGCTTACTTTTATTCTTATCAATATCCTGAACTGTTTGTAATCCCACATCATATTCTTTTGCCAGTTTAAGCAGTCTCTCCTTTTTCATTTCTTGTCATCAATTATAGCTTTTTAGTGATGTAAAGGACTATTTTCTTCTGTTTTTCTGCCATTTCCATCAGCTTGGTCAGAAAGCGGCACTACAGCAACAAATACAACTTTGAAGTTATTGAGATTTCCACATGAATGAAATGGCACAATCGTATCTAGGTAAAAACAAATGACTGTTCAACAGCGAATTATGACCAAGGAGCACTGATACTATTTCGTATTTATTAATTTAGGCCGAAAAGTAAGTACATACGGAACACTAAGTAGTTATTTTTAAGTATAATATAAGCTAGTTTATTTACAAGTAGTTTATTTGAAATTAATCCATTTACTATTCTGTTCGTTTTAGGAATAAAGAATATTCTGTGGCAAAGGGTAATGGGAAAGAACGGATAAAATAATTTCAGATGCAGATGCGGCTGAGTTTTCATCATTCTTAAACGAAACAAACAATTTCCGTAATATTGTGATTAAATTAAAAAGTTAACCTAAAAAGAGACATTTAAAAACTTGCAATTAATTTTGGATACATCGAAATTTCAAAAAATTCACTTCATTTTACCATTGGAATATTTTTAAGTATAGGGATGAGATAATAGCACGGATAATCCGCAAACCGGACAATCGGAAGCCGGATAATCGAGAGTTGACTGTATCCGTATTGAAAGATAAAGGATGCAGCTAGAACTTATATCAAAGTTCATTTTCGTATCACTTCTCACAGCCGAGGAACATTTCCGCAAAATGATCGATTTTAGGCGCGTTTATTATGATAGCTTTTCCTGTCAGCAGATTTCTGAACCTATTGGCCTTAGTGGCTCCATCGACGAGACTCGACTTTCGTAAAAATACTCGAAATACTCGAGTCTAGTGCCAAATACTTGACTCGACTCGAATTTTCGAGTACTCGCACATCCCTACACCCAAGACTTGTTTACGATGAGGAACTGCTTCACCATCATCCTTGCATGTCACTTATCAGCTCCGACTGTCAGTAGCGTAGCCAGGGGGAGGAGCCCCTCCCCACCCCGTGTTCTGGAGCCCCTAATTCTGTGAATTTTTCCACTGTTAAGTCCCAAATATCTTTTAATGAATGTGTATGATACGTTGTTAATAGTTATATTTTGTACAAATCCATTCGCCTAATCCATCACCAAAATTTGTAAAGTTTAGTAAACTCCCCAGGTTCTGAGTGCGTCACGTTGTACCAGCACTGGAATGTTACAAAATATAGTAATGAAATGTAAACCATGCCATGGTCATGGCAATACACTCTAGATCCATTTTTTCAATCTAATTTTGGCGAATGACCTCTGACACATGCTTTGAATTATCTACGTAAAAGTAGTTAAAATCTTCCTACACTTTGCGTCTCTCGTAAGAAATTGATGTTGTCAAACATCATTCATTGTGCTATGCCGGGCGTGCTTTAATGTGATGTTTTCGTTCATTGTAATGCTGGGGGGCTATTACGAACAAGAGGGCCATATCACACGGCAGGGTGGAGTTTTCGTTCTGCCGGCGTTGTAACTCTTACCCCTGCAATTATGAACTGGGGGCTCGGAGAGTCACGGCAGGTCGTTGCAACACGTGGTGGTGTCCGTGAGACCCGATGCGGCAGAAGTTACGTTATTATGAAAAATTACGCGTTCTTTGCATATGGAAATGGCATCAGCCAATGGGGAGCATTCCTAGCAGACGAATTCTGCGAGATGTTCATTACTGAAATTTTATGGGCTGAGTTCTTACATAAAATAATCTAGTTTAATCAAGAATCAAGAAATTTATTCATGGTAAACACCGTTATATTTATATATAAATTACAAAAATAAAGTACATATATCACAAAAAAGTCACAATAAATGTGATATATTGGGATTATGAAGAGCATCTTATTGCATTATGGTGGTGCATTATTTTCAACACAAAGATCACATAACGTAAGTGGATGGAATACTTAGCTCTAAAACATTTTGAAAGCTTCGTAGTGTAGTACGAGAAGTTTGCCTATATTGAGGAATAAGTTTAATAAAACATTTATTCAAAGAGGAGTGATAACAAATCTTGGAAATCTAAATCATAAGTAAATAAACTCAGGTTATTGTTAATATCATGATGAATCATACAAACTTTGGTATCTTCGGAGCCGTTGGGAAAGGATGGGATCTCTTACTCCAGTATATGAAACAAGAAAAAATCATCCCTTAAGTGGTAATTATTGCCTCATGTTCATCTGTTAATATCCCTATGGTTTCTATATAATTTTCATGATGACTTAGAAATATATAAAGACATGCTCTTCCAGTTTCACTAAGTATTCACGAAACAGCTGATTCTCAAATGCTTTACTGCTTTGAACCATGATGAGCTACCTACAGAATTAAATCAATGAGGCAGTCGTGTCCATGTGCATTGCTTTTCAAGTGGTAAATTACGGTCATTCATAATTTCATCGGCCGAGCTATTCAAATATTTCTCGCTGAAGCAAGGTATATTTAGAATGAAATGCACTGTTCTGCTGGGCTAGCCAGCCCTTCCCCCTGACCTCAAAGAGCAAATTGGCAAGGAATATGAAACATAGGGAAAGCACTGTTAATTAATAAAGTATAACATTTATTCAACTACTTTTGACGGTATGGGTTTTAGTCACATTTTCCAAATTAATATATTCATATTAAAAACCATTTCAATCATTTAAGTCTTGATCATTCTTGAAGTTTTATGTGATTAAAATAAATATAGTCATAATGTCAGAATAATGAGCACAGACAGAGACGGATTTGAAAATTTTCCGCCCCTGGGCTATCCAGATAGCGCCGCTGCCCCCCCCCCCCCCCTTCAACCCTTCTCCCCTGCCACGTGCCACACTGTTCTCTTCCGCCATATTAATGTTGATTTTTATGTTAATCTTTTCCTACTTTACTCATGCTCTCCGGTAGATTAAATCTCACATCAAAATGCAAAGAAAAAACAAAAAACGATATACAGCTGTTGGCTGTCGCCTCGCTCGTAAATATGATCGCGTCCCGGAATCGACCACTTTCGGTCCTTGTGACAATATATACTCTTCAGTTTTCAGTTTACATATTTTTCTGAACTTTCCTCCCCAAAATTTGCTGCCCCCAATATTCTGCTGCCCTGGGCTATAGCCCTTTAAGCCCATTTGTAAATCCAGCTCTGAGCACAGATAATATGCACTGCCTACCGAAGCCATTTAGAAGATCACAGAGGAAACAAACTAGTACACAGCAAAGGAGCAGAAAATCATGTGTAGCACATCTCACAGTAATAGCATACCCGAGAATCCTTAGCAACACAGGTAAACTCACAAAATGTCAACTCAAAGGACGATTCCGGTCAACACAAAATACACACAAAATGAGTCATGACATAACTTGGAGCATGTAGAGCAAAACAGCTGTTAGCAATAGCAACACAGGTACGCTCTGAAGTAGGTAAAATCCTTAAATAGGAAATCCAAAAGACTAACAAGCACCATACGTCATTACGATGAGAGTAAACAATTAAATTATCGATGTCCAATGATGCAACTTTCATATTACGCGTGTTTGCTCAGCTATCCTGATAATAAATGATAAGAACACTACTATTTCCCTGACATCGGATATAATGTTTTACAATCATCAGCTATAGCCAAAGAATGTAAACAAACCTCCACCATGTTGAAAGTCTAAGCAGGCGGAGTTTCATAGGCATGTCCTGTCTGTGGTGAAACGTCGACCCCCTTGGCCGCCGTATGACAACGTCCGAGACCCGTTCATAATCACATCGGGTGGTGATAGCGATTTTCTACGGATGAACTCCGCCTGCGATGTTTCACCGCATGCGGTAAGCGGTTCGTAATAGGCCCCCTGTAATCAAGTTTGAATTCGTAATCGCAAGGAACCAGTATTCATGCCACGCACCAATGTTGTGCGGGTTGCATCCAGACATTTTATTTTCATGGAGCACGAAAATAAGACTCGTGATTTTTGACTTCTTTCAAGTGGAAAAAATAAGTCTTATATAGGCCAATACAATAATTTATAGTGGCTCTATTGTATCCCTATTTAAATACATTCACACTTGATGGAAAATGGGCAAATATCTCTTGAAGTATCAAGTTTCAGTCTGCAATACTTTGAGAAACAAATATTACTTAAGTCTTCGTTCTTTGGAATGTCGATTTAATTTTAAAGTCATGGTCATTTTTACCTGTGATTGTGGCTTTTATGGTAGAAAAGCTTATTGAGAGATCAAATGAAATAAATGCTTCATAGTTGTATTTGTATTTGAATTAAAGGTGTGTCAACGACTTTGGCGCACTTTTCTTCAAATATTTATAGCTATAATTTTGTGCGTAAGTTCTTTGGTTAATATAACTTATCAAAACTATAACTTTCATGACCTCACATATTATGTGTATTTTCTTACAAGGCCTCTCAAAGCTAAAAAGGTAATTATTTCATCAATATTTTCTTGATTGTCACCCAATACATTTTTTATATCTCCCTGAATGATTTGCCTTTCATGTACTGCACGGTATCTATACTTAGTTCTCTCCTCAGAAACTTTTAATGTTATTCCTTTAAACGTACCTCCTTTCCCCCCTGTCTCTCCCCCAATTTGTATATTTATTCTGTGAATTCTTTCCTCTAGACTTTTTCCACTGAATTTGAAACCACTGAAAATAAAGCTGTATCATTGAAATGGTTTGTATTTAAAAAGTTTCAGTGGATGCAATGAAATATGTATTTATTTAATTTTATTCATCCTTGTCCACAGGTCATCTTTGCTGATTCGTTTACACATTTTCAACTATTTCCAGTTGCTTTGAGTGCTGATTTGTTCCAGAGGGGTAGTACATATGTATTTAAAAAGTTTCAGTGGACAGTATGAAGTATTTACGTCATTTCATTGTTGCATCAACTTAGGTGCGTCTTACCTGAATGATTTGCATATTTTCAATAATTTCCAGTTAAATTAACTGCATACTGATTTGTTTCAGAGGGAGTAACATTTTAAAAACTTCAGTGAACAGTATTTAGTACGTATTTACTTAATTTTATTCCTCCATGTCCATGTCTCCAGGTGCATCTTTGCTGATTCATTTACACATTTTCAGTCATTTTCAGTTACATAAATTGTGTACTGATTTGTTTCAGAGGGCCGATATAAAGGTGTCATTGTGGATTTCTGCCTTCCTTCCGCATCCTATGCAACAATAGCCCTGCGAGAGCTCTTGAAATGTGATTCCTCACTCCAGCATCAAATGCAGTTGAACAATTACTACTCTACAAATTCAGAAGAGAAGACTGAGAAGAGGAAAAGAAGTGATAGTGAAGAAGGGCCGGATGTCAAAGTATGTAAAACAGGAGAAAAGGAGGAGGATAGTACTAATGATGAGACAAAAGAAATAGAAACTGTGGTTGAGGCTAAAGTGGAGGCGGTTGTAGATGTTAATGTGGAGGCTGGTGTAGATGTTAAAGTGGAGGCTGGTGTAGATGTTAAAGTGGAGGCTGGTGTAGATGTTAAAGTGGAGGCTGGTGTAGAAGACAAGAATGGCGAGAAAACAGTGAAAGATGAAGATGAGCCACGCTGTAATAACACTGTTTCACAGTCAGAGGCTAGCGAGGAACAGAATGGAAGTAGTGTCGATGCCACTGTTGAAGAACCAGCCAACAATTAGAGAGTACGGTTATGGGTCCAATGTTGGCAAGGAGGAGGAGGAAATAAATTCTGTGGACTTAAAGTAATAGTTTTGGAATGTGAACAGTTTTGATAAATAGAAGATTAAATGTTATTTTGGAGATGATGCAGATAAACTTCATGATATCCTCTGGAAAATCAAATAAAATTATAAACTAATTGGCAAAAACCATTTATTGTGAAGATGTTGATGTGATGTTTGAATTTTTCTTGGAATGACTAATCTAACAAAAAATGGTGGGTTAAATTAGATCTGTAATTAATGGATTCCTCTTTTTATTATGGTGCATATTTTACAAGAGTAGAGGAGAAATTCAGCCATAATTGGCTTTTTATGTTTTGAACTATGAAACCATGAGTGACTGTAGTAAGCACTTCCCTGTTAAACAACAATGCTCTTTTGAGCTGCTGAAACATTATTATGGTTATAAAATTCTTTCTTTGTTCACATCTATGCAAACTTTACATTTTGGAAATAAAATTTAGGTATAGTGGATGTAATTATGGGCATGGTCTAAGTATTTGCATCCTTGTAAAGCTCAGAATGGTCACCAAAAAGTGTATGATTAAACAAAGAATTTGCTGATTGTTAATTCACTACTTATACAGAAAAAGGTGTGATTATTAAATGAAATGGCCCTGTGCAATGGGTTTTTTTTTATCAACACTGATCCGTCCTTTTCCCCTCAATTGGTTCTCTGCTGAAACAATTCATTTCTCCACAAATCCTTTTTTACCTTTCCACTAATTTATTTCTTGTTTGAAAAATACTTCTGATTGGTAAGGTACAGTGGGGTAGCCAGGATTTTCTCCAGGGGGGGAACTACGTTTTTTGTTAAAAAATGGTTTTATTTGAACATTTGAAAATGCTAAAAGTAATTAGTTGCAATGCTATTCAAACCTATTTAAATCTTATTTCAGCACCAGCCTATGAGAGTTGTGGCTAAATCTTGATAACATTTTTCTCAAATTTATTTTTGGCTGCCAGAACCCTCTTTTTATGGGCATTCATCATACAAAGACCAACAAGCTGATTTCCTGTCATTGTTGACCTTACCCAATCTTTATCCTGCGTAAGGTGCTGAAGGATCTTTCAATAGTGCACGTTGTGCAGGGATGAGCAAGTGAGATAAGTAGCACCCTTTATATGGACGGTAGAACAATTGGGTTTCTTTAACTAGTGCAGCTCTTTCAGTTCGGCATTTGGTACATTTTTTCCTTTCTATTGGTTGTATCAAAGTTCAGCTTCACCGAGGAAATCATTCAAATTGTAGTAACTGCACATAGTTGTAGATTTTTCAAATCCTCCTACATCATATTAAGCATTGCATGAGGGTGCAACGTAAGCAATGAAAATGCGGGCAAATTCTCCTCAGAAAAATGCTGTTCCAGAGACATTATCAATGAACCTATGTACAGAATAATTATTGATCTTCTCCAAAACTCACTAGGAGTCTGCTGGTGGATTTGCACGATGTTTCTGCTGATTGATGACTTGCGGCTTATTGAAATCTATTCCAAGATGCTAGGCGATTGTTTCAGCCTCTGCCATTGCACTTTCACTTTCAACAACCGCATTTCCATGGTGTTTTCTCATGATGTCTGTGATTTATTAAATGTGATTTGTACATTGAAGTAAGTCCACACCTTTTGACTGAAGAGCATTTACCACCGGTTGCAGGAGTGCCGAATATTTTGCTATGAGACAAACACTAACAATGATTATGATTTTGTAACAGTGCAATGCATTGGAAAAGCAGCTTTTTTTGTTACATTGTTACCGTCTTTTGATAGTTTTTCAAGCTCCATAACGATTAGCAATTAATGTTCCTTACATGTGGTGATACTTTCATATTTTTGAGACCAATAGGTTTCAAAGAGCAAAATGCATTTGTATGCATTTTTGACAAAGGGCTGATTCTTGGAAGAATGTTATTATTTCTTGTGGAGATTGTATTTCGTGTCACTGCTATTTCTTTTAAGTTTTTTACAACTGAGTTCAGTTTGTGACTAGCTCAGAGATGGAATAACGCTCTCTTATACTTTTCTCAAATTTTCTGGACATCACCATCCTTTCCTGCCATAGTGGAACACCTATCGTATCCTTGTCCATGGCACTCTTCTGATACAAGGCCTACCTTTTCTACAAAGTTATTAATTGCAGATGCTACAGATTTTGCATCCATGTCAGTTAACTCTACAAAACCTAGAAATTTCTCACGAACCATCATCTTTTCTTCGTCAAAAAATATGGTGTCTTAACCCACCACGATTCAAACATGCTTTCTTGCCAAGCAATAATGTTATGACCTATTGTTATTATTGATCTATAATTTTTCGTTTGACTAAATGAGCCAGGGGGGCAAGTGCCCCACCATGGCCACCCCCATGGTAAGGTGTAAAAAAGGACTTTTTTGTAAGAAATTATGGATGTACTTAAGGCTTGCTTACCAAAGAGCAGTGGTACCAAGATGATTTAGGGTCAGATGACTCAAACATGCTACAGAAATCCGTGAAAATATAGTTTCTTGGTGAATGGCTGCCACCAACTAATAGGCAGCCAGTAGCCCAGCGGAGGGGGCAGAAGCCCCCCTGCCCATGACTGAAGGCCAAGACCGCATGGGTTGTTACTCATTGCACTACAGGGATGGTAGGGTATTTAGGTGTGCATCTACAAAGCTGTAGTACTGTGAGATAGAGGCAACGGGAAACCACCACCTTATTATTCTGAAGGACATCCAAGTGAAAAATTATGTAGGAATGAAGCAGTTAGCTGAGAGTTGAGCAGAGAGCTGCGGTGAACCAACCTTCAGATTGATGAATGCTGATGATGATGAATGGATTTAGCTGCGGGAAGCAAGTATTCAAATATAAAGGTTATCAGGAGAAGGGAAATAGTTTTTCTCGCCGATAACACCCGTAAAAAAAACTCATTCATAGCTTGGGTGAGACGAATGAGGAAACTGAACGAAACCAGTATTATCAATCAATAACTGAACTAGCAATATATTTCACACACAAAACCAAGCAAATTACCATCAGGTCAAGTGCCAGGCGACCGTTAAGAAGAGAGTTTCCACTAAGAAAATGAATAAGATATACAAGTACGAGAGGTTGAGCTTCTCTCAAAGTACAATTGACTGAAAATCAGCAGGTTCACACAATGATGTTACTCTGTCACCGTCTCTACTGCAAAAGAGGGTGTTCTCAGGGGTGACTCAGCTGAGGAGGGGGTTTGTCGGCAAGGAAGAGGTGGAATGGGTTAGCTTAGGATATAGGTGATTAGTAGCCTTGGGTGGGAGGAAATAATGGGATGGGTGATAGATGGGGTGAAAGTTTTCAATTGTAGCAACAGGAACTCTTTTCTGACTTCGGCCGCAGAATACAGGATCACAGCCTTTGTGCCTTGGTCAGAATGACCAAATTTCTGGAACCCTTCCTCACATCAGGGGTTATATAAACGATGCAGGACCTGGCAAGGGAAAGGTGCGGCAGAAGTTGCTTGCAGGAGTCACTGCATTTTGGCCGTCGTTGGCCCACATGTCCGAGGCACGCCCTAAGTCCAGAGGGTAAACAGACCACAGAGGGGAAACGTGACCAAAGAGGGGAATCTGGAGAAAAAAAGGGGTGGGGGTGTATAAAAAATGCCATGAAAGTGAATTGGAAAGGAGTGGTTGGCAAAGGAAGGGGGAAATGTAGTGGTGGAGTTTGGGCTAGGAACATGAAATGAGGAGAGGATGTCATTAAGTTCTACTGGAGAAGTACTCTGGTATTTATGTACGTACTAAAACTTGGTCAAAACTGCACTCTAGGTAAATGTGCTCTAGGAAAAATGCCCGGATATATGGAATTGTATCAAATGAACTATTTAAAGAAATAATGTACGTAATTTTCTTCTCGGAGGTGAGAAGTGTATGAAAGTAAAACAGGAAAGAACAAGATGATATTCATAGGTTACCGAGCTTATAGGTGTTTAACTTGAGGGAAAGAGATAAAAAATAGTAAAAAAAAGTGGTACACACTTGAACCTGAATTACGAGCTGCTGAAAGGTAATAAGAATAGTATATTCACTTCCTATACTTAATGTGTAAAATAAACTTTGCATTAGGTTTTTACCCATCTCTCCTCATCTCCCAGATTGAATAAAGTAGAAAATAGACTAACTTGAGGTGACCAACTGAACTCAATGAAAAGCACAGTTTTGGTCAACATATCCTATTTACTACTCAAAATACATAGTCCCTATTTTTTCTTC
Organism: Pyrrhosoma nymphula; assembly: GCA_963573305.1. Classification (NCBI taxonomy): domain Eukaryota; kingdom Metazoa; phylum Arthropoda; class Insecta; order Odonata; family Coenagrionidae; genus Pyrrhosoma; species Pyrrhosoma nymphula. The sequence goes on along the minus strand of OY754333.1, from coordinate 95,086,202 downwards.
TTTTATATCTCTTCTGGGATGTTTTGTGCTTCTGTAGTGAACTTCTTAGGCTTAGTTTTTGAAATATATGCTTCAAGGCAGGCATGAAATTATGATTTTCAAATTAAATATGCATGTGCCATGAAACAAATCAAGAATACAATAAATGTATTTTTTATAATAAAAAAGACGTCAATATTCAACAAGTTTGAAATGCCTTTACAGGTGCAAAGATTAGATTGAAAGGAATTTGATGGGAGGGGTGCATCAGGAAGACATGTAAGGGGTTCAATTAGAGATGGGCAACTTTGAAAATTACCACGGTAATTTTCGTAAATTACCATGGTATTTTTCGTAGTTTACCGCACCCCTTGAAAATTACCGTAATTTTCGGTAATATTATAGATAATTCACCCATGTTTGAGATAATTTTTCATACAGATAAATTCCCAAGATGTTCTTTTAAGCTAAGTCCACATTTCTGACGTGTTTAATTATAAATTTAGGAATGTTCAACTCATTTTTGGCATATTTTACTCAAATTATAACATTATTGAGTAATTATTAGTCGAACATTCTTCTTTAAAATTTTTCATAATTTGACAAAAGAAAGCCAGATTGCGTTTTGCTGCCGTATTTCTTTTTACAATTTTGAAAATTTTTAAAAGATTAATGTTGCATCAGGTATGGTTAAACATTGTATCATCACCCTTTTGCTATTGGCATTCTTATTTAACCATACATTTTCTGTTTAATGCTTAAAACTGAAAATTACTGGAAAATTACGGTAATTTTTGAAAATTACCGTAATTTACCACGGTAATTTACCTCAGATGAAAATTACGGTAATTTTCCCATCTCTAGGTTCAATATGCATTGTAGAGATTTAGTAAAAGGTGTTTTACATTTCCCTCAGGAGCCACTGACACCAAAATCATTGCTGGTTATGCATAGTTGGCTTTACATTAGATGCATAAAAAAATTGGAACAAAAAACAAAGCTGTAAGTTGTAAAATATTTATCAAAATAATTATTACAGTTGCATACTAATTATGTTAGTAAAGACAGTTCTCCAAACCAAGGGTGACAAAATTTTTTTACAGATTTTTCGCTGTGTATTCCATTATCCAGGTGTTGCTAGGCAAATATTGGAAGAATCCAACATGCACACAACTATTGAACATTAGGTACTATTAGTTAAACAATACATAAAATTAGAGGCTCTGAAAGTTAAAATTTCCACAAAAAATATCATTTTAACTAATAACAACAATGTTGACAGTGATCAAAAGGTATCCTCTTTTACTGACCATGATTTTGAGCACCTCTCTCGCAAAGGATATGACCTTCACATAAAATACTTACATTGCCTAGATGTTTATAGGTACATCTCCTTAGATTGATAAAATTCAAAGAATCTCACACAATGGAAGACAGCAGTAGAGAGCAATATTACACACTCCAACTAATCTTGAGAGCATCATCACTACATTTCAAATAAACAACTTCAGAGATTTTCCCCAACCATTAAAAAATTACATTTACAGTACAGTAAAAAATTCAAAAGTTACAATAACCCCAATTCCATAATTTTTCACATGTAAAAATACTATGAAAAAGTTAAGTAAAATCGGATAAAAATTCTTCAGATTCCTGTACATAAAAGGTTCACAAATTCTATACAAATATTTCAAATACCTATATTGCAACTAACAGTCGCAATGGACATTGTCTTCATAATTTAATACTTGAACTAAAAGACAACAATAATTGGAATGTATAGTACAATTATGCGTTTCAAGCTATACCACCTTTAGTGGATATGTAACAGGCACAACCTCATAGAAATGACAAATATGATGATGACAATGAATGAGAGAATCTGGAAAAAAATAATTTCCTTTCATAGATCATCACCTCTCAACAGACATACAGTATAATACCTGAAAGTAATTAACACGTATGAAGGGTAAAAAAGTGACTACTCGATGACTATTAACTCATACCAAAATGAAGATTTCAAAATTTAATTCACCTACGATCTGCTAACGAACCATACATATCACCGAAAAATAGACACAATAGCAAATGAAACAATATTCCACTGTACAATATTAAATCAATTCGAGGAAATGAAGGAAATTAAATAACAATGAAGTTTTACAAAGAAACAGATGAAGCTAGAGTAACAGATTCATTTTCTTGATCAGAAAGGCAGAGTTAGCCTTTTAATGCAATTGGCAAAACAGTACGTAGAATAACACTAAACACAATGATTCTTCAGTGTATGGGTTTTAATTTTCTAGTCAAAGACTTGTCATAGCTGGAGGTCGAGCATAGGCTTTTGGTATAAAACCATATTTTCGGGTTTTTGGAGCATATGCCCACAGCCATCCATCAACTGTTTGATTGCTGAGATCAGCATATATCCAGTCACCTCTTCTCACAGATAAGTCATCAGGGGCTTGAGCCTAAAAAGGAATTTTTCAGAGAGAAGAATAAACTTTAAATGTAGGCAATTGTATATGTATTTGGCATACTGAGCCACAATTAAATCCATTTCAGGGTCTTACACCACCTCAATCTATATTTTAAAGTGATGAATAACTAACCTTATAATCATACAGCATAACCAGCTCTGTCCCATGGAACCTTAAGTCATCAGAGGATGGAGAATTAAGATGATGATTATTATTGTTGGAAGTAAAATTATTGTTTTGATTTTGGCAATTAGTCTGGCTTAGATGACCTGAAAGATAATAAATTACATATTAATGATACAAAATAGAAAAAATAAATTTATTTACCCTAAGATCTGATTATACTGACTTAAGGCTATTTCTCAATTAACACTATGGGGTGAATCGTGTTTTACCCAAGACAATGGCAGCTTATCTCTGGGAAAGAAATTGTTAAACAATCAAGTAAAAGGGGTGCACACTGAAAAGAATCCAGGTATGAACTTGATAACTGTCCTTGGTTGGTGAAGTCCACCGACAGTGGCCCACAGTGACAAGAATCAAGGTGAGAGATTACTATCCTCATTTCATTACAAGTCACTTTACTAGAACTTCCTCATGAAATAATCTAAACACTTCATGAAAGACAACATAGGTCAGATGACCAATTGCCACATTAAAGTTCACAAAGATGTGCAAGTGCCCACCAGGATGGCATCAGTTTAGAATGCCCTAATACATATACATTATGAAGGTTCTCAGATGTAGATTATGGAGGAAACTTGGTGATAGTGAAGGTGCAGGACTCTGATGACTGTGATGGAAACAGTGTGATTATCACCTAAACAACCAGAGACTGAATTCTTTAAGAAGCAAAGCTCTAATTCTTTATTCTTAGGATGATGAATCAACATGATACCACATCACTTGGTTCATAATGTCACCCTTAGGAAATATCATACAATTCAGGTCCTTACGAAAACTCCAAAAATATTGAAACACTAGCAAATCATGCTCATGAAAATTCCACTATAATATAAGCATTAACAAGATAGGTACTGAGGGAGACAAGAACATCACACAACAGTAGGAAAGCAGATTATGGTAATTAGTTAATTGCTATGGGAATCAGAGGGCCTGCTGATAAGTGGAAATTAGTGACCGATAACATTATCAAAAGAAAATATACTTAGTTATTTTCCACAGCAGATTTATTTAAACTGAGTTAATTTTTGGCAAGTGTTGCCATTATCAAGGTCTTAGCTTTTTCGGGGATTTGTTAGACAGTTAAAAGTGGAGACTGAAGTAAATTTGTGCCATCAAATTAGTGTTCATTCTCCATTTTTTTCATCCAAATTCCAAAAGTATAACAAGTTGGGTCCCCCATTGACAGAGCTTTCCCCAGGACATACCCAGGAATATTTGATTAAAGACTGCCTTTTGAAATAACTAAGCCAAAGATAAAGTCAATGGCTTATTATTTGGCTTCTTAAATACATACCCGAAATTATAGTTATCAAAATCACCATTTGACTAATAGTACGGGCTCTTCTGGTTGAACAAAGCTTTTCTTGACAGCTCCAGTAGCCCTTTTTATTACAAACCAATTTACAAATGAAGTAATTGCCATTAGCTGATGAAAATATCGACACTTCGCCACCATACTGAGAGGTGATAGCATGGGTATGGGATAATACCGGCTATCTGATCAGTGATGGGTGATGCCATATCACTGGCGGTCACTAATCACCAGTGATATGAGTACAGAATACGACCCCAGAAGTTATATTTTCTCACGAAAAAAATGGACAAAAAGTGGCCAAAAATAATACCTCATTTTCAGTTTTCCCACAATTTGCATCGCTATGTGCTAGATGAAAAAAATATTTCCCTTTCTAAGGTAGTTACTCATGCATATGAGTCTTTATAACACATTTATTGACATATTTTTGCACTTGCACACTTAAAAAAGAAAGGTTAGTGTAAGACTAGGAGTTTGCTACGTAATTTATACAATGTAAGAACATCTACAAGAGAATATTCATTTTGCACAGAAGTTAAAATCATGAAGAATAAAATGACTTACCCAGTTATGATAAAACATGAAAAATGCAAGAACTTTGTGAAAAAACTCACTGATACTTGCTTTGTTGCATCTTATTGTAAGCCACATTGAATCGAAAATAAATGTTCACAAAATGTTGAAGTTGGCCTGAATAATTGTGAAGAAGGCTGATTGCACTAGCTGAACAGTGAGGTTGCTCAGATTCTGATGTGCTTTTAAATTTTTCTCCATTACTCAGGAACATAAATTTTATCTTGCTCGGCAAAGGTAAAACGAGATTAAAAAAGAAAATTTTCCATGGAGAACAAAATAAAAAGTTTAGAACAAGTTGATTCTCATGTTAGAACCTCCATTGATCTGGCAAAATGTCAAAGATTGCCGGTCTCTTCAGTGTAAAAGTGAATATTCTCCTCTTTCCACTATTTGCATTTTTCCACAATTTACACTTTTTCCATAGGGTCCTCACAAAAGTGCAAATAAGGGGTTTTTACTGCAGTTAGTTTGGTTATCTGGCTATTTGGGGAGACGACTGATAAATGAGGTACTTTATGCCGCTAAGGAAGAATGGGTAGGTTAGCAAGGGAGGGAATATCAGGGCAATGGAAGAGAGAAACCTAGAATCAGGATAAGTTGAGTCATAAGTAGATGCACCAAGGGGTCCAAAGTTCACAATCTCATTTAATGGATGATGTTTTTCACTTTAACCCTTCAACGACGAGCGACGTAGTCACTACGTCGGTCACGAACTTCACATGCCGTCGAGCGACGTAGTGACTACGTCGCGGCGATTCCATTTAAATATGTGGAAAACCAGCGGTTCCATTTAAATCTCCTCCGACCTACGAGATTGGATTCATTTAATACTCCGCCGGGCTTGAAGGGTTAAGTACCCTCCACATAGTTTAAAGAAGAGAAAGGGTGGCATCCTGACACACAAATGCGAAGCCTGTTTTTCTTTTTACAAAAATGATCAACCTAACACAGCTATTGGGTAAAATTTGTCCCGAAACTTTATGAATGATGCAATGCTATTTTGAAATTATTTGCATTTTTCTAGGTAACTCATTACAGTACCATGAAAATTCCAGGAATAATACCTGTATTTTTGGTATATTAACAGCACAACTGATCCATTCACAATGGCCAGGCGCACATTAAAATAGCTTCAATATACATATGTGCTATTACATATATCATATAGTTCCATCTACTCCCTTCCTTAACCCTTTGCTTTCCACAGTATGCAAATAGGGATCAGCATTCCGGTGAAAATCTTTATCACAGCCAGGATTCAGATCTAGGTTCTCAGAACGCGGAATAAGTGCCCTAGCCACCTCAAAAACTCAATCCCCTACAAATAGTTGGAACTTCTATTAAATTTCACACTCCAAAGTCATCCATTTACTAACTTTTAATTGTATTCATTTAGGAAAACAATCATGTTAAACAAATTATGGTTAGAATTTACTCATTGCAGAGAAATAGTTATTTCAGGAAATCATTCATGATTTGTGCAAAATTAAATTTGATTTCACTACCTTGAATTACATCAGCAGGGTAGACAAATCCACTAGGCACAAAACCTTCCTGCCCATCACTTCGTAGAACCCAGTACCAATCGGGATCCTCTCGGTTCAGCACAGTTACAAATTCTCCCCGCTCAACACTTACGTCATTTTCATCCCGAGCAATGAAAGTGTAGAGAACAATATAGCGTCCAGATGGATCCTGAAGATAAACATACATGAAATTAAGATTCAACAAATGCAAAAGTATCTACTTAAGGGTATGATTGTTATGCATTGATATCCAAAATTGCAAGACATACAATGTTTAGTTGCTAGACACAAAGCGTGTGCTTCAGAGACAATATAAATAAATTTTATAGGATTCATAAAAAGATATGTACATACTGCAACGACTAATGTATCATCATAATTTGAGTCAGTATCAGCCATAAATAAAGGAATAAGTCAACTGAATGGAAACAGTAACTCAAAAATATTGTTTAAATTTGGCTTTAAACTTGCCGAGTATCTTCTCATCCCTAAGTGATTACATATAATAGTAGGTTATACATTCCACAGCCCATGGCTACAGGCACATTGCTGTTTGCATCTAGTAAGGTTAAGTGGTCTTACAGCAAAATAATGTGTGCCTCTACCGTGATAATTTAAGTACATATGCAACAATTGGTTATAAAACTCAACTTGAGTTTAAGTTCTTCGATTTGCCTAGGGAAGCAAAAATCGCTGTACACAAAAGTGTTCATATTGCATGGCAGCAAAATCTGGGTATCTCAGGATAAGCATAAGAGTAGGCTACATGCAGTGATTAGTGATAGTGCAGGTACCTGAGAAGTGCTTACAGCAAAAGTAGGATGGATGGGTTAGGAAAGAGCGGGTGATGAAAGAATGAGGGTTGGATGCTGGACATTCATATATGAAAGGAGTGCTTCATTGGTTTTGCCATGTCAAAAGAATGGAGGAGAGTCAAATTAAAAAACATATATAATAGTACAGTGTATGTCGTGAGAGAAAGGGGTAGGACACGAAAGTCATGGGTGGATGTGGTGGTAGAGACACCGAAGAGGAGGAACATAAGGAGTTTTTAACTCTTTGCACTAGGATTTTTTTCCTGGATTCCAGTAGTCTACTCAGCATTTAATTTTTAAAATTCTGCTCATTTTAAAAATGACCTCACTATAATGAAAAACTACATTACCTTATCATATAAACTTATTTATTTGGATTTTTTTACATTTAAAATTGTTCTTTACTTCATACAATCATTTTAATTTCTATAAATTTTCATCATGTGATATTTTTTTAAGCATTCACCCACATGAAGACTAGGATTAAATTCACATGTCCCACAGATATAATTTGTCTCTCTTCTTCCACCTTTGATTTTTCTGCTGGAACAAACAACACAATGTTTTTTGTTAGGGTGTGGAATGATAATATGGAGCTTTCCATCTAAACGTTGCTCTAGTTCTGTGGATGATGGTCTGCCCCGAGAAAATTTACTTCCCCTGCCCCTGTACTTTACTGCCCCTGTACTTTACTGCCCCTGTACTTCCTCGACATACTCTAACAAGGTCACGTACAAGATTTCTAATAAATTTCACATGAGGTATTGGTTTTTCATTTTTTCTTTTTTGACATTCTTTGTACAAAATGTAAGAATATACAACACTGATCTCAAGCCCCCAGAAAAACAATTTACTCCACCATTTTAGAGTCTTCCTCATGAAACAGTATGTGCTTGTGTAGTGATCCGCTACATCAACTCCCCCATAAATTTCGTGTAGTTTGTCATGGCCTTGGGCTTGTCAACTTCCTCTTTCCCACCACCACGCACTCTCCTTTCCACAGACTCAGTCTCTGAAGTGTCCCTTGTGCTGAGCATTGTTACTATCCTCTTGTCTGTCCATGCATGAAGCATTACATCTTTATCCCTGTAAGCTACTATCTCTCCTTTCTTTAGCTTTGGGTGTTTCATAGCAGTTGGATTGTCTTTCCTATTACCCATTATCCCCCCTATCAAGTGCGATTTTTCTTTAAGCAATTCTCTTGCAAGAGTGACACTAGTGTAATACCTATCGGTGAAGAGATGATAGCCTTGAGAATTAGGTATTGAGCTCTTCAATCTTTTGTGAAGTTCTAACACTACTCTGCTGGTAAAAGGGAGATCACGACTCACCAAGGTTTCAGATGTTATTCCACCATAATAAGGGACAAATGAGTGTACGTAGCCACATTTAGAATCCGCGAGAGCATACAAACGAATACCCCATTTTGTTGGCTTTTTAGAATTATACGTGATGAAGCGTAGTCTTCCCTTGAAACCAACGACAGCCTCATCAACAGAAATCTCCCTTCCAGGACAGAATCGCTCCTTAAATTTCATTTGGAGATATGACAACAAGGAGTTTACCATCTCGGTTCTGGTTCTCAAATCTTTACTTGACTTTTTATCATTTTTCAAGTGTTATATCCAAAATATTTGCAAGAACCTCTCCCTTTTGAAAACAGCTCTAAAAATGGTATAGGAGACTCAAAATCCATGGACCAATAACTCTGCAAGTTAGGGAGATTCACTACACCCATACCTATTTAGTATTACGCCCAAAAAACTTTTATTACCTCTATTGTCACATCTTTCCAATTATTTCAAGTGGATCGCTGGGATAGTTCTTTCCAGCTAATTTTATGCCGCGCATACTCATTAGTCTCATCTGTTACATTTTTTATCAACGTCTCAGTGAAAAACGACTGAAAAAATACTAATGGTGTGGCACATCCAGAAGGAACTTGAGGTCCACACACATAACTGACCAGTGGAGAAAGGGATTCTGCTAGGCTCTTGGTCATCCACAGATACAGCTTTCCACTTTCCTTTTTGTTGTTTTCCACTATATACATTACTTTCACTGGGTGTTATACCCGAATTCACTATGCTATTGTCTGTATCTCCATCACTATCACTTGAATAAACAATTGTGCGTCTTCATTTTGACTTTACGAATTCAACGTCACTGTCAGTGCATTTGTCCAGATCTTTGGGTGAAGCAAGGGAAGTTTTCCTTTTCGTAGTTCCACTCAGACCAGTGATTAGTTCATCATCCTCATATGCGTGATCAGAGAACTCACTTTCGTCACTCATATTTTTCAATAGTTCCTTCATTTATGTAAAATTCGTCGTTGCTGCTTTCTAATTCTTTGGCAAACTTATCCATCCTGAGGAGCTGAAATTCGTTCTCAAAATACAACTACTTCCGAGCAGAGTATTCATCCAACTAAAGGGAAAGCAACATTTGTAAGAGAACCCTGTGTCATGAAAACGTCATAGTTTTAGAAACGTAACTTAATCTTCGTTAGAGAAGAAAGGGTGTTTACCATAGGGAAAAATGATGCAAACTATAAAGAGACTGACTCATGACGACCCTCGATGACACACACCCTTGTACTCAAGATGTTGACTATGCAATGGATAAGAAAAGAATAGGCAGAAACTTTGATGAGACAGTGGTGGATAACACAAGGAGGAAAACGAATTGAAAAAAAAAGGGGTTGAAACTAAAAGCCAATAAATGACGGAACAGCTGACCGAGATAACTTTACAGTCTTGCGAACTTTTTTTTCTGACAAAAATCATCTATCATCTTCTACATTTGGTAAATCACAACCTAAGTAAAATAAACACCTGACTTCCAAGTAATAAAGGGCAGGTAATGCAATTGAAAAAGCCCTTATAACACGGTAAAAAGTAAAAGAAAAACATCACGCATTGTTGCATCAAACTGTGTGACGTGCGGTGGTGGCATCAAATGGAGACAGCATTTATTGGTAGATTATAGATCGATATTATTCATTAATAAAATAGTCCATGTTGCTTAATTAGCTTATTTTTTACTCATCCTTTCAAGCTGATGATTAACAAGACAAATTCACCTTCGCATCTCGGTGAAACTCCATGTCGAGTGTGGCTCGACATACAAGCTGGTGCCAATACTAACCGTGTCGAGTCACACTTGACACCTGAGTGCAAAAAGCTAAGAATAGGAAAGCCTATATGAAGCATGAGAGTAAGATATGCAAAAGGGGTATGCAAGGATATGGCATGTAGGCAATTATTTAAAGGGAGCCAGTTTTCTAGTGATAACAGTTTATCTAGGGCCATAACCTAGGTTTTTCGACCTTCCCTACTGTTGTATATGTAAAACAAAATAAAGTCAGTTGCGCCAGTTGCGTTGTGACTCTTGAACTGAAAGGTTGTTTCACTACAGTTCAAGTTAATTCTAGCAAGTCACTTTGTATTTACAGAACAGTTTTCCTAGCATTTCATTTCACTACAGTTTGCTGGCATATATAATCAATTAAGGCATTGGCTTGTATAGGAAATTAATTACCTGCTATGGAGAAATGTGGAAAATCCACAGAGAAAAAAATCACATGCCCTGACTTATTGTTAGATTTGACCCCAGCTCACCTGTTGGAGGTAACTACGCCATGTGTTCAGAATGGGCTTCAATCTCGTGAACGGTGGTGCCAAGAACACAAGTATGGATATTTCGTTGCATTGTTTCCTTAGTACTATGTAAGAAGACCTTGTTCCTTTAAAGCATTTACAACATCCACAGTAGAAAAGGATGCCTGATAAATACACCAAGAGCAAAATATGGATCCCAGGATCTAGGTTTGGAATTTTTTCACTGTAATTTATACATATTATAGGCTTAGGTGACCTGCCTCGCACCAATTAAATAGGTTTGATACTTCCATACTAGTGCAAATAGTTAAAACATCCATTTTGGATGACACCATAAGATGCTAATTACAGATGTAATGCTCATTATTTTTCAGGTGATCTACCTACTTAGGTAGGCTTAAAGAGAAGAGAGAAAATAGTAGAAATGAGAGAAATTCTGCAGACTTTTAAAGTATCAAGTCCCTATTCCTTCACTAACGACAGAATGTAAGAGGGTATAATAAATGAAGTTTAATACATGGTTAATAAAGAACATATGCAGTCATTTGCTAGATGGATTGGATTAGAAATTGGGGATGATTTTTGAGGCGAGCTTGGTACCCTCTGTTCTAGAACAAGCCATTTCAGACACAACACCAGTGATGATTATATTCCAAAAGTAAAGAAAACTATGATTTCATAATCATTCAAGCCAAGAATTATACACAAACTTAAATAAGTAATAAAATTTAAATGGACATCACAAACATGACTGTACTGATTTAAGGAAGAGATCAAGAAGAAAAAGCCACTGTCAGACTTGGACAGCTAAAGCTATTGACAGCATCTTAACATCTGGAAAATAAGATCACTACTTAAAAAAAAACTAGTTAACAATGTATGCCTTCCAAGTGAAAAAATATAGTCTCATTTGCATCAATAATTTTTAACAAACTCTGCAAGTAAATGCCTTGTTCTTAAAACAGGAATAAAAAACTATGAAATTAAATACACAGGGTGATTACAAAAGAATGCATCAGTTTCAAAGATCTGTATTTTTCAAATGGTACAAGCTACAGAGCTGCACGACCTCTTAAAATGACTGATGAAAATGACCTCTAGTTCTTTTGGTTACCGCTAGGAAGTACTATTTGCCAAGGTAAGAGCTTTTATCACTCAGTTACTGTTTTTGCAAGCTTCACGAGGGCAACAGCTCAACAAAAGTCGTTTTATGTGTTGCAGTAAGCGAAAAGTGAGTCTGCTACAATGGTGCAATGTGCTTTTCTGCATGAATACGGCATTGATCCACTGCACAAATTGAACATCTTACACTGGTACCTACTGCCTACAAATGGCGAGGAATTGAAAGCACGCATAACTTTGGCTGTGAAGGCAGAAACTGCGGACATGCTTTACAGGGTGTGGGAGGAGGAATTTGAATATCGACTTGACATTGCTCGGGTTACTCAAGGAGGACATATTGAACATTTGTGATGTTTTTTCAACAAAATTAGAGAATGTACCAGTCATTTTAAAAGGTTGCGCAGCTCTGTAGCTCATACCATTTGAAAAATACAAATCTTTGAAACCGACGCATTCTTTTGTAATCACCCTGTAGAAAAATGTTTTGATAAACTTTTAAGAAGACATTATTTAAAATTGAAGATAATGGAAGAAGCAAGAAAGATAGAGCAAGCAGAGTAACACAAACGAAGCAGGTATGCCACATGAAGAGTCCACCAACAGCCCTGACAACAAGCATGGTAATTAGGAAGCACTTTAAAAAAAAACAAACAATTACAGGATATTCTTATCTCGGAGGGAAGATTGAACAACAACAGCAGCAGAGAAGGAAGACTGTAGGCACTGTAAATGTGGTGCTATAGAAAAATGAAGAAGCTAAAATTGACAGAACCACCAATGAAGGAGGCCTATAAAGAGTAATGGAGAAATGGTTCTTGGCGAAAACTACAAAGTAGAAGAGAAAAACTCATTGGACACATTCTGAGATATAACAGCCTCCTGAAAACATTATTGGAAGGAAAAATGTATCGGAAGAACTATCAAGAAAGACCAAGGATGGAATATTTCAGGCAAATTATGATGGATGTTAAAATTATAGCCTGGATCAAACAGTCATTTTTCATGCACAAGTTCAGGAGTAGCTTAGGGATGATATGGATCCTTATCCCCTTTTCTACCATTTAAGAAAACCCTGTTTGCAGTCTTTGAACAAGTATGTGAATTGAACTAACTTCAGTCAGAGAACATAGCAGCAAATAGGGAATTGTGATGCCCCGTGAGTTTTAAAGCAACTGAGGATTGTAAACATTGCGGAAGAGGTACAAAAATGACCATGTGATACACCAAATGATGGCTTAAGAAATCACTATCCCAATCACTTAAAAGCTATAGCTCAAATGAACCCAGGACTTGTACGTGAAAAATGACTGTGTGAATCTCACTTAAGATTTTTTAATGGAATAAAACAATTTGCAGATAGGAAAGTAAGCTTGAGGAGAGTTGCAAGTAACCAAATTTAGAACAGATGATTGCTGATAATGATGTCAAAAATCTGGCAGGATGACAGAACTACTAACCTTGAAAAATGGGTGGATGTCTGGCTGCGAAGAGGATGCACTATGAAGGGAACCCTGAGAGCTGCGCATCTGCTGACCTTGGTGCTGATTCACTGGATGCAAGCGGTGGCCAAGGGGTATTAATCCACCCTTTTTACCAACGAGACCCCCACCATGGCTCTCGCCATCTGATCCACCATCAGGGCCACTTCCACCACCTATTGGTTCCGCCATCGAAGTATCCCCCTCCAAGGCCCCAGAGTCACCACCCTTCTCGGCACGAGGCAGTTTTTTCCGAACATTGCTGAGGGCCAGGTCCCCAACATGCGAGCCAAAGGGGGCACAATAGGAGTGGGGTATGAAGCCCTCTTGCCGGTCCTCGGCTATCACGTACACCCAGTCATTTTCTCGGTAGAGCACATTCACTATCTTGAATTCCAAGAGAGAAGAACAAAAAATTAACTACCATTTATTCAGATTGGATCAAAGATGGTAGGGAAAATTACTCTCTTTCCACAAAATATCATAATGTTAGTCAACTGTTTGGGCCCTTCACCAGGATAATAAAATACATTAAAAGTCGGGATTCCAAGTCAAATTTATCAATAAACAATTTTGACAATGAGATACGACTCTACATAATACTCACATGGCCTCTTTTTACTTCAAGTTCATCGTCAACACAGGGGGTGAAGTCATGAAGTACAACCATTTTACTATCCGGAGATAATCCATTCTCCTTTTCAATTCCAACTCTAACTAGAGTTTCGATTGAGGCACTTCCAGTTATTCGACCCATTCCCGGCCCACCAACACCGACAACTCCTCCGACTCCACCTCCACCGACTCCTCCACCACCGACGTTACCCCCTCGGCCAGGAGATTCTTTACAGTCACCATCTCCACCTGCAAATATGCAAAACATTAAATTATTCGGAATATAATGAAAAATACGAAAAATTAGTCCTCCAAGGATAAAAACAGGTGCTAATGTGCATACACTGACGACTAATAACAACTCGGGTATACTTCTGAAAAACGTTAAGATAGAGGAAAAATCTAAAAAAAAATACCAATTTATATGCTAACGAATGGTGGTGTAATAATACCTCTAATCACTTAAGTTTTACAGAGTCGAACGGCTTTGTAGCAGGGCACCTAGTGTAACAACTTCTCAAGAGTGCTGTTTTTCGAGTGAGTCGAGCTTCAAGGCTATCCAACATATCTATCACAGTAGAAAATATAACAACCACACATATACTATGTGCTGAATATTTATAATCACTTCAATTCACCTACAATTAAAATTATGTCTTTATAATCTAAACTTGAAAATTATTTTTTATAGAATCTAAATATCTACTTATGGAGAAGGACAAGAAAATGATGCAAACTGATTTATAAAAAGGTAATTAAAAACTTCGCCTTAAAGACTCGATTTTGCTATCTTTTTGCCAAATTAATGGTAACATACAAATAATGCTAAGCATTCTGCTCTGTCTTGGGTGACGAAAAAATATTTTAAGGGTGAAACACGGAGAAAAAACTATTTAGAACAAGATGACTCAGAGATGAGAACATTAATTAGAATGATAAAAATTTAACTCCGCTAAAAGCAATGTTTTCAGGCAACAAAACATAACAGTAAATGATGATATTGATTTCATTACGAGAACACAGTAAACTACAATACAGTGGTATTGCGCGAACGTAACTATTGAATATTAAGTTGCTTACTTTTCTTTTTTTTGCCCCTCCGTATTCGTACAGGACAAAGAAATGCCATTCTGATAAAACATCATTTACTGCTTCAAAAAAGCCATTTCAACCACGTCGATGTATCGAAGCTCGTATCATGGTAGCAAACGGCAACAAGCGTTGAAGTTGCGCACTACAAGACAAAACAATACTTGAAGGCTACATTCCGTGATAAGTGTTGATTGTTTTTAGTTTTCGGCGGCTTGAAGGCAACGGAAAGCTGGATTTAAACGTGTTCTTTGATGACATAAATTGTGTATGTGAGTTTTCCTGTGTACTATCACATATCTCGAGCAAATACATTCGAGGCTTTAGCTGGTTGTGAGAAGTTCTTGTTTCACTTATGTAAAATTACTCGCTAAATATGCCAAGGGTGAAGCTCACTGCTCCTCAAAGGCTTTCAGACGAGAGGAGGCTAGAAATAAATCATTCTGCCGAAGAAGAAAAACCCCAAGGCATACTCTCACTTCAGAGTGAGCAACTGAATAAGTTAAGTGGTGCTTCTCGGAGGCCTGTTAAGGCACCGAAAGGCAGAAGACAGTGCAAGGAAGTAGAGGATGAAAATCTAAGGGGCATCTTGTCGGATTGCAAATTCATTGTAACTCTTCAGAAGGAAGTTCCTGTAAAGGATGGAGACTTACATTTTCATGTAGGAAATATGGAATTTAAGGCCATTGTAGGTGTGGAAGACCTACCACTGCCTGATTGTGATGAAAGCTGGTTGTACGTGAGCAAAATCCCTGGGCGGAGTATGCTATACTTCGAATGGAAAGATAATGATCCTTCAATTTCATCGGATGAGCATCAACATATGAAATACTTCCTAATTGATGGACCTTTGGACTTAACTATTTATTCAGGTTCTGATCACTTTTCCCTTGTACCTACAATTTAGTCTCAAAAAAAATGTTTTTATATCCAAAGTAGATGAATGTCACTTCAAACATTTATAATTCAAGTATATGAATTGTGATGACTCTTAGAATTTTAAGGGATAGTACCTCTCTGTACCTGATTTAGTTTTGTTGTCCAAGTTGTGAATCTCACATATATGTGCAAATTATTTATTCCTCATGTCTATGGCTTTGTCATATTTAATTTTTTTATCAATTAATATGTATTAAGGTTGGTGCATAGTTTATGGCCTAAAGCAAAAATGTTGGTTCCTACCACATAAATGATATTTGATTCGTTTTTTATTAGAATACGGGGCTTGTAATTGGGTGTTACATACTATTTATCCCCAATAATTTATCGTCTGAAATTAATGCATTTGTAAGTACTAATTTTTTTTTTATTTTGGTAATTTATTTTCCAGGCCTACGCCATTCCAAGGAATTGTCCTTAGTGCTTAAGAGCTCAGAACTAAATATCGAGGAAGGAAGGGTTCATTTTACTCTTCAAGTTTTTCTACATATAAATACCAAAGAAAAAAGTGTGGAAAATCATGAAAGATCAATAAATAAAAATATCCAAAAAGTGGCAGGCCATTTTTTCAATATTTATCCGCCGAATGGTAAGTGCATTCCTTTCCAATCCTAATTGTCATTCACAGTGGTACAATTAAATTCTGAAAATCTGACTGAATGCTCGATTGAGACAATCCCTCTGGTGGAGACTTTTGTGGGTTGTGAAGAGTGGATAACTGTTTACTTTTTTATTATTATTACTTTTAGGCGCAATTCATTGAAATTCCCCTTGAAAGGACTTTTAGCACAGCATTGATGTAGTGAAAAGTCCTTTGTGTTCTATTATAGTGTGAAATGCAATAGTACTATCCCTATTGCTTCTGTTGGAGTTATCACTTTGTGATATGTCAACTAACAGAAGTCATCTTGACTAGAGGCAATAAAGCAGCTCTTCCACTGGTCAGACAGCAACTACGAAGCTTTTTGATGCTTCATCTGGTAGATTCCAGGGCAATGCACAACAACTTCCTTATGCGCAATAGTGGTGTTGTACTGTTATCAATGTGAATTGCCTATTTAATCATGGCTTTACTCTTTTTTGTTTGATTTATTTAAGTCCCTTGTTAATTGTTGTTTTAAGTGTTAGGACACCAGCCACGAAAAGGGAGGGAATAAGGAAAAGGAGGGGGGAGACGAACTGTATTTGAGCAATGTGTTTCATGTTAGTGCCATGCTGTTTTTTGTTGTAATATTTCTTTAAATAAATAATTAAATAATTAAAACAATATTGTAATGGTGCGTGGAAAGAAGGAATTTTTCTACCAATCATTTCGGCATTGTGCCTCTCTTATTTCGTCACTCCTATCAGTTCTAGAGACAGCGCATGGCCATCCACGTCACTCTGAAACTTGCCTGATCTGAATCTTTGAAGTAATCTAAGCCTAGCGTGTAGTCTATTGAGTTTCTAACTGCTCCCAGCCTAATCCTTCCATCAGCTGTGTGATGCTTTTTGTTCACTCCTAGCAGTTTTTAACAAAGTGTGCGGCTTTCCTTTGCATTTTATTTACTTCTTGAATTAAATCTTTCCGTGCAGGCCTCCGTATCCCAATGGGGTATTTGAGATGTGGCCCAACCTGAGGGAAGTAGCATCTCTTTTTCACTTCTTCATCGGAGAACCTTCCAACTAGTCGATAAACCCTAGTTTCTTTAAAGCAGCACCACAAATGTATCATATGTATGTGCTTCCTCCATACTAAGTCTGAAGTCAAGGTGAATCCGAGATATATCACTTCATCTGATTTCTTTCATAAGAAGTTTATTGCATATTGGAGTAAACCTTTGTTCGTAGAGATCCCTTTTCAATCTTATATTTTTTTCCAGTATTGAAGGGAGTTGTTCATAACATTTCCTTCGTAAAACTATCTAATTTCCAAAGTTAAATCCATTTTCACTCTTCATATCCTCTCTCTCCCTTTGTTCTGTCTAAAGTTCCTATTCTTCTCCCATGTTTACCCAGCATTTTACTCTCTATCACTCACTATGTTATTTTACTCTACTCACCATCATATACTTATACAGCCAAAGTTGTTCATCCTGCTTAATTATCTTTTCAACTTCCTTCCCTCTCCTAACATATGTATCACTTCCCTATTTGTTTTCTTCTCCAAACAGCTGACACTTTCTATTCTTCTCCACACCCCTATCTTAAAAGTCTTTAGTTAATGCTCATCTTATTCATCAACGAAGTTTCTGAACTCAGTAATTCTGTTCTCAATGTAATGGTTACACCTTATCTTTGTTTTATGTTTTTCCTGAAATTTCTCCTCGTCAATTCACTTCTTTTCATGAATGCCTCTATTGTCAGTGCCATCTTACTTCTAATATCTACTTGGGTTAACATACAAGATAATGATTTGATGCCCAGCACCATCATCAAGAGCAAATAACATGCTGCAAATTTCTATTTTTTTAAAATATTATTCACAATGGAGAAGGAGGTGAAGTGACTTTGAGAAGGAGGTGAAGGAGGAGAGTGAAGGTTTTGGAGGTATGGGCCTTAATTTAGTCACTGCTCGAGGATCGAGGGGGTGCAGGGATGTTGCTAAGGGGAGGGCAAGAGTTGGGTTGGATGTTCTCTGGAGTGCATCTACATACTAACCTGTAAGCTGCTGCAGAGGTATGTGGCAAAGGATCTAGTGAAACTTGAGGGGGAATATGGAAAAGGAGAGTGGAGAGGACAAAGGTGAATTGTATGTTCATGATGTGTCTTATGTTGGTGTGGCACTGTTTTTGTTATAGTCACTAATAGGGAATGGAAAAAAGGAACTTTTGTACTTATTACTGTGACAGTGTCTCTTATTTTTTCACTTCTGTTTACAGATATACAGTGAAGAGTTAAAATAATTTCCTCTGTGTTGTACTGAAAAACACCTGATCTTAATTTTTTAATTAATCTAACCCTAACATGTAATGATACATGGGAAGAAGGAATTTTGCTACCTCTTAGTTCAGAGGTGTATCTCTCATTTTGTTGCTTCAAATAATCTTGGTATAGCTGTAGCTTCCAAGTCTCTAGAGACTCACAACTTACAATTAGTTAATCCATCAGCTGTGTTACACTCTCAGTTTACTTTGTTTGGGTGGGGTAATGGTTACAAATAAATAAACTATGTATGTACATTTTCACTGATTTAATATAATCACGACCGGTTTTGTCACATAGGCCAAATTGGTTATGATTAAAATAAATCAGATAAAGTATACATAGCTTATTTATTAGTGACAAAGAATTTCACAAAGTTGAGCATGATACAACTAATTTCATTAGGGGTAATGGTTGAAAGGGCAACGATGAGGAAGGGTTTTAATTATTGTCATTCTGGCTAAAAAGTCTTGTATATTGTTATGTTGTTTTTGTGTATTTTTAGTACCTCCTTGCTCCAATAGAGATAAAGGTGGATTACAGAAGGACATTGAAGATCTCTATGTTGCTGTTAAATCAAGTCATTCCAGTGAAATGAAAGTCAAAGAGGAAGAAGGTGCCTTCCATAATAGTCTTCTTCCAGTTCTTAGACCATATCAGATAGCAGCTGTTAATTGGATGCTTAGAAGAGAGCAGCAGAATGATGTTCCTTCAAGCAGTAATTCTGGTATTTCAAATTCCTTTCGATGTATTTAATTATAAGAGATAGCACCTCATTCAGTTCTTATTCCACTCAAGGTGCAGTTTAAATCACTTCATTGTTTTGGAAAAAAAATTGCTTTGCACAGATGCATGTACAGCCAATGTCTCGTGGTCTCATATTCTTCAAAAAAATGTGTTCAATGGAGTATTTTGTAACCTGCTGAATACAAAGAAAATGAAATATGTATTATAAAAAATGTTTTAGTAAACATAATGGGGGTACTTTGAGGTTTTTCAAAACTCGTAATTAATCCTCTGTTCATAAACTATTTTGAGAAACATGATTACACATACAGTAGAAACTCGATAATACGAAGTTTCGATTATATGAAGCAAAACTGTCGGTCCCGACCAAAAGCCTATACTAAATACATGGTGTTATTCAATAATACGAAGTTTCGAAAATACGAAATTTACAAACCATGACGAAAAAATATGTCAGCAATACTCTTTTTGCATACGCAGACACCTAGCAAATCAGCATTGACGAATGTGATGCATCAAGCGTGTGAAATGCGTGAATGATAGTGCATTTTGCCCTCCGGCACTCTTCTAACTGTTGGCAGCATTTCCATAATGTAAACAATCCCTTTGGTTAAAACTCACGAGTGGTGCCACATGTTATATTCACTGCCCAAGGTCCACAATGAACAGGTCATATCACGCACTTTTCTGATGTAACCTGCCATTTTGAGTCTCCTTTGCGGCAGGAATTCAAATTTTGCGTGCAAATAAATGGAGAACATTGGTACAAAGAACCACAATTTACTTTTTTTCACGATTTATAAAGTTTCAGGTAATCATATGTAATATGTAATAATGTAAGTGTTCTCTTTGCATCATGATTAATTTCCACGGAGTCACGCCTGAACTCGCAGAGTTAGTTAATTATCCATATTGATTTTATTTGCTACGAATCACGTTTTGTCGCGTCGCAACATCTTTAGGTAAAGTTAGGACTTGAGTTAATTCCACGAAGGTACACCTCAAAACGTTAACCTTATTTTGTTGTCGTGTTGCATACTTCACCGTGTTGACAATTATACAAGACCACATTGAGATAGAGAGTAAAGATTTTCATAGTTTTACCACAAAGTCGTGCCATCATCAGAAAATTAGTAGCAAGTCGGAGCAGGGAAAGAACATTTTTTATTTATTTATTTAACCCCTTCCCTGACGCATTTTTTTGAGGAAATGGTTCCAAAAAGGATCATATTTTTTTATTGCATTTTTTAATTATTTATATGTTATAATGATGGGAAAACAAGTTTATTTTGAGCATTGAGCTTTTATTTATTAATAATTTCAATTTAAACCCTTATTGTTATCAATTGTCTAAAGTGAGAGAGATTCACTTCTACCTCAGCTAGAACAAGTATTTAAGCCAAAATATCTGTATTTTTATTGAAAATTCTACAACCCTAACATATATCTAAATCGAAAAGTACAAATTTTAATTATGTTCAGATTTTTTTGTGTGGTAAGTCCTAAAACATGGTGAGAGACAGCGTTACAACCACAGAGTTACATCGCAATCTGGGCAAAAATATTTGCTTTCCCTTCGAATAATTTTCCCGTGCACATCTCGATTTCTAGTACATAAAAAGCACTTGCTTGTTGGGCTTTCCTTCTTATTAGTGGCTAGGATCAGCTCAGGAAAGTGCATTTCTAAGGGGCGGAGAGGGTGAGGTGTTGCGGGTGGCAAAAAATTGGGGATGTACTCCTCAATAATTTTTTTCGATGAGGTCAAGTCTATTATTCAAATATGACTTCCTTCCACCTGTTCAACATTTGGTAGATTTTTCAAATCTTATTCAGTTTTGGATTATTACGAATTTCTGCGGCATATTCCTCATTTTTGTGAAGTGTAAATTTTTGCAAATCGGCGAATGACATCGTTTCCCAAAAAACGGCGTACACAGAATCCACCGTGTGGTCCAAAAATGCTCTTTGTCAGGCTTTTATACAATGCTCTGCAGCATTATTAGCGCCAAGAAAACTCGTATTTCGGGAGCACTCCACGCCATTGTTCTCTGGAACCAGAGCGTTTTTCACGAAGACACTGATCAGCATACCAATTTGTCTCATCAGTAATTAGTTATATAAATTCATAGCCGAAGAACAGTTGAAAAAACTGGAGTACACCACCATCTTCATGAACTTGAATGATCATGAAGCTCTGAGATCATGAATGAACTCTTCATGAAGCACTTTCAAAATTGAACCTTGCAGGAGGGGGAGCTTCGCTACTTTTCATTTCTCTCCATTGGTCGTCTTCAATAGGCTCACCTTCGCACTCGGCATCTAATATGGTGTGCTCGGAGAAGCTCGGATTCAGATCCAAAAGTTTCTAAATTTTCTTTTTCCACCTCAACACCCTTTCACTCTCACTTTCTGTTGCAGAATGAATAAAGCAAAACAGTAAAAAAACACTGAGGTAACCAAAAATTGCTCTCGACCTCTAATCGCATAAAAACGGATTTCAGTGAAACGCTGATGGAGAAGGGACACTTGAATTGAATGCTCAGGAGGAGAGTGAAGTACTAACGTATGTCTCCGTTGAAAATTTAGGATAAATTGAAATGATTTTATGTCGACATCCTTTGATAAAGGTAAAAGAATTTCAGGGGTACATTAGGAATATCCACGGAGATATTGACATAAGCTTGTATACCATACCTTCCCGAAGAGGATAAGACAAATCGGTGAGATTTAGAGAGAAGGGAGGGGTACCGAGAAAGATGGAAATCAGGGGGAATAATAACAAAGGCGGAGTCTTCCTGCTCAAAGTCTTACTAAATGCACGTCTGAGGGAAAATATGCCTTTTCCTTATGTGCGTATTCTTCGCTTTCAAGGATTACCGCAAAACAAGCACATGAGGTCGTAAAGCAATGAGGATGAAGGCATTCTTTTCCACATAAGATCTTTCCCATTCATAAGGGTCCGCTGTCCCACTTGAGTGAAGAAATTATGGCTCTATTATGACAGGCACCAAGCAGGGTCGGAAAGCGACCGCACGCCCAACCATTTTTCTGGGGCTTCCCAGACGGACAATGCACTCTTGGCGGGGCGCCCCTTATCTATTGTCCCTTTTTTCTCGGGTGACCTTGGAAGAAAGAGAGCTGCAGCGAAGAACATGCTTGCAAGAGGAAACCTGAACGCAATGTAATGAACGGGAGAACAAGCCACTGCTACTTTTCTGAACATTTTTTGAACCACCAGTAATGCTGTCGAGAGATTTCTTCCGATTTTTCCCGAAAAATTGCATTTACGGGGGTTGGATATAAGATGACTATCATCGTCTAAATCTCAACCTCTAAAAGCCGTTTGTTGCATAAGTGGAAGCCACTAGAGACTGAAAGGTCTGAGAAATCACGAGTTTCACGTCAACACGGCAGATTTTATTTTACTACAACACCGCATTCGAAGGACAGGAAAGGAAGGCTAAGTATTTGAGAAATTTGCTGTAATAGGCATGCATAAGTTCAACGATTCTTTCTACTCCCACACAATGTATTACTAGAGCATGAATATATCTAGACTAATCATGCGAAAACACACTTCACTAGTCATAGCTTTATCCGAATATTCCTTTATCCTGTATTCGCTTTTTATATGGCTGGTTGCATAACACCCCCTGCCACACGTCCGTGGTGCAGTTTACGGGTAGGTAGGTACGTAATGTATTGTTTAGAAGCGATTGTAAGGGGTTATTTTTATTTTTCCTAATACATAGTATCACCGTTACGAGTGTATATCGCGCGACTGTTATTTTTGCATCCGGCCAGTCGCCGTGAATGTCGGAATCAATTATATTTAGCGTTTTGAACCCAAAAATAAAAAAAACAAATGCAATATTTTTGTAAATGTAATAACATTTGAATGCGGTATACATGCATTGATATTACGCCTAAATGTATGAATTCGATACCAGATAAATTTATCTAAAACAAGAGCAAATAATGCGCTAAATCTCACGTGTAATGGTCCCAATACCAAGGTAAAAATTACGAAAATTATGACGCAATTCCATACGCTAATGCAACGAAATAAGTCTCAATAACTGGCTAAAAATGAGCCAGTGTGTCCGCAAACGCCATCTGCTGCCTATATATAGAATTTCTACGAAGGGGACGAGATTATTCGTCTTCGGAAGCTAGGAAGTCGAAAGAGCGGCCTTGGACGAGTTAACTCGTCCCTGACGCGATTTGACACACCTGGTTAGGACGAGTTAACTCGTCCTTGTCAGGGAAGGGGTTAAGTGCAATTTGGTTGAAACCAATTGTGGAGTCCCACAGGGTTCTATATTGGGCCCACTTCTGTTCTTCATATTCATTAATGACCTTCCCACCCACTTACCCAATTGTGAAGTGATTTTGTATGCCGATGACACATCTACACTAACAAGGAGACATCGCGTAACTGATTTTCGGGATCCAAACGAGGCAATTATTTTCTGAAACTATAGAGAGAATGTGGGAAAAGTGTCATGGCTTTCTTCCACATAGGCCCGGGTTCGAGAGAAAAACGCTATTAAAGACTCTTCCTCCGTATAAATACCTTAAAGTTCGCATCTCTCTCAACAGTCCTCGTAGCCCAGTGGGTTGAGGCGCTGAGCCGTTCATCCTCATGTGGTGGATGGGGTTCGATCCCAGGTCGCGGCAATTAATTTTCTTTCAAATATTTTACGGAATTACTGTAAATTGCCCACTGTCGAAGACACTTCGGCCATAGGCCTCTTTAAAGAGTTCATCCACCTACAAGATGTGGATGGACCTCTTTCAGTCACCGAAAGTGACGTGAAGAGGGCCTTCTTTGGCAAGAAGAATTTCTCGGCTCCAGGTATGGATGCCGTGAATAACTTCTGGTGGAAGTAATTTACTTCCACCCACCAACACCTCGCCAGTATCTTCACGTCCTTTCTAAATGGTAGAGAACCAATTCCACCTTGGCTGTCTGAGGGATGCACGGTTCTGATACCTAAGAAGGGAGACTTGTCCAATCCAAAGAACTACCCCCCCATAACCTGCATTAACACTGTATATAAGGCATTCACCTTGATCTTGAGCGACCTTATCCTCCACCATATCCAGCCTGTGTGGGAGGAGGTGTACGAGCAGAGGGGATCAAAGCTGGGAATCGTGGGATGCAAGGACAACCTGCTCATTGATAGGTGCATATGCCAGGATGCCATCCGGCATAAGCGAAACTTATCAATGGCCTGGGTGGACTACAAGAAGGCTTTTGACACCACTTCGCATGATGTTTTGATCTTTATGCTTGTAATGCAAAAGACCTTCGCACTGCCCTGGACACCGTACTGGAATACAGTGAGGCTATATGAATGGAGTTTGGATCAGACAAGTGTGCATTCATCCACCTGGCGAGAGGAAGATGTTCGGAAATCAAGGAAGACGTCCAACTTGTTGACGGGAGCGTCATTCGTCACCTCGAAGACGTTGATAGCTATGAACACCTCAGCGTCCCCCAACGCCGAATGCAGGAGGTTGCAGCAGTGAAGGAAAGGCTCACCACAAAATACAGGGAGACTCTCAGGAACCTCTGGAGTTCTGAGCTGTCTGGCAAGAACAAGGTTCTTGCCACGAACATGTTCGCTGTTTCTACACTGTTGTATATCTTCGGATGCATGAAGTGGAACATCAACGAGTTGCAGAACCTCGATAGAGAAACAAGGAAGATGATGACCATCTATAGAAGTCTTCATCCAAAATCTTCCGTCACCAGATCTCCCTCGCAATGTAGGTGGTAGAAGACTATTGAGTATGGAGTGTCTCCACAACACAGTTGTCCTGGGTACAGCTTGCCGATTGTTGAAAAGCAGGGAACCCCTGCTCAATCTCGTGAGAAAGCATGAGAGTGTGGGAGCAGGGGCGTTTCTATTCCAGGTGGCTTCAATGACACGACCATCTTGTCATTGAAGGCAGACATCCTCAAGCTCGAAATAACAAATGCCGAGCAGAAGGCATTGCTCAAGGTGCATACCGATAAGCCCATGCATGGATGTTTCTACCGAAACATCGAAAAGTATTGGTTATCGATGGAGCTGACATTTGCCTTTCTACGGTCCGCAGGTCTGAAGTCAGAGACAGAGGGTTTTGTACTCGCGTGCAAGGATGGTGTCATAAACACACTTGTGTGCCGCTGCATTATATTCAAGGCGGAGGTCGCGGACACGAGATGCAGGGTGTGCCGAGCCCAGTCGGAGACTTTGGGTCACCTCCTCTCCAGCTGTAGTTATTACGCCAGGTCAGCATATTTAGCTCGGCACAACGTGGTCCTGTGGGTGCTATACTTTCACCTTCGACACCATTATGGAATCAACGAAACACCTGTGCTGCCCTATGCTCCTGCAGATATCGAGTCCGTCGTTGAGAACGATAAATGCACCATTTGGTGGAATTACTCCTTGTCCACCACCAGGCAGTTGGTGGCGACCAAGCCTGATATCGTTCTCCTTGACCACCTCACATGCTCCATGTTTGTGATCGAGTTTTCGGCTCCGGCTGAAACTAACATGGGTGTGAAGGAGGTGGAAAAACGGACGAAATATCAAGACCTGCTTTTCGAACTTCGACAGATGTAACCCAGACACTCTGTAAAACTAGTGGTCCTCATCGTAGGTGTGCTTGGTGGAGTCAAGGGCTCGCTGCTTAATAACATCAAGTGCATTCCGTCCTGCGTGGCACAGGCAGAATCACTAGTTGCACGCATGCAGAAGGCCATCATCCTGGGGTCACTCCGTCTACTGCATACGCATGACCCAACTGCAGCATAGCAACTCATCCGATGGGCGTCGGACGTGGCAACGATTACTACCCAACCCCTCTCGAGTCTCCGGCCATTATGACGCCAATGATACCTGATGCTTGCCGGGGTCTCGGAGGGAAGTGTTACAACTGTAACAATTAATAATAACACTTTATTCAACATTAAATTCAATTCAGTGTAATAGTCTTCGTCAATAAATGCTAAATCTAAAAAATACAATTCAGAGTATTGCTCTCCAGAAAATCATTTAGTGAGCAGAATGCTTGACTCAATATCCACGAGCAAAGAGCATGTTTAAACTTTGGTAATGTACAATCTCTGGCCTCTTGGGGTAAGTGGTTAAAAAGGCAAAGTTTAACATAGTCAAAAGAATTTGTAGTTGTTGACAGCCTACATTGAGGCCGTATCAAATTATTTTTAAACCTTGTATTATGATGGTGGACATCAGCACCAGTTTTATGGCAGTCAGGGTTCACTTTTACATTAATTAGACATTTAAATATATATTGTCCATACAATGTCATAATCCCTAGCTCCTTAAATAATGGTTTACAACGTTCCCTTGCATTCGAATTGGTAATAATCGTAATGGCTCTTTTCTGTAAAATAAATAACTCTTTTGCGGAGGAAGAATGAACCCAAACGTCAGTGCCATAGTTTAGGTGGCAATGAAAAATGGTCGATGATATTCAGTGGGTTGAGTCTTTTCAGTTTTCTCAGCATGTGTATGGCTTTTGACAACTTAACAGTTGTAAAGGATGTATGACAATCCCATAGTAGTCTGCAGTCAAGGTCAAAGCCTAGTAGCTTTAAATTTCTGGTGTGGTACAAAGTAGAATACCATCTGTTGGGTTTTATTTGTGTTGAGGGCAAGCCCATTAGCTGAGAGCAATTCTTCAGCCACTGAGAGGATAACGTCTGACAGGGTGGTGATTGTCAGGGAAAACTGGGAAAACCTGGAATTGTCAGGGAATTTAGAATTACTGGAAAAGTCAGGGAATTGCCAGGGAACTCTCGTAATAGTCAGGGAGAAACTGAGATAGGAAATTCTTGTTATTTTTCTACCATTACGTTTATCGGCCAGTTATTCCTGCCATTTTTTCACCAAAATATTCCACCAACTAAAACTAATGTCCATCGCTGACGTGCATGGAATAAGCCCCATCAATTCGTGGGACAATCAGTGGTGAATCTTATCAGTTGTGAATCAGACGTACAATTTATCCCTTTTGTATATCCGTATTGCGATATTTGCCTAGTAGTGTTAAAATTCATGATCACAATGTATTACGCTCATCACAAGGAATCCGAGGCTATGTTGTTAAAAAAATTTTATCTCGTGTTTTAACTTCCGAGACTCAGGTCGAGAGGTCGGAGCACACTAGCTCGTTGTAAATAATAGCTTTTAGTGTTAAATACGAGACGATGATTACTAAAATGGTAACACAAGTATGATCTCACGTTTAAAAAAGTCTTAGGCATGATCATCTTCGATTCTCATACCCCCCTTCCTGAGACAGTAAGATGAGCCCTCCTCCCATCCCCACCTTTTACGCACTACGTAATTATTAAATGGCCCCCTTAAGCTCCCTCTCAAAGCAATTAAGTCATGTCATAAACCACCTCAAATATGATATTCCTGAACATGATGCTACCGTTGCTAATTGTCTCCTGTTGTCCTCACTCTTAGTGGCTTACATGTTTTAACCAAATATTTTTACATTTTTTTGTTCCCTGATTCACGTTAATCAAATTGTTATTTGCTTCTGAAGGTCACTCGCGCCATCTTATTTTGATCTAGTCCAACAACTTTGCTTTGGTTTGTATTTTTCGCGCACCTTAGTGATACCTGTGCCGGAGTCCACCAGTAAATTGGTCATTAACTTTCCCATCGATGCCTTTTCAGTAATCCTCAACTTCCCAGAACTACCACGACGTGCTACCTCTTTCTTGAAGAATTAGACATTGTCAATTTTTATTTTTACGGATGGAAACATATATGGCCATGGAAATTAGATACACGGCCACGGAAGGAATATAGCTCGCTCGCCTAGGTCGCCCCAACGCAACGCTCGCAATGGTTTAGGGGACTCACCATAATGCAAAACTGTTGTATACGTAATTCAGTAACCTGCTGTAGGAAAACCTTGTGTGTAGGGAAATGTTGTAATTTTGTAGTCAATAAAACGGCCTCTGCGACGGAGCACAGTGGTCGGAAATCGAAATAAGCCGGACAAAATCCAAATTTACTTTTTTATAGATAAAGACTTGAAACGTGGCATTTATACTCACAAAGAATTACTTATTATGAAATAGTAAGTTATTTATCTTAGGTCCTTCCCATTACTTGTATACGGAGGCTCAAACATGACCAACATTCCAAAATAATACCCGTTTTGATTTTTCTTCGAAAATCTTAAAAGTTAAGCAGATAGTATAGTTGTTGAAGGATTTTAATGAAATAAAAAACAATACCATTTGTGATAATGGTACCTTTCCTGTCCTATGCATAACTTTAAGAGATTATGGTCGATACTTGGGTGCTGTTATGACACTAAATGGCAGACGTTTTTTTCAGGCAAAATTGCACATGAAGTAGTCATTTTAATTAGTTTCACGAATATTTGCACCGAGATATTTGTACAGTTTTAATTGAAGACTTCTTAAGATTATTCTGAAAAAATCTTCGTAAAATGTCAGCATCTTTGGGGTCGCGGGTGGGGGTGAGATAGTAGTGTCCTTCGCCTTGCCAGAGCACTTGGGGGTATGAATGAACCCTCCTTGGTGTGTTTTTCCATAAGGATGTACTTTGTAGCTTTTAATGTATTGATTTCAGCTGTTTACATTTTCTGAGTTTTGACAAAAATTTAATTCTGCAGAAATAAAATATTGCAATAATAGGTGACCTTTTGGCGATCGGTCAGGGAAATTGGTGAATCTATCGGGGAAAAGTCAGGGAATTTAAAAATTGGATATCAGTAGCCACCCTGTCTGAAGAATTAGTGGAGTCGTTAAGATCATGTATGAGAGTAGTGTCTTCAGTATATAATACTGAAACGCAAGGTAAATGGTGTGGGAGATCATTTATTAGAACTAAAAATAGAAGAGGACCAAGGACTGATCCTTGAGGTACACCATGTATTATGTTAAGAGGGGCTGATGGTGTAATATTTATTTGAACGCATTGTGAGCAATTTGTTAAATAGGACTCTATGAGTTTTAGTTCGGAATTATTGATGCCATAATATTGTAATTTTTTAAGGAGTAGTGGGTGGGAAACCCAATCAAAAACTTTAGAAAGGTCACATGCTGTCAGTACGAGGGAGGATCTATTTTCAAAAGCATCCAATATTTTATCGACCACATATTTAACGGCAGAAGATGTAGAGTGGCCTTGACGAAATCCAAATTGAGAGGGTGTAAATAGGTTGTTAGTTTGAAAGTGACTGTAGAGCTGACTTTTAATGACTTTCTCAATTACCTTACCAAAAACAGGAATGATGGAAATTGGGTGGTAATTTGAGGGTGAAGTTGTATTACCTTTTTTATGTATAGGGATTATTTTAGATGTCTTGAGTTCTTTTGGGAAGGAGCCTGACTGAAAGTAAGTGTTGCATATTATTGCAAGGGGTTCACTTAGTGCATCTGCTAATTGTATAATAAGATTGGTAGATAATCCGTAAATGTCAGTGCAGTTGGATTTTTGGAGACTGTTGATAGTTGTATAAATGACAGTGGGAGTAACCCACTGCCATTTGAATGCAGGTGCTGTTTCAGTGAATTTACTAAGAAGATCAGTGGCATCAGCAGATGGGCTATTTATAGAGGAGATGATGAGTTTGATTGAGTCGATGAGATGCTTGTTTAGGCTTTCGGAGTTCTAAGGGAGTTCAGAATTAAGACGTAAAGAGCCAGTTTCAGTATTAATAACTTTCCAGGCTGCCTTTATTTTATTGTCAGCATTTTTAATTAGAGTACCATTAGCCATAATTTTAGATTGATTTATTTTGTTAATATACTCCTTCTTATGAAGAAGCCAGACCTTTTTGTCCTCATTGTAGACAGAGTGATTACATTTGGAGTGGAACTGGATTACTCCAGATTGTAAATTGGATAATTCCTTAGTGAACCACTTATTACCAGGCTTTTTACCTTTAGTTTTAAGTATTAATTTTTTGGGGAAGCAGTATTCAAAGAGCAATATGAAGTTTTCAAAAAAACAAGTGAAATTATCATTGCCATCTTGATATTGAAGGAGAGAAAACCAGGTGTCAGTGGACGGTAGAGATTTTAAATTTTCACCGCCGATCTGTGAAATATGCTGAGTAAAAGTGGGATGATGGGTATTATAAGTGAGCTTGGATTCCTACAAGTTACCTACAACGTTTAAATAAGTTACCTACAGACTTTAAATGTATGTCCTCTGTGTCTTCTTTTAAATTAAAATCTAAAAGAACTACTGCTTAATAAATGTTATTATAGTACTGATGAGTTTTTTTCGGACAATATTGTAAATCTATTGTGAAAGGTTATTACATAGAAATGTTTCTGAATATGTTCTATGTCAACAACGACCAACAGAACAATAAAGCTATGTATTATTATAAAACATTATTCACATACAGCAGTAGCGGCAATTTACAGTGAAACATTTAACAATAAACATGAAAGAGGACAAAAATACAATAACAACGTAAAAATCAACAACGCAGAGCCCAACATGGAAAGGGGAAATATTTCATTTGTTGACAGGTGGGATATAACTTGGGTGGTGAAATGGTTACATGATAAATAAAATAGATCGGCAGTGTGAGGGAGTGGATTAATAAGGGAGGAAAGGCGAAATAAAGGTGAGCGCTGGGTGAGTGATATCCTAGGAATAGGCAGGTGGAGTAGTGAATGCGTGCGGGTGGATCGACTTGGTATCCTAAAGTTGAAGAAAGAAAGCAGTTCAGGGCAGTCAATGGTCGAGTTAAGGGTATTGTGGAGGAGTTTTAAATCAGTTTTAAGTCGGTGGTTTTGGAGGTTATAAATGGAAAGAGATGACAGAATAGCATTTGAGGACATAATGCGGAAGTATGGGACTCTGTGCTTGACTATTTTGGCAAAGAAGTGGGGGATGCAATCACGGGATTTTAGATTAGTCGGGGCTGATATGGACCACATTGGGGAGCAATATGATACTATGGGAAGGACAATTGTTGAGAAGTAGGAATGGAGTGCTCTGAGATCCTTAATTTCTGTGAAGCGGTATAGAAGGCCTAGTAGGGACATTGCTTTACTTTTTACAATCTGAATGTAGTCAGAGTAATTTAGTTTTTGGTTGGTTATAACGCCTAGGTCTTTCATAGCTGTCACTCTGTTTAAGGGAGTTGAATTAATGGTGTAATTGAATGTCAGGGGTTTTGTTTTCAGAGCAAGAGTCATGATGCTGAATTTTCCTGGGTTTAGGTTAAGTTTCCAGGTATCACACCACAGGGAAGTTTGATTTAAGGCAAGTTGAAGATTAATACAGTCAGAAGTGTTATTAATTTGCTTGTAAATCTTGCAATCATCAGCATAGAGAAGGGCATGGACTTTGGAGGAAAGGAGTTGAGAAGGAAGATCACATATAAATAAATTGAAAAGATATGGCCTAAGGACACTGCCCTGGGGAACTCAAGACGTCACAGGAGACCAAGAGGAAGAAGCACCAAAATAACTAATTAATGAAATGTAAAACATTAGGTATGGAACATCTCGGTGATGTCCATTTGAGATTTTATCTTTCACACTTTTCATGTGGATAAAAAGTTCCTGAAATCATAGAGTGATTCAATAATCACATTACATCTACGAAGTCTTTGCATGAGATTCCATTTTATGAGAGTCTATTTATAGACTCCGTGGTTTAAGCTTATCAAAGTCTGTAAATAAGGATGTTATTAGATGAAATGATGTTTAACTTATCTCTCAACACCCACCGTGCAAAATGACGGCGAAAAGATTAGGCATAGTAAGATAAAAAATAATTATTTTATTTCGTACTCGAGTAATTTTTTGTGGAACAGAACTCTTAAGCACAAATCATCAAAGTGAAAAAATACTTGGGAATGGGTTAATGATTCGTTCACGTATTTCAATGAGCGATGAATCATCGCTAAGAACTGGACAGGCGAATTGCCATCATTGAAAGCAAAGGCATTTCCTGGGAGGGAGGTAAATCGTTATCCTTGTAAACTAAAGGATTGATATAGATAACTGTTAATGGCAGTACCATTTTCTTCGGTATCATTCTCCACGACCTCCACGTTATTACTCCAGCTGACAAAAAAATCTTGCTCTTTAGAACTGAAAGCTTAGTATATCACGAACTGACGGCGATATGGAAAATATGCCGAATCATGCCCCATTTGTCGTCAATCAATTACCCTGATCCCCTGAATCACTGCTCTGCATTTGCATGACTTGGGCTTCTGCGGGTGTTTTATATTTGCCTAGTTTTCATCAGTAATACAATTGGTTGAAAATGTCCAATTTTTCAAAAAATAGAAAGTGCGTCTAGAAGCTGAAGATTATTGAAAGGACATCCAAGGGAGACCCAGTGGGTAATATAGCGACGGGCTCTGGTGTTGGCATCTCCACAGTGCACGATATAATGAAAAACCAAGCCAAGTTATTGGACTATGCTTCCAAATCGGAAGAATTCATCGGTAAGCATGCCACTGCAAGCTTAGAGGAGGTAAGCATCATCTGGGGGGTTATTTTGTAATCTCACCTTTTTAATGACTCTTTGCGGGAAGGCGAGAGATCCGTTTTGCTCTCTTAAAGATCGGCTCATGATTGGTCAAGGTCCGATGGTGGCTCCATTTCACGTTCCTAACGACAGGTGAGATGGAACTAATGAAATGGGGAGCCAAATGAAATGGATCAAGAGTCGAAAGATACGGATCAAGAGTCGAAACAGCGGATGAATCAAATAAATAGACTGGCAGTTCACCACTTGAGAGCGGAAGATAGTTACGCCGCCTGGGTGGCGGAGTTGAACTACGAAAAATGACGTAATTTTACACATTTTATGATTACAGAGAGGGCTGAGTAAGCAGGGAGATAGGGGACTCGAGATCTCCCGAGGGAAGACTATAAATTTCTGCAGACCAGAAACGTGATGAGTTGGCTATAGCTTGGGGTGGAGGGATCGGACTTATAGATACATGCAGGTGGTCGGAAAATCCAGGTGACTCCAGCCCATGTGTTTATTGCACACGCCCGTGTTTGCGCCCACCTGGGTGGCGTAGATGCCCGTGCATGCCTGTTTGCAAGGGTCACCCATCCTCCAGCCGGGCGCTTGCCTCACGCACTGTACTTGTGAGAGAAGGGAAGGGGTATCCTTTCGGAAAAAGGTCTGCATAGTTGGCCTCAGGAAAACAGTGGTTTCTGCAATATAGAAGACCATCACTCGTCCACCCACTGAAGGATCGGCTCTATGGGTGGTGCATGCCCCTTCCCCTTTTGCCCTTTCCACAGCTTGGAAGGGGGAGAGGGAAGAGAGTCTCTCTCTCGCACACAGCCGAGTGAGGGTAGTTCGCATTTGCCAACCGCCTGCAGGTCTCTACTTACTCCCAGGAGCTGTCGTTGTTCAAGTTTGCATCAGCTACCTTGACATGAGTCTCAGAAGTTAAATTATGTCATTTTGCCAATCTCGGATTCTTCGCAATGAGTGTAACACGTTGCGATCATAAAT
This sequence comes from Pyrrhosoma nymphula, assembly GCA_963573305.1. Taxonomy (NCBI): domain Eukaryota; kingdom Metazoa; phylum Arthropoda; class Insecta; order Odonata; family Coenagrionidae; genus Pyrrhosoma; species Pyrrhosoma nymphula. The sequence goes on along the minus strand of OY754333.1, from coordinate 95,052,283 downwards.
TTAAATTCTTACTCGCCGACTTAAAATATTTGCATAGAGAAACTATGAGGTGATAGTTATTTTATGATCTTTTATAAGTTCAAGTTTATGATAAAAAGGCATTGTTTTAAGAATGTTTGGACTAATAAGGACCAAATATGGTTTTTAAATGTTGCCAAAGACCACAAAAGTAAGGGGGGAAAAATAACAATTTTTTCGCGATTTCTTTAAAAGGCTCGATGTTATGAAACTCGTTAATACGAAGTGCCGATTTTTCGGTCCCGCTGACTTTGTATTATCGAGTTTTTACTGTATCATTATTTTTTTTCCATAGTGAAAACCCCTATATTTCTGAGGTATTGCTCAGTGTTGATTTTGTGTGTATAATGCTTTGAAGGTATTGCAGCTTCCATGATCATGCCAAAAGTGTCACAATCTAACAATGCTCTTGCTCATAGAAGTATCATGGAAGGCCAAGTAGATATGCACTATCAGTCTATCTATTCACCCAGAGAAGTTTTTGCAGTAAAAGAATTTAATTCATGAAGAAGTTTTAGAAATTAAGATGAGATGAAAAGCAATGGAAAAAGCTTTTATTCTGTGAAAATATACTGTGGTAAAAATTGGTCTGGCAAACATGTTGGGATGAAAAAATAGGACTTTTTATGTAAAAGTTTTGCTCTTTTTATTGTTAGAGGTAGTTAGTCTTCAAATTAAGTTAGGTATGGAGGTATATGTAAGTGAAGTTCCATCTGCTTCTTGTATAGAAGGCAGCTACTTCTTCATGCAATGTTTCTTCAGCTAATTTAACTTCCCGCCTCCCTTTATCCCATCTATAAAGCCTTCTCTCTTTCTCCCCTTCCCTGCTTACCCATTATCTCCCCCTCTATCATGACCTTCAGCACCCTCTTGCGCCTTATTATTTGCTCCATCAACTCACGCTACCTACTCCTCCTCCATCACCACGAGCCCCTTTCTCCTTTCAGGATTTCTTTCTTCAGCTCAGCATGCGTCCTACCTCCCCTTCATCCCACCTGGGAAACTCATCCTTTTTCTCCCCCTTTTTATTCAACCAGTATCCTCCTCCTTATTACTGCCTTTAGAAATCCATCATCCCTGATTCCCTACTTGAAAATTTTATTACACATACCTCATCTATATTCCATTCTGATTTCATTTCATACTATCCAAATGAATACTGATGCTGGAAAGTTACTAAAATGAAGACTTGCATTAGCTTGAAAAGAGATCCCCTATTTATCATACTTTATCAACTAGCAAAGTTGCTATTTCTGTAACACCAAGAAAAGACAACTTCCACAGGTTTTATTTTACTATTGAGGCAGTGGGTTGTGGCAGCGTTCAAGTTTTAAAGTAAGACAGTTTCACCAGTAGGACATCTGGCAAAACTGTTGTACTTTAAAACTTGAACGCGGCCGTAACCAGGAAGATGCCTGCCTCAACATTGCATCGCCGCAGAAACCTGAGACTGAGCTTTATTTTACCAATACCAGATTTAGTCGATTAGTCAGCATCATCTACTGACCTGTTAACTATATGACAAAACCTGGTGGTAGTAAAATAAAACCTGTGGAAGTTACAAAGTTTTTTCATGGTATCATGTCATGAAATTTCACAAAGTTGATCCGGAAACCATTTTATGTAGCTATTTCTGTTGGCTACCTTGGCTCTGGTTGCTGGGCTATTTGTAAATTTTATGTAAAAATGTAAAACTTTGTATTTATTGCAGAAGAAATGGATCCAGTGTTTTCCAAGGTTAAAACATTCGATGGGAAAGACCTGTACTACAACCCCTACAATGGAACCTTTGAATGGGAATTTCCAAAAGCAAGACCAATCCCCACTGGGGGAGTTTTGGCGGATGAAATGGGTTTAGGAAAGACAGTCGAAGTTCTTGCTTGTATTTTGAGCAACCCTAGGAATGAATTGCCAGCTATAGAAACGCTTGAACCCATACAGGTGGATGTAAGCTCTATTTTTTGTTTTTAAAGGTATATTGTGTTAAATATCCTATTGTTGATATCATATTTCATGGTCCATTAATAACACTTTTTCTCTTTGGAAATGTGACCTCAAATCAGCATGCATATTATGGGCCGAGTGTAATCCAATGTTGTCATTCATCTTATTTTGCATTACTATTGGAGGTTCCCATCTCTCTATGCTCCCTGCAGACTGTGTTTTAGTGCAAGCTATAGGTGCTCTTTCCATCATACATTTTTTTTTTATTCTTGGACTCATTTGGTTATGAGAATCTATTCAAATCCATATTTGAAGTTAATACAGCTCCTGAGAGGGAATTTTAATGCTATTTGTTGGGAAAAATGTAAAATTAAAAATCAAAGGTGCGTAGTCACATTATTCCTTATCAGCAAATAAATGAGAACTGGTTACGCCAGAATATTTGTTACTTTTTATTGATAACATTAAGTAGATATTGTTTGTGCATTAATCCATCGCTGCTAGAAAAATTTCCCCAAATTCTTCACGAGACTAGGATGTGTGGATTCAAGCCTGAAAATACAGGAAAATCAAGGGATCTGGTTTTGAATTGTAATCCAGGTGATTGATTTTAATTCTCTTCAAAATCCACTTATGTCAGATTTATCTGTGCACCCGGCGAGAACAAAGAAACATACAAATGTATTTGTGTTTGGAATTCTCTCTCAAAATACTTGAATAAAGTTGCTTATTTAGTTTAGTTAATAATGCAACTTTCTTCGTACATATTGTAAAAATTAACTACTTACTAATTCTAATATTTTCTTTCCAAATATTACTTAATAAACCACTATGCATCGTACGAGCTGATGCCTCATAGGGGCATGGAAATACGGTGAATAGAAAGGAAACTTAAGGTAGTGAAATAATTTTGTTGCCATGTAAAAATACATTCATATTTTTCCTTTTATTTATTCCACTCATTCAAACAGTGCTCGGTGGTGTAAAATACTTATCTGTTCTATGCGTTTGTTAGAAGCAACTTTGAGCATTTTGTGTCTAAAATTCCATCCATCAAATGAAACGTTAGACTGTGGTTCATTTGTTGCCTTTTGTCAAGAGTAAGCTAATGCCCATGCTGTGTTTCTCTCCACCCTTGTCGAACAACTGGTTTATAAGGGTGGCGTGTCTGTTTACACCCTTATCCTCGTACGTCAGCTGCAGCTTGTCCCACATACCCTTGGCTGTTTTGCACTCCATGACTTCCATTTTTGGTCCCTGATCCAGCATCAGATATATTTTTGCTCTTGCTCGCTGAGACTGCTTTTTGTTGTGTGCTGTCGCATCCTTGGTCACTTCAATCTCCAAGTAATCCCAAAGATCTTTGTGGAGCAAGTACATTTCCACGTCCAATTTCCACTGTTCATAGTTAGCCGATCCTCGCAATTTTTCTATTTGAGGCAGTGAACCTCCATACGTAATGTTATTGACGACGTTTGATTCCATTTCGCTATATTTGACATCCACACCCTAGGCACAAATCACTGTGAGGTTAGCTCACAAACGTATAGTCCGAAGTTAGTTAAATGAACATAACGATCACAAACTGATTGTATACCGATCACGCACTCCTATTTCCACATCCTGGGCCCATAACCTCTGGTTAGTTAGCGTAGTGGTGATGGTATAGGATTACAGATCAGTGAAATAAAGACACATGTTACATGCTTAGCGTGGTCCAGAAGTGAGACAGTGTTTTATTATATCGAAGAAACAAAAGAAGAAACATGCATAGAACATAAACAAAAGGTACTGCCATCCCAAAACCACAACAGTGTTACCAACCCAAATAAATGGCAAGACTGTCAACACAGCAACTAAATTACATATACAAAATAGACCACAGTATTTAAAAGAGATTTAAATCACCACTTGTGTTATAAAACTGAAATTGACTAGTATTAGGTTTGTAGAACATTACAAAGCTAAAATATAAAAAAAATTATGGTGGGGAATTGTGTTCACGATGAATAAACAAACTCTAAACTTATTGTCGCTATAGGTGATGCTGGCACTTTTGGGACAGTTTTCGAGATTCGCCTATAGCAACACTGGCACTTTAAGGGTTAAATTCACCTACCATCAACTTTTTCAGAAATTCCAAGGCTAATGGTGCAAAATAACTGAGAAAAATAGGCAATAATGCATTAAAATCAGTCATATCAGCTAATAAAGTCTCAATTGTAACAATTTATGAAAGGTTTTTATTATTTTATTAATCTGTCTTCATGGTGATGTTGTAACAGTCGTATAGAACCTCTGTAAAGACCTTATGCAACCTGCAATAAAATGGCGTCTCATATTTTTTTACCTCGTGAAAACAACTTAGGTTACAATTGAAAAAAGACAAATAACTTTGCACGTTTATTCAACATTAGTTCCAAGAGTTTGGAAACATTTTACTATATTTTTAATTTCCATCTTGACTATGTCATTACAGCCCAATTAGTGTGTGGAAAAGTTATTATGCAACTCGCAATGCAATAGTGTAGTGAAATTTTTCCATGGATTAAATCTAAAGTATGTACATTGAAATAAGACAACCAATATTATTTACTATTTAAATCTGATTAAATATAGGAAATTCATGATATTTGAGATTTATAGTTTCATTAACACATTCAACCTGGAATATTTCTAGTGTGCAATCACGAGAAACGGAAGGTGCTTTCTGCCATATTAATTTGGCCAGTCACTTATATACAGTGAAACCTCTACCTAACGAACTCCCGATAAACGAAGAACTCCGATGAACGAACAAATGCTATTGGTCCCGCCAAATTCCTATTTAAATGCATTGGTAAATACCTCTAATGAACGAACTCCTGCTCTACGAAAACTCCCGATAAACGAAATGAAAGATTAGCCCTGTATTATAATATTTACCTCTTCTAAACGTATTTTCAAAAAAAAAGGCTAATTTTGAATATTTTGCGAGGTTTTTGCCGTTTTTGCTGCTTTGAAAGTGACTAGGACCAATCAGAGACTCCGTACAAACAAGCCAATCAGAAAGGTCCTTGTTTTTCCAGTTAATTGCATTTCCGGTATTTTGCGTCAGTGCTACCGGCGTGGTTAGTGATTTGGCCGGCGTTCTTGAGTTTTACTGCGGTTCATCATCTTGAGTTTATATTTTCAATCTTTCCGAGTGAAAACTGGTTGCTCTCGAGTGTTACTGCGGTTCAATTTCGTCAGATTGGGATGCAGAATTGGGACTGTCCAAGTGTTAAAAATATTTTTGGTTGGTAATGAAAAGAATGGAACTTTTAGGTTGGCAGCGCAAGTCACGCGAAGTGATTTTCATTTCTTTTTTTGTGAACTGGATTGTAATTTGAAATTGTGACAAAAGTGTTGTACCAAAATGACCTGGTCACGTGAATAAAACGAGTGAAGCCTGGTTTTTCCGTAAGTGTCAATTATTACGTCTGGTTTTCTACTTATTTTCAAGGTAAGTTCGTAATTTATTCTCCACGCGTTTGCAAAAATTGTTATCCATTCTGGATTTAAAAAATGTCAAATGTTGACTTTCATATCGCGGGCTCGAAAATTTATTTACTATAGGTATTTGAAACACATCTACTGCAATGAAATCTCGTTCAGTGGTCATTTACGTTGTGCGCATTCCAAAATATTTTTATTGCTGTAATAACATGCATTTTAAAGCATTTTTTTTGAATTAGAACGTTTCAAATGTGATAATTGTTTTTTTCGCTCGCCGCCATCTTGAAAATAATTCTCGAAAAAAAGTAGCTGGCGGAACGAAAACCAAAATATATCGTGCTGTATTTACAGAGCAGTTCTCAAAAACCTTGAATGCACCGCGGATGTGACCGTGTTAAGTTGAAAGTGGCGGCATAAGAAACTACTATCATTAATTCTAGCGTGTTTGTGATGCATTGGGCGGGAGGTTAAGGCCAGGTTACGATTGGCGTCAACGCCTACTTCACCCTCGAGCTGAATACACAGGTTCCAACCCACTACTACAATTATCACAGCAATTACGAGTTGATAATACTCGTACTCGTCCATGTTCTCGCTCTGTTGTACATAGTAAACAAATTAACACATGTTGGCGATCGGCTGCATGTAAACATCTGCATCCAAGCAAAGATGAATGAAGGCGACCAATGGTTACCGACGCACATTCTAGCTGACGGCGATCGTAACAGGATGGCGTCAACGCGAAAACAATTCATGGTTAAAGTTTGACGTTCATGCCAATTATAAATCGGCCTTTAGAAATCGCAGTAAATGGTATAATTAGCAGGACTTGCTGAAATACCTGTTCGTTGTTATTCCACGGTTTTTTATAAGGCATGGGAGCAGTAAGTATAAAATTATGCGATCCTCTGTGGAAATGTTACCTTTAATTGAGTTCTGCAAACCACATTCCCTGAAATTCAAGGTACATACATACGAGAAGTGGATTATTTACGTTGCCCCTGGAGTGATGCAACGTGCAAAACACCTCCGACGAACGAACTCCCGATGAACGAACTGGAAATTTTTCGGTCCCTTGAATTTCGCTAAGTAGAGGTTATACTGTATTATTTAAAATTAGTTAAAAAATGTTTTAATAACAAAACTCGCTTATTTATTTAAGACGTGAATTCGCTCCTTAGCTTTCATAGCAAAGGCGTAAAGGTCAGTAATCAGTAATCGGTCAGTAGGTAACAGATGCGAATGCGCGTCCTTCGGTATCTTGGCAACGCATATGGGACGCGCATTCGCATCCGTCGGGTTGAACGTGTTAAGGCATGATGAGTGCATGTGCTTAATAGGGGTAAAAATGAAAAATAAATGATATAAGAAGGACTTGATGAAACAAATAATCTTCGTCATTAAAGAAGTATAATTCAGGATATTCAGCATTCATCAATTTGTATTAACAAACTCCATCAATGTTAGAGCTTGATTCATATAAGGGTTGTGTTACAAGTGGCATGACAAAGAATACCAGTGCATAGTGTCCTTTGTAGTAATATTAACAAATGCCATCTATGTTAGAGCTTGATTCATTTAAGGGAATGTTATAGATGGTATAAAAAAGAAAGCCAGTGCATAGTATGCTTTATAGTGAAGTTCAGTGTGGTGATAAATAGAAAATATTTGGGTCCCATCGTTATCACTATAAAAAGACTGCTTTAAACTTCTGGAAAAATGCATGTACCTTATGATGATGTACAATGTTGTGACCTAGATCGTGTGTTCAATACATTTATGTGGTATTACAGTAAAACCCCCATACAACGAACTTCTTGGGACCGAAATCATGACTTCAATGTAGGGGTTTTTCGATGTATGGAGGTGGTGTGCGGGTTGCGTCTCCACAGGGGCATCCAAGTGTTCCGTGTGCTTTACGATGCAAGTCGAGTAAATATCTCAATATTGCTTTATTCACCATTAAAACCAATTCACCAAGAGTGATGATAAACAATTTTATTGTTTACCATCAAATACCATGGCTATCACCGCGTTATTTTCAATCTGCTACGCCTCATCGCTTACTTTAGTTACGGTCTGAAAGTAAAGGAGCGCCAAAATTAATGCCTAAGGATTACGTATTTTGAAGTGCTCCATAATTTTTCTGAGTATTTAGTCGATATTATTCTTAGAGTGCAATAATTTAAGTCAATATCAATTGGCAGTTTTATGCAGCAATTTTGCTTGAAATAGCACATATTGCCATTTAGACTTCCGAAATAAAACGCACTGTTGGAATCCCATTGAAATACCGGTAAATATCTATGTTCGTGACCAGAATATACTAGATATCGATAAACGACGATGGAATTTAGGTGGGGCGAGTTAGTTACCACGAGTAAAAACGTGGCAGTCGGCAATGCATTGAGGTCACAATGGCAATCTCAGATGATAATGCATTGACGATGCCGTTAACGCGTGAAAGAGGCGCACCCTTCTTTTTATGCATCGAAGTTGAAGAAAAAATTTTGGGGCTTTTTTTCTCCTATTGCGAGGTGTTGCGGGCCTAACTTCGAATTTTCGGCCATTATCAAAGCCGCTAGCGATATTCTCTTATAATTTACGCGGCATTTTTCTTAGGCATGTATGGACCTCGGAGGCAAGTATTCACTTGTAGCCTTAGCCCTACAATGCTTGCATTGTTTATTGTCCTTTGGAATGAGTGGAGTAATTGATATTCATTAAAACAAAACAAAGCCGACCTCACTACAATTCGTGTTTAGTTGGTAAGTGTGGACAGTCGCACTGAGCTCTGATTTATAAATCCGAATCCCCCCACCGTTTTCCTAATGCACAAGTCATAGTCGCTGTAAGTCGCCTTTTAAAACGTGGTTAATTTTTACAAATTATATTTTGCTGTAAACGATGACGAGTGGGAATGCAAAAACGTTAAATGCAAAATACCCAAGCGTCAGCCGCGTAAAAAACGAACGATAAGGCGTAGATACGACATCAAAACTTGAAAAAATCAAACTTTGAAAGAAATCATAACTGTCAATGGAATTTAAAGCATTTATTATTTCAATATGGTCCAACAAAAATCTTCAATGAATGACAAAATAAAAAATTTCATGATTTACATAAAAACGGCTGACTTACTAGTGAGACGGGCGTCGCAGTACGGCGGCACGCGCGTGCATGTCCTGTCACAGCTCGTAGATTTTCCCCGAAAAGACCTTCTGTCCCTATTGGTATGGAATAGTGCGACCTTATCCTTCCTCCATCTTCTAATGCACGATTCCGGCACATAATGCCTTAGTCCAGTAGCGCGGTTTCCTACTTCCTCAGCGTCTTTGATGACTTAAAGCACTTTAATTTTTTCAACTACCGTGAACGACCACAACTTTTTGCCCTAGTTCATTTTGGAACAACACTGACCTATGTTGACGCATGCACAAATGTTAATATTCACAGAATTCTCTCAGTTGAGCTTAAGGCAGGTGCATACAGTTGAGTCACTCAAAGTTGTCCGGTGACAGAAAATGAGAAAGTTAGGGGGGTGGAAAATTCCAGTGCTTGCACTTGTCGCACGGCCAATCGCTGTCCCCCAATTGCACTCCACACCCTTGCCTTGTCATACAACAAGTTTTTAAAGTTATTAGGCAACTGCGTCCACCGTAAACAAGCGAGCGAATGATACCCTCCCCTTGATGACTCACGCTAAGCACCAAGGTCACTCAGCTCTCCAGGGACTTGCCTCGGCCACAATACGAGCGGCGCGGTGGTAGGCGAGCGATATAGTGGCAACCCAGAGTTTTATGTTCCTAATGTTTGACATGGAACACACTCGAACCCATCCATGATAGACGTGTGCGTCATAGGTGCCGCTCGCCGCCAATCCCAGATATTAAATTTTTCTTGTGCCGTTCTACTCATTCTGTGGCAAAATGTCGGCCGAGAACATTCTGTCTTCTAACAGTACATGCTGCCATTTCTGATTCTGAACGTCATCTACATCTACGATGTACCGTGTAAGCCACCACTAGGGTGTGTGGCACGGGGTGATTCCACACCAGGCATGCAGTACTTGTCCCAGAAGACATCAGGACCTCGCACGCTCCCCCTGGCGCTAGGCGAAGGCCAAAAGCAGTCAGGAGAATAGTGCACAGTCCAACCGGAAACTGGGAGAGTGATACGTAAATGAACATACAAACTTATCTTAGGTCAAATATAATAAACTTATCTTAGGTGGAATCACTGCTCGTTTCGTGGCCACTACCGCCCTGCCGCGATACTGCTCTGCCGCCCGCCGCCTGCCGCTCATATCGTTACCGAGGCTCGAAGGCTGGCAGATAAAAAATTTGTGAAAGAGGGGCACCCTCATTTTCGGCTGCGATTTCTGGGAAAAAAGGTATCCTCAAGCAATCTAGCAAATATTAGGGCGATCTCGAGGAAACGCACCACTTGCCGGTTAACAGACCACATCCATCAAGGTTAAGACGGCAATAGCAATATTTGGATAGAGTAGAGAGGTTACTCCAGATTTTCCTTTGGGATGGGGACAGAGTAGATAAAAATTCGCTCTCATTGGTTGAACACCAACCAATGAAGTTTTGAATACTTCGCCCTCCTAACAAAGGGTGTGTTCCATAAACGGGTCGCAGATCTAGATGAAAATTCGTATGCATATAGAACTTCGAATGCTTTTCACGAATCACCCCACATATGGGCGTATAAATCCGATAGTTTAAACAAAAAAGGCGTTTAAACATTTATAGATGTTATAAAAACCCTATTTATCAACGTAGGGTATCAAGGACGGTGTTGTCCAGTGGTCAGCGTATGGGACTCCGGTGCGGAGGGATCGTGTTCGATTCCCGTCGGCGACAAATTCTTTTATGCTTATTTTCTTTGTTTTTCCGTCGTGGAATTCTATGTTAAAATCTAATTTTTACTTTTATATTGAAAGTTTTTTTTGACGAGTGGAAATATTTTTTTCGCGAATACCATAGGGCTTATTTTTTTTCTTTCCCGCGAAATTTTTTTGTTTCTCCATTCTTTCACCACGCAAACTAGATTTGTTCCTTCATTTGCAAGACCTCCGGTTGATATCATAATTATACAATTATAAAAATTTTCTGCCAGAGGTCATTCTCGCCATTTATAACACGAGCCTTTCTCGACGAGCCTTATTACAATGTATTTATTTCTATGTCTTTAGATCGTGAAATGGTGATTCGATTACAGAAATTAGTTGATAAGCCGATCATTTTCCCCTCCTTTTTTCAATGCACGACAAAACAAGAAAACGGGGATCTTTGATCGTGGGTCTTAAAAATAATGATGTAACAATTATTTTTACTATTGTATTAGTATGATATCAACAGGCAGTCTTGCAAATGAAGTTTGCGTGGTGAAAGAATGGGAAAACAAAGAAATTACGTTGACTTCGCCGGAAAGAAAAAAAAATAAGCCGTATGATATTCGGGGAAAAAAATATTTCCACTCGTTAAAAATAAACTTTGAATAGAATAGAAAAAATTAGATGTTAACATAGAATTCTACGAAGGAAAAACAAAGAAGATAAACATGAAAAAATTTATCGCCGACGGGAATGAACACGGTCCACAGGCAGGTGGACAGTCTTACGATAACCGTACACCTGCCTCTCCCAAAATAAAATCCGATACCGAAAGGTAATTTGAAACCATTTTAGAGGAAAACATGGAGCTCCTCCCATTCATGGGGTCCCGGGAATGTAACCCAATACGGAAAAGTAATCTGATACGATTTAAAAAGGGAAAATTGAGCTCCATCCTCACCACCTGCACCTTCACAAATGAGGTGGGGTGGATGAGTGAGTGGGGTGGATGAGTAATGCACCAAGAAGGGAGGGGGGAATACCAGTCAGTGCCAGCCAGCCGTAATCCAATACAGAAAGATACTCTGACAAGATCAGATCAGGGGGGCTATTCTCTATCTCGAAGCTACCGATGCAGTAGCTTCGAATAAGCTACCATAATTGGCTACCAACCGTATTCTCTAACTCGCGGGATCTTTCTCAAGAACGTAATAGGAAGTGGAGGGAGGTTTGGCGAAAGGCGGGTATGTGAACATTTTAAAACCAAATCCGTGGAAACTTCATTTCTCGTGACGTCATTCGTAGAATCAATGGGAAAGCTCGTCTCAATGTTTTTCCGTGGATAAAACTGGTGAAACCTGTTTTAAGGCCGTTTAAGACGGTGAAGATGTTCAAGCATCGTGTTTAGCGAAAAATTCCACGCATTAAAAATTGTGCGAGCAAAATTCTAAAATGTATTTTTGCTCACATAATCTCGTGAATACGTAATCATGACGTCCATCTTGGCTGTTTTGATCAATTGAAATAAGATTGTTCGTAAATATTCGGGAATTAGGGTTCATGTCGATGATATGATTCAATATTATTTGTGCTATTTGCTTTCGTCAATTACTCGTTGCTTCAAATCATTTAAATAATATACGAAGATGAAGCTTTCAAAAGAAATGCGAAGGTGATACACGCTACCACGGCCCAATAAGTACCCCATTATGGGCTGGAATCACGTTACTTACCGAAGGTAAATATGGCTTTCTGTCACTCCAGTTAATATCGTTTTGTGAAAAATCCGGCAAATGGCGAAAATGACAAAGTAACCCAGTGAAAGTGCAAGGAATCTGCATTTAGTAAATGTAAGAAACATACCCGTGCGTTGGATAATTATAGGTAGATAAGCGTTATAAAATGACCAATATTTAAGCAGGGTATTCGGAGGCCACGCTTCGTGAGGTTACCGTGGGAGCTTATTGGGGCTACGGAAGTAGCTTCGTGACATTTACAGAATACGGGTGGGAGCCTAATAAGCTACCGGTAGCTTCTGCTTGCACTTTCTCCGGTAGCTTCCATGATAGAGAATACTGATGGGAGCAAGTAGCTTATTGAAGCATCTTTCCACCAGAAAGCTCCGATGCTTGGAGTTAGAGAATAGGCCCTCAGAAATCTCAGATTACCTTTCTGTATTGGGTTACGGCTGGCCGGCTGGCACTGATATTCCCCCCTCCCCTCTTGGTGCATTACTCATCCACCCAACTATCACCCGGCTCAGGTAACGTGGAGCTGAGCTTTGGCTTCCCTTGAACGTTTCTTATTGTGGAAACCGTCAGAGTTGACGGTTCCAACCATAAGAAATGTGTAAACGAGCCTTCACGGAACCAGAGCGTCGAGTTTCCTTCATGCCCTCTGCTCTGTAGGTCTCGGATGGGAACATTTTCGAAGCCCGGAGCGGAAGGGTCAAGACGCGGTACTCCCCGCTGCGGTTCCACTTCCTGCTTATTACGTAAATGTCTACGGAAAAATTACCTGTAAATGAAGAATGCTACGTTTTTTTTCTCAATATTTCGTTCTAGAGGGGTACTTTTCATGTTTTGGGCCCAAGCGCAGACTTCGATGTACGGAGTTTTCGTAGTTAGAGAGGTTCGTTACGGGAGGTTTTTTTGCGTGCATTGTCCATTGGAAGGGTCCGGGACCGGGCCAATGACTTTGAAATAGGGAGTTTTCCTTAAAATTTCGCTGTATGGGTGTTCGTTGTATGGGGGTTTTACTGTACATAGTTATTGTTCTCATTTCATCATTTCATTCGTCATGTGAAGCAATGTTGCCCTCAGTTTATCTTAATCTTCTTTTGATTCTATGATTATTCACCAAAAAATTTATGTTGTTTTTTTACCATTAGAAGTGTTCAAATCTCCCACAACCACTCCTGTTGGTTGGCAAAATGATTGCGGAAAGAAATTCCTTTTTGATATCTGAATGAAGTCACCTAAATAATGGAGAAATTATGCACCTTGGACTTTTTATGACAGAGTTTTGAATTTGAAAACTTGTTGCCATTTTTGCCAGATCTAGATGTTAGTGTCATTGGGTTCCACATGTCTTAGGTAAAATAAATTAGATATGTATTAATTTTTTTCAGAATGAGCCAGGTGATAGTTTGGATGAGAGAGAAAGTGACTTCTACAATGGATCATTCCCTGACAATGAGGTTGGCTCATCATACTTATTGAGGTACTAGTGAATTATATATTTTGTTATCCTAAAATTATCTGAATTAGTTGCAGGTGGAAGGTAAAAGTACACGTTCAAATATGGAAGTTGAGGAGAGTGAAGTTGTGTTGACAAACAGGGAGGCACAAGAGGAGGTATGAATGATATTTCAATTTATGATGGCTGCATTATCTAGCTCAAGCATGTTTTAGACTGGATTATGGAAATCATCTATTTTTTTCAGGATAAAATTGTAACTAACTGTGAAAGTATATGTGGGCAAAGAAATGATATTACTTATCCAGGAGAAGTGGACGAAACTAAGTACAAAAGTATAGAGGTTAATGAAAATGATGTGATAGTGGTGAATAATTCGGGGTATGAAGAGGTGAGTAAGGTGGGATTTGCCTGAAGAGAAATGGTTTTTAGGACTGGGAATAGAACTAGGGATGTTCAGCTTTACTGGCCAATGTGCAGTCCTGGATAGTCTTAATGTCTGTGGTTGAGTTCCCCATCCATTTTCCTTAGAAAATTTCCTGCTAAAAAAGTATAGTCTTTGCTATTCCTATATTTTGATAATAACCCTACTATATTTTATATTTTGAATTATACACCATGCATTAATGTTAATTTTACAGAATGTTGTGGACATTATACCAGAAAGTGATCTGAATCATTTAGAAAGTGACATGGTTGAAAGCAGTACAATGTGCGCAGTAGTTGATAATGAAGTGAGTAATTGTCATTGTCATTCAATCAAATTGGTGAATTTATTCTTGTGACGATTTATTATTGTCTTTTTATGCCCACAGGAAGAAGTAAAAACAACACTGAGCATTGTCGAGGATGAATTAAATGAGTCAGATGTAATAAAAGTCAGTGACTCAATAAATGTGAGGGCATTGTATATACTACCACAGAATTGATTTGACTCTATGCCAAAGACCATACTTCAATCATTTATCACTCAAAATTCTTACCTCACTGCTAAATACCGTTGAAACAAATTGTCGAAATAAAGGATTGTCAACAACTGCTCATGCAGCAATAAAAAGACTAGAGTAATCAATATTATCACTGACCAATGAATGCCAATTAAAAACTACCCCAAGTGTAACAATTGCTATTGGAGTAGATTACAAGTAGAAGTACAATTTGAAAAAAATTATGTTTATGAGCAAAAGTACCTAAAGAAGGAAAGATAATCACTTTCTTGAAATCAATTATGTACTTCACATCACTGATGATTGGTGTCTTTATGTGGCTGCTGTCTTAGCATAAAATTTCATGGTGAAATTGAAAATATGATAATCGTTGTAGTACTTAAGCAACAAAATGAGATTGTGTTATTCTGATTCTTTCAGGGTGAAGAGGGCATAAAAAATGAAGAATTAGTAATTAATAAATTAGATGCTGCAAAAAATTGTGATGTCACTGTTGAAAATGTAAGAGCCAACATGTACACATTTGTCGTCAGAATTCACAATAGAAGAGAAATAACTTTTTATCTTAATTTGCAGGAAGCTAAATTATTGTTTTTTTTTAAATATCATTACTATTCACTTTGCAGACCAATGCCTTTGAAGATGAGCCGAAGAAGCCCAAAAATCTGAAGAAGAGTCGAAAATCAATAGCAAAGCCCAAAAAGTATGAGGATAATAAGTTATTACATATAAGTGTACCTCAGCTGATTTTTTTCCTGCCAATGCCATTTACTTTTCCTTTTCATAAAATTTATCTCTCATTTATATCTAATTTTTGGTGCATTTATTTGGTTATATTTTTAGGAGAAGAAAAAAAATTTTCCAAATCAGTGCTTCAGATTGGGAAGATTATGACGATGATGAATTTTGTCCTCCGAAGAAACCAAAAGTAGAAAAGAAGGTAAAAAATGTTCCTAAAACTCCCGCGAAACCTCAAAAAATCTCAGCATCAAAAAAGGCAGCTACAGAGCTTTATGAAAGTGCAATTGCAGAATACAATGTTACAAAGGTAAGAATTTGTGTATTCGATTCCCTAATCTGATTTGTGAATGTTTGAATATTTTTTCGAAAGAAATTTTGGGTTTAAATTTTAAAAATGATTATTTATGTCAGTGGCAAATATAGGTTATAACTTTGGGAGGGGGGGCAAGACCGGCTAGCTAGCAGCGAGGCTGTAGTTTAGGTGCGCTTCTTGCCATGGCCTTATATTTTGGGGGGGCTGGGCCCCCTGACCCCCCCCCCCCCATGTATACGCCACTTATTTATATGTATGTTTATGTAGTGTTTGCTTTTATCACTTTGGGATACTATGATCATTTACATTTGTCTTAATTAAATATGTACTTTCAATCACTCGCTTATTTTATTTCCATGTCTTGATATTTAAAACTTAAAGTTCTCATTTAAAGCCTTGCAATAAAAGACTCAGAAGAGGGAAGAGGTTGAAAAAAGTGGAACATGGAAACTTACATCGAAACTTAAAGAGTAGGGAATGCCTGACAGTAGTTGACTCAAGTCCTAATGACAATGTATGGGATTGACTGAGGGAACATAGGAAAATGTAAAAAGAGAGTGAAAGCAAGAGATAAGTAAGTACCTAGTTGCCATCGGTGCAAAAAGGATTGAAAATCTCTATGGCTAAGAGAAGTAATTATTTTGAAGAAAAGGAAGTGGAAAATTTTGAATATAGACTTTGGTTGAAGGGGATACATATAAAGAAAGCACAACAAACTTGTCACTAAATAACTACAGCAAGGGAAGATTGTCAGAGAAAACATTGCTAAGAAATGTAGAAGTTGCAGCTAGAGCATCAAGGTGTTGCTCTGGCAAACCTAAAATAGGTGTTGTACTTTATGGTAGAAATTTAATTGGGTGGGGAGAGAGAGCACAACATATATGTACCATAACTTAAGGATGAGAGGAAAAATACTTATCTTGAAATATAGTCTGACAATAACATAGATCTTTAATATTACTTTCATAATTCCCAGCTGATAAGGCACACTTTAATTTACTCGAAGGTGAATTCTTTACTTGACCTGTGTCTTATGAGCAAAGGGTGAAGCTACATTTTCACGCAGGTGGTTGGCATTGCCATTGGAGATACCTATCTCTCTACTTTCATCGCGGACTGCATTGTGGCAGTGAGCTCTGTGAGGTGCGCTGTTCATCATTCGTTTATGGCATTCTAAAACAAATAACTTTGATAGAGTTGCTATTGTTGGAAATAGGCAATCCCATTTTCTACCCATAAATTCTAAACCTCAACTTTGAGTGGTGTTGAATGAGGAATGTTGTTGAATGGGTTGCATCATCACCAGCCAATCTATAAACGTCTAAGAAGTGAGACACGCCAGACACACTTCTTTAGATAAATAGTGCGACTTCAATGGCTGTAAACCCGTGGGTTTGACACAAAATGATACAGTGCTCAAGGCGACTGTCTTTAATGGCAAAATAGTTAAAAATGAAGTTTGAGAAAATTCTAGAGTAACATTGTTATTTAGACACTCCATCCATTGTTTATAATTCCAGAAAAGCGATTTTTAACTGTACTATGAGAAATGAAGGCAATGAAAACTGAGAATTGATCACCAACCATGTAGATTCCTCTAAATTTTTGTTTATTATTACCTAGGTAACCTGAGGATGAATAATCAACCTGTGGATCACACAAGGCACTGAAACCTTGGTAGTAATAAACAAATATTTATTGGAATCTACATACATACGATTAAACCCCTTTTTTTGCATTTTTTAAGGGACCCTCAAAAAAAGGTGTAAAGAGCGGGAAATTGTAAAATGTGGGAAAAGGCAAAATAAGTCCCTTCCACTCATTTAAACACAAGGAATAGAATGGAAGTAAAAAGACATTTTTATAATGAAAGTAAATGATAGTTCCTATTTTAAATAAAACAAAAATTCATGGTGACTTAAAGAAAAAGTCTATTTTGTGACTTGCTTTTCCATCCGAGTGCAGTAAAAGGAAAGTTGCGATCAATGAATGTGTTACTTCAGAGCACGATCGTGTGTAAATACATGCTTCAGAGCATCTAAACAATGGAAGAACAGTGCAGTTCCGTTTTCCACATCACAAACAAGTTACTCTTACTTACTTACTTACTCCTGTGGCCATGCAAATCCCAAGTGATTTTTGGCCTCGCAAACAAGTTGCCTCCACTGGTGTCTGTCTTCTGCCATCTCCAGATCCCCTCCTAGTCTCCTTGTATCCCCCTTCACCTGGTCACTCCATCTGAGTCTTGGTCTACCTAGTGGTCTCTTCCCTACTGGTTGTCCCGTCCACACTTTTTTCAGTAGCTGATCCTCCCCTCTTCTTTGCACATGTCCCAGCCATCTCAATCTTCTGCTTTTTACCAGTGCTACTATGTCATTCTCCACACTCCGTTTTCTTCAACTGGTCCAAACACTTTACGTAATATCTTATTTTCAAAGACTATAAGTCTCCTCTCATTTTTTTTGTAAGTGTCCAGACTTCCGCTCCATATAAGAGTACTGGTTGTATGATAACTTTATACATCTGAAGTTTAGTCCTCCTGGTCAGTAGTCTACTTCCAAAGAGCTTTGATAGACTCCAAAAGCATCGTTGAGCTGATGCTAGTCTGCATAGGATCTCATCATCTTGTTTATTTTCATTTGTTATTGTAACACCTAAATATTTACAAGTATTTGTTTTTCCAAACTTGAAATTTAAGACTTTAAAGTCTGGTTGGTTATCAGGTCTTCTGCTTATTTTCATGAACTTGGTTTTTCCTTTATTTACTTGTAGTCCTAACTTCTTAGTTTCGGTAATTATCTTTTACGCTAGCTCCTTAATATCTTTCTTATTTTCAGCAATGAGTGCTACATCATCTGCAAATGCTAGAACGTTTATCTTAGTGCCAATTTCTGCTCCCCCTTGTAGACGACTTATGGCTCTTAGGGACTCCTCTATAACTAGGTTAATTAGCAGGGGAGAAAGTGCATCTCCCTGTCTTAGGCCTGTATTGATATTAAAACTCTCAGAGTATTCGTTTTCTATCTTAACTTTTGCTTTGGTTTTTACTGTACACATTTTTGTTAGGTTGATCAGTTTTTCAGGGATATGGTGTTTTTTCATGATATCCCACATTCTTGGCCTAGCAATGATGTCATATGCTTTTGCAAAGTCAATAAACAGTACGTATAGATCCTTGTCATACTCCCAGTACTTAGATGCTGTCTCTTTTAGTATGAATATCTGGTCTGTCATTGATCTTCCTGCCATAAATCCAGCTTGGTGTTCTCCCACAATGTTAACAGCATGTTCCTCCAGTCTTTTCAGGATTAGTTTGGAGAGGATTTTGTATGCAGTGCTTAGCAAGGAGATTCCTCTATAGTTCTTACAGTCAAGCTTGTCTCCCTTTTTGTGCACAGGAACAATCACCGCTTCTTGCCATTCTTCTGGTATTTTCTCTATTCTCCATACTTCTATTATAAATTTGTATAGATATTCTTCCAATTTTGGACCTCCATTCTTTATCAATTCTATTGGTATCATGTCCCCTCCTGGGGCTTTCCCATTCTTTAATGTTTTTAGTATACTACAAATTTCCTCCTGGGTTGGTTCAGCTACAGGATCTTCTTCTTTGTTTATTTGAAGAACTTCTTCTTCATCTACCTCCATTAATTCTTCACAATTTAATAGCTCTTGAAAATATTCTTTCCAAGTATTAAGAACAGTTCCTTTTTCACTAACTAGTGTGCCATTCATGTCTTTGATTCCAAAAACCCTTGGCTGGTATCCCTTTTGAAAAAATCTTACTGTTCTGTAAAAGTCCTTTGTGTTGTTTTTTGTTCGGTGTTCTTTTGCTTTTGTTATTTTACTGTTAATGAATTTTCTTTTTTCTCTTCTTAGTACCCGGGTTGTTTCCTTATTGACTCTTGTGTAATGCTCTTCAGCTTCTAGTGTTTGCTTGTTCAAGACATTTACTTTAGCTTTCTTTCTTTCGGTTACCATCTTTTGGCAGTCTTCATTAAACCAAAGGTTTTTGGGGGTTTTTCTTCTGGGAAATACAGATCCAGCTGCTTCTTTAATTGATGATTTAAATTTCTTCCACATATTCTCTATCTGTTCCTCAGGTTCCAAATTTTTCTCTTCCGATTCATTGGGCGACAGGGGACTAAACCTATTAGATACTTCTACTTTAAATTGATTTATCTTTTCTGGTAGGAAATGTATAATTTCGCTAAGTTTCTGTTTGTCTCTTTTTTCGATTTTTAATTTCTGTCTCACTTTCGCCAGTACTAGGTAATGGTCTGTTCCGCATTCTGCTCCTCAAGCTTTTCACGTCCACCATTGAAGATTTATGTCTCTTATTTACAAGGACGTGGTCGATTTGATTTTTTGTTCTTCCATCTGGTGACCTCCATGTTTGCTTGTGTATATCCTTCCTTGGAAAACTTGTACTAGCTATAAACAGATTATGGGTGTTAGCAAAACTTAGCAGTCTTATTCCATTGTCGTTTGAATCTATGTGTAGGCTTTCCTTGCCGGTTACACTTCTCCATATATCTTCTTTCCCTACTTTGGCATTAGCATCTCCTAGGAGAATTGTCATGTCGTATCTCGGAATATTATCAATTACATCTTCTAATTGCATGTAGAAAGTATCTTTCTCGTCATCCTCCTTCTCTTCTGTAGGTGCATAAAAGGTAACTACTGAAATGTTCTTAAACCTACCCTTAAATCTAATGGTGCTTATTCTCTCACTAATGGGGTCAAATTTTATCACAGACTCAAGTAACGCTTTTTTAATGGCAAATCCTACGCCTGCGTAGTGCCTTCCATCATCACATCCACTATACAATATCTGGTAACTCTTGGTGTTCACCTTGCCACTCAATGGCCACTTTGACTCTTGTAGAGCGACTAGATCCATTCGGTAACTTTCTAATTCATCATTCAAGATATCAATTTTTCCCGGTATACCAAGGCTTCTTACGTTCCTTGTTCCAAATCGCAGGTCCTTAGGTGCAATGCACAGTTCAAATTCTTTTAAAAACTAAAATATTTCGTAGCATTGTGGATATAAGGTATTATGAATAAAATTCACGCTTATTGAAACTACAAATATTATTATTCCAGTAGAGCGTCGATTATCCGTCCTTGGGTTATCCGTCCGGTGGATTATCCATCCGGTGAATTATCTATCCGGTGGATTATCCGTTCATCATCGCGCGACAACCTCCTCCTCCACTCTCTCTTTCCGTACCCTCCCCTCCCTCCCCTACTCTTCCTTTCTGACATCCTCAGCAGATTGTTCAATCACGCAGTTGAGTGTTGCGTTACCCTGAGTCCCCTGAATCACTGCTCTGTGTTCGTACGACTTGGGCTTCCACAGGCATTTTATATTTGCCAATTTTTTTCAGTAATACAACTGGTTGAAAATGTCTAATTCTTCAAAAAATAGAAATACACATTCCGGAGAAGCTGAAGCTTATTGAAAGGGCATCCAAGGGAGACCCAGTGGTTAATATAGTGGCGGGCTCTGGTGTTGGGATCTCTACACTGCGCGATATAATGAAAAACCAAGCCAAATTACTGAACTATGCTTCAAAATTGAATAGCGTGAGTGGACTTCAGAAGTGGAAACCAATGAAGGGTTTGGCTATATCCGATGTTGACAGTGTGTCATCTGTCCGGGCATTCGGGTGGTCTGTAACCTTGCCTTCTTTTCTTTGAGATAGGACTGAGTAAGCAGGGAGATAGGGGTCTCGATAACTCCTGATGGGCAACCATAAATTGCTGCAGATTAGACATGAGATGAGTTGGCTATAGCTTGGGGTGGAGGGTTCTTACTTCATGTTAGAGACATTCAGGCGGTCGAAAAACTCGAGCGACTACAGCATGTGTGTTTATTGCCCAGGCCCATGTTCGCGCCCGCCCAAGTGATCTAGATGCCCGTGCTTGCCCGTTCACGCGGTCACCCGTTCTTCAGCCGGGCACGGAAAAAAGGTTTGCGTAGTTGGCCTCTGGAAAACAGTGGTTTCTGCAATTTGGAAGACGGTCGCTTGTCCACCTACTGAAGGATCGGCTCAAGAGTGTGTAACCTCACCCGGTCACGTTTATTTTCCTATCAAAAAAACTTCGATAAACAACCTCAACTACCGAAATACTTAAACCTTACCTCCTTGATGAAGGGATTAATGATTAACATTAATCAACATAGTAATTAAAAATCAACATATTAAATAAAACACTTCGCTCAATCAATTACATAGTATAATACTTTGTTTTAATAAAATATTTGACTTGGTTATGACAGCATCAGTACTTAGAGCCTTTTAAAAATATTGGATCCAATTCACACTGTTACTCTTATATGCTCCAATTCCTTTTTACACATTTACGGTATTTAGATAGCAGTACTTTTATACATGGAGGTAATTGTTCTTTTTGTGACTTTGTTATTCTTATAGTTAGACTTATCGGACGCTGGGGCTTCTCGTCTCTCTTATGTGGCGGCAGATATGCTTTCACGATCTTCCTCCTTTCCAGAATTGTGGGCTGTCCGGTTTCTATCTTGGGTTTCTTCCCCGATTCCTTCCGGGCCTCTTTATAAATCTCTGGTTTCTCTTTCGTCACCTCTACGCCGCTTGATATCCGCTCCCTGCCGTTTTTATTCTCCGACTTTCGAACTTTTTCCCCACTTCGCGTCCTTAAGATCTTTACTCTCCCAATTACCTCCGCTGACCTTTTTTGACTCCTCACTGTCACTAGTTACCATCCCTCTGTTGCTTTGTTTGTTTTACTTACGCCATAACTATGCATTATTTATTTATTTAATGAACGTTATGTTATAAGTGTTACATGCGCCCCCTTTTGTCCTTTCCACCGCTTGGAAGGGGGAGAGGGAAGAGAGCATCAATCTCTTGCACACAGCCGGGCGACGCGACGTCTCTGCAGACTCCAAGGAGCAGTTGTCGTACAAGTGTGCGTCAGCTACTTTGACATTAGCAGGCCCGGCTCAAGACAAATTTGAACCCAGGCGAGAGAGTATTCCGGTGCTCCCCCCCCCCCCCCACTACCCCACTTATCAAACCTATTCACCAGTTAAACATAATAAAAATAATTTTTTCACAATCACTGCGCCCCGGGCAGTTGCCCAGGTCTTAAGCCGGGCCTGGACGTGAGTCTCAGAATTTCAAATACGTGATTTGACCGATCTCAGATTCTTCACAATGAGTGTAACATGTTGTGATCATGTATTTAAATTCTTACTGAAGGGCAAACATCACAATTTTGTATATTAAAAACGCATTAAGAACGCATTGCGCATCTGAAAAAAAGATTCACCACCGAAAGTTCCACGAATTGATGGGGCATATTTATTGCATGTAAACAACAAACATAAATTTTAGTTGATGAAATATTTTGTAGAGGAAAATTGAAATATCTTGCGAATATCCTCAGATTCTATGATCTTCCATTCGCGAATAGAGGTAGTTCAAAGTTCTGCCACTAAGCGCTGTGGGTACTATCCCGCCAATCCTGCCCTTTTCATATTCATGATACAAAACAGTTTGCATTATTTCCACAAGATGCACTTCAGCCATTTCATAATGAATGTGAGCTTAAGTTTACTTGCTAGACAAAGTTGCGTGATCTTTTTTATCAGTTTTAATATGCGTAAAACATTGAATTAGGAATTGAAAATTTTTCATTATCGGGCATAAAATGGTTCAAAATGCGGGAAAACAAGTGTAAATACTGGGTTTTAAATATATTGGAATAATAGGAAAGTTGATGGGACCCCAAAAAAATTGTTCAAACAGCGGGAAAACGTAAAATCCGATAACGCAAAAACAGGGTTCTACTGTAGTTGGGAGTGATCATCTCCCTTCTTGATGGATATATCTCTCTTCTTGATCCATTGTTAAGCCTGATACAATTAATTTTGCAATGAAAGCTTTGGTATTAGCACAGAGTAATACAGAGGGCTAGCCCTTATGGGAGAATTGCTAGACCTTTTTTTCTTTCGACTATTTGTTGACAGATGATGTTGATGATGCCGCAACAGTCTCTCTCAGGGACGAATACCACCTACCCTCTCCCTCTTCCCCTCTACTCACTTCTAGCCATTATTCATGATGATGTCACTATGATTCCTTCAACAACTTCTTCAACAATTCAACAATTCCTTCAACTCTATGGTATTAGGTAATATCTCACCAGAGTTTATTTATTTATTTTATTTATTTATTTTAATAATATACGGGCTAAAAGCCCTTTTACATATAGTATGGTATACATAATATGAAGAGATACAAAAGAAAAATGCAACTTATGGCAAAAATACAACACAAAACTCCCTTTTAATTAATTTTTTGGAGCACCAAGATCGTTAGTTGAGCTAACATTCAATAATGGTGACCCATTCAAATCATAGTTCTGGACATACTCAGGCCCAGATCTACAGAAAGAGATTTGGCCACATTTTTTGATGTTGAAGGGAAGATCATTATCAACAGACCATATATGGAGCGCAACTAAGTCGGACTGAATTTGATGTGAGTCCGCAAAGCTCAAGATACGTTTAAATATTTTAAGATCATCTGCAAAAAGAAGGCAGAATGAATGCCTTACCACCTCTGTGATGTCGTTAATGAAAAGAATAAATAAGAGGGCCTATGTGGGATCCCTGCGGCACTCCCGATGAAACATGCACAGGATTGGAAAGTACTCCATTCAACCTAACAATCTTAGTTCTTCCTGAAACGTACGAGCTCACCCAGCTAAGCAGGGAACTTCTAATGCCGTAATTAATAAGTTTGGCAATAAGCAGTGGGTGTTGAACCGAATCAAAAGCCTTAGAAAAATCTAAGTATACTGAGTCGACTTGTACTCCATCAGAAAAAGAGCTTAAAATAAGTCGTTATAAGTTAAAAAATTCGTAAGAGTAGACTTTCCCTTCATGGACCCATGTTACTCCTTAACTATATTGTCAATAAACCCTCCACATAATTTGTTAGCAATAAGTTTATCTAACAACTGAGGTATTGCACTGAGAATGGAAACAGGCCTATAATTAGTGACTAAATTTTTCTGCCCTTCTTATGTATGGGCTGAATGTATGCTGTTTTCCGCCTTTCAGGGAAAATTCCAGATGCTAATGACTTATTGAATAAAACAGGGATTTTTTAATGATTGAAGGGTCACAATGCTTAAGAAAGTACAGGGGCACCAAGTCAGGTCCATAGTTAGGATTATCGGAAGCCTCACCAATAGCTTTGGTCAACTCATCAGTAGAGATATGTGTAAAGAGCACTTTCATTTTTATTTTATAGCACTTTCAATTTTAGTTTATAGCATTTTGTAGCGTCTATTTTTTTCTTTATTTTCATACAGTATCATTAGTTGATGATGACAAAATGTGGTGAAACACAGTTATATGGCAAAATACGGAATAATGGAAATAATTACGAGGTAGAACAATAATAAAGTAAGGAATAAGATAAATATTTAGTAAATAATTAAATATGAGGTTAGTAGCCTGAATATCATTTAAACTAGTTGAACATCAACATAGAACAAGTTTCAGCCCTTTCTTCCTTTAGCCGGTTGCGTCTGTCAGTCACAACTAGATTGTACTGGCTGAAAAACCTCTCTGCATCCACGCTGCTAACTGGTGCCCAGATTGTGTGGAGTGCAGCATTTCCAAACTCAGTTTTTTCTTGGCAGATGGCAAGAAATATTTGCTTAACATCGCAGAAGCTACCAGGGTTCTCTCTCAACCTCTCGAGTAGCTGCCGATGAAAATACATGCAACCATCTATGAAGCAGTCAGGCCCAACATCTCGGAAGGCTGGTAGCTTTTCTTTTAAGGCTAGCTTACTTTGAAAGGTAGTCCCTCACTGCTGGATGGTCTAATTTGTGCACCGGAATATTTGCCTTGAGGCACATTGACAGAGTGTCATGTATGAAATCGTGTTTCCGTGTTTTTATCTTCTTGGCATTTTCATTCGCCTCAAATAAAGTGGTTTGCCTCTTGTTGCTTGCCTGCAGATCTTGAGCAACAGACACTTTCTTAGCCTAATGTGAACTTGTTAAAATATGCTTGTCTAAGGTATATTTTTTATTCCAGTCCAATCTGAGCTTAAATATCCCACACATGAAAATATTAGATTCACTTACATAAAACTTTTCGTTTTTGTAAGCTTCCGCACGTTGCATAATTGTTATTTTAACTCGCGGCATTTTTCCGGTAACACGTGTCGAGATCAGCTGAGTATAAATGA
The DNA here is from genome assembly GCA_963573305.1 of Pyrrhosoma nymphula. Taxonomy (NCBI): domain Eukaryota; kingdom Metazoa; phylum Arthropoda; class Insecta; order Odonata; family Coenagrionidae; genus Pyrrhosoma; species Pyrrhosoma nymphula. The sequence continues at coordinate 95,026,540 of OY754333.1, read as the reverse complement.
CCGCCAGTAAAATCCAAACAAGTACGCGATTACACCAAGATAAAACTCTGTACGCTTGTAACGGCGGTACTCATGCAAAAGTCTCCCGCGAGACTTCCACACTCGCGGCGAGCACCGAACGAACTCTTGTGACCCGGTTCACGCGGCGCCGACTGGCCTCCTCCCGCGCTGCCGCCCCAAACCACCGGAGCCGTATCTACATTGTCACCTTCCCGTCACTACCACACTCGGCCACTCCCGCGCTCCGCCAACGTGTTGCCGCTCCCACCCAATATCGCTCTCCGCCAACGCGTCACCGCCACAACGCTATTCTTAAATCGTAAGACAGCACGTAAAATCGTAATAAAGACCACTTTACCGCTTTTGGAGCATTTCCTTATACCATTAGAAAGCTCTGCCTTGTGTAAATGCTAAAAACGCAAGTCGGGCGGTCGGGTAACAGGGTGGTGCGTACTCCGATCGACGAGTTTGAGTCAGACGTGGCTGCCGACGACATTTTTGTCGGTGGCGGCGGCTGACCCTCTTCCGACCCAGCGGCGGCACATGCGGCGTGGATCTGATAAAATGTAACTACATACTTTCCAGGAGCGGATTTTTTCATGACGACGCAATCTCACAAGCCGTGAGCGTCGGCGGAGCATTTTAACTGCGCTTGGCACTAAATTTACGAATTTTGCCATCGAAAGGGCAAATTTGCTGTAAAAATATCAAAAAAGTCCAGTCATCGCGCCTATGTCGCATTTATTCACGTGCATCACGGAAATATCGCATTTACCGCATATGCGATTTTCACGTATCTCTACTCATCAGCTTCAATTTGTATCCCTGAGAGCAGAACTGGGTTATATTGGGAGTAGTTAATGGGGATATTCCTTGGTGACTGATTCCATTCAAGTATTCTACCAGCTAATTGATAGGTTCTTGGACAGTCCTCATTCTGCATCCCAACCTCATAGACAGTCTCACTTTCCCTCCTAAGAATGGCCCGTTATTAGATCCCTCTTCAGTTCTTCATATCTTCTACTTACTCTTATTTCACCTAGAATTCCTATCCTCTTCCTTCCTCTTCCATGCTTCCCCAGTGTTCTCCCCTCTATCACTCTTTTCAACATGCCCTCTCCTCTCAAAACCTCCTCCATCCTTCTCTTCTGCCTTCTCCGAACCTCTGCCACAAGCTTCCTCTCCTCTCCGACCATATCCAATACCTCCTCGTTCGTCTTTCTCACCATCCAGCTAGCCTTCTCCATCCTTCTCAAAACCCACATCTCAAATGCCTCAAGTCTACGCTGTAACATTCACGAATTCAAGAGCCGTCGCCAAGGACGAAAATATAATAAACTAGGCAACAGAGGCAAGGGAATAAGATAAATCGGCAGTCGAGAAATGATCACACTGAAAAGTATCAAGATTTAAGATAGTTAAAAAGTGTAACATAATAAGTAAAAGAGAAAAATAAAGTGTTACATAAATTAGCACCACAACGTGTCGGGCACAACAGCTGAGCAGAAAGTGAGACCACAGGAGTGCCGAAGGTTAGAGTTATGTTAGAAAAACGAGAGTTTCGCAACATGGCGAAGGTAATGAAAAAATTATTAGAACTCAAGAAAATAGAATTACAGGAGCAATTAAAAGATCGTGGGATAGCTACGCAAGGAACTAAATTTGAATTACAAGAAAGGTTAAAGGCAATATTAGAGGGAGAAGGGATAGACGTACAGAATTAAGAGTGAGATTCAAAAAGAAACAGTAGAAGTGAATGGGATAGAAACATTACTAAGAGAGATGAGGGAAGAAAAAAAGAGAAGAGATGAGGGAAGAAAAAAAGAGAAGAGATGAAGAACAAAAGAGAAGAGATGAAGAACAACAGAAAAAGAGGGATGAAGAGGAAAGAAAAATAGAAATGGAACAGCAGGAATGGCTGAATGAGATGATAACACGTATAAAGGAAAATACTGATAGCATGAGGGTAGAGTGGAGAGAGGACCTAGAAACCCATAAGATAGAGACTGAGGAGGGGCAAAAACAAGTTCAAGAGGAGATCTAGAAGATGAGAAAAGAAACGAAAGAGAACAATGACGTAAATAAGGGAATGATGCACCGAGTCCATGAACGGATAGACGAGAATGAAGATATAGTGAGGCAGCTGTCGTCCAAGATCAGCGAGGAGGGGACAAAAATAGAACAACACACCCATGAAAAGACGTTGAAAGAGGTGACGGATAAATTAAATCAGGAAAATCGAGGATTGACAGGAACACAAATATCCATGGTCCAGTTGAAGGTGCCTAGGTTCGATGGACAGAAGAGCTCGATACCAATGCAGGACCTCAAGGAACTAAAAGAATATGGGAAAATGTACCAGCCACCTTGAGCAGGCATGGTAAAAATAATCAAACAAATGCATCCATTTATATTGGAGAATTTAAAGTTTTCAAACTTTAAATCAACAAACAAACAAACAAACAATGATCAAACTGTGTAAAAAACTCTTTAGAATCCCAGTAAAATCATATGAAGCTTTTGGGAACGTGATAAGAAAAGGGAAATATAGAAAAAAGAGGGCAAAAAGAAAGAAGGGACAAAATAAAAAAAAATGTTTAAGTTCAAAGATAAAATATTAACCGGTCCCTACATTATTATGGGGTTTAATGGGCCAGTGTCAGGTGTAGTAGAGTACCCCATGACAGGCAAAATACGAGGTACCTTCCACGTGAGTAACTTCAAGAGGTACCACGAGGAATAGTCGGCGGCGCATCAGCTGACAACAAAAGGAGTCGAGAAACTGAGTAAGAAACGGCGGGAACGTCAGCAGAAGTGGAGTGAGTGTGGACAGGAGTAAGGGAACAGTGCTGTACCAAAAGTGAATGATAAACAGGAGGAAGTTGATATTATGAATGAATGGTAGTGAAATATAAATGATGATATTAGTGACCGCAAGAATTGAAGGATTGAAATATTGTTTACTGGTTATAAGTTATGTTACAATTTGTTTGTTTATTTAAGTGATTTTGTGTTATATTTATGTTGTTAATAATGTTAGTATACCGGTGCGTCAAGCCAAAGGCGTTGTGGCAACACCTAGCAAATCAAAATGTCTTTCGAAGGCTTTGAAAAAGGACACTTTCATTAAAATTTCAGTCTCTTTTTCAATGGGGCTAATGTAACGTTCGCTAATTCAAGAGCTGTCACAGCGTTCGCGAGTTCAACAGCAGTCGCAACATTCGAGAGTTAAGAGCCGTCGCCGTTCACAAGTCCAAGAGCCGTTGCCAAGGACAAAAATATAATAAACAAGACAACAGAGGAAAGAGAATAAGAGAAATTGGTGGTCGAGAAATAATCAGACTGAAAAGTATCAAGATTTAAGATAGTTAAAAAGTGTAACATAATAAGTAAAAGAGAAAAATAAAGTGTTACAACGCACTTCCTCCTTTCGCAATGACCACGTTTCCGACCCATAAAGTGCCACGCTCCGTGTTAAAGTTTTCACCAGCCTCTTCTTTCGGTCTCTTCTCAGACCCCCCCACATCAATTCCCTTCTCTTCGAAAATGCTTATTTAGCTAGCGCAATTCTGCATCTGATGTTCTTACCACTAAACCCATTCTCCTCCAAAATACTACCCAGATACGTAAACTGCTCGACCTGCTCTATCTTCTACATCTACATACTACCCTGCAAGCCGCCTCAATAGGCGTGTGGCGGGGGGTGTTAGGACACCAGCCGTTTAAATATAAAAAGGAAACGCTCTAATGAAATTACGCCTAGCATTTATTTAAGTCCCTTATTGTTTGGGGGAAAAACGAATTCCCATACCTATCCGTTCGGCAAAATATCTCTCTTGATTTATCGTTTCTGTCTGGCCTTCTTAAAGATATCTAATCTGAATTGCTCAAGTAATCTAAGTCTAGCGCGCAGCCTCCGAGTCTCTAGCGGCTCCCAACCTAATTCGTTTAACATCTGTGTAACGCTGTCTGTACGCCCGTAGCAGTTTTGACGAATCGCGCAGCTTTCCTTTGTATTTTATTAAGTTCCCGAATTAAGTCTTTTTGCACTGGATCCCGTATGCTCGCTGCATATTCAAGGTGTGGCTGGACGAGTGCGAAATAGCACCTCTCTTTTACTTTTTCATCTGAAAATCTTCCCACAATACGCTTGATGAATCCTAGCTTCTTCAGAGCTCTGCCACAAATATTTCTTATTTGTGTTCCCCACGATAGGTTCGAGGTTATCGTAACTCCCAGATACTTCTCTTCATCTGTCACCTTTATGTTAACACCATCCACAGCATATACATGGGGATAGTTGGACGACCTCCACAAGATTCTTTTCTTCTGCCCTCCCACCCTTGTATTCAGCCCCACCTTCTTACTTCTAGAAAATCTCATTACTTTCGTTTTCTTGTTATTGATCTTCATCCCAAACTTTTCGCACTACACCTCTAATGCATTCACCATTGACTGTAACCCCTTGGCAGACTGAATAACCAATGCTTGATCATCTGCAAATCTCACTGATTTTATCAGCTTCCCTCCTACCTTTATTCCTACCTCTTCTCCCCCCATGCCTCCCTCACCATTTCTTCTGAATACACGTTAAAAAGCAACGGTGATAGTGGGCACCCCTGCCGCACTCCCCGTCCTATCATGGCCCATCCTGATTCTCCATTGGCTACCCTAACCTGCGCTGTCTGGTTCATATAAAAATTCCGAATCAGACGCCTGTCCCTCCAATCGACCCTTAATTTCTTCAACACTCTCATTAATTTCGTCCATACCACCTGATCAAACGCCTTCTCGAAATCTACGAAGCATGCTAAAACATCCTGCCCATACTCTAGGTTTCTTTCTACTAGCATCCTCATCACCGCTATAGCGTCTCGCATTCCCGTCCCTCTCCTAAACCCGAACTGATCATCACCCAGGTATTCATTTGCCTTCTTCCCTAGCCTTCTGTTTATAATTCTCAGAACTACTTTGGCCACGTTGAGTATTAAGCTTGTTGTCCTTTAGTCTTCGCACGTCTTCGCCTTGCTCTTCTTTGCTATAGGAATTAGTGCAGTCTTTGCGAAATCTTCCGGCCACACTCCATCCTCATAAATCCTACGAATAAGGGCAAAAAGTTTTCCTCTTCCGTTCTTCCCCATGCTCTTTATAAACTCTGCAGGTTTGTCATCTATTCCCACCACCTTATTCCTTTTGGTGACTGATATACAGAGGCAAAAAAGAAGCAAACATGTCAGAAGCTACTTGATCTTTGCACGAAAGCCTGTCTTGGTAAAATACCTGACTGGGCAACAAATTAGATTTTTTGCACTTTTTAATAAAAGACCAAAAGTGCTTTACATTGGTAAAAAGAGATGACTGAATATGGTCCAAATTAGGCCCATAACTAGATCTTGACAATTTAATACATTTTGCACGCAATTTCTTAAATTCTATGTAATCATATAATAATCCAGTTTCTTTCCACCTACAATGAGCTGCCTTTTTATTGGAAACTGCGACTTTAAGGTCTTTATTAAGTTAAGAGTTACTGAATAAATTGCTAAAATAAATGAGTGTTGAAATTATTTTGAAGTTACTCGTAGGACCAATTGGAAAACGAGGGCATTAGGGATTTCAATGCAAGTTGACTCATCTGTGCTTGGGTGGTAAATAAACACCTAGACAAGATTTGAACCGACATCCTTTGGGTTGAAAGTTAGTGGTGTGATAATTTAGCTTCATGTTGTCAGGCATTACTTTGTGGTACTCCTTTACTAAGTAAAAGAAAAACTTTCCGAGTCCACGAAAAACTTTTTTGTAGACTATGCTAAGTCTTTCACTTAGTGTAACAATTTTTTGGGAACAGTCTGTCCCTAGTAAGAATGAGCCAATAATATATATTCCAATTCAACTTCTGGCCAATATTTGGTTATCGACATATCTGTATTGGAGCCCCAGATCCAGATATTTTAATTTCAGTGAATGAAGTTATACCCCTATGACTCCAAAACTTAATGAGATGGTTTCAACAATTTATTAATATTTGCTTTCCTGAAAGTATTCAATTCTCATAACTGTATTTTGCAGAAATGTCATCTGTTTATGTAAGAGAAATATTTTTTCCTGTACTTCACCCATTTTTTTTGGCTTCAGCCCATGTATTTTATGTCAACCTCAATTTGTGAAAAAATAAAGTGAAAAGGTACGATTGCAGGCAGGCAGAAAGCCAGGTTGATGGTATCAAATAGGTTCTCTGATGATAAAGTGAAAGAGAGATGAAGGATTTCATGCTTTCCCGGCGAAGATTTAAATCAGGGAACTTTCGGGGTTTGCACCGGGAGCTAGGTCCATGGCGGCCAACGTTTCGATGCTCGACTCGAGCATAGAAACATTGGCCGCCATGGACCTAGCTACCCGGTGCAAACCCCGAAAGATCCCTGATTTGAAAGAGAGATGCTTCTTTGCTCTGATTAGACCACATCGTGAATACCCCGGTAGCATTTCACCCTTCACAGAAAGATTTGATTTGCGAAGTAAAATAATAAAAAGGACAGCTGCATGCTTCATTAAAAACTGCTACAAGCAAGCAGGAAGTGTTACACAGCTGATAGAAGGAATAGGTAGTAGCTATTGCAGAATCGGATGCTACACTCTAAGCTTAGATTACTTGAAAAATTCAGATCTGGCAGGTTTCAGTGTGACAAGAAGGATATTATTTTAAACTCTCACTATATCTGTAGAATAGGGTTCCTATTTGGGGTATGGGACATTTGGGCATGGCCACTTTGGCACAGCTGTCTTGGCGCGAGACACTTGGGCGCTGGCCCACCTTGGTGCGGAACACCTTGGCGCGAGACACTTAGACGCGGGACATCTTGGCGCAAGAACGGGTGGATATTAGGGTTGACGCTAAGATAACGTAGGAAACGTTCTGAACGAAAATTCTGAACGTTTAAACTGCGTATGAACCGTTCACGTTATCCGGTAATGATCATAGCCTAATATTTACTGGGTACTTATAATATTAATGTTTCTTTTTTACTTATTTGGCATCATCTGTCAAATATTCAAATACATTTCTGAAAGTTAAGGGCCTATTATTTCGGAAAATATTTATGATCTGTCAACTACGAACATTATCTTCGAGTTCTTGACTAAAAAGCTCTCTTCTGATTTCTTCCTCAGTCGAAAATACTCTCATAGCTGCCATCTGAATCACAAAATCCATTTGAAAAGGAAGTTATGTAAATCACAACAAGGGTATCCAACCCAAGCGAATAATAATAATAAAACTCATAATGTTCTATATCTATCCCCTCCTTTTCTAACGCTATTCTTAACCGTTCCTGCAATTCAAATTTCGCCCCTTGCACTGGCATTTGTCGGTCCTTCAAGAAATTTTGCAACTCTGATTTTTTCAACTCGTAAAACCTCTTTACTATCCCTGCCATTTTGTGAATCTTTCCCCGATTGTCCTTGACTCAGGTTACCCGTGGTTTCTATTTCGTAGAGTGGTCGTGCCTACACGTTGTGGCGCCAAAATGTAACCCTCACCCCTTTCGCTTTCGGTTACCTTACCTTTCACTTGTCTTCCGGCTAGCTCATTTGTTTCCTTCCACACACACTCTTACACAGATACATGTATTACACGCATATACATATATCAATACCCTTAATGTACCGTTCAATTAAGGAAATTAAACAAAGAAAACATAATTTTCATGCACAAATATTTCTGTTTTCAATTCCTTTAGTTTCGATTGGGCCCAATTTACAAATTAAAAGTAATGTTTATTCTAATTAATAATCTTAATTAAATTTTTATATGTAATTTTGCAGTGGGCTGTTTTTTTTTTAAATAACCATTTCAATGTTCAGATATTTTCCAATTATCGTGGCTACTGGTTTCGGTGATCCGTTGGACCGCGACGTTGGTCTGGCGTGTGCCTTCCCGCAGGATTTCCTCACGGTGACCCTTCGTTCCTGCTCTTCCCTCCGCTCTCACTCCTTTCTCCGGCGTCCGCCGTGTAATCTGCTCTCCTGACGCGTACACCTTATCTTTCCATCCTCTACGCGCCCCTTTTCTCACGTTCTCCTCTCGTACCTTTTTCACTCTGACCCCCTTTCTCTCCTGGTCCCGTAACTACTGACGCTGTTTTTCTTATTATTACCCCCTCCTTACCTACGCTTTCTCACCCATTATTACGCTGGGCGTAATGCCAAATTCCCGGCGTTCGACGGATAATCCATTGTTACTCGTGCCGCGGGTGCTGCCAACCCGTGGCGTTTAACCCGAAGGGTTACAATATACATGTACAAAATAAAAGAAAGACAATGATGTTTGGTATATTAAATTCAAGTTGAAAAACTATATTCAAGTGCTTTTGAATATTCAATATTTTTGGTCTTACCACCCCTGCAAAAACAAATTTTTCGGCTATCCCACTCGTGAGCATGTGAAAAGCATGGATTTTTCAGATTTAATCCGCACACTTGAAGCGATTTGCCTTGTTGGTTGTCATTGAGAAGGCAAGGTGAACGGGAAACTATAGTCGTTTGACTACAACTATCAAATTAGTCACTGAACCTGGCCTTTAAATGCTGCAGGAGTGAATAGCCATCCATGAAACCACTATTAAATGGATATTCACGCCTGGTTGCCAAGGAAATTTCTATTGTTTAAAAAGAAGAAAAATTGATGATTTCAGAGATAAAAATACAAAACTCAGACAAAAATGAACCGTATAAGAAAATTGAATGAAAGAATTAAATACTTCATTCTTGTATTCGTTCTATGATACAAATTTCCATCCAATAACCTGAGTGCAAGTAATTTAAAGAAGCAATTGAAGAAAAGCTTGCACCAAATTCAATGCTTTTCTAATGGGAGTAAATGTTAACAATATTGGGGTAAAAACAACCCCAAAAATTGCCATTTTTATTATTCATAAACCTTAACGGGCAGGCGCACAACAACTCACCAAAGTTTCATCGCAATCGGATGAATGGTATTGGAGTGCATAAAACTCGAACAGACAAACATTCTTTTTATATAAGATGATCATAACTGGATAACGTCAACGGTTCATACAAAGTTTAAATGTTCAGAATTTCCTACTATCTTATCGTCAACCCTAATATCCACCCGTTCTCACACCAAAGTGTTCCGTGCCAAGATGTCCCGTGCCAAAGGGTCTCACGCCAAGGTGTCCCACACCTAGGTGTCCCGTGCCAAGGTGGGCCAGCGCCCAAGTGTCTCACGCCAAGACGGCTGAGCCAAAGTGGCCGCCCAAATGTCCTAGCCCCTCCCATTTGCCCCATTTTTCCCGGGACAGTCCCGTTTTTTGATGGAATGTCCCGGTGTCCCAACTTTTTTCCAGATGTCCCGCTTTTTTCTTTTGTAAGTATCACTCCAGAAAGCAGTGCAGTAGGCTTTCCATTTTGAAATATGCAGCACTCCTGGAGTCGAATTTATGAAACTTTGATGATATATATTAAGACGTTGGTAATTATAATACCGATGCTCTTCTTTTCCCCATGCTTCTGTTGTTAGTGTTTCATACACAGTTCCCGGTTGCATATAATGCAATGGCAGTTCAGAGCTGGTATTGCTGGATTGTAAATTGGTTGCTACTCAGTGTTACACATAGTTTGTATCATGCCAAAATGTGCATACGTGCTTATTTAACGATAGTATTAAAGAGCATTTCACTTCAACAAATGAAACAGTACAAGCTTTAATCATTGTAAAGACTTATTTTAAGGATTTGTCTTGTGTTGACTTCCATGCCCAAATATTTAAGGAAAAAAAACTTCGAAGAACATTAACTGCTTCTAACGAAGAAGAAAAATCAGGTTCATAGATGTAATAAATATTCTTATGTATCTTGTAAACATGAACTTTAATAAGGCATATTTTGAAAATCTGTTCTTCTAATCATTGCAATTCCGATTGTGATTCATTATTCAGGCATGGTGAGTTTCTGTACTTAATAAAACTAAAGTAATTGTACTGCCCACTTAAATTTTAATGTAAATATTACACTACACGTGTTTTGAAGTTCCTTAGGGCGTCATCATCAGGTCTATTTACATTAAAATTTAAGTGGACAGTACAATTACTGTAGTTTTATTTAAGTACTAAAATGCTGTTCCACCATATATTGCCTGAGACTGTCGAATTTAAGGTGAATTTCTTTATATTTTTCTCATTTCTAATGTGTCCCGCTTTTTTACTCAATATCCCAGGTTTTTTAAGAGAAAAATTCAAATGTCCCATTTAAAAAAAAATACATTATGGGAACCCTTGTGTAGAACAGGTAGAAGTGGCAAAATAAGAGAGATACACTGCCAAATTGAAGCATACAAAAATTCTTTCTCTGCACACAACATTAGCGATTTTCACAAAAACAGCATGTGACACTAACATTAGACACATCATTAAATTACAATTCACCTCTGTCCTCTCCCCGTGCCCCACTTTTCCATATTCCCTTCTCTTTCATGGCTGGTGTCCTAACACCCTCTGTCATACACCTGTGTGGCAGCTCAGAGCATAGCATGTAGGTGCAGAAATAGAGGACCTTTTTTTCAATGTGTGGCAAGAATATAGACAAAATGACATTAAAATAATTTGAAGATGGTACCTGACTGGGTCTAAATCAATGTAATATTCTTGCAACTAGAGGATTGGCAGTCCTGGATCTTGTTTTGTCCTCACTAGCGGTAAAGGTCTCACATGCCGGAAAGTATTTCTCCTCAGACCACCAGTCACTTGATATTTCTTTGGAACCCAGCTTGTGGCCATTCTCTACTCCTTGGACCACTCCCCCTCCCCCTTCTCTACCCTCCGACCCCCATCTGGAAGAAGACCGACTTGGCTCACGTTAATGACACCTTCAGTTGTCTCCCGTTGAAAAAGCTGTTGGACCACAGCGTGCGGACCTTTTCATTGTTCATCCATCTACACAACTAACCAACCAATTGATACTTCAAACCACAAGGTTAGGAGTGTTTGTACCCATTCTCTGTCTTCTCTTTCCACATCCCGGATGAATGCCGTAAACTGCTTAACTCCCTGAAGATTCACCGTGGACACCGTGGAGGTTCTGATCAGCTGGATGCAATGTTCTTGAAAAATGCCACTCCTTCTTTGGCTATCCCCGTGTCTACCATTTTTAACAGGTGCTTTTCAGAGGGTTACTTCCCTGAAATTTGGAAAATAGGTAACGTCTTCCCTTTATTTAAATCAGGAAAAAGATCTTCAGTTGATTCCTACCAACCTACTTCAATTTTACCTATCCTATCAACTCTCTGCAAACATATTATCCATCAATGGCTCTTATCATTCACTCTTCCTTTCATTTCTGATAAGCAGCATGGTTTCCTTCCCGGTGCATCGACCCTCAGTAACCTTTCTACTATCCATAATCACTGCATTGAAGCTTTTGAGCGGTCTTCTCAGTTGGACGTCTGTTACATTGCTTTGCAAAGGCTTTTGATTAAATTAATCACCAGTTATTGCTGTTCAAACTTGAAAACCGCTACAACATACATGGAAAGTTCCTGAAGCAATACCCTGCAAAATGCTCTCCATGCCCTAGCTAATAGGTCCAATAATTGGTCCCTAAAAATGAAACCATTCAAGTCTTCGGTTTAATCTTTCACACTGCGTAAATCATCTCAAGTACATACTTATAATATTTCAGGCCAATTTATTCCTCCAGTCTCTATTCAAAAAGACTTGGGGGTTATATTTGACACTAAACTTCTCTTCCATGAGCACATAAAAAAAATTTCCTCTCGTGCTATGTCTTTAGTTGGCTTAATTTTTCGCTATGGTGAGGTAGCCGATCTAAATGCTCTACCTACTTTTTACTTTGGCTGTGCTTCTCTAGTACTTGAATACTGCTCCCAAATTTGGGCCACTACCACACCTTCTACACTCAAACTCCTTGAAAGACCAAAGAATTTCTTCCTCTCAATAATCAGGCACCGCCATATACAGTTCCGAAACTACTCCCTCAACAAATTAAGATCATCCCTAGGCATATCCTCCCTGACTGACCGCCGAGCTCTTCTCGATAGCAAATTTTTCATGAAAATAGTCAATCGAAACTAGGTCATCAGAACTTCTTTCTCTTTTCTCCTTACATGTTCCTTCATGAACTACAAGACTGAATGAGCTATTTCATTGCACCACACCACATATCTCTGTCTCCAAACGGTCTTTTATCTACTGAATCCCATCTACATGTAATGCTATGTTGAAAAGTGTCCCTGAATTCGATCCATTCCATTCATTCCGTATCTGTTGCGCTCCTCCCTCATCCTAGATCTCCTCTCGTCTTTTGCTCTCTGCCTGTTTGGTTCTAATTTGTTCAGTGTTAAATGCTACTTTGTTTTTAATTTATTTTTATGTTGTTTTTTGTTATGGTACTTTGTTTATTTCATGGATTAATGTTGTTATTTGTCCATTGTAATTGGCCTTGAGCTGTTTTTGGACATGATTAATAAATAAATAAATACATCAGTTTTTATTTGATGAATTTCTATGCTTCTATTTATTATTTACAGTTTCTCTACGACCCGACAAGTGCCAGGAAAAGAAGAGAGTTTTTCCTGACCAAAGTGCCAAGAAGGAGTTTATTTGAGTGCACTTGCGGAATGAGTGAAGCGGAAGCTGGCGGAATAGGAAATAATGCTCTGTTATCATTCGAGTTGCAGCAAGTCCAGTGCAATGCTTGTGACATGTGGCAGCATGCACGGTGTGTGGGTTATGATCTGACTGATCCACTGAGAGGGGACTATTACTGTCCTCATTGCTGGCAAGAGAGAGTAAGTTTTTTAGTGTTGGATGCAATCTCAGCTCACTCTGGCTTCTCACACAAAGTCTTTTATCATTAAAATTGGTTTTCTGTCATTAATGATTTCTTGGATGCAACTCAAAAGTGAAGAAATTCACCAATATATATGGAACTTGACCAGGTTATGAACCTAGATCTCCAAAGTGATGGTCAGGAATGTTATCAAGTTACACAACCATCTTCATCAGCTGTCAACAATCCGGAGTTTAGTTTGCTCCAGCTCTCTACTGCGCCTTCCTGTCATAGCAATTTCTTTCCTGCATTAGTCTTCACTCTGAAGCTTGTTATTTACCTGAAATATTCCTCTGAGCGATGGTCCTCACTGCTACTCTTCTGATTCATTTCTGTTTCCATTTATGTTTTCAAAAAACTGTTGTATGGCTTTTTTGTATGGTATTAATAATAATAATAATATTTATTTGTCCAGAGATTATACATACGATATATACATAATATAATATAGGACACGTCATTATCTTAAGTCATTTATGTAAGTTGAGCATTGAGACATGTAATCATACAAAAAACAAAAAAAGTAATTCAAAAACACAGGAACAGGTAATACACACAAGCTTACATTTTTATCCTTCAGTAAATTCATTGATAGAGTAAAATAGTGAGGCCTGCAAATGTTGCTTTAATTTCATTTTGAAGATAGGCAACTTTTTTATACCTTTGAGTTTCTCACTCAGCTTATTGTATAGCACCAATCCCATGGGATTTGGACCCATTGCTGTTGCGTGGGTACGCGCAAATCTTCTGTGTAAATTATTACAACGCCTAGTGCCATATGCATGAACAGAAGAGTTTTTTACATTGACTGATAAATTACTTTTAATATGCAATAGGCAATTTAGAATATATAGACAGGGTACAGGAAGCAGGTTAAGTCTCTTAACCACTTCCCTGACAGATTTTTTTTACAAAAACGGTCAAAAAAAGTCATATTTTTTTTATTTCAGATTCAGAAGCATTAAAGGGAGGCAACTCCGAAAATGTTTTCCATAATTTTTTATTCCAAATAACTAATGATTTATTCAATAATTTCTGAATGTTGCCCCTTAACTTTCGAGAATTAGGCCACCTGCATATCAGTATAACTTTCCTGCCCGTAAACCTAAGTTAGATATATTTTGAGGAATACATTTAGTTTATATTACAAGAGTATATACTTTGCCGTAAATGTTCATGTTCACTATTAATTTTAGTCCATAGTACTTCAAGAAACAACGTACAAACATTCATGGGAGTTAGGCAACCCGCATGACGACGACTTTCGCCCTGAAAATGTTATAGCAAAATTCATTTTATGGGAAAAATCAAGAAACTTTAATTCTTTTACATCATTCTTTTTGAAGAGTGCTGGAATCCCTTTCCTCAGTGTTCCATACGAGTCAGTGAACCGAGCAAGTCGGCTAGATCTGGAGACGTATAAAAGCTATCCGTCGTCAGGCAACATCATAGGCCAAATAATGGCTTCATAAGAGTCATCATCACTTTTGAGGCCATTGGGTAAATGGGCAAAGTCTTTATCCAACACAGTCCCCTTTCCCGTGTAAATTATCTTTGACCACACGCATCCAGTTCTCGATTCACAAAGAACAAATATATGCCAAAAGAAGCTCTTTTCATAGGCATGAACTGCCTCCACCCCAATCTTCCCTTGTATCAATCAATCCTTCCTTCCTGGCTCTCGTCGATGGTAACGTCCGTCTCTGGTGTATGGAGTGCCTTGAACTTTTCCTCCAGCTTCTGGTAGGTAAATTGCCCATATTTTATTTAGTTTGGCTTTGGGGTGTGTTTGGGGTTCAAAATCGTTATTATAGGCAAAATGTAAATATTGCCTTATTTTTACGAATCATCGGTAAGACATCGTGTGTAAAAAAAGGGAGAGGAGTATAGGTCTCGTCTACCAATAAAACTCAGTATCTGGCTTCCGCAATCTGCTCTGTAGCATTACAATGGCAAAAAATACGAATTTCTGAGCTTGTCACAGCTCGCCACTGATTTACGTTAGTACTGCTCGGCCCCGCTTTTTCGCGCAAAGTGTTACTGGCGCAGTGATTAGTTTCCCAAGTTATAAAGTCAACAATTTCATCGTTGAAAAAAATATTTTAGGGAACCACAGTCGGGAACCAGGTCTAAGTTCATCGAAGAATATCCTTCAAAAAGAAACCTAGGTGGTGTCGGAGGAGGATTCGTTGAATGCATTTCCTCCCACTCCGCTTCCCGCGAATGTTCCGCTGCGCCTTCTGATTCGGAGCTTGTTTCTCCGTAGAGAATCGCCTAGGAGCCAGGAACTTCAATTTCCATAACCTCGGAATCTCTGCTGGTCAACACTGATTCTTCTCCGGAATCCATTGCTGATTGCCAAATGTTACCGAGCGAAAACAAAGAATTTGCCGTAGAATTCACTCCTACTACACCGCTCGTGTTAGAACGAAAATGTTCTAACTAAAAATTGAATGTTTGCATCGGTGGAATTTCAGCGAAAAACTGCATGCGCTCTGAAAATAAAGGATGCGTATTCTCTGAAACTCAAAGAAAGACTGTCACCATCGTCCTTCCGACAAAGTACTCGTGGAAACAATCACGATATGCAAAGGACCTCTCCCCTAAGTATGAAAAGCCCATCCCATGCTCATCATAAAATTTTTCTTTTCCGTTCCTACCATTTCTTGGAAAATAAACACACGTGTGCGTACCGCAACAGCATGAATTTTCCAACTAACGGTAAATTGATATCGAGAAAAGCCCACTAGTAAAGGGTTGGTTGGTAGGAAAGTAGCCCGAGGAGCCAAGGGTGGCATATTAGCATGACATGATACCGGGCGCCAGGTTGCTTAGCGGGCCATCGGCTCTCGAGCGGGTGTTTTCTGACCTCAGGAAAGTGTCAAGCATGACAATAGAAGGCATTACACATGTTTGGGATTTATCTCTATCTCTCCTATTTTCTCGTACTCATGTGGGTTAGGGTAGCACATACACAGGGCACTTGTGTTGGTTTCTATTGAGAACGTACGACCTTCAGACGTCTTCATCGTAAAGCTGTTTCCGTAAATATGTTTCACCACTTCCGCCAATATTCAAAGTAGAAAAATGAAAGGGGCTGATGAAATAACATTCGCAACATATCTAAACATTTACGCTCACGCCATTTTATCTACAGAGAACGGTTCAACAGACATTTCCAACATACATAAAAATTACCGGAAGAAAAATGTGCGGACGAATAATATAGAATTAGATAACATATATAGTAACAAATATATATTGTAACAAATATATATAGTAACAAACATATATGGTAACAAATATATATCTATAGTAAAATATAAGGCAAGGAAAGATTCACGTTCTGTTGCTAGAGAAATATTTTATTCCAATTACTGTGGAACTCATCGTAGCAGTGAAAATTAACGCAAAATTGAAATTGCAATTTTTATAATGACCGCTAAAATGTTGAAGAAAAATGTAATTGAATGCTCATGAAGTGAATGACGAAATATAAATGAATATAACTAATTTAAAAATTTACTTATTTAGAAAGTTTTTTGTCATGTGAAACGGAAGTTTTACATCATAAATTTGCAATAATTATCTATTAATAACAAAAATTGAAGTTGTAAATTTCGTAAAAAGTTTGCAAAAGAAAATCCATGCATGAAGTAAATAGACGGATAGTTACGAATGACAATGTAGGTGATTGAAATTTCGTGAAATTGAAACCTTTGTGCGTAAAAAATTATAACCCTCGAATTGCTAGAAATATTACGAAAAATTACCATTGTTTTAACATTATAAATCACTGTTTGAAAAGAGCGCCGCTTGCCGCATCGGTGGCTCTGGACCTTCAACAGCATGGGAGGCGGCAGGAACGCGAACTACTAGCATCGGCCGACTATATGCGGGCGTAAAGAAAAATATACGGACATCGCGGACTTGCCCGAATATATGCGGGCTTGTCAGATTTTGCACCGCCTCGGTGCCCGAATATATGCGGGCTTGTCAGGGAAGTGGTTAAAAAGGGGTCTACAAGGTGCTCTATGTGTTCAAAGGCAATTAATCGTATAACCCTTATTTGAATTTTAAATATAGTTTCTGCATGGGTAGAGGTACCCCAGAACAAAATACTATACATAATGTGGTGGTAAAATTCCCCATAATAAATGTTGAGTAAAACATCCAGTGACACTGTGGATCGAATATTCCTGACTAGGTAACAGATGGAGTTGAGTCGTTTACCCAGCATTCTAATATGCTCTGCCCAAGAGAAGTGGTTGTCAATAACAGTTCCCAGGAATTTTGCCGAGGATGTCTGTGAGATCCAGCTGCCACTTAGTTCAATGTGTAGGTCAACTTTTCTTTTATTTTTATTGGAAAAGTAAATTAATTGTGATTTTTCCTAATTCAGGTTTAGATATTGACGACTTAATTACATTAAAAATATGTCTTGGAGGATTGGTCGTCAATAAATCAGATCACATAGGTACCTCTTTCCAACATTAAAAAAAATTTTTTTTCTTCATCATCAGGGCTATGATAATAACATAACATAAGGATAAATAATAATTAGTTTTATGCCATAAATTATTGAGCTGACATCGGGATATCCAAGTTTCAAATCCTTGTCAGGTCAAATAATTTTTAATAGCAAATACGTTTCATTTCATTGTGTTTGTGGTGGTATGTGGATTGAGATACCCTTGAAAAGCATTGTTGCCATCCTTGATTAATGAAATTGTCCCAATTGCAGGAATTGGTTCATTCTGGTGCGACACTCATAGTGTCACCTTGCTCCATTGCATTCCAGTGGATGGATGAGATTCGACGTCATGTGAAGAAGGAAAATCTCAAAGTTCTATATTACAAGTATGATTGCTGACTTTTATCACTTTATAGATGCATAATAACTTTTCATCTCTGCAAATATGCTCGATTAGAAGCT
Organism: Pyrrhosoma nymphula; assembly: GCA_963573305.1. Classification (NCBI taxonomy): domain Eukaryota; kingdom Metazoa; phylum Arthropoda; class Insecta; order Odonata; family Coenagrionidae; genus Pyrrhosoma; species Pyrrhosoma nymphula. The sequence goes on along the minus strand of OY754333.1, from coordinate 95,008,744 downwards.
GGCGTTGATTTCACCATGTATTATTAGCACCAAATTATATAACCTGATAGATAATATTTTTCTGTATGTATATAATAAATTATAGAGTTATATCTTATAAGAAAAAGTTTTTGTTGTGAGTTTTATACACGAACTTTTTCTCTGGAACGGGACGTCATAGAACAGCGTTCTTGGCAAAGCATGAGTTATTTATTTTTTTATGCCAGTATAAGGCAAAATAAGTAGCTGATTTTATATTAATTGATATTTATATTATTTTATTGAGGCTGCGCTCAGGGGCGATCCGCCTCGACTACCCTTGCGGTGTTGCCGCAACCATGCATCAGTGGGCAGAGCCAGGCCGAGCATCATACGCGGCTCAGTGTGGCTTCATTGGCTTTTAAGAATAATATTTTAAATGTTTTTCATCAACATTTCACATGAGGGCTTTGGACCTCCAACAGACGCTTCAAAAATATGTGTTTTTAAATATTTTTTCAACTTTTTTGGATTTCTATTTTCAATTATTTTTACATTTTTTCAGGGCATAAAAGGACTTTTATTCGTAGAAATCTGATAAGTCATCATTTACATCAAAGTCTTCTGAGTCACTTTCAGAATTAGAGCTCCCTAAATTTAAAACAACTGGCTGCTCTTCTGGAAGTAGCTCACTCAGGTGATCATTTTCCCAATAGTTGTCTTCAATTTTCTACTGTGTTTAATGCAGCTTTTCCACAAGTCAGGCATGACATAGAGTAAGACTGGTTGACATAGGTCCCTAATCACTCCTTTGGCATTTCCTTTTTCCTCCCAATTAGCTCTATTTAATTTTACAATATTATTTTTCACATATGCCGAAAGTTGTTCAATGGCATTCAATTCTCAGTGTGAAACTGACAGCCAAATTAGTTCCGTATCTTCGTTCAGGTCTTTGATAATTAAATCGAGTTTCCTCTTGTGGGTTCCAAAGTAAGGTCAAGTTAGGTAAGGCCAAGTAAGACTGGTTGACATAGGTCCCTAATCACTCCTTTGGCATTTCCTTTTTCCTCCCAATTAGCTCTATTTAATTTTACAATATTATTTTTCACATATGCTGAAAGTTGTTCAATGGCATTCAATTCTCAGTGTGAAACTGACAGCCAAATTAGTTCCACATCTTCGTTCAGGTCTTTGATAATTAAATCGAGTTTCCTCTTGTGGGTTACAAAGTAAGGTCAAGCTAGGTTACTTAAGGATTTCTTTGTCATAAGGATTGAAAATTAGATGTGTAGGTATGGCAGAAGAGGGATGTCCTTTTTATTAATCCAATCGATGATTGGTTTATTTTTTCAAGCCAATGTTGGATTATTTGTGTCAGGGTCTAACATTGTATGGTTCGGGGCCTGATCAATGACAACTTCAGAATTTGGTGGGAGAATTGTCAGAATATGTTGAAACTAGGGATGGGACAGTTCCACATTTTCCCGGTTCCAGTTCTCAGTTCCGGTTCCATCAATCGGTTCCCGGTTCTGTCAATGGGTTCCCGGTTCTCAACTCCAATTCTCTATCACTGATAATAGTTAAACCACTAATACAATTGGAATAATATAATTTGGTATAAGATGTTATTAATTACTAAAACACCAGTGTTTTTAATTACTTTATTTAAAGGAAATAAATGCTGTAATTTTTAAGCCTGAATAGGTAAGTGTTAATTACAAATTAATTAGTTACAAGTACATGGGCCAAATTTGTAGCTGTGCAAGAAAAGACAGGGAGTACAATTAAAAAATTATTTAGATTTGTTCTTTATAACTGATCTCGTAAGTTTTGCAGTACATGCCAGTCAGAATTTTTTCGTTGAATTATAAATTGCTTTATTATGAAATAACTTCTTTCATTGACTAACTGTATAAAAGAAACATATAATTTGCAAGAAAAACAACCAGGAGTCATAAACTTATTGCTATTACCAATCAGATGTAACCATTCTTCACAGAAATAGAGCACAATGTATTGCTTTAATACCTGGAATAATTTCCTAATAAAAAATAGAGAATGAGACTTCCAGAAAAATAAATGATGTTCTGTTGGAAACTTTTGAGTTAGTGTATCATAGTTCAGATTTCACTTCACAAGTTTTTGTTCAGAAAGAGCAACATTCTAAAACGTTCTGGGTCTAGCCTGTTTCGTTTTTTGTTAACAGTTATGTTAGTGGTACTAAAAAGCCTTTCTGAAGAAACAGTGGCTCCAGGAATACATAAATATTTCTTAGCGAGTTTTTGCAAACGTAGAAATTTACTGCATCCTTTCCAATATTCAGCGGTGCTGGAGTTTGGTGACAATGTATTTTCAGAAAGGAAAGATGTAACCTTATTTTCTGCACTATCCACTTCACTTGATTCACCGCCAAGTTCTTTGAACATTGAACTAACGGGACCACTTGCAGCTTTGTAATGTTGAAGTTTGTTGTGTCCTTTGATCTAATACCAAGTCATGTTTTTCAGAGGAATGCACTTCATTGATAAAAATGTCTTGCTTCAGTTATGAGATTTTCCTTAGCAGCTGTTAACTTTAATGGATCTTTGAAGGGATGCGACTTCAGGTGTGGATCCAAGAGAGTTGCAAAAGCATAAAACTTCTCTTCTTCCAAGTTAGCATACCGAAGTTTCAGAGATGCCAATAAATCATTTCTTAGCCCCTGAAGTCCTGAAGCAGGGGGAGCAGTACCTTCTAAATCATGAATTGTGAGGTGGACAAGTGGGATTATCTCAGAGGCTGTTGTGTTTTCCGAATTCACAATAGATGTAGCCGAGTCAAACACATCAAGGATTGGAATATAATTGTTTATATCGTTCCACTGTGCTGGAGTCAACTCTGTTGGCAGTTTAAGTTCACTACCGGCTAGCAAAAGGGCAGGTTTCTGCTCATGTAGGCGTTTCAACAAATGCAGGGTCGAATTCCATCTTTTAGGTTCGTCTTGGACGAGGCGATGACATGGCACCTGTGCCATATTTTGACCACTTTTCAACACTTTACATGCTTGTGATGAATGCTTAAAATGTCCCACCAATTTCCGGCAAGTTCCGGTTAAGTTTGTAATTACCTTGTTGTTGATAAACCCATGTTTTATTACCAATTGAAATGTATTAGCTAAACAAGGGATATGGCTGAACTGAGACATCTCCAGTGCTGCCTTAATGTTTCGACCATTATCTCTTACTACAGGCACAACTTTTTCGGCTATACCCCACTCACTTAGAGTTTTTGTGATAAATTCGCATAAATTCACAGCCGAGTGGCTTACTTCTGGGAATGGGATTACTTCTAGGTTATAATGGTGAAGGACAAAGCTTTCATCAAGGAAATTAACTGTTAAGTCCAAGTAGTCATCACAGGCAGACGATGTCCACATATCCGCTGTGATGGCGACAAATTCTGCATTTTGAAGAACACACTTTACTTTAGCCCTCATTTCTTCGAATAGTTCAGGGATCACTTTCTTGGCAAAATGCGTTGTAGAAGGTAATGAGTAGCGAGGTTCAAGATGATCAATAAGTTTTCAAAAACCTCTGTCCTCAACCACAGAGAAGGGCTGCTGGTCTTTACATATCATTTCGCCAACTAAACGTGTGATATCATTACTTCGTCGGTCTCCTGGTTTAAATTTGCGTTTCAACTCCACAAATGTTGTTAGAGTGGGCTGGTATTCATGCCGTCTTGACCGAAGAAATCTTTCAGCCGATAGTGAAGGAGATGACGTAGTAGTAGCAAACGGAGAAACACTCCGTGTTGAAACTGTGCAAGTTGATTGAGACCACTCACCACTAACGTCACATACGGACGGTTCATCTATATCCAATTCCATCCCCTCAGTCAGGTCAGTCACAGGTTCAGGAATTTCAACGCATTGCCTCTCGTGTGTTACCGCAGGGTGTTTGGCTTTTAAATGCTTCCTCAAGTGATTCCACACATCGGACATTGTTCTCTTAATTAATTACTGGAGGATAATATGTCCGTGGGAGCACTGAAAATTTATTTAATGTCTGTTATATGGTAACTTTTTCTGGGTTCACAGCAAAACTAGCACATCGTGATAACAAACCGGCTGAGCATTGTTGAACACTGACACCGATTACTCGAATCCCGTTCTCGGAGAGACTAATCGAATATCGTAGTGGTCGATTAACGAAGGTGGTTTGCTGTTTGCTGCTATCGAAAGAAGACTTACCTCGGACAGTGCTTAATTTCTTATGATTTCTCATATCATTCACAGTGACTACGTCCGAAATGGCTTACGTAGCCAATATGGCACAAAAGTGATTTCTACCTCGCCAGTTAGTCAAAGAGCTTTAAAAGTCATATGTAATTGTTTACACTGTATTTCCTCTTCAACTATGCCTACGGTACACAAGTCAACGCCTTTGATCGGAAACTTAAAAAACACTCCACCGTGGGCCGTCTTAACGACGGGACTTAAATAATGAATAAGAACAATTTTTAGCATTATGTTTTCACTGTGCGATGCGACCGCTCTAGCTTCAATCCACTCTCTTAACCCTCTTAACCTGTTTGTCATGGAGCACATTTTCTTTACCCTTACCGTGATTATCGTCGAATCATCTTCAGCATTATTGATTACACGTTTACACGAGAAAACAGCACTAATGTACGCTTCAGTTATTGGTTGTTTCAAAGATTAATAATACACAAAATGGAACTGAAGAACCGGTTTTATAGACCGGTTCCGGTTCTCTCGGTTCCTTTAAGAACCGGTGGAACCGAAGAACCGTGGAACCGGTCGTCCCATCACTAGTCGAAACCATTCCTCAAAATGGTGGGCAATCATTTCCTTGAAGTAATCTCCAATTCCTTTCTTCCTCACAAAGCACAGCTCAGCGCCCTCCAAAAATCCATCCTCACTTCCTATGTGCACAATTATTACAAGTTTTCCCGCACCTGATGGTGTCTTAAATCCACCTCTCCAACCAAAAAGTTCTTGAAGATGGCCACGGTATTGGTCAAAATTTGTGTAGCCACAGATTAATGCTTCAGTTATGTATTCCTGCCAAGCATAAGACGGTGTGATTTTGTCCACACCAAGTTTCATCAGTATAAAAATTTTGAAATCCTTTTCTCTGAAATACCTAATTTTCCTTAAAAATTTGTGTCTTGATGATGCTATGGAAATTCCATTAAACTGGTTTTTTTATTGAGTTTCTTTAAACGAAATCCAATGCATATCAACAATCTACGGAAAGTTTCACATGGCATTGCCGGGAGGTCTGGCATGTTTTCATCGAGTATTTCCTTAAGCTTTTCAATTGTAGGAAACATTTTTGTAAGAAAAAATCATGTATGTACAGACCTGCGAATCTTCCCCTATTGTAAAGTTTTTGACTCCAACCTTCGGACATCCTGTAGAGGCTCGTTTCTTCTTGGATGGGAGTGGGAAGCTATCACTCTGGTCCTCATTGTTTTTCAGTGCTCACTTTTTCACAGATCGAAGCGAAACTCTGAGGCAGTCAGTGGCACATCCCATCTACTGCCTTGGAGTATCCTCACACTGGCACTCCTGTGTACCAACGTACATTGATACAAGGTATAAGGGTTTTTCACCCAACTTATCCCCCTCAACTTTGAAACAAACAAATAGTGCTTAAAATCATCCAAATTTTGCATTTTGAGAATGGTAACCTTGGTGGCATGTTGAAGATGTCTACACTGAACGAAATGCTAACAATAAGAGAGGCTGAAGCGAATAGGGATTTTAAAAAGAAATAGCTCAACATGAGTCACAGGAAATTCCAACGCATTATAAGCTAAGGCTCGAGGGAGTAAATGTATTATCCTGCCTGGCCATGCCATGTTTGGAATGTTTTTTACCGCAAATAACCGCCCAGGATGCCTTGAACTCGTCCCGACAAACCGACGCACGGTCACGGCAACGCCGCAAGGGTATTCGAGGCGGATCGCCACTGAGCGCAGCCTCATTAAAATGATATAAATATCAATTAACATAAAATCAGGGGCAATGGCCCAGCCACATTGACACCCTGGTTCCCGTGAGATCACCGAAGTTAAGCAATGTTGGGCCCGGACAGAGGTTGGATGAGTGACCATACATACCTTCACTGCTCTTGTCCCCTATCTGCATGTAGCAGAGAGACATGGGGTTAGCAAAATGGACCAAAAAGGTCTAAGTGCCCAGGTTCCTGCTCCCCCTACAAACAATTTCTATCTAACTAGTATAAAATCAGCTACTTATACTAGCATAAAAAATTAATTATTCATGCTTTGCTTATGACAGCACAGCCAAGAATGCTTCTCTACGACTTCCCACTTTGGGGAAAAGGTTTGTTTACAAAACTCACAACAAAAACTTTTTCTTTTTAGATACAATTCTATAGTTTATTATATAAATAAATAACAGTATAATCCATCAGTTTATAAATTTTTGGTGCCCATAATAAAGCGCCTTTTTAAGAAGACAAATTTTGAACGTGACTCCTTGAAATACGCCTAAAAACAGGCACTTTTTACGTTCTCGCCTCAATAAAAAATATCATTATAAATGTATTAAAATATTATTTATAGCCGTTAAACGCATGATAAACTATAGAAAAATATAATGTAATTGGTTTTTATGTACAATTATTGGTTATTTTGTTATTAAGCTTCAAACTGGAGTGCTCATTATTTTGTGTCGGACAGGTATCCACCTATGCGCCTCTCGCCACGGCCATGCGGCCTTATTTCGTGGGGGGTCTCTGGTCCCCCCCAAATAAGCCCTCTAAGCCAAATCAGTATACATATTTCAACTGAGCTATTTTCTTGGATGGTGTCATGTTTTGTTCATTGTTAGGGCAATGGATAATTTAATCAGGGTATCATTTGCCAGGCTGATTTTCAGCAATATGCAGTTTTTGTATGAGATGGTATGTGTATTTTACATATATTTTTGTAGAATATAACTTACATTTCTTCTTTTCTTTAAGGAGAGAACAAGAAAATGGTTTCATCCAGCCTCACGTGTTGGCACGGAATGACATAGTTATAGTATCATATGAAACATTATCCAAGGAGCTTGACTATTTGGATATCCCTCATTGTAACAGTGATAAAGGTCGTCGGTGAGTATCTTTGTCGCTATTGTGGTGAAGACCTATTCAAAACAATTTATTCTTATTTAATTTTGATGGCATTGATTATCAGCAATGACCTAAGTTTCTGGCTTATGAGATGCATGGATATATAACAAGCAACCTAGTACTGGTCATATATTTTGAATAAAAAATAACCTGTCTCAGAGGTGCAACTGGCTAACATACCTTCTTAGGTGTTCTCTGTTGTGTTAGTCACACCATGAAGATTTTTAAGTGATTTCAGTGGCAAATTTACAGACATCTGTGTTATATTTTTCTGTATATGTATTATGTATTTGGGTCATTCCACCCAAGTTCGACCAGGTTGTGGCATTTTCCCCCCTGTTTTTTTTGGGCAATTCTCCTCTTTGGACAGTTTCTCCTCTGCGGACTGTTTATCCTCCGGACTTAGCCGAAGGACTTGCCCGAACGACATGCGCGCTAACGACATGTGCGCCAACGACGGCCAAAATGCCTACGACTACAAAATGCAGCGACTACTGCCAGCGACTTCTGCCACGACTTCTGCCACACCTTTCGCCGCACCTTTCGGCGCACCTTTCGCCGCACCTTTCCCTCACCAGGTCCTGCCCCGCTTTTATAGCCAGTAAAGTGAGGAAGGATACCAAAAATGCGGTCATCCTGACCAAGGCAAAAAGGCTGTGATCCTGTATTCTGCGGCCGACGCCAGAAAACAGTTCCTGGCGCTCCAATTAAAAACTGCCACCCTATCTATCACCCATCCCATTATTTCCTCCCCTCCAAGGCTACCAATCGCCAACCTCCTGACCTTACCCATTCCACCTTCGTCCTTGTCGACAGACCCCCTCCTCAGCGGACTCGTGTCTAAGCTCGCCCTCTATTGCTTCCGAGACGCCGACCGGGTAACACCGTTGTGTGAGCCTGCTGACTAAGTCACTTTTGTACTTAAGAGAGAAGCTCAACCTCTCGTACTTGTTAAACTTAAACTATTTTCCGACTGGAAACTTTGATTACGGTCGCCTGGCACTCGACCTATGGGTAAATTATTGTAATTGGTTTGGTTCTATTTTGTGATTTGTAAAATATATTGATAAGTTAAGTTTATGATTGATAATACTTGTGTTTCGTTCGTTTTCCTCATTTTTCTCACCCGAGCTTGGAAAGAGTTTGTGTTTTCAAGAGTGTTATCGGCGAGAAAATCTGCTCCTTCTCCCGATAGCGCTACAAACTGGTAGCAGAGCGTGGTTGTTCTTTTCCTGTCTTTCCAACGCAGTTGGTGAGTGTTGTATGAGGATCTGTGATCGTCATTATTTCTGGTATTTCATTTTCTTCCTTCACGGAAGTTTTGTCTCTGCCGCTAACGGCAATCTAAATAAGCTAGGGTTTTCTTTTTCGTAATTTATTTCGTGTTCCTGGTTTCCAGTTCGAGGCCCTATAATAGGTCATTGTAAATTCCTGTCGGAGTTTAGTGTGTGAATTCTTGTGTGACGAAGTTTTGTCGTCTTATCTTCCGGCAATTTGAGTGGAGTTTCGTCAGTATGCCTGGTGATTCAGTCGATCAGTACGCAAGGGCTTACTTGACCACGGCCGAGGACAGGCGTGCTAGATCTAATGGGGGATCTGTGCTTACACTTGAAACTTCTGGTGTTCCGGCGGAATCCACACCCAACGTGGTTCCCCGAGGCCAGGTGAACGAGCAGAATCCAACCCATGTCGCACCGCCAGTCCCAATGCAACCTGTTCTGCCGCTGTCTGAAGGTCTGGTCATAGTGAAGCAGCTGATCGCTGATTTTCCACCATTCGAGGTTTCCAATACAGAAAATTGGTATAATTTCATGTTGAAACTGACAGAAATTGTCTCTCTTTCGCTAGTTCCTTTGTCTGAAAATTCGAAGAAATATACTGCCTTTGTCACACCGTTCGGGATATATCAATATACTCGTTTGCCATTCGGGTTTGCCAATTCTCCCCAAGTATTCACTCGCTTAATTAACGAGGTACTGGGAGATCTAAAGTATTCTTGTGTGTATCCTTATATAGATGATTTGTGTATCTATTCAAAAAATTCCAGGGATCATATTAATCACGTCGATGCTGTCCTTAAGAGACTTCGTTTGGCTGGACTTACTGTATGTGAGGAGAAGGTTAAACTTGGCACTACGTCTCTCACCTTCCTGGGCCACTTGATATCCCATGGAAAACTTCAAGTTGATCCTGATAGAGTTAAGCCAATCGAAAAATTCCCTGCTCCAAAGAGTTTGAAGGAAGTAGCGAGATTTCTGGGGTTATGTGGTTTCTATTCCAAGTTCATTCCAAGGTATTCTGAAATTTCTATTCCTTTAAATCGCCTTAAACGTAAGAATGTTCCCTTTCACTGGTCAACGGCAGAGAATGAAGCTTTTATTCAGTTAAAGCAAGCTTTGATTAAGCCCCCGGTGCTGTCTTTCCCTCGTTTCGAGGATGAATTTCACTTATTTGTTGACGCTAGTAGCCTCGCATTAGCTGCAGTGTTAAACCATAAAGTAAACGGTGATTTCATACCTGTGGCATTCGCTAGTAAAGCATTATTGGATCATGAAAGAAAGTTTTCGACTTACGAGTTGGAATGCATGGCTATATGTTGGGGTGTCGAGAAATTCAATGTGTACCTTCAAGTAAAACCTTTTCATTTGTATACTGATAATGGAGCATTGTCTTGGTTATTTTCACATCCCAAACAGCTGGGAAAGTTGGGTAGAATGGTTCTTAAACTCTCTTCTTATAAGTTCACCATCCATCATGTACGGGGAACTGCCAATAATGTAGCTGATTGCCTTTCTCGTGTCGTTCCTGTGTCTAGTGATAATGTTGCTAGTGATATTGATTCATCTAAAGTTGGTGATGATCTATTTCCACCAATGGCTTGTGTATTGAATAATGTTCCTTTATCATTTGTTAATATTAGAGACCATCAAAGGTCAGATCTTACTTTGAGGGATGTTCTCCAGAAATTGCAGAAAGATCCCTTGTCTTGTGCAAATTATTTTGTTAAGAACCAGCTGCTATGTTTTGGCAATTCAAAAACTCTTAGAGGGAAGGTTGTTTTACCTGTCGTGCTTCGACCAATGATATTCCAATATTTTCATTGCTCTAGTTTTGGCGCTCACCTGGGAATGTCCAAAACTTATGAGAAAATTAGCAGGGAATATTGGTGGAAGGATATGAAAAGGGAAATTTTTGACATGGTCAGAAATTGCCACTTATGTCAGACATGTAAACCTAGAAATTGTTCTTCGCCTGGCATGTTATCTTCTAACATCCCTTCTGATGTCTGGGAAAGAATTTATATCGATTTTGTCGGCCCATTCCCATCCACAAAGGGTAGTAATCAGTATATTTTAACACTGATTGATGGGTTCTCTAAATTTTGTATATTGGAGCCTGTACGAAAGGCTACAGCTGGTGCTGTTGTGTCTGTCCTCACTCAAAGAGTTTTCTCAAAGTTTGGTTTTCCAAAATATCTGGTCTCTGATAATGCTTCAGTTTTTAAGTCACACCTGCTTAGGGAGATGTGTTTACAACTTGGTATAAAACAAGTTTTCACATCTCCATATTACCCTTGTGCTAACCAAGTCGAAAGACTTCATCGAAATTTAAAATCTGCCTTGACCATTTTATGTAACAATGTTCACTCTACATGGGACCTTTTCCTCTATGATCTAAACTTTGCTTTCAATACTGCTATACATGGTAGCACTGGCCAATCTCCTGCCAAAATAATGTTTGGTAGACAACTGCCACATCCTCTTACAAATCAGTGGTCAATTCCTATTGAGCTGTTCGAGGATAAAATTAAGGATGATCAGAGGAAAGCCTACTTGCAACAAGTGGTCACCAATCTCAAAAAGGCAAGGGCAAAACATGGGGAGGCTTTTAACAAACTCCACTCTCCAGTAAATTTTGCCCCTGGAGATTTAGTTCTTTGTAAAAATCATCCTATTAGCTCAAAGGCAGACAAGAGAACAGCCAAGCTAATGCCTCCTTGGGAAGGTCCTTTCATTATTAAAAAATTTGTCTCTCCTGTAACAGTTGTTCTTGAGCTATCACATGATAAAGAAAAAATATGCCATGTCTCTCAGTTAAAAATTTATCATCGTGACTCTGTGAATTCTCATTAGCTCAATATGGTGTGACTATTGCATTTTTCAAATTAACTCAATGAAATACTATGATTCTATTTAAACACACTGTTATTTTCTGCCTTTTAGTTGATCAATATGTACTATTCTATTAATATATTATTATACAAATACTTAATAATGTGAACACAGTGATCACCATACTTAATGTTGTCTTCCTCTCAAAGTGTGCAATTTGTGAAATCAGTTGGAGGACGAATGGTCTGATTGGAATGGGATGTGGGGAGAACAGCCAGGAACATTCCCGAGGTGACTCGCTTCCAGATAAGTTGCGGAGGGTCAATGGCTGTTAAGATTCATGTGTGTGACATCGACAGTGATTATATCCATTGTCCTCCCAGGGTGATTAGTGCTTTCTTTATGGTGATTAACTGTGTAATTGCAAACATTATCATTTTCTGTCTCTACCTGGCTATCTAATTCCTGTAGTCAGGTTATGTATGTTGAATATTGGGTTGTTAGGTCATGTATCTGGCGTAGGGGGTGCGATCCCATCGCCCGGCAATTATAATGATTGTCGCAAACAGCACCCAGCTCTTGTATCATGCTTAGCTGGTCTGGGGTTCCAACCCCCAACAAATTTTGAATTGAATTATCCATGACGGTGGCCACTAAATTGTTTTTTCTATTAATTAGCTTTTTTATAACACGTTTGGCTTAACCTGGCCCGAGAACTGATTGAATCTCTCATCTTACCCAAATTAATTTTCCATTTTTTGCTGTTTTTTCATGGAAAACAATTTCTTACACATGGGTAGTGACATTGGAGAGATATCAATCTAATTTGTCATTAAAATGACTCAAATCTTATCCTGAGTCATTTCTATCAACCCAAATTCCTTCATTGAGTTATCAATGCTTAACAGTACAACCCAATTGGTTGTGCGAAAAAATTTAATTAGTTTTAAGGTCCATGAAATTGATTGACCTCTCATCCTGAGTCGTTCTATCAACCCAACTTCTTCAATGACTGTGTTTATGCTTAACAGTGCAACCCAAGTGGTTGCATAAAACCATGTAATTAGTTTTTAAGGTTCATGAATATGGGGGATCCACTCACAAATTTTGAATTATCATTAATATTGTTAATACTAGGGTGAACTTGGAATACAGAATTATTGTTATACTTGAATTATCATTAATATTGTTAATACTAGGGTGAACTTGGAATACAGAATTATTGTTATACTTGAATTATCATTAATATTGTTAATACTAGGGTGAACTTGAAATACACAATGATATTGTTATACTTTAATTATCTATAATATTATTATTACTAGGGTGAGCTTTGAATATAAAATAATATTGGTATATATGTATGATTATTATAATTTTCTAAAGTATATTTAACTGATGTCACACAATTGCATACTATTACTTTCAATGAATACAAGTCTACTTTCATTGAACAATTGTATAATCCTGCCTTCAAGAATATTTGCTTTGTTTTATGCAATATTCTCTTTCTAGTTAATTTATTACACCTGACGAGTCAGATGTTTCGTCTACTGGGTGTTGGTTTTTTGTTACTTAGATTTATTTCTCATTTGTTGGATGTTGCCAGCTGGACATCCAAATTATTTATGATAATTGATATCAAAGATGCTATCATATCATTCTACTGGTCCATGTTTGTGACAGTCAGAATATACTTTCATCATTTGTTTGAAGGCTGTTGAATACTTAAAATCTATTGTTTAATGTGTTTATCTGCAATCTTCACCTGTCGCCTGGAATCACAGCTGTGGTATACTGCTCTCATGTTTCCTGCACTTGGCAACTTTCGAGGAGTGTCTCTCCCTCTATGGTTGGCTATGGCTGTGTGAACCAGTGTCATACTGAAAGATTGTATGAATCTGAAATGTTACTAAACTGGGTTATTAACTTCAAGATGTTTATTAGTGCTTATCCTTCTACACTGAATTATCAGCTGTTCCACCTTTGTGGTCCAGAAAGGAGAGGAGGTTCTTGTCTGTGGGTGTGTGTGCTCAGTATCTTGGCAATATTGTTCAGTAAATTGCCTCTTAAGCCATAAACTGGCATTGTGAATTCAGTGAAAGTGTCCCTCTAGCAAGAAAAAAGGTGTCATTGATTCAATCATCATTTCCTCATCCGGGAGTCAATTCTGTGCCTGATTTCCCCCAGTGGATGTGGCATTTTCCCCCCTGTTTTTTTTGGGCAATTCTCCTCTTTGGACAGTTTCTCCTCTGCGGACTGTTTATCCTCCGGACTTAGCCGAAGGACTTGCCCGAACGACATGCACGCTAACGACATGTGCGCCAACGACGGCCAAAATGCCTACGACTACAAAATGCAGCGACTACTGCCAGCGACTTCTGCCACGACTTCTGCCACACCTTTCGCCGCACCTTTCGCCGCACCTTTCGCCGCACCTTTCCCTCACCAGGTCCTGCCCCGCTTTTATAGCCAGTAAAGTGAGGAAGGATACCAAAAATGCGGTCATCCTGACCAAGGCAAAAAGGCTGTGATCCTGTATTCTGCGGCCGACGCCAGAAAACAGTTCCTGGCGCTCCAATTAAAAACTGCCACCCTATCTATCACCCATCCCATTATTTCCTCCCCTCCAAGGCTACCAATCGCCAACCTCCTGACCTTACCCATTCCACCTTCGTCCTTGTCGACAGACCCCCTCCTCAGCGGACTCGTGTCTAAGCTCGCCCTCTATTGCTTCCGAGACGCCGACCGGGTAACACCGTTGTGTGAGCCTGCTGACTAAGTCACTTTTGTACTTAAGAGAGAAGCTCAACCTCTCGTACTTGTTAAACTTAAACTATTTTCCGACTGGAAACTTTGATTACGGTCGCCTGGCACTCGACCTATGGGTAAATTATTGTAATTGGTTTGGTTCTATTTTGTGATTTGTAAAATATATTGATAAGTTAAGTTTATGATTGATAATACTTGTGTTTCGTTCGTTTTCCTCATTTTTCTCACCCGAGCTTGGAAAGAGTTTGTGTTTTCAAGAGTGTTATCGGCGAGAAAATCTGCTCCTTCTCCCGATAGCGCTACAAGGTGATTACCCTTGGGGTAATCGATTTCGACCAAACTTGGCAGATCGTCTTCATTTGATTACAAAACAAAAACCCCAAAGCCATTTTGTAATACATGCAACTGTTTACGAGATATTGCAATGATATGTTGTAGATACAACCCTCCTCTACAAGCTAAAAAAATTTGGTAAGGGTAATATTTCATTTAAGAAAGAAAAAAAAATTGAGTGAAGGCGTAACGCTGGCCTCCCGCCGCGGCGGCGTCCGGCTCAAGCGCCGAACGTTCAGTAGTCGGTTCTCCAGATCTCATCATCCTTTGCTATCTTCTTTTCGCCAATTTTAACTGCATACCGACCCTTTGATTCTCTTTACCCTTGTCATTCGCCATTTGCTTCCCACTGAAGTGACCGCCGCTTTAGAATCCAGGATTAGCGACAACATGCTTAACAGCGGGGGCAACCATGGGCCCACCAGTGGCCGTGCTCGGAGGACAATAGACAAACCTCGCTCCGTCTTAGACCTCCAATGCTACTTTCCTCTCTTCCCCTATCCCATTTTCCTCGCATACCCTTTATTATGTTCTGAGAAACATCTTTGTAAGTATTGCGCCCAGTAGCCGTCGCCCACCCTCACACATTCACATATTAACCCCTGGTAAAAAACAATGGTAAATGCGGGTAGCCACCCATGCTTGCCATTCAACGGAATATTTGTTTCCTTTAAGAAACAATTGCCTTTCTGGACTCTTTTGCCCTCAGTCATCACCACGTTTTCCCCTCTTACCAGAAATATTGAACTGTAAACTTGACTTAGCTGATGAGATCTGGAGAACCGACTACTGAACGTTCAGCGCGAGAGCCGGACGCCGCCGCGGCGGGAGGCCAGCATTACGCCTTCACTCAATTTTTTTTTTCTTTCTTAAATGAAATATTACCCCTACCAAATTTTTTTAGCTTGTAGAGGAGGGTTGTATCTACAACATATAAAAAAATGAGGAAAATCGAAGGCATAGCTACATCGTCAAAAATCGATTTGAAAAATTGAATTTGTTATAAACTTTATTTAATTGTTTAAATTTTTAAAAGAATCAAATAATTATCTTTCTCAATTCAAGACCTTCAAAATAAGTCATTGCATGTATTTTTATCTTCCTTATTTCCGGAGATATGCCGTCAAACGTGAAGACGCTTTTGTAAAATTCTAGTTTTACAACATTGCAATATCTCGTAAACCGTTGCATGTATTACAAAATGGCTTTGGAGTTTTTGTTTTGTAATCAAATGAAGACGATCTGCCAAATTTGGTCAAAATCGATTACCCCAAGGGTCAATTTTGCCAAATATCTGGTCGAACTTGGGTGGAATGACCCATTTATATATATGTAGGTCGTTATGCCTTTTCAGAATATTGTTTTTTATCAGTGTCTTACTCATGTAGTGGATTGATTCATGCTTTAAAGAATCAATCAGAAACTATGTTAAATTTGTGTTGATGTATTTATAGTACAATTTGATGTTGTAATGCATAATTTTAAAAATAAGACATTTGAAGAAAATAATAATTTTTATTCACTAGGTTAAGGTATGCCAAGCGGTTTATGGCAATCCCGTCTCCACTTACTCGTGTACAGTGGTGGAGAATATGTCTGGACGAAGCTCAGATGGTAGAAGTGACTTCTACTAAAACAGCAGAAATGGCACTGAGGCTCTCTGCTGTTCATCGATGGTGCATAACAGGAACACCAGTTCAGAGATCTTTAAATGGTTAGTAATGCTATTATACGGACATTTAAGAAGTTCTTAGAAAGCAACATGGAAGTAAATGATTGTTCACCTAATAGATGAAATGAAACTGATTTGCCATTAAAAAATTATTTGACTTGGCAAGGATTCAAAGTTGGATATTCCAATGTCAACTTAAATGGGCAATAAACCACAGAATAAACACTTTATGCTGTCATATTGGTTGTTATATTGGCCTTTGATTCATGTGAGAAAACTACCTGTCTAATGTATCAGTAGGCATTTTATATATTCTGTATACACAGGGCTGCTACCAGGTTACCTTTTGTCACCTTTAGTCACTTTTTTAAATAAGGTCACTTAAATTTACTATTTTGCTGAGGAGGTCACTAATAGTCACTTTTTGGTCATAAATATCAGTTTTTATCATATTTTAATTCCACTGCGATGGCGCAAAACATCTCTGCGACCCTGTACAGTATTTGTTTTGCGCACGCTCAGTGCAGGGCCACCAGGGTAGGGGAAGAGGGATAGGCCTGTTACACAATAGGCAAATTTTACCGATGTGGCTTTTTTGCTGTCGCCGTCGATTCAGTAGTGGCGCGAAGAAACCAATGGGAGCCTACACACTGGGCTTTAGAAAAATGGATCGGTAGATTTGGTGCCGATGTGGCACACACTGCCACTACTTTGAGTGGTAGTTTTACTGCCAAAAGCCAGTCAGTGGCTCATGTTACCAAACGAAGACTTGCACATTAGGGTGGATTTTCTATGGGGTGGAAGCATCCTAGACATCCTTGAGAGTTTTTCGTGGTGTGCCTAATTTTGGAAGATGAGTGAAATCATCGATAATGATTTACTCATTTCTTTGGCGGAAGCAAGACCTGCCCTATGGAACAAGGATGAAATAGACATTCGACAACAATTGAAAAAATTCATTCCTCAAATCTTCAAATAAATTGTCAAAAGTTCCAACCTCTGCTCTTATCTGGTTTATTTAACCTATTCACCAGTTAAAGGTAGTAAAATAATATTTTTTTCACAATCACTGCACCCGTGGCCTTAAGCCGGGCCTGCGTGCGCACATGCTTACATGCTTCACCAGGTTCTTCCAGCGGGAGGAGCTGCTAGTTCACCAGCTGCGCTCCGAGCTGTCTACATTAATTCAAATTCTGATTAGTAGATCTTACAAGAAATCTTTGGACTTAGGAGAGGTCTTCAAGCCTGAGTATATTCTTCCAGCTGCTGATGCCGTTGTGAGGGAAGACATTCGCCCGGCCCTGAACCAATCAAAGATCAGCAAAAAGGAGAAACTGTTATTCCTTGACCATGCTTGCGAGCACTATGTGGAGGCATGCAAGTATATCCTGGAAAAAAGTTTCTTCAAATCTATGGATTCTTTCTTGAAGAGCTGCAGATGTCTGCGTCCAGAGGAGAGAACTTCAGAGAACAGCGTAGGGGATATAGTGCGGGTGGCTAAAGCAAAGACATGGCCGATCGCTTCAGACCGACTAGTTGATGAGTGGAAGCTCTTGCAGTTGGAGAAGGATGAAGATGGCTCTAGGAATGACTGTATGGATCAGTACTGGGGTCAGTTTTCATCCATGCGCACTGCCATTGGTGACTTGAAGTTTGTCTGTCTCGAAGTTGATGAAAGCTGTCCTGTCTCTCTCTCACGGACAGGCTGATGTCGAGAGGGGCTTCTCAAAGTCGGGGAGGATTATAACATATTACAGAACTGCTATATCTGAACGCAGTCAATGCGTACATGGTAGTCAAGAGTGTGCTACACGAGTATGGCAATAAGCCGTTTCTAGTACCTATTACCAAAGTACTTCTTGCAAGTGCACGCTGAGCAAATCAAAATTACAAAGCTTACTTGGAAGAAGAGAAGAAGAAAAGAGAAGAGGAAGCCCGAAAGAAGATATAGAAAGACTGGAAGAAGAGAAGGAAAAAGCAGGAACACTATCGTGGAAAAAGAGGAAAAGAATCGAGGATTGCGGTTGAAAGAGGAGCGAGCGTCTGCTAGGGTGGACAGACTATTTGATGAAGCCAATGTGCGCCTTAAGAACGCCATTGCTAAGAAGAACATTGAAGATATCGCCCTTGCCCCGGCGATGTTGGAAGGCGTGGCTGCCATTCGTGCAGCAGCTTCACATAAGCATGCTACTGCTGTCGAAAAAGTAGTACAAAAAAGAAAATCTGACCTCATATCAGATTTGACATTTGAGCAAAAGAAAAAAAGTAAGAACAATCCGTAGTAATGAGTTGTTCCTTACTCATGCTAGTCATCAGATTGAAAGACTGACAATGTTTATTTTTGAAATAGAATTCTTTTATTCAATGTTTCATTTAATGTTATTTTCGAAAACAAAAATTTGTAAACTCGATTTTAATGTTAATATGTTCAATTAACATATGTATTTAACCCAAGTTGTCCTGTTTTCGTTCCTCCTATTACTCCCATGTCTGAAATCCGAAAGGTTTATTGGTGCTTGGTGGCCGAAAGTCTCTATTTTTGGTCACTTTTAGGTCAATTGTTGGTCGATTTTTTGTCACTATTTGGTCGCTATTTGGTTGCTATTTCACCAAGGAAAAGTCACTAAAGTCACTATTATTCAGTTCACAGACTAGTAGCAGCCCATGTATACATTTTTATTTCCTTTGAAGTGCAATCTAAATCCATTATTTTTCACCGCTCAATTCCCAATTTGTGCCTACTATTTTAAAAATTAAGCTCTGTAGAATAAACAAATATATCCATTGTTGTATTTGAGAACTACAACATTGAAATCTACTCCAAAATGGCCCTCCCTTCCTGGAATTTGCTAATAGTGAAAGGGTTAAATAACTTTCTGTGTTTCAACCCATAAGTTATCTATTTTTTTACATTGGATAAACCTGTGGAGTTCTGTTCATACATCCATCCATCATACATCCCTTCTTGAAAGTCCTGGATGATATTCCATTTTTATTTTTAAATACTCTGAATTTTTCTTTCATCAACGAATTAACTTGGTTTTAGATATTAATTTTGCTGTGTAAATTCTTGATTATTTCAGATCTGTATGGTTTGGTGCTCCTCCTTGATTATTTTCCATACTGTATCCAGGATTATTGGGACAACCTTCTTTTCTACCCATATCTGCGTGGTGATAAGAAACCATTTTATGAAGCGTTATGTGAAGTGATGTGGAGGTCGTGCAAAAAGGATGTACTTGACCAGGTATTTACTTAGCGTTATGATCTTCTACTCAAATTTTGTAGTAACAGAGCATTAGATGTTTACATTGGGAGAAACATAGTTGTGGATTTAATTAAAGCATTTTTCCAGCTTATTGAGACCTTGTCAAATGTTTCCTATCCTTGGTGCATTCCACTTTTTGTTGACCGTATGGGCTCTTATAGAGATTCATTTCCTACATAAATCTCCATAAGGCTACATGTGCGATATTTTCAGTAGAATTATGTAGCAGGAAAAGTAACTTAGCACTATTGCGTTATAATTACATCACACGTATGAGTCCTCCATTGCCCAAATATTATTCCATAAATTACCTTATTTATGTAATAGCAGAGGGTGTGTTGAAATTCATCAGGATGAAGAAAAAATTGAAAGTGTTTAATGAGATTAGAAGAATCCACATGATGGGACTTGCAAAATGCATACGTGTAACATTTAGGATACCATATACCATTCATTAACCACCCAAGGAGAGGATGAGATGAAAAACACCCCTTCAAAATCTGGCTGTAATTCTCACCTAACTCATGAAGGCCTAAGGGATAAGTTCCCATTTAAAATCACTTGCTGAGGTTGCCAAAGAAATAATGAAATTTATGTTGCTGAATCAGCTTTTAAAAATTTATTGTGACTTTTAAAGCCAAATAAATACGCACATTTCAGACTAAATTGAATCAAATGAAAAGAAAATCAAATATGAGAATTAAAAACTGCATTCTTTTAGCCATTCAACGATGTAATTTTCAACCTTGTATCTCAAGTGCAAGTTATTTTTCAAAAGCAAAAAAATAAATCCCCGAATTGAGTTCAATGCTTTTCTTAGGGGGCTAAAAGCCTACCAATCAGGGTTATTAGCAACCCCGTCTAATTGTTGTTTGGTGTTTTTACTGTATTTTTGGTCAGTTCCGCAGTCTTTCAGCCATCAATAAATTTAATACATATTCAGCCCCATACCTTGAGTGCAAGTAATCTGAAATGGCAATAGAAACAACCCATTCACTGATTCAATAATTTTCTTATGATGCCAAATGTCAACAATTTGGGGTAAAAATCAGTCCTATAAATTGTCATTAGGGGTTTCTGATGGGATTTGGGTCACAACCAGTATTCCTGTCAAATTTTGATGGTTGCCTACATGGCCCTGAGGTGAGTGTGCACAATCTCAGTGTGGCAACAGTATTCTCCGTTTGGCCCATACTGTCAGCTAAATGTGGAATGTTTGTATTTGAAGATATCGGTTGAAAGTTACCTGAAGGTTAGTTTGATAAGTGTGAGTGGAACTCGCCTCTTAAGGAGTTTAAAGTTTGGCTGAATTGACATTCATTCAGGGTCTGGAGGCCAGTTTACTTTCATTGTGTCATTTGCCGTTTCCTGTGAACTATTTAGTGCCAGTAAATCTCAAATGAGGATTTTAGGTGAAGATGTTCCTAGAGGCCTCACCTAGCATGACACCCACTGATCCCTAACTGGACACCCTACCTGATGGGCTACATCATCTGTTTATGAAAGTAGCTTAGAAAATAAGGCCCCATTAAATGATGAGCAACAAAAATAAATGTAACCATGTTGAGGAAAACCAACGTATCATCAGTTTTAACCATTTGGTTTGAGAAATGTATGATTTAATCATTGGTGAAGGTAGATTTTCAAAGAGCATTTTGATTTAATGGAACTTCAGTGAGTTGTTTGTGTTCAGTTCACATTTGTATTTGCAATTTGTACCTCAGTGAATGTTGAAATAATATCAGTTCTACCTTGGTGATGTTATGCTTGCATAGCTTGTCCTCTGATGAGATTCTTGTTTGTTCATTCCATTAAAAAAATTCCTACTTTAATATTTTACTTTCCGTTACAGATTCGAATACCACCCCAACGTGAAAAGGTTTATTGGTTGAAATTCTGCCCTACCGAAGAGCATTTTTATAGAAAGCAACATGTCCATTGCTCAAGGAGTGCATTAGTGGCACTTTCTCCTTTCAAAGACAATATTAAGCTAGATTCACTTGATCGAAAGTCACTTTCAAAGGTAAGTAACATTTTGGAAAGATATCATTTTTTTGTATCGACAGTGAAAGGAACCGTTATAAATTGGAAAAAAAACTTGTGTTTGCGACTTACATAATTTCTTTGGAACAAGATTTTCTGAAGGCCTGCATGTATTGTCTGTTACTATTACCAGTTGAGGATATACATATATTCATAGACTATAATTACATGGAAAGTGTTCCACCAATGTTACAGATTCTGAATCCACTGCTGAGTCTGCGCCAAGCATGTTGCCATCCACAAGCTGTAAAAGGGAACAAGATGAGTCAGCTAAATGCCCCAAAGACAAATGAATGGAGTATGGAGCATCTTTTATCATCCCTTGTCCATAAAGCTAAAGTGGAAGCGGAGGAAGCCCTTAGGATATGTGTTGCTGCTTTAAATGGTTGGTGGTATTGGCATTGACATTATTCTCCATTAAATTTTTGAAGATGAGGATCTTCCTACTATTTGCTTAATAAGTCCTAGTCTATATTATAGCAGCACAAATGTTTTGTGTGTGTTTTCCCGAGGTTAAGTCTGAAGTTATGGTGAATCCCTGTTATTTGACCTCATCAGATGCATTTATGTTTAATCATACATACTAGTACGCTGTTCCCTTTAACCCTTTTTGCTGCTGTGAACGTAGGAGCTAAGTTCACCCGGTGAACTGCTGTGAACGTAGCTCCTTCACTTTTTTCACTGCACAGGGGCTGGGAAGTTTCTGGAGGTTGATCGCAGCGAAATGGTTAAGGGTTGGCATTGTAAAAATGGGCTTAATTCTCGGCATTAGACCTAAAAACTGGCTTCCGTTTTAATAATTTCCTCCATACCACCTTATACTTGCAAAGAATGAATACTTGAAGTGAAATTTAGTAAGGAAGAACAGGTGAACAGTTTCCTTATGGGATGCCAGATGTGGTCCTGTATGAAGTTTCTGAGAGTGTTATACTGTTCAAATTAAATTATGGAATTGTTGCTTCGGCTGATATTTGATCACTTCTGTTTAAACCTATGCAGTTCTAAATATTTCCATTACTTTTGCTTATTGCTGCATCAAGGTGCCTTAGCTGCTTATTGCATAATATTTCTTAGCTGAGTTTTCTAAAGAGAGGCAGGGTTTCATGTTGCAACAAGCTTGGTTGTCAAGATTAATATAAAAAATTACTCACACTTTTCTGAGGTAAATATTTAACTCCTTCATTTCTCTTGCTAAATATGTATCCATATTAATTTGAATTGGAATAGAATACTATGCTCAGGATGTGTATTTTACGGTTATGTGTTGTATTGTATTCAACTGGTGTATATTTTGCAGGCTCAGACGGTTGCTTGGAACAGTGCAAAGAGTCATGCACCAAGAGCTTAGGGATGATGTTTCACTCTACAGCATTGCCTACATTTGAACTTAGGGTCAATTATTTCACTTCTAAAATTTGAATGGAGTGAAACTCAGATGAATGAAACTGCAGATACAGAAACCATGGATACAGGGACTCTAATTTATACCATATATCCTAGCCCATTGGATGTGCTTTTTTCTCAAAAATCTTAAATCGGCCTGAATCTTTAAAGCCAAGGGTTAAGCTACGCTCTCATGTATCTGATTTGGCCTTTCCATTGAAGGTGCCCATTTCTTTACTTTCACCACAGATGCATTGCTGCCATCAGTTAGAGTTGCGCTCTCCAGCATTCATTTGATTCGAGGATTCTGCGACGTATAACTCTATATAGTTGCCTTAATTGGAAGCTAACAATCCCATTTTTCCTATTAATTGATGAAATTAACAGATGTTGATTTTTATTATATCAAGCACAATAAAAACCCAAAAAAAATCAGTGCATCCTATTTGCTTCAATGGGCCAGGAAGTGCAGTATTTCAGGAAATGTTCACTTCTGAATTCTGAGCAAATTGAACCATGATTAGCCTAAAACTATGGGTACGGAAACCATAGATAAAGGGGCTCTACTGTGTACTTTTGCAGGAAATCCTGTGGGTGTTGTAATTCATTTTAATGGCTATCTTACAGCAATTGTTAAGAAAAGTTGTCTTTGTATTACTTAGGTTTGGCCGGAGTGCATATCATTTCGGGAGAGTGGTCCCTTGCTGAAGACAAGTATAGGCAGATATTAAAATTATCTGATGAGTATAAGGGCAAATTAAAAGTCGACACACTCCAGGTAAGAATCAGTCTCTTAAAATAGTTTCCATTCCTCAATTGTGTTGATATGCACTTTTTTATGTGTTCTCTCCCCTACAGAAAATACACACTCTCCATAATTTAGCAGAAATATTGGATAATGGACTGTCTGCTAGTTCTGCTCATCTTAGAGAAGAAGCACAAGAATTGCAAATGAATTATTTGAACAAATGCTCCAAAAAGGTAAGTTGCCGGTCATTGAATATCTGCCTTGACTGGGATTATATAGACATTCCTGAGTACGTAGAAAGTAAATTTTTTTGCTTAGAAATTCATGCTGTTGTATTCAACTTTTGACTTTTCTGTGGTGAATTTCACAGCATTTTTCAGGGTAATCGATTTTATACTTATTTGTGTATCTTGAATAGTCACTTTCACTTTGAAACATAAACTGAGACATAGGGGTAAACCATGGAAACTTTTCACCTGGGAAAGGGTGCTTTTCGGTACTCACATTTATAGCAGTAACTTTACAGGTTATATTATGTTGAAATTCTCCAGTGATTGACCAAATTGTTTTTATCAAAGCTCACAAAAAAGTGAGAGGAGCTAGAAAATAATCATATGATGTGGTTAGCACAACTCATATGAAGCAGGTGAAAGGTGGATCATGTTGGAACGATTGCATTTTTTCAATGCATAACTTTCACTCAGCTCTGTTTAAATTCTTCTCCAGTGACTCTTTCCCATCAATAAATGATTCTCAATGTTTTGTCTCAAAAGACTTATTTGGTAATTGTGAAATGTTATTTGGGCTTTTGTTTGTTTGGTGGGAATTTCGATTGAAACTTTGTCTGAGGAATAAATTTTATACTGCTCTGTTTTGTCTTACCCAGGTACAAATGGCCAAGGATGAGGTATCACCCTTAACAGAATCAGTTGAAAATATTCTTGATGGCCCCACATTCCAAGGAAAGAGGCCATGGTGGGCTCAAGTTTTAGATTGTTGTACTAAGGCCAACCTAGGATCTGAATTGGTGCGGAAAGTAAAAAATGACATTACTGATTACATGTCAACATCTGGGAAAGCAAGAGTATCTAATAAATTCAATCAGTAAGTAGTTGAACTGAAGCCATTGAATTTTATGCTAAAAATATGGCTATTGACCTTTTTTCCCAAATCCTGAGAATTTGAAAATTCCTCTAAAACATGGAATAGGGCTGGGAATTGTGGGATATAAGGGAATCCATATTCTCAACCCGGAAAAAACTACTGGGCTGTGGAAGGAATGAAAATCACCCTGAAAATGTGAAACTCATTGTAAAAACATGCGTGCTATTTGACGTTTTCCATGCTTCTTGACTCGGTAACAAATATGGATTATTGTTATCATAAGAAATATCTTATCTATATTTATGGTCTATCTATTACATGTTTTTGAAATGCTTAGTTTGAGAAAATTCTTTGTTCATATATGTAAAAGCATTTTCTGAAAGATTAAAAATTATTCTTGTGGTCAGTATTACAGATGAAGGTGGACTTCGATATGTTTTATCTGGAAAAATAAGTGAACTCTTTGAGAAACGAGATTTGATTCTATCCGAAATGGAAGAGCTATTTTGGATAAAAGATAATCCTACAGAGGCAAGTCGGTTAGTAATGATTGCAGTTGATTGTCATTTACGTCTGTCTTCTTGCTCAACTGCCATTGTGAGTATAGGTGCCAAGAGAAAAACTCAGTCGGATATGAATACCAGCGTTAACAGAGAAGGTAAGAATTAGTATAATATTCGAATTCAAAGTTTACTTTGAAGTGATGGTCAGTAGATCCCAGTTGAAAAAATTAAGTATGATTTTAACATTTGAAATTCTTTGTGATGTCCTCACAGTAAATCATTAGCTGCCTGGTTTTGATTTTAACATTATGTATTAAGACAGGATGATGACATGTTTTCTCGTCAGCCACTATTGAAGTGACTTTCAAATATTGCAAAATTATTTTCCGTCTCTATAACATTATCAATTCTCCTGGAATCATCACCAAATGTAATCGGAGGTGTCGTGGTAAAAATGGACAAGTTTTTAAATTTTCAAATCAAATGTGCATTTTGATGAAATCTTGTAACGAGTTAGTTTTGTTGTTCCCTAGATTGGAAGGATAGTGAACAAAGAGAATTAACATGTATCCATACTTCTGGACCATTTAATTCTAAAATCAGATCTTTTCTATTTCTGTTCCATTAGAGATGGTCATTTTCTCAGAACCAATTCACTCAAAAAATGCCTGGAGTTGTGTTTTACTCAAGTACCGTATAAACACGTGTAAGAGGCGCACCCCTCTTTTTATGCGTCGAAGTTGAAGAAAACATTTTGGGGCTATTTCCCTCCTATTGCTAGGTTTTGCGGGGCCTAACTTTGAACTTTCGGCCATTATCAAAGCCTTGCGCTATTCTTGGACTCGCAAGCGCAATATAGCAGAGAATACCATAAGCGCAAAGCTGGCGCTTGCGATATTCTCTTATAATTTACGCGGTATTTTTCAGAGGCATATATGGACCTCGGAGGTAAGTATTCACTTGTAGCCTTAGCCCTACAATGCTTACATCGTTTATTGCCCTTTGGAATAAGTGGTGTAATTGATATTCATTAAAACAAAACAAATCCGACCTCGCTACAATTTGTGTTTAGTTGGTAAGTGCGGACAGTCGCACCAAGCTCTGATTTTTAAATCCGAATTCCCCCACTGTTTTCCTAATGCACAAGTCGTAGTCGCTGTGAGTCACCTTTTAAATGTGGTTAACTTTTACAAATTATATTTTGCTGTAAATGATGACGAGTGGGAATGCGAACACGTTAAATGCAAAATACCCAAGCATCAGCCACGTAAAAAACGAATGATAAGGCATAGATACGACATCAAAACCTGAAAAAAATCAAACTTTGAAAGAAATCATAACTGTCTATGGAATTAAAAGCATTTATTTTTTCAATATGTCCCAAAAAAATCTTCAATGAATCACAAAATAAAAAAATTGCATGATTTACATAAAAACGGCTGACTTATTAGTGAGACGGGCGTCGCAGTACGGCGGCACGCGCGCGCATGTCCTGTCACAGCTCGCAGCTTTTCCCCGAAAAGAACTTCTGTCCCTATTGGTAAGGAATAGTGCAACCTTATCCTTCCTCCATCTTCTAATGCATGATTCTGTTACATCATGCTTTCGTCCGGCAGCGCGGTTTCCTACTTCCTCAGCATCTTTGATGACTTATAAGTTTTTCAGCTGCCGTGAAAGACCGCAACTTTTTGCCCTTGTTCATTGTGGAACAACACTGACCTATGGTGGCATATGCACAAATGTTAATGTTCACAGAATTCTCTCAGTTGTGCTTAGGGCAGGTGCATACAGTTGAGTTACTCAAAGTTGTCCGATGACAGAAAATGAGAAAGTTAGGGGGGTGGATAATTCCGGTGCTTGCACTTGTCGCGCAGCCAATCGCTGTCCTCCAATTGCACCCCACACCCTCGCCTTGTCATACAACAAGTTTTTACATGTTTTTAGGCGACTGCGTCCCCTGTAAACAAGCGAGCGAACGATCCCCTCCACCTTGATTACTCACGCTGTGCACCAAGGTCACTCAGCTCTCCAGGGACTTGAGAGTAAGGCCTCGGCCATGATACGAGTGGAGGGCGGCGGTAGGCGAGCGACAGGACGGCAACGCTGAGTTTCATGTTCCTAATGTTTGACATGGAAAATGCTCGAACCCAGCCATGATATCTAAATCTACAAAATACCCTGCAAGCCACCTCAGGGATGTGTGGCAGGTGGAAAACGTGATAGGGGGATAGACGTGAGCGGCATAAGTGCCGCTCGCCGCCAATCCCAGACATGAAATCTTTCTTGTGCCGCTTTGCCATTCAACTCATTCTGTGGCAAAATGTCGGCAGAGAACGATTTGTCTTATGACAGTATGTACTGCCATTTCTGATTCTGAACTAATCTTAGGTCGAATCACCGCTCGTTTAGTGGCCACTACCGCCCTGCCGCGATACTGCTCTGCCGCCTGCCGCCTACTGCTCATATCGTGACGAGGCTTAAGGCAGGCAGATAAAAAATTCGAGTAAGAGGGGTACCCTTATTTTCGGCTGCGATTTCTGGGAAAAAAGGTTTCTCTTACACGAGTTTATACGTTATTCATCTACTCACCCAGGGATTAAGTAATGAAGGGGGTCAGCTGAGGGCAATCCCCACCTTTGATTTTCCCCTCCTACCTCTTGCCATATGCAGAAGTGTCATTTTGAACCAATAGACCTTTGTAGGTATGCATGTTTAAAAAGGGATTTTGAAAGGCTGAAAGTTGCATAATTTGGCAGAAAAGTAGAATAATTAGTATTAAGACATTGGATAAGAATTTCAATTTCATCCAACTGTTTATATTCCTTCGGTAGAAATAGTTGTTCTTAATTATTTTTGCTGCGATTTTATGCTTATGTCATTGAAATAGGGTCACTCATAGACCTACGGTTGTTATCTAAACTCTGGCTAAATTTCCTGCTTTCAACTCTAGCAATATGTACTTACTCATTTAGTCGATAACTTTCCACATTAAGTGTTCATTGGAAGAGTTACCCTTTATGAGTAGTAACATCTCTTTATTGCTATCCTTCATATTTATGGGTGATTGCTGTTAAGTTCATTGCCTGCTGAAATTTGATATACCAATTTGAAATGTTTCTGTAACCAGAAGCTTTGAGCATTCATAGTTATCACTTTTTCTGCACTTTTACTGATAATTGTGATCACCTACTGGTGTTTAGGTATTTATATTAACCCTTTAAGTGCCAATCAATTTCCTAGGTATTAAGCTAAAATTGCCGTGGCATTTTTGGAGATTTTACTGTAGTTTACGAAAAAAATGATGCATCATACATATACAGGGTCCATTCAATAAGTATCGGGACTGGTTCGCTGTAGCCTCAACTGATGGGGTGGTTGGGGGTCTGACCGATTGGTTTGGTAGAGGGGTCCCCCACCACTCAGGCGCACTTTAGTTCAGTCGCCTCCGGGCATGCGTTGAGACAGGAGGTGGATTTTTGTGACGTGTGATTTTTTGTGGTGTCGTCGCTCCAGCATGGAGCACACCGTCGAGCAACGCTACGCTGTGAAGTTTTGCGTTAAACTCGGGAAATTCGCGTCAGAGACCCTTGAACTCATTAAGCAGGCTTATGGGGATGATGCCTTAAGCCGCACAAGAGTTTTTGAGTGGCACAAAATGTTTAAGGAAGGCCGGGAGCTCGTCGAAGACAAGCACCGCGTCGGACGCCCGACGACCGCTCGAACCGATGCTCAGGTGGCCAAAGTGAAAAAAGTTTTGGACTCAGACAGGCGTTTAACCATCACCCTTATCAGTGAGGAGACCTGCCTTTCAGTCGGAACCGTCCACACCATTGTAACAGAGAATCTTGCGATAAGGAAAGTGTGCGCGAAGCTGGTGCCGAAAGTCTTGAGCGAGGAACAAAAACTGTCGCGGGTGGAAATGTCGGGGGTGGCGCCGTGCCACGGTGCGATTGTTGTGCGGCAGCTTCTGACGAAATTCGGCGTGGCAACGTTGCCTCACCCCCCCTACAGCCCCGAACCTGGCTCCACCTGACTTTTTCTTGTTTCCGCGATTAAAAAGGGACTCAAAGGATATCGGTTCGACTCCATCAAGGCGGTTCAAGCGGCGACGACAAAGGCTCTCAACGGTATTCCGGAAACCGACTTCCAGCGGGCTTTTGACGAGTGGCAGACGCGCCAAACTAACTGTATCGATGCAGGAGGAATGTATTTTGAAGATTATTAAGTAATTGTAATGAAAACTGCAATAAATTTTGATTTTTGAAATCAGTCCCGATACTTATTGAACGGACCCTGTATAAAATTACATTTTCAAAAAATTAAGGAAACATTTATTATATTTGGTTTAACGTTTGGCATATTATATTTTATGATTTTATCGTATATTAATATTTGAAAAAATATTAAAATACGAAATAGTGACATTGCAGATGGAGCGCAATTGCGCTCCCGGCACTTTTGGCAAGAGACGGGAGGAGCGCGATCGTGCTCCCCGGCACTCTTAAGGGTTAAAAATGTCAGATGAGAATTTTCTATAAAATATTTGTTTATAAAGCTCTCTTTAATTTTAGCATAATTTATATTACATTATTTCCATATTGCATGTATGTATTTATTTCTCTCTGGAAAACTTCCTGTCTATTTCAATCTAATTGTTAATACATATGTTAATACATACATAATAATGTACACATATGCTGTGTACATTATTTTCATAAAATGGCCCCAGGAGTGTATTTGCAGTAAAAATTTACCTCTATCTTAAGCATTACCAATTCAGTTTTGGGTTATACAGTAAAACCCCCATACAACGAACACCCATACAGCGAAATTTTAAGGAAAACTCCCTATTTCGAAGTCATTGGCCCGGTCCCGGACCCTTCCAATGGACAATACACGCAAAAAAACCTCCCGTAACGAACCTCTCCAACTACGAAAACTCCGTACATCGAAGTCTGCGCTTGGGCCCAAAACATGATAAGTGCCCCTCTAGAACGAATTATTGAGAAAAAAAACGTAGCATTCTTCATTTACAGGTAATTTTTCCATAGACATTTACGTAATGAGCAGGAAGTTGAACTGCAGCGGAGAGTACCACGTCTTAACCCTTCCGCTCCGGGCTTCGAAAATGTTTACATCCGAGACCTACAGAGCAGAGGGCATGAAGGAAACTTGACGCTCTCGCTCGGTGAAGGCTCGTTTACACGTTTATTATGGTGGGAACCAGCAACTCTGATGGTTCCCACAATAAAAAACGTGTAAGGGAAGCCAAAGCTCCGCTCCGCGTTAGCTGAGCCGGGTGATAGTTGGGTGGATGAGTAATGCACCAAGAGGGGAGGGGGAATACCAGTCTGTTCCAGTCGGCCAGACGTAACCCAATACAGAAACATACTCTGAAAAGATCAATCAGGGGGGCTATTCTCCACTCTCACTCATCCACCCCACCTCTTTTGCGAAGGTGCAGGTGGTGAGGAGCTCAATTTTCCCTTTTTAAATCGTATCAGATTACTTTCCCATATTGGGTTACATTCCCGGGACCCCTGAATGGGAGGAGCTCCATGGTTTCAAATTACCTTTCGGTATCCGATTTTATTTTGGGAGAGGCAGGTGGACGGTTATCGTAAGACAGTCCACCTGCCTGTAAGAACCGTGTTCATTCCCGTCTGCGATAAATTTTTTCATGCTTATTTTCTTTGTTTTTCCTTCGTGGAATTATATGTTAAAATTTAATCTTTACTTTTCTATTCAAAGTTTTTTTTAATGAGTGGAAATATTTTTTTCGCGAATACCAATGGGCTTATTTTTTTTCTTTCCCGCGAAGTCAACGTAATTTCTTTGTTTCCCCATTCTTTCAGCACGCAAACTTCATTTGTTCCTTCATTTGCAAGACCTCCTGTTGATATTATAATTATAAAATAGTCTAAATAATTGTTACATCATTATTTATAAGACCCACGATCAAAGATCCCCGTTTTCTTGTATTGTTGTGCTTAGAAAAAAGGAGGGGAAAATGTGATCGGCTTATCTACTAATTTCTGTAATCGAATCACCATTTCGCGATCTAAAGACGTACAAATAAATACATTGTAATAAGGCTCGTCGAGAAAGGCTCGTGTTTTAAATGGCGAGTGACCACTTGCAGATTATTTTCATTATTGTATAATTATGATATCAACAGGAGGTCTTGCAAATGAAGGAACAAATCAAGTTTGCGTGGTGAAAGAATGGGGAAACAAAGAAATTTTGCGGGAAAGAAAAAAAAATAAGTCCTATGTTATTCGCAAAAGAAAAATATTTCCACTCGTTAAAAAAAACTTTGAATAGAAAAGTAAAAATTAGATTTTAACAGAATTCCAGAAAGGAAAAACAAAGAAAGTAAGCATGAAAAATTTGTCGCCGACGGGAATCGAACATGGTCCCTCTGCACCGCAGCCCCGTACGCTAATCAATGGACCACACCCTTGATGCCGCAGGCTGATAAATAGGGATTTTATAACATCTATATATGTTTAAACGCCTTTTTTGTTAACTATTGGATTTATACGCCCATATGTGGAGTGATTCGTGAAAAGCATTCGGAGTTCTATATGCATACGAATTTTCATCGAGATCTGCGACCCGTTTATCGGACACTTCCCTCGTTAGGAGGGCGAAGTATTCAAAACTTCATTGGTTGGTGTTCAACCAATGAGAGACAATTTTATCTACTCTGTCCCCATCCCAAAGGAAAATCTGGAGTAACCTCTCTTCTCTATCCAAATATTGCTATTGCCGTCTTAACCTTGATGGATGTGGTCTGTTAACCGGCAAGTGGTGCGTTTCCAAGAGATCGCCCTAATATTTGCTCGATTGCTTGAGGATAACTTTTTTCCCAGAAATCGCAGCCGAAAATGAGGGTGCGCCTCTGACACGAATTTTTTATCTGCCAGCCTTCGATCCTCGGTCACGATATGAGCGGTGGGCTGCAGAGAAATAACGCGGCAGGGTGGTAGTGGCCACGAAACGAGCAGTGATTCGTCCTAAGATAAGTTCAGAATCTGAAATGGCAGTACATACTGTCAGAAGACAGAACGTTCTCGGCCGACATTTTACCACAGAATGAGAAGAACGGCACAAGAAATATTTAATATCTGGGATTGGTGGCGAGCGGCACCTATGCCACTCACGTCTATCATGGCTGGGTTCGAGTGTGGTCCATGTCAAACATTAGGAACATAAAACTCATCGTTGCCACTCTATCGCTTGCCTACCACCGCTCGTATCGTGGCCGCGGCTCGCGCCGCTCGTATCGTGCCCGAGGCAAGTCCCTCGAGAGCTGAGTGACCTTGGTGCTTAGCGTGAGTCATCAAGGGGAGGGTATCATTGGCTCGCTTGTTTACGGGGGATGCAGTTGCCTAATAACTTTAAAATCTTGTTGTTTGACAAGGCAAGCGTGTGGGGTGCAATTGGGGGACAGCGATTGGCCGCGCGACAAGTGGAATTTTCCACCCCCCTAACTTTCTCATTTTCTGTCACCAGACAACTTTGAGTGACTGTATGCACCTGCCTTAAGCTCAACTGAGAGAATACTATGACTATTAACATTTGTGCATGCGTCAATATAGGTCAGTGTTGTTCCAAAATGAAAGTGTTGTTCCAAAGTTCCAAAATGAAAAGTTGTGGTCTTTCACGGTAGTTGAAAAAATTAAAGCGCTTTAAGTCATCAAAGACGCTGAGGATGTAGGAAACCGCGCTGCCGGACTAAGGCATGATGTGCCGGAATCGTGCATTAGAAGATGGAGGAAGGATAAGGTTGCACTATTCATACCAATAGGGACAGAAGGTCTTTTCGGGGAAAATCTACGAGCTGTGACAGGACATGCGCGCGCGTGCCACCGTACTGCGACGCCCGTCTCACTAGTAAGTCAGCCGTTTTTATGTATGTACCTAAATGATGATTTTTTTTATTTTGTCATTCATTGAAGATTTTTGTTGGACCATATTGAAATATTAACTGCTTTAAATTCCATAGACAGTTGTGATTTCTTTCTAAGTTTGACTTTTTTCAAGTTTTGATGTCGTATCTACGCCTTATCGTTCGTTTTTTACGCGGCTGACGCTGGGGTATTTTGAATTTAACGTGTTTGCATTCCCACTCGTCATCGTTTACAGAAAAATATAATTTGTAAAAGTTAACCACGTTTTAAAAGGCGACTTACAGCGACTATGACTTGTGCATTAGGAAAATGGTGGGGGGATTCGGATTTATAAATCAGAGCTCGGTGCGACTGTCCGCACTTACCAACTAAACACGAATTGTAGCGAGGTCGGATTTGTTTTGTTTTAATGAATATCAATTACTCCACACATTCCAAAGGACAATAAACAATGCAAGCATTGTAGGGCCTAGGCTACAAGTGAAAACTTGCCTCCGAGGTCCATACATGCCTATGGAAAATGCCGCGTAAATTATAAGAGAATATCGCTAGCGGCTTTGATAATGGCCGAAAATTCGAAGTTAGTCCCGCAACACCTCGCAATAGGAAAAAAAGCCCCAAATTTTTTTCTTCAACTTCGACGCATAAAAAGAGGGGTGCGACTCTTAACACGCGTTAACGGCATCGTCAATGCATTATCATCTGAGATTGCCATTGTGACCTCAATGCATTGCCGACTGCCACGTTTTTACTCGTGGTAACTAACTCGCCCCACCTATATTCCATCGTCGTTTATCGATATCTGGTATATTCTGGTCACGAACATAGATATTTACCGGTATTTCAATGGGATTCCAACAGTGCGTTTCATTTCGGAAGTATAAATGGGAATATGTGCTCTTTCAAGCAAAATTGCTGCATAAAACTGCCAATTGATATTGACTTAAATTATTGCACTCTAAGAATAATATAGACTAGATACTCAGAAAAATTATGGAGCACTTTAAATATACCTAATCCTTAGGCATTAATTTTGGCGCTCCTTTACTTTCAGACCGTAACTAAAGAAAGCGATGAGGCGTAGAGCAGAATCGACGAAAAAAACAATAATTTCAATTAGAAATACGCAGGTTGAAAATAACACAGTGATAGCCATGGTATTTGATGGTAAATAATAAAAATTGTTTATCATCACTCTAGGAAAGGTTTTAATGGCGAATAAAGCAAGATTGAGATATTTATTCGACTTGCATCGTAAAGCACGCGGAACACTTGGATGCCCCTTTGGAGATGCAACCCGCACACCACCTCCATACATCGAAAACCCCCTACATCGAAGTAATTTTTCTGGTCCCAACAAATTCGTTGTATGGGGGTTTTACTGTAATTCTTGATTTACTTTTTAAAAAGGAAATGGTTTCAAAAAAAAGATCTGATTTTTCCCCGGTGTAAATAATAAATAAGTATTGAATGTTTATTGTCGCAGACCAACACGCCTTTTATACATTCTGTATACATACACTTGGCATAATACTTCAGAATGAACAATTCTAGAATAAAGTGAGAATAAATTCCATCTTTGACAAGCAGGAAAAGTTAAACAAAAAAAAATAATAAAAGAAATGTTACTTGGTATGCTTACATGAAGTTGCCATATTAGGCAAACATATAAGAGTAATGTCTGGGTGTCTACCAGTCGGAAAAAGTCAGGAATCCAAGAAAAATTTGGGAATTTAGTAATGTCGGGGAAAAATCTGGAAAAAGTAGGGAATTTGTGGAAAAATAATAAAAATTCTGGAAAAGGATAAGTGATGGTTGCTTGCAAATCGTCGTGATAAAAATTGGAACGGCAGACATAACTTTACGAAATGAGATCTTCTGCTTCCCTTTTTGTTTATCTGTCTGTATCAAGGAGGTGTTCTTTTAAAACTCTCTGGTCAGTATGTGTGAGTTTGCAACTTTCGTCGTTTGATTGTACATATTAGATGT
Source organism: Pyrrhosoma nymphula (assembly GCA_963573305.1). Taxonomy (NCBI): domain Eukaryota; kingdom Metazoa; phylum Arthropoda; class Insecta; order Odonata; family Coenagrionidae; genus Pyrrhosoma; species Pyrrhosoma nymphula. The sequence goes on along the minus strand of OY754333.1, from coordinate 94,973,792 downwards.
GGGCACCGTTTCCTGCATGCCACCACACGACATATTGGCTTGGTCGGTTGCAGGCTGAAGATGGTATACTTCCCTCCTGCCCATAAATGATTATTTCGTAACAATGACCTTGACCATGGTTATAATGCTACTGAAGATTCAAGTGATCTACAGATCGTACTATAGTATGATAGTGACATTTTCCATTTTGCCATGCCTCTGAAGGTGCAACTCTGTTGAATTCCACTGGATGTATTAAAATTAACCATTGCATCCTAAGTTTCTAGGCTGCGCATAATCATCGGGTGGAATTAATTAAACTTACTGTGGAATACTGTCGCCGATGACAATGTATGTGCCCCCACTGCGGTGCCAACGCGCCGGGTCAGAAGTGGTTGGTTTTGTTGAGATTTTTAATAAATGTTTTTTCTTTTTATCAGTGAATCGTTTTTATAAGTGATGGTTTGGAAGTGAGTCAATTGTTTGTGAACAACACAGACAGTTTGCTGTAAACTTGTGAATAAATACAAATATATTTGTAAGCCATTGTATGAAATCAGTTTTTTATCATAATAAAATAACTTTGATGGAATCTTGTTTAGTTAGTTTGCTAGCCTATATCATTTTTTTTAAACAGTGACCAATTTTTAAAGTTGATATTTTATGTTGTTAATCAATGTCACTAACATTGGACATGTAAATAAATAGAGATATATTTCGTATAAACAGAAGGTTAAAGAAAAGGTTAGGTATCGCATAGAGCTGGACGATCACAACAGTGGTGTGGAGATAATAAGATACCCAATTCCAAGTGAAAAATTAGACAAATGCAAATCAAACTATTGACCTTCACAATACCGCATTAAAAATTAGCCTTTTTGGTCTGGAATTTTAAAGTTTTTGTTTTGAAAAGTCTTGAAAAAGTCTTGAATTTCTTTTTCGTGTATTAGTAGACACCAGGAATATGTATGCAATTAACTGAGGTTATTTGAGTATTCTACTGGGTCAATTCCTCCATCGCTGTCCCTATGAGGCAGTTAGAGGAATTGACCCGGTGGAATACCCAAATAACGGATGAAATGATTTACGTATTTTATCCATAATTAATGTGTGTCCTTAATCCACTTCATTCAATTTTTTAGATATGATATGATCTCAATTTTGCATAAGGCATCATGGTAATTTAATGCCCCTAATGCAATTGTAAATTTCTGGAAGTGTTTTGAAGTCAAAAACTTACTCTGGCTTCCATTCTGTGGCCATCTACTTTCACCCTATCAGCAAATAAAAGGAAGAGTTTGGCGAAGAACAAGAAATCCACCAAATGTAATCTGTGTGCAGCAGATGCTCACTTGGAGCAGTATGAAGCCTACTTGTTTAAAGTGATCAAAGAGAAGGTTGAAGGTGAGGCTGTGCTCCTTGGAGAAAGCAGTCACAGGAGGGGCACTGTTGGAGATGGACCTGATGAGGATGATGCACAAGCAGTGAAAGTGTTTGGTCAACTATCCCGAGGAAACTGGGCCGATGGAGAAATACTGCGAATGCTCAAAGGTATTTATTCATTTTTTATATTTGTGCTTCCTGTTCTACTGTCCAAGTACCTTTGAGGTTTTCTCTGCTTCAATATATAATGATATTTTCAAAATGGCATTTTTTGATGTCTCTTCCTTTTTCCATACATCATATTTCCTGGCCTAAAAGATGCATTATTTCCTCAAAAATGCACTCCCTGATCAACCTGTATCGTATGGGCAGTAGGTAAAGCTATATGTATGATAATATGCACAATGTATAATTTTCACAAATTTTATTTCACAATTATTTTTAATTTATTTGGCACAACCGGTTTCAAGGTATAGGCGTCATCTTCAGGTAAAAATTATTTTACACACTTTCAGGGAAATATGTATATACTTCAAGTTAGGATGGGGAAGGGGAAGGTTTAGTGGAATGGGTAGAGAGAGGCTGGGGAAGAGGTTGGTTTATAGGGTACGATTTGTGATGGTTAACTGGGTGAGGGATCTGTACACAGCTGGTGGTTAATGGTATGTAAGGACGGTGTAGTGTCCAGGATAGGGGAGGGATGTTTTTCAAACAGTTTATTGTTTAGAATGATTCCCATGTGCATCCTTTTTCTAATCTCCAGCTCCTCTAAAATGTCCAACTTCTCCCCCTTTCTTGTTTAATGCTAGATTCCTGGGACAAAAGTCTCTGTTGTATCTTCCCTCCCACAGGTGTGTGGCAGAGTGGGATTGTGCAATATTTCCACTGCAAAAACATTGCTAATGCTATCTGCTCTTGTGAGGAATGCCCGACCTGTTTCTCCAATGTAAAATGCACTGCAGTCTTGGCAAGTCAACTTGTTAATCCCGCAACTTATTAGTGTATCCACTTTGTCCCTGGTTTTATTCCAAAATCCCTTTAGATTGTGTCTCTGTTGTAAAATGGCTCTCTGTTGTCTTTCTTTGGAAATGCACTTCGCTCTTTACTGCAGGAGTCTTAACCCGTTGTGTTGTAGTAGTGATGCATAAGAAATAGTGGGGAGCCTTAACCGTTAAAACCATTACATTAACAACAACACTCAAAAAATCAATAGCAACGAAAATAACAGCGTTGTTAGGCAGATTAACATTCAATTCATAAATACGAATTACTTTATGGAGCACATCCAACATCCTCCCACCTTTGCAAAAGTTACTCTTTTGCAAACAAACAAATTAAACATAATATTCAAGCCTTTAAAATGAAATAAAATTTAGAAGTTCAATATAGACGGTTAAAAATATCTTCTTAAAGGTCCAGCACAGGCTGCGGCCTCCGACCCCCTCTCTGTATCTCTGGGTCCACTTCTCTTTCAGCAGCATCAGGTACCAGCACGCTCAGTGAATTGTACATAAAGGGGGCTACGAGGCCAGGGGATGTGATGTATCCAGCTGCAACTCCAGTGGAAAGTATTTTAGTGGTTTCAGTTGAACCCCTTTTGCTGTGTTAATGCAAATCAGTCTGTACACTTTGTCTTTGCCTGGCTCCACTCCACTCCACTGCATTTCCAATAACAGAGTCTAACCTTCTAAGGACTTTATATGCTCCCACAAAATTTGTGCCATTATCGGAGTAAATAATGTAAACCCTGCCTGACCAACATTTATCAGGCGATATTGTGAAGAAAGTTACGGTTAAATCTACTCCAGTGACCTGAAAAGTGTCAAACGTATTTATTCTGTCAGCAGGAAGATACTGGCACTTAAAAGACCTTGGCTTGATTCTTTCGGTAAATGAAACAGTTTCCTATGGCAGACCATACCCGTTTCCTGCCCCTTAAAATCCCAACTCTTTCGCGAAGAATGGTTAGTAGTGTTTGTACCCCTACATATTTATGCAGAATGTGCTGGCACTCTATTAGCTTCTTAACAACTGAATGATTCAAGGGAAGAATTATAGGACATACATACTCATCACTTTCTTCCCAATAGAGTAAACGAGACTTCAAACGTGTGATTCCTTCATGGTCTACAAAGACTTGAATCTTCTTCAATGTATTTTCATTACTGAAGCTCTCCAAGTGCAGCAAACATAAAACTACTTTTTCTGCCCATACAAACTCTTCTCCAGTAATATAGCGCCCGCCTTTTACTTTTGAGGAAATACGTAAGAGCCAAGCTACAGTTTTAACTATACTGGGATATTTGGACCATCTTCTATTCAAATATCCAAGAAATGTCTCATGAAGGGTGTCTGCTGCAACTACAATGGTTCATCTTTCCTTTTCAACCTCCTTGGTAGAAAGTGACGTGTTGGTCGTGGGCCATGCACTTGGTGGCTGTTGCAGCCTTGATGGTCCCTCCCACCATCGCGACAGGAGAAGAAGCTGAGGTGAAAGCAGGTTTGGTCCCTTCTCTGGACAGCCGTAACGTGGAAGATTATTTTCATCCTTAATTGAAGCGTCAAACACAAGTAGGATATTCTATACCTTGTTCCTTCAATACAGTTCTGCACTGCAAGTAATGTACTACCTTCTTTGTCTCCTCATCTGGTTCAACCTTCTCAATAGTACCTGCATTTTGCCATTTCTTTAAAGTCAAATCGTATTCTTTGAATTTTGATGTATGGCGCAATCTTTGTGTAATTGAACGTAGTCAACCTTCCGCAGATTCAAAATTTGTTTGCAACAGTTGGGGGACATCCCTCTTTCCAAGGTAGATTCACAATATAACGATCAGATGAATCTCTTCTTACTGTTTTCTGAAAAAAGTCTAAAACTTCCCGGTCTTTATCTTCCTGAAGCTTCTTTGTCCCTGGGTCTAAAATTCCTAGCATTTCCAAGTCCCAGAATTTTGTAATTTCCATGGAATTCAGCATGGTTACCAGCAGCGCTGCGGAAGCTGAATGATTCCTCATAGGTGAATCCATGAGCGTCCATCCAAATTTCATTTTCATCGCAACTAAATTACTTTCCATCCTGATCGACACTGATGTAATTATTTGAGACAAAACGTCAGCACCAAGGAGAACCTGTACGCTCTCTGAAAAATCGGCTGTCAATGAGGAAAAGTCTGAAATTGTAATTCCCTTTTCTTCTAATTTTAGATACAGCTTTTCGTCTGTTACCTTTGGAACGAAATTACAAATACAATCCTGCTCGAGAGCATCTATCTCACATTTAAAATCTGAATCCAAGCCTCGGAGTACGATCCGGTAAACACCATGATTGGAAGGTACCGTCGTTCCTCCTGCAAACAATACCCGTTAGACAGATACCTGGGCGATCCGCGGCAAAGAAAGTTCCTTGATGCAACTCTACAGAACATAAGACCTCTGCGAGCCGGAATCAATTAATATTTTGACTTTCTTGAGTTTATTTCCTTTGCCTACTAAATTGGACATGAGTGTTTGCAAATAAGTCCCAGGGTTATTCGTCGACAAGCTCACTGTTATTTTTTCTGGTGTTTCAGAAACATCCCTCCCAATTTTGGGGCACATTATCGCGTAATGACGCACCTTGCAAGCTGGGCATCTCACAAACTTTCTGCAATCCTTATTCATATGTCCCTTTCGGAGGCATTTAAAACAAGCACCTTTTTCTTAATATTTTCCCTCTTTTGTTCAGCAGTAAAGTCGATGGCTGTGGCACACTCTTGAAATGGATGAGTGTCCTTCCCACAGAAATTGCAGTTAAAGTTAGTATTCATTTGTGCGCTTACCAGCGAAACTAAAGCGACGGCTGAAGGCATATTTTGGTTGAATTGTAGTATTTTTCTTTTGTGCCGGCCCTTATAGCCTCTCCCATTGGCTCAAAACTATTCTTTCTCAACACCAACCGCTCCTGGCTCTCTACTTCCACGTGCAGAAATTTCATTAATTCAGTCAATTTGTCATTCCCTTCAGTGCTGCCTCTCATCGTTCGTTGCCGCTCTCATATCAAAACCGAATCTTCTGGAATTGCAGATTCAAGGAATTAACAGGGAAATATAGTTGTTTCTCGTAACGCCAAGCGTTTCTAAGGCTCTTAAGTTAGCCTCCAAGTTGTCGTACAACTGAGCTAGAGGTCGATCCTCTCTTTTACTAAATACTAAATATAAGAGTTCCCTTACGTAAACTTCGATTAATAGGCCTGGTCTAGCATAACGTGCTTTCATTAACTCAATGGCTTTATCATAGTTTTCTTTCGAGGGGGAAACCCTTCTATAAGTATCCGAGGAGGTGAACCGGCCTCCAAGGCTTGTAATAAATAGGTTGTGTTCCTGCTCATGAATCTTCGAGAACTGACCCCAAAATCCAATCCAATTTTTGACATTGCCGTCGAAATTTTTAATTTCTAATTTTGGTAGTTACAAATTCGTCTTTGGCACGCGGTTTAAACTATTTTTGCATCCTGGTTCTTCCGGCAGTTGTCGCTCAGTAATTATTTCTCTAAATGTTAAATACCATAACTCGTATTCTCCCGCCTTTTGCATTTCTGCCTCTAAATCCTCCTCACTAATATTTTCTCAAGTTAGAAGGTCTTTCTGGTATGATTCTTCTAGTGATATTAATTTATCATATTTCATCTTTAATGACGCAAACTTTGCTCTTACGTCCATTCTACATGCCCCTGAGCTGAGTATTTCCTCAAATTGATTAGCTTCCTTAGTGAAGAGAGCTCTAAGGGCCCATCGTTCCATGATTTATCCAAACCCTGTCTCTCACTGTAATAGTATAGCAAATCGTAAAATAATGCTCAACTTACCCAATTATGGCGCTCTATAATGTTGGACACTCACTACTATTTGGGTCCTATCACGGTCGCCACTAATATTCCAAGGGAGAATCTTGAAAATAAATTATCCGAGCCTTTTCTTATCACTCGTCTGGCACAACATTTTATTTCTACCATTACATTAACAACAACCCTCAAATAATCAATAGCAACGAAAATAACAGCGCTGTTAGGTAGATTAACATTCAATTCATAAATATGAATTACTTTATGGAACACATCCAACAGGTGATAAATAAAAAATATGTGAAAATTTTACATTTCATATGTTATAGTTCAAGATTAATTTGTACATAGTCGAAGCTGATTCCATCATTGTCGCAATGCAATTTCATGAATGTATTCAATCTTGCATTTCTGTCAGAGATACCCATCTCTCTACATTAACTGGAGACTATTGTGGCATCAGATTAAAGGTGTGCACTATCATAGTTTGAATTAACTTCCTAGTTTATCGTGATTTAATTAAAAGGGATCAGTGAAAGAAGTCACTTCATTATGGCGGCACAAAAAGAACAGATTTGTTTATTAAAAACAACACACCATGGCGCTACATAGTTACCGACATATCAATTGATTTTTGCCTCTAAACATAAATCTAACACTTCTCCTCAAAAATCAAACACAAAATTGACTATCACAAATTGCAAAAAAAAATTGTGCAACAGACAACAAGGTGCCTTGCAGCGGTGCGTGGGCTTCCTTTGGCACTCGGAGTGCCGCGGTTCCTCGGCGTCGTCGTGGTCCTCTCTGAGAGCCGCTCGATCTCCGATCTGCGGTGGCGGCGGTGGTCCCTCGTCATCAACGTGGTCCTCTCTGAGAGCTGCTCAATCTCTGATCTACGGTGGTGGCGGTGGTGCGCCCCCTTTGACATCGGGGACATCTGCTCTGCCATCCTCTCCTGGATGCAGACCTACATCTGCGCCCCCTTTGACATCGGGGACATCTGCTCCTCTCCTGGATGGCGACCTCCTCCACAACTATCAGGACCGCCCGCCGACGGCTGCGTGGCCCCCTGGACGTAGAGGACCTAGGCACCGTTATCTTCCTCCTTCGCGAAGTCGGCAATGGAACAGAACATCTCCCCGGGGGCAGGCCGTTCGTGCCTCAGGGTCTCCTGCCTGTAAGGAAATCTGCCCTCCCGGAACACCACGTTTCGGCTGTGGATTACTCACCTCTCCTGGATGCTCCAGAGACAGTAGCCCTTCGTTCCCTCCTCATATCCCAGAAAAACGCACTCCTGCGCCCTGGGGGAGAACTTGAAGTCCCTCCTCTCCTCGGGTATCCAGGCCCAGGCCTGGCAGCCAAAAACCCGGAGATGCTCCACGTCTTGCCTCTCCAGCTTTTTCCCGGTCCACTGCTCGAGGGGAGAGTCAAAGTGGAGAGCCTTTGATGGATGTAGGTTGCGGAGGTACACTGCCATCTGCAGGGCCTCTGCCCAGAAATACAGCAGCATACCGGCTCGCAATAGAAGGCACCTTACAATATCAGCAAGGGTCAGGTTCATCCTCTCGGCAGTGCCGTTTTGCTGGGGGGTGTACTTGATGGACTTCTGGTGCGCAATCCCATTCTTCTCGAGAAAAGATTGGAATTACCTGGCCAGGTACTCAGCCCCCCGGTCAGTCTGGAGTTCTTTCATCCTCCTGTTATGAAGAACTTCGCACCTTTCCTTGTATTTCTTGAAGTGGTCGAGTGCCTCACTCTTCTTTGCCATTGGGCATGCAGACACATATTTTGACCCTTCGTCGACAAAGGTTATAATGAATCTCTTCCTTCCTAAAGACTCTGCTTGGATCTGCCCCATGATATCAGAGTGCACCCTTTCCAGAACACCCAGCTCCTCACGATGATTCTTCTTGGGAAATTTTGACCTTTTCATTTTTCCCTGGACACAATGGTCACAAAAGTCTTCACTTTTATTCCCATTTTCATGTTTGGAAATCAGACTTGAGAGCACCTCCATCTTGCTCATGATTTCATCACATGGGTGGCCCAAACGATTGTGCCAAACTTGCTGTGAAACACGGGACGCCTTCTTTATATTTCTATCATACTCCTCTCGTAGAGTCTCAATTGAAATTCCCTCCAAGGTGGACACAAAGTGAAGTCTCCCAATACGATGTGTCTGGAATATCAACTTATCACCCTTCAAGATTTGAGTCCTTCCCGCCTTGGTTCTGAACTCGAGTCCTTTTTCTTCAAGTTGCCCCTGTGATATCAAGTTGTCCTGAAGATTAGGAACATACAGAACTTCAGACAGACTAATGTCTTTCCCACCACATTCATTTGAAAAGTGTAGAAGGACGGTCCCTTTGCCAACTATTTTAAGAGGCCTCCCGTCGCCAACCTCTACATCTCCTAAATATTCTTCCATGGATGTAAATAGACATTTTTTACTTTTCATGTGGTCTGACGCTCCACTGTCCAGGGTCCACATTCCATTTTCTCCTGGAGCAAACTTTCTTGCATACTAGGCAATATGCTCCCTAGTGACTACACCGGCTTTCTTGGTATGTTCAAATTCTTTCTTTTCTTTCTTCTTTTCTTTTGCCTTCTCTCCCATATTATAATTTGGACAGTCTCTAGCAAAATGGTTCTCCTTTCCACATGCATAGCACCAGATTTGTCGACTTTGTGAATGCTGTGATCTACCCCCAACATTCTTTTCATACCTGTTTGCTCCTTCCCTGTTATTTTTGGGGTTGCCTGATGGTTATTCTTTGCCTGATTCTCCACCTTTACAACTGTTCTTGCTCACCTTCAGGGCAGCGTGGGAACTTTCCGGCAGCTTGGTCTTCTGTTCTTCTTCCTCTTTGAGTAGTGCTTGTTTCACGTCTGCCATGCTCAACTTGTTCGCCGCAACAAGTGTCTTGACTGTAATCTCATATTCCGATGGTAACCCAGTCAAACACAGAGCCGCCAAATGCATATCTTCGAGCCCTAATTGGTTCTTAGCTAGCACTCTATTCTTGTCCACGATTTTATTGATATATTCTTGCATTGACGTATCACTGGATTTCGCGTAAGCACACATTTCTCGGAATTTAACCATCGCTCCGTACTCTGTATTCTTCACGCATACCTCCTCAAGCGCTTCCCATTCGTCCTTAGCCTCGTCAAAATCGGTGATATCATTCATCAGCTCGTTGCTTACCAATCGTGATATTAATGCCAGGGTACTACACTGCCTCACCTCCTTTTGGTCAAGTTTGGCTCCAGCGGCATCAACGTATCCAGTTACGGCTTCGTAGCACTCCCGAATCAGCATCTCATTCTTGATCCTTGTCCTCCAGGCATTGTAATTACTCCGTATATGCTTGGGGACACTGAAGGCTCTATCTTCATTAAATATGCCCTCTGCCATTTTTCTATGCGTGATCTTGAGTTGATGCCGAAACAGAGTACGTCCGTTTTTACGTAATTTCTACTCGAAAAACTAATGCCCCTTTTTAATTGACATTATAAACTGCGTGTCTGGGCCCATAACCTATCATAGTTTGAATTAACTTCCTAGTTAATCGTGATTAAATTAAAAGGGATTGGTGAAAGAAGTCACTTCATTATGGTGGCACAAAAAGAACAGATTTGTTTATTAAAAACAACACACCATGGCGCTACATAGTTACCGACATATCAATTGATTTTTGCCTCTAAACATAAATCTAACATGCACTTCATTATTCATTTTTTATGGGATTCTATAACAAATAACTTGCTACTACAAAAATAGGTACTAATACGGTAGCTATTTTTGGAAGCTAACAAAGACTTCTTATAAATTGTGAACATTAAGGAACACTGGTTATAATTTTTTTTTTCTAAAATTAACCTGAAAAATCATATTGCATACACATATTGCATGGGTCAGTGTGCCAGAAAATACAGTATTTAATGTAGCTGCTGCAAACAACCAAAAAATAGCACTGCTGATCATGTACCCATAAAATTAAGCCATGTAAAAGCTGAGCACATTTGATTGTGAATATCTATACAGTTGTTGAAAATGGCGACTTCTATTATGTGGTTGTATACTAAACATATATGCTATTGTGTTTGGTTTGATTCCTTCCTATGGTAAGCATTGGGTCTCCCTCCTTATTTCTGATTGTTAGTTGCATAAAAACTCTTGAGAAATATTAGTTCTGATCCTAAAATAGCTCTTGTGTTAAGCATGAGAAGTCATGCAGTTGTTACAATATTTTATGAAGGCTGTAGTGTAAGTGAAAATTTCGTAGAAAATTGTGCGACAAAAAATGGGCTCTATATTGTATAATATACGAACTATACCCTACCTACCCTACGTTTCAAACTTAAACCATCCTGGTACTCATCGTGTGAAGCCAATTACATTATTTTCTTTCATCCTGTTACATATTTCCTTTAATTTATTACACTGTATTAATTATTTTTCTGGTTTTAATTTTGTTTCAGTAATACTTCAGTTTGCTAAGTCGAAGAAATTTGATCGGGAACTCATTGAACATGGCAACAACCAAATAAAGCTAATGGAGGCTATGAAGAAAGAATACAAGGTAAAAATATGCTTTTTTGTCTAATGTAAACATGTAATACTTTGTAAATCTAATTTTTACATCTCCATTATTTAAAAATGCTATTAGTTGCTGAATATTTGGGTCCTTGCTATTTTTGGCTTTCATTAAAATTTATGGAAGCCTTCCTATAAAGAAGCTGTCATAAAAAAATATCCCTAATGCGCAGTCACTTAATAAAGTAAAGCAGCAAACTACACTATAGCGTGTTCCACATTTAGCTGAAAGTATGGGGCCTATGGAGAACGCAGTTGCCAAGCTTCCTCACTGCGGGCGGCATCCTGACAACATGGGCAACGAATAACTAATAATTACTAACCGCTAAAAACTCCACGCCAAAATTTTTAGTTTCAAAGAAGTGTATAATTTTGCACATAATAAGACTTATGGGGATGAGATTTTGCAATATAAAGGTTGTATAAATTACCGGAATATAAAGTAATCATTTTGTGTTCAAAATCCTGTATTTCTTAAATTTGGATTACGTATATTTGATGAATAATGAAATGGAAATTTTTAAATTCCTAATGCTCATTATAGGTTTCACTCGCTTTGCTAGAACCCTCGTGACAGCTTGCTTTGCTTGCCGTCACCTTTTAGGGCTGTCAAGGTCAAGGGGTGATCACAATAAATTAACTTTGGCACCATGTTGCCAACGAACTATAAGTGATAGAGAGGAAGGATAGGCGTAAGGTTGTAGGCCTCGACAAGATCTATAAAATACCATCAACAGATTTGAGATCCAACTCATAGTTTAGAAGCTATTGTCGAAAAACTGGGATCCCCGACCTCTGGTGAGAAAACTACGAAGCGCAGAACGACATGGTAAGATGCTTCTTTTAAATAATTCAACACCCTTATACGAATTTTGCGTCCAATTCGAGCTACGACCCACCATTCGAAAGTTACAGCGCGGGAACCAAGTTGACTTTGGTTCCAGGTTGCCAGCAAACTATAAGTGATAGAGAGCAAGGATAAGCGTAAGGCTGTAGGCCTCAACAGGATCTATAAAAAACCCTCAACAGATTTGAGATCCGACTTATAGTTTAGAAGCACTAGTAAAAAAACAGAAAGTTTCAAAACATTCGAATTTGGCACCATTTTTAAGCCAACTATAAGTATAGTCCAGCTTTTTACTAATTACTTGCAAAGGGCATGTCAAGGTGCATGGCCACATCAAGTTTCGAGTTCGTATCCCCACCAGTGGAGGCGTGAAGGAAAGAAACATTTGGCAGTTTTACCAAAGTTTGACTTTGGCACCATGCTACCAGAGTACTATAAGAGATTAAAAAAAAACAAATACCACCAAGTTGTAGGTCTCGATGAGATCTAAATCCACTGTAAAAATTGTTTTCCAATTAGAGGCCTAGATTACGAGTTAGAGTAAAAAAACCGCCAAAAAAATAATTTTTTAAACTAAATGTTGTGTTTGAGGACCTCTGGTGAGAAAACCACAAAGTGTAGAGCCCTAAACTTATATATATTGTTCAGATAATTCAATTCCCTATGTATGAAAATGCCATCAAATTTCAGATCCGACCAACCGTTCAAAAGATATTAAGCGAGAACCAAAAGTTTACATTTAAAAAAAGTTGTGTTTCCGCCATTTTTATTTTTTTTAGGTCACTTCCTGTTACGAATTTCAGTTTCACAATTTTTCCCCAGTCGAATTGAACCAAGGAAAACTCCTGAAAAATTTTATGATCTTACACGGGGCACGAAATTGCACAACCTCAAAATGCATTTTTTTATAATTGCATATGCATGCATGCAACTGCATGTTTAATTTTTGTTTTAAGTATATATTATTAATTATTAATTAAATACAAATTTGTTTTGGTCACCACTTCATTCTTAAATAAATTATTACTTTAAGGGGTACGAGATATTACTTAAAGGAGTGAGAGAACATATTATAATTTTTTAGGGGAGTGGGGCATAAAAAAGGTTGGGAACCACTGCTTTAGACTAAGGAGAGAGTATATATTGGTGTAGTTGAAAGTTCTCAAATTCAACAGGGATGGCACAGGGTAGCCAACATATTTGAGCTTTTGAGCGCCAACCAGCATGAACTGCTTTAGCGTGTTCCACATTTAGTTGACAGTATGGGCTCTTATGGAGATTCGATTACCATGTAAATTGAATGAAAAGCCGTAACTTAGTGATTCCACATTTATTTATTGTAAACGACCCGGGTTTCGACGTAGCACGTCATCATCAGGTAAAATTATCTTAGAACACTCAGCATATATAGTTACAAACATAAGGAGGGGAAGGGGTGGAGAGGAGGGGGGGGGCGAGAGGGAGGGTGACGTAGATTGGGGAGGATGAGTATGTTGGTAGTTAGGTATGGGAGAGGTATTGTCCCTCCTGGGGTGGGGGGGGGTTCGGGTGGGAACGGAAAGTTTGGGTTACTCAGTGCACTCGTGACTCTCTGACCTGGGGTTGGGGGGCGGGAAAGGAAGTTTAAGGACGGGTCGGGTAGAAGTTCCCAAGCTGGTGGTGGTGGGGGGGGCGGTTAGATGGTTAACAATGAGTTGTTAAGGTGAGGCTGGGAGGAAGGTCCAAAAGGGGGGAATGGCAATAGAACAAAAATTCATTAACAATATTTTCTTGGCGCTTAAAACTTTTTAAAATTTCTAATTGTTCTAATGCATCTAGTCTTTGTCCTTTCTTTTCCCGGTGCAGTATTTCTGGTATGAAATCACTCTTGTGGTTTTCTTCGATGAGATGTTTCGCAAACAGCGACGTCAAGTCCTTGTTCCTGGCACACGTTTGATGTTCCTTAATTCTCTCTTTGAATTTTCGTCCAGTTTGGCCAACATATGCAGCACCACATTCACAAACGAGCTTGTATACTCCACTTTTCTCTAACGGAGGAATTTTGTCTTTAGTATGTGACAACAAGTTTTTTAGGCACTTTTTATTGTAGAAAGCCACTTTCACTTTCTACTTCGGCATTTTCCTACATACCCTCATGGATAGGGGACCTAGATAGAGGCAGCGTCTCCATTTTGCACTAATCTCTTCACTTGGTTGGGACCTGTAAATATTATCTCTGGCTTTTCTGGACATTTTATTACGATAAAGTTTGTTGATAAGATTTCCTGAGTATCCATTGTTAACTGCAATTCTTTTAATGGTATTTAGTTCCTTTAGAACCATGGATTCGGACATAGGAATGGAAATCAGTCTATGAATCATCGCATTAAAAGCTGAAAGCTTTTGGGAAAAACAGTGTCTAGAATTTGAATGGATTACAGTAGAAACTCGAAATTACGAAGTTGACGGGACCGGAAAAATCGGCACTTCGTAATATCAAATTTCGTATGAACGAGAATCTTTCAAAAACATCGCGATGAAGCTCTTTTTTGTTTTCTTAGATAAAGATGTACTCTCGCGATGTACTTGCATGATTTACTAAGTTATAATCCATGAAAGTATATTTAAATGTGTATTCATGCCCACAGGGTGCACTCATTGTCAGTTGAAAACAACTTATTTGTCGGAGTTTTATTATTCCTATCTTCGGGAATTTCAAATTTGGCGCCACCGGATAAGTTATTTTGCCGTTGCAGCTGGCGGTGCGGTGTGCAGCAAACTCGCGGATTGGTACTACCCCTCTTTGCCATGACGAATTTTAACAATATTATCTGGATATATCAATTTCCAATGTTTATTGTTTACTTGCGTCATAAATTTTTATGGATGGTTCGGAAGTAAGACGAAAGCCACGTTTCAATGGAAATCGACTTCTGTGTGTCAAGCTACCTTCGGGTCAAATCGATGCATTATTCCGTTCACTCATTCGTTTTGTGATGACAAATGATTATTACCGGCAATACGAGGCTCGATTCGGGTTATCGTGATGAATGGTAAAATATCCTTTACAGGATATTTGGAAATTGCCTGACGAGCAGTCCTTCCATCCAGCTATCCCTCTCAATCACTCAGCCGGAAACATTAAAGCTGGCAGATTTTAGGGTGATACCTCAGTCGGATCTGAACAATTGGCGCGTCTAAACCGGTTTTTCCCAGAAGACCCTTCAAGAAAAAAGTTCTTCGTTCCTTATTCCTAGGCGCGACAACATTCATCTGGGAGGGACTCATTCAGCGAGAAAGAGAAGGGGGTAACCCGAGAGGATCACTCCTTCACCTTATCTGTTATTATCTACCCTCACCCAGTTTCGCTTTTACCCAGGTGTCTTTCACTAGTGGGGGAGGAGTTGGGCCTCCTTTCAGCGGACTCGGCAGCCAACACTAGGTTGATACGGCCGATGATCGAACGAGGGAGCCCTTATTTCAGTCGATTCAAATTGTAACCTTACCCCGGTGGTAGCTATGAGGTTGACTTCGCACTCCTTCATGATTTTTCCACAACCTGAAATTATGTTGCGTAGCGGCCGAGAGAGCTTTGAAACGCATCGTCATATCAATGGGATAAATAACGTAGTGCATCGGCGCACGCGAAGAGAGAATCAGAACTCTAATCTGTTTTTACTTCCTTTTATAGGAAGCATCATTCAGTTTTGGAAGTGGATACCACGCCAGGAAATCCATTTTTAGACCGTTGACTTTTACATCGCTATGCTCATAGATAAAGAAATTCTGTTTTCACCGTTTCGCGCAGGAAGGATGTTGCTAGAACTTATTTCACAGGGCTTGATACATACTTGTGCGTACTTTATGTCAACCACATCGGAGAAAAAAATTAGTTAACTTGCCTAAAATCGATCATTTCGCGGAAATGCTACTCGGCTATGAGAAGTGATACGAAAATGAGCTTTGATATAAATTCTCGCTACATCGTTCATCTTTCAATGCGGATTCTCCTCAAGTTGGCACGCAAGTTTAATACAATTACTGTAGTCGTGTAAATCGAAGATGTCCAGCACTTTTTTCCAGAGGCATTCGTGCCGAGCATTGGCGCTTCCGGCAGTCCAGGGAACGGCTACGCGTCCTTGGCCTGCCTCTTGCTCTCCCCTTCACCTCTCTCTCTCTCCCCCCACCCTCGCCTCGGCGCTCATAGTTAGGGGGTCGGAGTAAAGTGATATTTTTTCTCGAGTCAGCATCACATTTCATCATAAGTATCACGTTTCACTCATCGCTTTCCCACGCCCTAACTTCGCAGGTGGCTTCCAAAAGTTGGGTGGAGGGAGGGGCCCGAGTTGCCCGTTGGGAGTCCATTATCAGCTATGACCGCGAACCAAACGTATCACATTTCACTCATCGCATACCCGCCCTAACTTCTCAGTTAGTTTCCACTAGTTGGGATATCCTTTCGAGGACATCCTATAGACATCCTTTCATTCATGAATGCTGTTCCACCACGGAATCCAGCCTGATGCAGGATTCGGGGGAATGGATTCGATTGTATCTGGCATTCAGTGGTGGAACAGCATTTCAGTAATTAAATTAAACTGCAGTAGTTGTACTGTCCACTAATATTTATTGTGCAATAATACACAACTTGTGTTTCAACACTTAGGTCGTCATCAATACCTTATTTATTATTTCGATAAAGTGATTTACCAGCAAAGTTATTTATAAGGTATTTCTATTTTTTTATCGTGTCAAGCCATGTTTATCGTCTGTTCAACATTGATCCACGTCTCATCTGTGTACACAATCTCCCTTCCCGCATGGTGATATTTTTTAACAGTCTTCAATAATTATGATGCCAACGAATAATATCGTCTCTTTCACTAAGTATGCTTCATCTGCCCCTGCGTTCGTATACAAAGCCTATGTCATCACGAAGATGGTACATATAATGTGTTCCTCTTAAAATTAGGATAATCCTTATCTATATTTATGGAGTATAGAATGGTTTTTAGAGTTCAGAAGAATATTTTTCTTGAATAATTCATGAACTTTCCACCGAACTCCCAATCTTACGAAATCATCATACATCACTGATCTCGGATTCTTATACGTTTGTTTAATTTTATATATTGTTTTAGAAGGAGTAACCAATGCACCGCGGGATGCTTCCTTTCTTACCCTGTTGATAGTAGACTGTGAGCACCCTAGCCAGTAGCTTTCAAAGTTTCTTTGCAGGCTTCAGCAACATGGAGCGATTGGTGGAAATATTTGAACACATTAAACACCATCTCCCTTTCACGGATTCTCAACTTCTCCCCTTTCCTACTCCTCTTCACTTCAGGCATGGCGATAGCACACTGTTGGAAATAAATTGATCTGGAAGATACTCCACAGCACTGTTGAACTATTCTGCACACCACTCACCAATTGTTCATGCACAGAAATCTGATGAGAAACTAAATGCATTTGTCCTTTCTTTCCCCAGTCCCTTACACCAAAGGGTCGCTTCTCCTACAGATGTTTTATGGCTCCTTTTTAACAGAACTTCTGGAAATACTCAATATACACTTATTGTTAGTCAAAGGCCTGGATAAGAATATCCCTCGTACGAATTCATTTGCATTTTCTGCCAACAGGCACGTAAGACTTTTTGTTTTTTGGCTGTCAAAAATTTTTGGTGAATGCTTCAGGGTTTATGTATTTTCATCATTCAAGTTCTTGAAACTAATATATTTCTACTGACTTTACTAAATGTCATACCAAAAAACGATATCTTTGTTAGCAAAGTGGCAAGAGTAATTTAAGTATCAAGATCATTCTCCGATCAAGAATCTCCCTTCCATGCAGGATGTTAGCTGGCAGGACAGAGCGAGCAGCATAATTACGGCATGTCGAAAATATTTGGCGACATCAAAAATTCATAACTCCCTTTGTAATCAAGATAAGAGTTACGATTCTTTCACCAAAAACAACTTTAAGTTTTATCTAAATTTCATATGCAGCATATATGGATCTATATCATGAGATACGAAAGTTAGCAGGCAACTGCTTTTTACCTTGCAAAATTCAGAAGTTTTTGCCGAAAAGATATTTAAATGAATACAACAATGTTGAAACTCAGTTAAATACAAATTACAGCTCACCGATATGGAGGGAAATGTATGAAAATAATTTTGTTTAAGTTTTAAATTAATACTGTGAACCGTTTATCTGCAACTGTGTGAGGAACATGAAATCAGAAGCACTCCGTTACTAATGGAAATTCAAGTAAATATTTTTCATAACATTTATTTTAAACTAAATCCATTAATTATTGTCACCCCTAAATGTAGCATCTGTTTCTGCTTTAGAATACATCTTTTCATATTGCATAGCATCACATTAATTTTCCTGCTGTCATTGGCAACGTCGCAACTCAGGCTTTATGGAGATTTACATGGGAATCGAATCTCCATAAGAGCCCATACTGTCAACTAAATGTGGAACACGCTAAAGCAGTTCATGCTGGTTGGCGCTCAAAAGCTCAAAATATGTTGGCTACCCTGTGCCATCCCTGTTGAATTTGAGAACTTTCAACTACACCAATATATACTCTCTCCTTAGTCTAAAGCAGTGGTTCCCAACCTTTTTTATGCCCCACTCCCCTAAAAAATTATAATATGTTCTCTCACTCCTTTAAGTAATATCTCGTACCCCTTAAAGTAATAATTTATTTAAGAATGAAGTGAAGGTGACCAAAACAAATTTGTATTTAATTAATAATTAGTAATATATACTTAAAACAATAATTAAACATATGGAAAATAAAAATATTACAAAAAATTAAAAGTTGCATAAACCATTAGAAAAAGTGTTCTTAGTACATACAAACATAAAAACAGAGATATCTGGCATTCCCAAGGGGTGCAAGCACCTCTGGTTGGAAAATCCTGGTCTAGAGGGATCAAATTCTCTGCTTTGGACTTGATTTGTTTTAAAACACCAACACAGAAATTAACTCATTGAGGGAAGCAATGTTACTGAGCTTTCCAATCATCTTTGAATCATAATCAGAAGTTCTCAGAGTTTTTTTTTAATTTGAGAAATTTTAGCCGTTAAAAATATCATGTATGACTGGTGCCGTAAGTTACATAAGCTATTATATGACACTCAGCAATCGTCGTGTTAAATGGGTATTTTGGCCTACTGCTTTTTTGGTTGTTTGTTTTTCAAAGGTGTTCTTTCCACTAGATTGGAAGTGAGCTACAAAATTCCAATAAATAAGCAAAAGATGAGGATTAAAAGCAGTACTGTTAAGCGGTTTTTAATTATTACAGATTATTCATCCTGATGCAAATAAATCTACGGTGAAATCTCCATATTGACTTCTTTGTATTGTAATTGGGTTTATATTTATTGTACAGAGAATATTAATAATATTTAATACACTTCGATAATATGAATCATTTAATTTGTTTTTATGATACTGATTATATGCTATAACACATATATAGAAAACACAAAGGATAACGAGTAAGTTAAGAAATAGCTGCATAATTTTACATATATGACAACATGTGTTGCAGGTTGCTTTGCTGTCAGGGGTTGGCAATTTTTTTATAACCCTTATTTAGCTAATGATTATGGCAATTTTCATATGTTTTAGCCTTACAAAATGTGAATAATAGAAGGATTTGCTGTTCACGGGGAAAATATTTCCTCATTTACTATTTGCATTGGACCATTTTAAAACACAATTTCTCACCTACCAAAATTGCACATTTGGCACCCCTGCGGCACAGGTTGCAGTGGGTTGATTGACTCAAAATTTGGTATACGTTATGCTTGCATCATAAGGAAATAATTAAATCTGCAAGACCTATCAAATTCGAAAAGAAAACTAAAAATCTGGAAATATTGGCCCACCCTACTTTATCTTTTATGTAATTACGGCGTAATGTAACAACATCTGCTAATTCCAACCTGAATAGTTTGTGTTTATTTTTAAATCCCTGTTTTTTTCAGTATTTGAGAATATTATGGCGACAGTTGAACGACCAAGTTTCTGCCATTGATGAACTTGATATGGCCAAATTACGATTAGGATTAAAGGAAAGCAAAGAAGTGGCAGAAGTAACGCAGAAAAACAAATCAATGAAAGGCTTAAGCAACAAACCTGAAACGAAGGTTGAGTCTATTCACCTTCTTGGACAACATGAGGTCAGTGCTTTAGACTTTATGTCACGTGAGGGTTTATTTTTCTTAAATTCGCAATGTAAAAGGAATCTTTTGTGGGAAAATAAAACAATAAACTTGGGTAGAGAAATGTGAGGAAAATTGGAGAAATACATGTTACCAAAAAGTACTGCTTCACTACATTTTTCAATTATTTTCGTAATATGTAGATCTAAAATTTTGGGTGAACCATGATGTTTTGTATCTAAAATTTGATTTTATTTTCTGCATCAAAGGCTGTGACATTTTTTATCAAGACTTTGGAGAGTCTGGTGGCATGAGCAAATTATAGGATCTTTGTCAATACGAAATATTTTTCTACTTCAATGCAGAAAAATTTCTCAAAACAGCATATTAAATTTTTTGTATGTATATTAAGTAGGGATGAGTGGGAAAGGCATTTCTGGTTTCGGGACAGGACAGAAAAAAAATTTCTTAATGATTTCGGGACGGGAATCAGGAAAGAATCTTCTTGCTTTCTCCCCCTCCCCAGCGTTAGCATCACACAAAAATAAATAAAACTGTGTATCAATAGATTCAAAAAAGTGTAGGCTATAACTTTATAGAAAAGGTTTTTACATAATACAGCATATAAAAAACATATAGCTCAAAAATAAGAAGTTTCAAATTAAAAAACCTACTTTTTCCGAATATTTTCTTAAATTTGTCAAAAACTATTAGCAATGAAGATACTTTGTGACTTCCACAGTTTATTTAATACAGGTACATGAAGATGTACCTGAAGATGGCTTGACAGCCGAAACCGGTCGTTCTGTATTAAATAAACTGTGGAAGTCACAAAGTCTCTTCATTGCTAATATGGAGTCCTTCCACCACGTCATAGCTTCCAATTTCGATTTAAAAACTATTAGGTTTTCCGTAAATATGCTAGGTTATCAATATTGTAGAACATATAATAACAAACAAAACAAAAAAAAGGTGAACTTGATCTGATCATTAGTAACAGATAATGGGTGAGTCAGAGATAATGGGTGTTCCATAAATATTGGCATTTTGAACCTTCGAGGGGGGCTGGGGCCAATGAAGCCGTAAGAATGAGCAAAAATCATTAGTTATGAAAAATAAAATGTTTATATTCCTAAATATAAACAAAATTATTATCTGGAAAATATGCGCTACCGGATACTACAGGAATATTCTTCTGTCATTCAGCAGCTGAATTTGATAACTATGGCATACGAAAGTTCCTTTCATGATACGACAAATGCCTTGATCCCAAGGGAAAATTGCGCTCTCTTCTAAAATTTCAAAAGTAATATTATGGATTCTCTTTTGAATCATTTGTACTTATCGTAAAGGCACTAAATGACTCGTGACTGTTTTAAATTTCAAGGCCGGAAGTAGGAAAAGAAAAAAGAAAACATTTCCCGAAACAGTATTTTCGGGAAAGACCTTTCCCGTCTCGAACTTCAGGAAGGCCAAAAACTTCGGGCATTCCCAAAGTTTCAGAATCCCGCTCATCCTTAATATTAAGTCATCATAATATCATAAATATTGATGCTTTAATAATTATAAGACAAAACTGTTCTATTAAACAAATAGCTTTTTATTTCATTATTCAACTGCAGGAATTTCAAAATTGCAGCATAGATTCTTTAAAAATAATTTTAGGTGGAAGTTGTTTACATAATGAGTTCAACACTGAGCCCTTGCCTGTAGTCAATAATGTAGGAACTGAGGAATAGGTGTTTCAAAAATGATCAATTTACAGTAGGTATGTTATGACAAAACTTACATGCTCTAATTTTTTATGATCACATTTGACAAAAAAATCACCAGAATGTGCCAAAATGTCAGAGCGAAATCCAAAACATTTTTATGGTAGGTGGCAATATAATCACCAAAAATCAAGAATGAGATTAAATTTGTGTGCTATATTATCTAATGCTGGGGAATTCAAAGGTTGTGGGAGTATTCATATAGTTTCTTGTATAATTGAATAATTCGTTACCATTTCAAGAGCTAATGGAACGTATCTAACCTTAGAGCAGGGGTGTACAGGCTGTGTAAGCTTGGGAGCTGACATCAGACAGATATGCACAGGTTTGCAAAAATTCAATTATATTACATATTTATCAGGCCTATACTCATAGGTTAATTTCTAAATTGAGGAGCCAGCCATTATTTATAGCCAATACATTGAGGTGAAATTGCTGTAGTTTTGCTGTTCCTTTTCCAGTTGTAATGAAAGTTTATAGGAGATGTGATTTTAAAAAAAAATCTTTGTTAAGGTACTGTCAGAATACCTGTTCATTAACTGGAAGCTAGCCAGTAGAGCTATTTAATTACATACTTAGCTAGAAGAAAATGGGCATTGTATTAAAGACATTAGAAGAATAATAGCACTAATGAAAGAAGCTTTTAGTGATAGAAGGGAGCTGATAACGGGGACTTTGGGTTAGGATATTAAGAAGAGGCTGGTAAAGAGTTTGATATGGAGAGTAGCATTGTATGGCGCAAAAAATGTAGACTCCGAGAAAAGAAGATGAGAATAAGCTGCAGGTGTTTGGGATGTGGGTGCGGAGGAGGATGGTGAACGTGCATTGGACAGAAACGAAGACAAACGAGGAAGTGCTTGGTATGGTGGGTGAGGAAAGGAAACTTCTGGATGAGATTAGGGGGAGGGAAAGTAGGTAGTTGAAGGAGGTAATAAGGGGCGAGGGGATGCTGAAGGCTGTGATAGAGGGGAGGATGTTGGTTAGGTGGGGAAGGGAAAGAAAGAGAATACATATGTTGATTTTATGAACGGGAAGAAGTCAATCCTTTCAGGCGTAACCTTGTGGAAGTCTATTATGAATTATGACAATAACTAGTTTGTTTCAATCCAGGGCAAGGGCCCAGCCACATTGACACACTGGTTCCTATAAGATCACCAAAGTTAAGCAGTGTTGGGTTGTGGGTTGGATGGGTTACCATACATACCTTCACTGTGGTGCTCTTGTCCCCTGTCTACATGTGGCAGACAGGCAGTGGATCGGCACAATGGACCAAGAATGTCTAAGTGTCCGGTCTCCTGTTGAAGGCCCCCCTATAAACAATCTAATGTTTCAATCCTTAGATTTTTGAGAATCCACAGAGTTTAAACTCAGTGGATAGGAACATAGTTGCTATTGTCATTATTCGGAAGAAGTAGGGTAGGATGTATGCTGAGATGAAGGAAGAAATTGTGTTGGTTGATAGGGCCCTGTGCATATAAAAATCAGGAGGGTGTTTTCTCATTTCCATTTAATCATATCTTAACCATTAGATTTCCTAATAATGAATGTTATGATTATGTTTAAGTTGCTCTGTTGCCTAATTGATGGTTTCATGATTTTTCAGCTGGAGCCATTTGCAAACCGTCTTAGTGTTGAACTTGCTAGTGGAAGCTGTGATCTTAGGAAAAGAATGGGACAGCTTTTTTATCTGCAAAATCTTGAGAAAGCCAACAGTGGTCAGCATGGTGGTGTCAATCCTGACCCATGCCCAATTTGCCACAAAATACTTGGTGAAAAGGTTTCTATTCATGAATTTTGTTCTTGACAGTTTAAAAAAAAAATGGCTTTCATCTCATATTCTTTATAATTAACCCTTTTTCTCAGTGAAATTGTTCAACATTTTGTCTTTTTTTATAGTGGAGTGTTCTTCATTGTGGACATTGCTACTGCAAAGAGTGTATTAAGGTTATGATTACTCAATATTGTTCTCGTGGTGGATCTATCAAGTGTGCCGTCTGTCGAGAAGTTACTCATCAGTCTGAGATCTCGTATGTGGACACAAGTGGTGGACCTCCTGGTGAAACATGTGAAGAAGATAAAGGTGAATAAAGGATTGTAACCAAGTTTTGCATGCAAGACTAATGAGCTTAACCACTTCCCTGACAAGCCCGCATATATTCGGGCACCGAGGTGGTGCAAAATCTGACAAGCCCGCATATATTCGGGCAAGTCCGCGATGTCCGTATATTTTTCTTTACGACCGCATATAGTCGGCCGATGCTAGTAGTTTGCGTTCCTGCCACCTCCTGCACTGTTGAAGGTCCAGAGCCAGCGATGCGGCAAGTGGCGCTCTTTTCAAATAGTGATTTCTAATGTTAAAACAATGGTAATTTTTGGTAATATTTCTAGCAATTCGAGGGTTATAATTTTTTACACACTGAAAAGTTATCCCCTTACGAAGTTTCAATCACCTACATTGTCATTCGTAACTATCCCTCTATTTACTTCATGCATGGAGTTTCTTTTGTGAACTTTGTACGAAATTTACAACTTCAATTTTTGTCATTTATAGATAATTATTGCAAATTTATGATGTAAAACTTCCGTTTCACATGACAAAAAAACTTTATAAATGAGTAAATAATTTTTAAATTAGTTATTTTCATTTATATTTCGTCATTCACTCTTCATGAGCATTCAGTTACATTTTTATTTAACATTTTAGCGGTCATTATAAAAATTGCAATTTCAATTTTGTGCTAATTTTCACTGCTACGATGAGTTCCACAGTACTTGGAATAAAATATTTCTCTAGCAACAGAACATGAATCTTTCCTTGCCTTATTTGTTACTATAGATATATATTTGTTACCTTATATGTTTGTTACTATATATATTTGTTACTACATATATTTGTTACTATATATATTATCTGATTCTGTATTATTCGTCCGCACATTTTTCTTCCGGTAATTTTGATATATGTTGGAAATGCCTATTGAACCGTTCCCTTTAGATAAAATGGTGTAAGCGTAAATGTTTAGGTATGTTGCGAATGTTATTTCATCAGCCCCTTTCATTTTTCTACTTCGAATACTGGCGGAAGTGGTGAAACATTTTACGGAAACAGCTATACGATGAAGATGTCTAAAGGTCGTACGTTCTCAATGGAAACAAACACAAGTGCCCAGTGTATGTGATACCCTAGCTCACATGAGTATGAGAAAAAAGGAGGGATAGAGATAAATCCCAAGCATGTGTAATGCCTTCTATTGTCATGTTTTACACTTTCCTGAGGTCAGAAAACACCCGCTCGAGAGCCGATGGCCCGCTAAGCAACCTGGTGCCCGGTTTCATGTCATGCTAATATGCCACCCTTTGCTCCCCGGGCTACTTTCCCACCAGCCAACCCTTTACTAATGGGCTTTTCCCGATATCAATTTACCGTTAGTTGAAAAATCCATGCTGTTGCGGTACGCACACGTGTGTTTATTTCCCAAGAAATGGTAGGAACGGAAAAGAAAAATTTTATGATGAGCATGGGATGGGCTTTTCACACTTAGGGGCGAGGTCCTTTGCATATCGTGATTGTTTCCACAAGTACTTTGTCGGAAGGACGATGGTGACAGTCTTTCGTTGAGTTTCAGAGAATACGCATCCTTGATTTTCAGAGCGCATGTACTTTTTCGCTAAAATTTTACCGATGCAAACATTCCATTATTAGTTAGAACATTTTCGTTCTAATACGAGCGGTGTAGTAGGAGTGAATTCTACGGCAAATTCTTTGTTTTCGCTCGGTAACATTTGGCAATCAGCAATGGATTCCGGAGAGGAATCAGTGTTGACCAGCAGTGATTCCTAGGTTATGGATATTGAAGTTCCAGGCTCCTAGTCAATTCTCTCCGGAGAAACAAGCTCCGAATCAGAAGGTGCAGGGACCATTCATGGGAAGCAGAGTGGGAGGAAATGCTTTCAACGAATCTTCCTCCGACACCACCTAGGTTTCTTTTTGAAGGAAATTCTTCGATGAACTTTGACCTGGTTCCCGACTGTGGTTCCCTAAAATATTTTTTTCAACAATGAAAATGTTGACTTTATAACTTGGAAACTAATCACTGCGCAAGTAACACTTTTCGCGAAAAAGCGGGGCCGAGCAGTACTAGCATAAATCAATGGCGAGCTGTGACAAGCTCAGAAATTCGTATTTTTTGACCTCGTAATGCTACAGAGCAGAGTGCGGAAGCCAGATACTGAGTTTTATTGGTAGACGAGACCTATACTCCTCTCTCTTTTTTGGACACACTATGTCTTACCAATGATTCGTAAAAATAAGGCAATATTTACATTTTGCCTATAATAACGATTTTGATCCCCAAACACACCCCAAAGCCAAAATAAATAAACTACGGCCAATTTACCAGAAGCTAGAGGAAAAGTTCAAGGCACTCCATACACCAGAGACGGACGTTACCATCGACGAGAGCCTGCTCTTGTACGAGGGAAGATTGGGGTGGCGGCAGTTCATGCCTATGAAAAGAGCTTCATTTGGCAAATATTTGTTCTTTGTGAATCGAGAACTGGATGCTTATGGTCAACGACAATTTACACGGGAAAGGAGACTGTGTTGGATAAAGACTTTGCCTATTTACTCATGGCCTCAAAAGTGATGATGACTCTAATGAAGCCATTATTTGGCCTATGATATTTCCTGACGACGGATAGTTTTTATACGTCTCCAGATCTAGCCGACTTGCTCGCATCACACTCCACTGACTCGTATGGAACACTGAGGAAAGGGAATCCAGCTCTCTTCAAAGAGAATCAAGAAAAAGAAAGTTTCTTGATTTTCGCCATAAAATGAATTTTGCTATAACATTTTCAGGGCGAAATCGTCGTCATGCGGGTTGCATAACTCCCATGAATGTTTGTACGTTGTTTCTTGATTTACTATGGACTAAAATTAATAGTTAACATGAACGTTGTCGGCAACGTATGTACTATTGTAAAATAAACTAAATGTATTCCTCAAAAGATGTCTAACTAAAGTTAACGGGAAGGAAAGTTATACTGATATGCAGGTGGCCTAATTCGCTTAAGTTAAGGGGCAACATTCAGAAATTATTGAATAAATCAATAGTTATTTGGAATAAAAAATTAAGGAAAACATTTTCGGATTTGCCTCCCTAATGCTTCTGAATCTGAAATAAAAAAATATGACTTTTTTTGACCAGTTTTGTAAAAAAAACCTGTCAGGGAAGTGGTTAAGGGAGTTTTTCATTCGCTCTAGTGCACTGCTCCCTTCACAAAGATCAGGAGCAGAGTTGATGTGCACCAAGCAACCAAAGAACATCAACAATTGCATCCATGATAGACGTTTAACCCTTTAACTGCTCCCATCGTCTATAAGCGATGGACGTAGTAGACTGCTCCCATCGTCTATTGGCGATTTGAATAAATTTTGAAAAAAGGTGCATTTCGTCTTTCAGTAAAAAAACACCTCCTGCAATACGACATTTGGAGTAAAAGTATTAGTAATTACGTACTAAAAAATTTTTTCCCTAAAATATTAAGTGATAAGTGGTAAAATTACGCAAAAATAAGAAAAAATAAAAACATTTTTTTTTGCGCCTGTGGAGAGCTCTTTTTCAGATTAATTGTGCAGTATAGCAGGGTTAATATCTGTGATTTTCAGTTAAGGCGTCACACATGGATAATAAAAAGTTTCAATAAATTTTTGGTAAAAATCTTACATTTCCAAATACTTATTTTGAACGAATTTAATAACTTTAACAAAACATTCGGACATGACTCTTGTGTAGAGATGGGAACATTACCGTAATTTTCATCTGAGGTAAATTACCGTGGTAAATTACGGTAATTTTCGAAAATTACCGTAATTTTCCAGAATTTTTCAGTTCTAAGTATTAAACAGAAAATATATGGTTAAATAAGAATGCCAATAGCAAAAGGGAGAGGATATGATGTTTAAACCTTACCTAATGCAACATTAATCTATTAGAAATTTTCAAAATTGTAAAAAGAAATAAGGCAGCAACACGCAATCTGACTTTCTTTTGTCAAAGTATGAGAAATTTTCAAGAAGAATATTCTACTAATAATTACTCAATAATGTTATAATTTAAGTAAAATATGCCAAAAATGAGTTGGACATTCCTCAATTTATAATTAAACACGTCAGAAATGTGGACTTAGCTTAAAAGAACATGTTCGGAATTTATCTGTATGAAAAACTATCTCAAACATGGGTGAATTATCTTGAAAATTACCGAAAATCACGGTAATTTTCAAGGGGTGCGGTAAATTACGAAAAATACCCACAGAATGCTACCTACGGACAGGTTATCAAACATTTTTCCTGCCCACGTAATTCCATTCAACCCCCATGGCACCCCCTCCTTAATCCACAGCTGATTGTCAATGCATTGGAAAGTACTTCACTTTGTTGAAAGAACTTGCAAAAATTTATGGAGATGTATTATTTTTCATGAATCCTTTCATAATAATTAAACTTGTTCAAATTATAGGAGAAAAGAGAGACAATGTGGAGGAAGAGGATTCTAAGAAGGCTGTTAAAAAATTATATGAAGTTAAGGGAAGCCATTCAACAAAAGTGGAAGCAGTCGTGAGAACATTGCTTTCTTTAATTGATCAAGATCCAGATGTCAAAGCCCTGGTTTTCTCTACAGTAAGTATAAAGTCTGTGACTTTTGATTCATGACACTTCTAGACTTGGGTAAATTTAATAACTTACTCATAAATTTATCAGAGGGAAAGTTTTTTTGCTTTGGTTGATACACTGTTTTAAGCAAATAATTAATGCGGCAACCTCAATAAATATATGTTACCATGTAACCACATCATACAAATATGTAAGCATTTGACATTACTGGAGGACTTGATACAAGGCTATAATGTAAATAGTTGAGAGGGACTCAGTAGAGTAATTTTGCCAAAAAGATATGCAAACACCACAGCTTTCTTCAGCTCAGTGGAGAAGTGCTATTTTTGTTGAGAGACAATTTTGGGTTGTTGTTTCATATTGTGTAATGTGTTTATATTTACCCATAATACATAATATAAAAAATGAAAGTATGTCTTTCCTTTTTATAAATGTTATATCTGGGTGCTCCCTGTGTTCAGGACTGGGCAGTGTTTGAAATACAGTGGAACCTGGTTGGGACGTTTTTGAAGGGGACACAAAAAATGAACGTGCAAACCAGGAAAACGTTCTAACCAGGAAAGTAAATGCAGTGGAAGCCCGGTATAGTGAGTACGGCTTATTGCGACAATCCCGTTTTAGCGAGTGATTGTTTTGTACCGCCAAAAGGCCTATGTTTTACATGTAAAATAAAGTGGATATAGCGAGGCCAAAAAGTTCCTTCCACGGTGTACGCTCGGTATTACGACAGATATCTCTCGAGGGCGATGCACCACCTAGCAAAATTTAACTATTTTGTTTTGTATTATCTGTTAATTAAACTAAATATTCAAGATGTGAGCCATATCTGTAACACCTAAAGCCAGTTATGTCCAAACATTAGTGATTTACGGCCTTGAGCACGCTGTGCGCACTCCCATTTTACGTTCTTCTTTTGTTAGGCCCAGTCATTAGTGAGAAGGGAGTGGGCGGACGACAAGCAATTTGAGAGTAGAAGAGGGAATATTCAGCAGAATGAGAGCGATCTGTCGTAGCGAATGAAAAACTCAAATCATTCCGTCAACTCGATGCGCCCAATCACACGGCAGCAGAGAGTTGTGATGTAGGTAAGGGGCGAAGTTTACTCGGTCAGAGGGGCGGAGTTTACTCGGTCAGAGGGACGGTGTTTTCTCGGTCGGAGGGGCGGAGTTTACTCGGTCGTAGGGGCGGAGTTTACTCGTTTGGAGGGGCAGAGTTTACTCGGTCAGAGGGGCGGAGTTTCCTCGGTCGGAGGGGTGGAGTCACAATATTAAAGAACAAAGATAAAATTCGTGCAGCAGTGACCGAACTAGGACGACCTAGCAGCCAAAAACATTTGCGGCATGGGGAACATCCTCAAATGTAATCTGCACTATTCAAGTGGTTTTGTCAGCAAAGGTCTGCAGGACTGCCCATAAATGGTCCGATGTTAAAGGCGAAAGCTGACTACACTTGCACGAAACATGATGTGCTAGCCAATCGACTGAGGTATTTTCTTTTCTAGTGTAAATAAATACTCCATGACACTAATTTGCGGTAGATAATTGAATTTGAATCATAGAAACTGCTAGGAATAGGTGACTATGCGAGAAATATCTTCGACCACCGGTACATTCCGTATTTCAGTGAACCTTCAGGCCAATTTTCCCAACTGATGAACGTATTGGTTAACATCCAAAAACTCGACAAAGTTGATATTATCGTCATGACATATTCGCAAAATTATCCAAAAACTACAGTATACCTAATATTTTAATTCCGATTAGTTACGGTGTCTTTACAGCTTTCTTCGGCGATCGAAAAATAGAAGAACTGGAAGAAAAACACCGAAACTGGAGGAATTAATATTTTATGTAATGGAAAATGTCCTGTTTCTTTCTTAAAATTAGTTGACATTCCACCAGATTGTGCCTGAAACGACTTTTTTGCTGTTTACCTTCGTCAAATACCATGAAAACAAAAGAAAAACACTAAATACGAACGACTATGAGAATTAGGTGGCTTTATTCAACACTTACGGATACAACAAGCGCTCGATTTAGCGAGTGATTTCCGAGGGATTATGAGATCTCGTTAAACCGGGCTTCCACTTTATTGTAATTCAGGAAATTCCAATTTGAGGAGAAGTCAAAATAATTACTGCTGAGGTGTGGAAAAGAAATGGAAGTTCCAGTCTCTCCATTGAAATCAACTTCTTCATTATTTCATACGCTGTTGATTTATCACACACGAACTCTAGCTGTCTATTTGAAATAGCACTATATATATAATTCATTGCTTTCAGTTCGCTTTCGTCCCAGTCACTACTATCTGTGATTGTCTTGGATCTTAGTATTACTTCTTCGCACTTTTTCAATCTTAGAAACATTGTTATTCTTTTCTTCCACATTCCATAGTCCTCTCCATCAAACACCTGAATTGTAACTTCATTTTTTGCCATTTTTTTCGTACTCGTATTTCCAACGATAATTCCTATAATAACCACGGTCCAGCTACCATGTTGAGGTGTGGAAAAGAAATAGAAGTTCCAGTCTCTCCATTAAAATCAACTTAGACTTTATTAACTCTGATAACGTACAAACCAAACATATACCAACAATGTGTGTTGCTCCCGGCTACATATTTATAAATAAGCGCGTATAGGGTTCCTATACAATGATAAATGTATCACATAATTAACAATTACCATTACTTGCGTAAGTTCTCATATTCACGCCTTCCCTAACTATTTTCAAGCGTAAAATTAACAAAATAAGCGCTAATTTGCTAAGCGAATGCGAACTGAATGATAACTAGGTTTTATAGCTTTCCCAGAAATATAAATATATGAAAACGACATCACTTCGCCTTGATTCATTGATAGAAAGAGTTGTTTTGCCAAGTTATATAGCCTTTCTAAGGTCAAATGGCCCTAAATGTAATGTTAATTTATGTTAAAGGTTTTAAAATTGATAAAAAAATTCTGAAACATTGTATCATGATTGTATTTACCTAAATTTCTGCAACATTCATTCTTGGCATAATACCATTAGATCGATTGTAAGATTGATCGATATATTGATTTATAACAGTTAAAGTGACATGTTTTATTGCGTACAGATTTTTATAATTCAATGGTTTATACAGTAGAAACTCGAAATTACAAAGTCAACAGGACCGGAAAAATCTGCACCTCGTAATATCAAATTTCATATGAACGAGTATCTTTCAAAAACATCGCTATGAAGATCTTTTTTTGTTTCCTTAGATTAAGTTGTACTCTCGCGACTTACTTGCATGATTTACAAAGTTATAATTCATGAAAGTATATTTAAATGTGTATTCATGCCAACAGGGTGCACTCATTGTCAGTTGAACACAACTTATTTGTCGGAGTTTGATTCCTCCTATTTTCGGGATTTCCACCACGTCGTTCCAGCTTTTCGAGATGGAAATCCCGGAAATCGGAAGAATCAACCTCCTTCCAAGCCCCGCCAAAATTTACATCACGACAACTAACTTTTCGTTCTTTTTTCCAATGAATGATTAGGCAATGAAGCATCTTTGCACAATTTTTGTGCAGTTTGGACTAAGCCTATGAAGCTTCTTAGTGCATTTTTCTATATTATTTTCTAACTGGAGAACTCATAACTTTAGCGTCAGCGATGTATAATCATGAATAATATTGATTTATGCATACCCTAAGGTAGTGAGCGACTTGCGCGATCATTTGCACCGGATATTGAAGACAGTGAAAATAAGATTCTCTCACGGATGCTATGCGATGGATGCATGTTATGTATTTTGTACAAATGCTGATATGCCCGTTAATCTCACGAAATAACAATCATTATTCTCCCTTGGATTCATCTTATTTGTACGTGGTTATTTCCGATACGATGGAGCTTATAGAGGAGTCCAGCTAAATATGTATCTCCTTTCAAAAGTTGATTGTACATACAAGCCACACACTTCAACGTTGAAGGCAATATAACTCCTTTTACACTTCATCAGCTACTAACGATGCTGCTAACAATCACTACAAATAAATAATTTTCGTTTTCCACTCTACTATGCGAAAGCTTCATTTGTGGCTCTATTCAGATTAGGTCGCCTGCTCTTCATTCATTAAATCTCAGGATCCATTTAAAGATTCGATATTGAACTAAAATTTGGGATATTTTTTGTTATTGCTTTCCCTCTGCTTTTTAGCAAGCAAGGAGATTTTCGTCCGAGCATTGCAGCTCCAGGTCAGGCCACGCACCAGGCTGGAATCAGCTGTTTCCCCATCATAGCGGGGGTTACTCACCCTCCACCATTCTCCCTCTCACAAAAACAGCTACGATACCCATGTACTAGGAGTATCGTGCGGCACTTGAGACGTTGATCTACCTGGGAGTCAAGGCCAAGGGATGCGCGTGGGGAATAAACATCGAAGGAATCATCGGCTTTACGCCGAATAGTCACATCCTACCTTCCTCCTCCCTTACCTCGACCGGCTGCGTTAGCGGAGAGGGAGGACATGCCTTTGGAGAGTGGGGGCTTTTACTTAAAGGGCCCAATAGTTGGCATGAGGGGGCGGCAGAGTCAGCTTGGACATCGCATCCTGACCTAGTGTTGAGGGGGTGGGACGGAGGGGGCACTCGAAGAGGCCTGATCTCCTGGAGGGCCGGAACGGGGGCTTTGGTGTGAAGGTGATGACTCGTGCCAACCTTTAAGAGCGGTGAGGGGGGGACACAGAGACTTAAGGGGAAATATGACCAGTATGTGAGAGAAGGGAAGCGTTTGATAGGTCCGCGGGAAGTGAGAAAGGTGATGGAGAAAAGTAAGCTGCAGTTTTGGAGCAACGGAGATGGGAAGCTGGGTGAATTTTCCTGGTGGGGATTGCCGGGTGGGGTAAAACAATATGGGGATGTACGGGCAATTCTATTTCGCAATTCCTTAATTTCCGGTCCATTCAGGCAGTCTTATACTAAAAAGGAATCAGTGAATAAGAATTGAATAAGAAATACGACAAACGAATGAATGTATATTATAAAAAACACTTCAGCTCTTCTGTCGAGAGAATTACGCATTTAACAAAAAAAAGTTATTTATTTTTGCGCTTTGCTTCGCTCCATCGTCGCTCCCACCATGACCTCTCATTTGGATAAATGCAAACTGAACTGGGAGTTGATGTCATTAACAATTTGGAATCGATGTAATGTATCCCAAGTGAGAAAAATTTCATTCTTATTAGGAGAAATCAGGACTTGGCCATTTTAATTTAAGCCTCAAGTTCGTTTCTTTACAAGATCATGATCTATCGAATTAAATTGTTGGGGGTTACAGCCAATATACTGCCAACTTGTGACAAGTAATGCTTCAACTTTCAATTTTCGGGATTTCGTAAAATCAAAATTTCGTAATTTCGAGTTTCATATTTTTGAGTTTCTACTGTGTTCACTTAAAAAATTTGTCCAAGGTACTCTGCTTTTTATTTCTTGTACCAATCTCTTATTCTCGCATCAAGCTTCGCGTGGAGAGTCAAAGCGTCGTCTGCTTCCACTACACTCGTCAAATAACGGCGCACACACTCCATAGCCTCGAGTGTTTTGGTCAGAGTTGGAGACGTAGGAGATGGATCAGACTCAGTTTCTTGCTCGGCATCATCTTCATCATCTATTTCCACCAACTCCTGCTCGTGAATCTCATCAATTGACATGGTCTGGCAAACATCAAGATCATCGTTGCACTTGCAATACTCGTTGAAATTCACCTCTCCAGCAATCTGATGCCACTCCTCTTGAGGAAAATAAGTCGATTCTGCCTCTTGTGTCGTGTCTTCCATGATGCCAGGCTCCAAATGTCTAAATCCTGCTGCCTTCAAACAACTGGCAATGTTTTTTCCGTTCACGGAATCCCATGCGTATTTGACGAAGTGCATCGCATGCATAACGTCTATCTTCCGCTCAGCTGTTTGTAAGGTGGCAGCCTCTTTTGTACCTGCAGTCTTCTATATTTGTGCTTAAAAATCGGATGATGCCTTGGTCAAGGGGCTGAAGGTGACTCGTATTTGCTGGGAAGAATTTAACCCAGATGTTTCTAAGGTAGCTTGTATCGATGGGATGAGCAGTACAGTGGTCGACAAAAAGTAAAATTTTTCTGTTATTTCCTCCCAGTTTGGCATCTAACCCACACAGAAAGGTTTCAAAAATTGATGCTGTCATCCATGCTGCAGGGTTGGCTGTATATTGACAGGGAAAGGTTTTAATGTTCTTGAAACACCTCGTGTGTTTTGATTTCCCTAACACAAGCGGCATTAGCATGTCAGTTCCACTCTCGTTGCAGCACAGCAGAACTGTTAGTCTCTCCTTGCTTAATTTTCCTCCTTGGCATTTTTCGCCTTTAAATGCATACGTTCGATCTGGTAATAAGTTAAAAAATAAACCAGTCTCATCAGCATTGTAAATATCATCGGGGCTGTACTCGTCAAGCAACATGGGCAGGGTCGTTTTCTTCCAAGTTTCAACCACATCAAGATTAACACTGGTTGCCTCACCACGCACACACCTATAAACTAATCCATGTCTGTTTTTGAATCCATCGATCCAACCATTGGAGACATGAAATTTTCAATGCCCATTTTGCAGCCAAATGCAACACCTTTTCTCTGATGATGGAACCATCAAACTTTGAACTTCGTGCTTGTTTGCACCATTTAAGGAGAATTGATTCTAATTCTGGATATTTCCTTCACGAATACGCTTTCGTTTTTTGTCACAATGTCCACTTCGGATTTTATCGTGGTTACTGACAATTGTGTTTGAAGTGGATCCAGGAATGTTTAACCTTCATGCCAATTCTACTCGCTTGATGCGTGGATTTCTGTCTTCCTGAATTTTAATTTTTTCTGCAGTTGTAATCTGCCTCACAACTCATTTGCTTTCCATTTTAACTGTCCTTCGCTCAAGAACTACACTCCCACTAATCGGCCGCGTATTGTTTTGCGTCACGCCACGAAAATAGGTATGCATAAGGATAAATATGAAAATGCTAAGGGTTAATATTTAGTATATTAACTTGGGAGTTTTGGTTGTTTACATGACTAAATAATACTAGAAAAATGGCAATGGCAGTGCTCAACAGCAAGTCATTGAACGTACTAACCAGGGAATCGCCAGTATTTAGAACATGGTAACCAAATAATTTTACCTGTATTTTGTCCCTATGATTACGGGACCGTGATAAATCAACGTGATAAGGAGTAAAACGATCTAAGGAGGAACATCCTAACCAGTTTACTCTGTATATGTATTTGAAATACTTTTAGTATTTTGTAGTTGAAATACATCTCAAAAAAGTATTTTGTATTTCAAATACACATTTGAGGTATTTTTAGTATTTTAAAGTACTCAAAATACTTTTAAGGAATGTATACTGGAGCCCGAATTCCACATTGTACATTTTGCACCCAGAGCTGCCCAGTCATACCGAATTGAATTGGTTTTAATTTTGACTTCAGCATAACTCCGTTGTAGTCCATTCACGTAATTAACAAAAACTTTTGACACAAATGTGTAGGCACTGCCTCCTCTATTTAGTTACAATCTGTGCTAGAGCAGGACTCTAGACTAGGCTAGACTCTATTGTAATGACATACTTTTTCTTTTTCACTTAACCTTCATTGCCATTTTTCACAAGTCTGGGTTTGAGCTCAGTTGGAAAAGGGTATATGTATGTTTCAAATAGAGATGGCTCCACAAACTCAAATCTTATTGAACTCATGCGCCTATCCCGCCATCTATATTGTAGTGTTATTTTCCTTCTATCTCTATTCTTTTCATTGCAATGTCTTAAGATAAAGTATTTAGGATTTTTATTCTGATTGGAATGTATTTTAATATTTTGAGTATTTTAAAATACGAGTATTTTTATTTTGTATTCCAAATGTATATTGTGAAAGTATTTCATGTTTTAAATACTATTTTTCAAGTATTTTACCCAGCCCAGCCTGTGTACTAATAGGATCAATGTGCCAATGGAAAATAATAATCTCTACGTCAATGAAAAACTACTGTAGACCCTCAGTAATCTGGACCTGGTTAATCCAGGCCCCCTCATAATCTAGATAGTTCTCTGGGGTGTAGTATATTAAGGGGTCATGAGATGTCACCAGATGCAAAAGCAGTATTTATATACTAGGAATAATAATAACCTGGGTACAAAAGCCGGGCCATTAGCCTCCCCGTGGCATACCTGGTAATGGCTTTTGCCGGCTAATGATGAACGTCTGCATCTGGGGCTAACCACTACAGACACAGTTCTACTGGTTCCAAATATAATGATCAGAAAAGCCACTCACAACCAGCCCCTCTTGTATGAGGGCCCTAGTGGCATTGGGAGTGGCAATAGCAATTCACCACTTAAGAAGGGATCTCGTATGCAGTGGATAAAAGCCCTAAGGGGCGACCTTCTCGCATGCCATGCTACCAGCGAGCTGAATCGTAGGGGGTATATGGTAAGGATGCACTCTTTGTGGTATGAGATGCATCCAGAACACAACCGTCTATCGCAGCAGAATCTGTTTGATTATGCCAACCTCCTGCCAAAAAAGGAAACTCCACCAACCGCCAGTTCAGAGGAATACACCACCGACCAGACCACCCTCCCCTACACAGGCAGCATCTCCTCCACCTGTGGTGAGAATGGCATTTTTGTCAAAGTCTCTGCCAAATGGGAAGGAATATGGTCAGGTCATCTCTGAACTACGATTGCACTTCTTAGCACAATTAGTTATTATGAAGGACAAAGTAGGCAGACATCCACTGAAAGATCTCTCTGCAGGTTAACCATCTGCCCCAGTTGAATGGACTCATTGACGAAATACTGACAGAAACATCAGATCTTTGGATGGTAAATTGCATGGTCTATGCTGCTGCCAAAATTATGGCTCATTCCCAAAAGAATGCCTCTTGAGAGGACAAAGCAGAAAAAAGGCTGGAACAATTAGAGGCCAAGATCACACAGGCAAGACGACAGGCATCAAGAATTCAGTGTGTGATGGAATACATCATATCTGGGTGAACTTTTACACCTAAAATTCGGCGTATAGCTCGCAACCTCAGATGTGACCATCACACACTGAATTAGTGGGTTCTGCTTACCATTAAGTAGCATGCGGTTGATAGAGAACGGACACTCACCGCGGCCTGAAAAAAACTCCTTTAGAGGAGTATAGAATAAGCGAGAATTCTACCTTTCTCCTCCAACCGTCCCACATCTTTCGACCATCTCCGCCTGTCATCAAATCTCTGAATTTTGTTGCTGAAGTTGAATCGGAAATGCACTCCTTGAAAAATGTCACACCAGTTTATTTTATTTGCATGTTCTTTATCAAACTAGTCTGAATCTAGTTTATTGAGTTCAAATTGCACCTGATTCAAAATTTTGTTGTCAGTTAACAGTTTATGTTTATTTGTTGGTTGGAATAAAATCTGAAATACTCCACATTCCTTGTATACTCTTACATATTTAACTCAAAGTAGGGACCGAAATTTCTCGTATTTTTCATGTTGGCAAAATTATGCCGATTTTATTAGAAATTCATTAAAAATATGTTGGAAACAAAGTGCAGCAAGACCCTGGAAAATGCAAAATTTGCCTGGAAAACCTGGAAAAATCAGGGAAAACAGAAATTGAGATTCATCGGACACCCTGGTGGTGTTGCAGGTGACAGGAAGCATAAGGTCACCCATTTATTTTATATGGATGACCAGAAGCTTTATGCTTCTAATGCGAAAGACCTTCGCGCTGCCCTGGACACCATACTGGAATACACTGAGGCTATGGGGATGGAGTTCAGATTGGACAAGAGTGCATCCATCCACCTGGCGAGAGGAAGATTTTCGGAGAACAAGTAAGATGTTCAACTCGTTCACAGAAGCTTCATTCATCACCTCGAGGACAGTGACAGCTATGAGTACATTGGCATCTCCCTGCACTGAATGCAGGAGGTTGCAGCAGTGAAGAAAAGGCTCACTGCCAAGTACATTGTACATGATTCTACTTCTTCAGGTAAACCCAGCTGTCCGGTTCATAGTAAAAATTGAACCCGGTTATCCTGCTGGGGGGAGGGGTGAGTAAAGGAAGGTAAGGGGTAGGAAGGGCCACAATGTGTAGTACCCGAGTATCATGCAGGATGAATTGATCCTGTCACAAAACCTGAGATTTGATCACTCAAGGCATGGTCAGACAAATGCAATTATTTCAAGTGTCTTTCTTCACGCCTTTGAGCTGGAAGCCAGAGCCTATTTGGTTGATGGAAGGCGGTGGTCCAGACCCAGTGCTCTCCCAACCCGGAGAGCAACAGATCACTGTTATTCCCTTTGTGTTCAAGCACTTGTGCCACGTCAAGGCAGAGGTTGGCAGAGAGGAAGCGCTTGACTCATCAGCCTCCAACCGAGTCCTATGCACTTCAATTTTGCCAAAAAGCTGGTGGACTCCCCTTCACAAGTGACCATTAAGTACAGACAGACTCAGGAATATCTGGAGTTCTGAGCTGTCTGGTAAGAGCAAGGTTCTTCAATGACCATCTTTCGAAGTCTTCATCCGAAATCTTCTGTCCCCAGATTGTATCCCCTTTATTATGTATTGTCCCCTTTGTAATGTAGGTGGTAGATGATTATTGAGTCTGGAGTGTCTCCAAAACAGAGTTGTCCTGGGTACAGCATCCCGAGTGTTGAAAATTAGGGATCTAATTACAGTGAGTTTTACATCACACTGGTCTATATTTAAGATTATATTATCAATCACGGTTTGGGCGGTGAATGAAATCCTATTAGGTTCAAGGTTTGTAACTTGAAGGTTGAATGAAGTAATTAATTCCAAAAATTCAGTTTTTGCAGAGGTGTTCCCTGATACATATATCACAGCTAAAATCACCTGTTAAGATGATTTGATTGTGGTTTGTAGAGTGGATTTTTTCCAGCAGACATGTAAACATGTTCATGAATATGTTGAAACCACTTTGGGGGGATAGATAAATCGACAAAATATGTAGTATAAAAAGTAACATTAAAATTAATACATTCAGCACAAGATTCAACGATTTTATCTTCATTTAACTTTTTATGTGTACTTTTAAGGGAGCCAATAGGCTGCACTAGGTGAACATATATCATTACACCACCATTTTTTAAAGTATTACAACAATAAGCATCAGCAAGATAATAGTCGGTAACCTTATTGTGGACGTTTCGTCGGTCTTGAGCCAATGTTCATTTATACATACAGTATCTGGTTTGTGTATATCAATTAATGCTTCCAATTGTAGTATCTTATTTCTCAAACATTGAATATTTAAGTGTAATACCTTAAAGTTATGTTAAACAATTGAATTTCTCTTTACTATCTTATACGTAGTATCTTGATCATTTGATACATAAGTATTATACACTCCTAGTCAGAAACATTTGCCGGTAGTTTTTTGTTTCAAGCTACCGGAGTTGGCTCTGACACATATTTAATGGCTGACTTGCACTAGCATTAGCATACTTTTAACGAAAGGCACCCTGGGGACCATAGTTTAATGTCCCATGTGATAAGACTACCCTTAAAATGCTCTTCACATGGCATGCAACTATGGATCAGGATTTGGCTATAAAATCTCTGTCAATTCAGGGATTTGAACCTGGGCTCCTTGGATTGGGAAGTCAGTATTGTAGACTCTGCAATTACTCAATCCCCATTTAAAATTCCAGAGACAATTAATGTGATAGGTTGATGAAAGCATCTCTCCCTTCACCTTTTGCTATCAAACACTGTACACCCAACCAACTTCACGTTCCTCTTGATTCCATCCCCCTCGCATACTCTTCGTCTGGTTACCAACCCTCTTGTCCTATAGCCTCTCTTTTGCCATCTATAGTTCCTTCATTGGTTTATTTGATGTTCGAGTTTCCTTCTACCTACCAATGGACCCCATGGGTTTGTAGGCTGCAGTAGTTTGCAGCTGAGATTTTATTGTAGTTATTTATGATAATTTTCCTTTATTTCAGTTCTCCAACATCCTTGAAATCATCGGAAATGCGCTATTTCAGAATGATATCAAATATGCTCTAATTAAGACTTCTTCACAAATCCAAAGAAGAGTAGACCTTTTCAAGGTAGGTAATGTATGAATAATTTATGTTTTAATTTTGGTTTTCGATTTTATGATGGCATTTAATTAGGATG
The DNA here is from genome assembly GCA_963573305.1 of Pyrrhosoma nymphula. Taxonomy (NCBI): domain Eukaryota; kingdom Metazoa; phylum Arthropoda; class Insecta; order Odonata; family Coenagrionidae; genus Pyrrhosoma; species Pyrrhosoma nymphula. Next base: position 94,933,358 of record OY754333.1, on the reverse strand, counting down.
AATTAACCCATTGGGTTACAAAGACTGCGATTCACCGGTCCCTTTCTTAAAATTTTTTCGTGGTCTTATTTGACGCACATACACCCTGATGTTTCATTATTTTTTGAGCAATGCTTTATTTTGTCGTTCTTCATCATATTTCTTCGCTGATATTTGGTTACAGCAGATTGCATTTCACTTCTATATACCAAAGAATTTCAAGTTACTCACTCTATGAGGTCGTTGGTCTCCATGAAAATTATCCACGTTCTGTGCCTTGCTTTCATTATCGCTCTTCTCTCCTGGTTTAGTTTTTTTGATACTTATAGCTGGTGACTGACAGTCTTTGTTGGTACTGTAGTACTTTTTTAACATGTATTTCCCCACCAATTGGATACATGTCTCCAAATGTGACTGTCATCAGGGAATTTGTAACAATTCAAAAGATTTCTTGCATTATTTTTCTGCTCACTCATGAGGAATTTTTATTTCAAATGATTTTGTATTCATTTCATATCAATATACAATCAATATATGTATATATGAATATCAATGTACAAGCTAGACTTGCTCAATGATGTTTTCATCCCATTTATAAACCTGTTTGATCTACTCCACGGTCAGTTTTACTCTGCGCCTCTATTCGTAATGATGGCTTGTATTAAGAGGATAAAGTTTACTGAGGATGAAATTGGAAGATCTCCTTTTGAAAGTGATTGTGATTGCAGTGAACTAAGTGATTTCGAAAATTCTGATTGTGTGGGTTGTGGTCAATCCTCATTTGCATTTTCCAGTGATAGTGAGGATGGTTTTTGTCCATTGCTCCAAAAAAAAGGCCAGGCTGGAGGTGTGGAAACCACATGGAATTGGTGTGCAAACAATAGTGATGTGAAAGAGATTAGATTTTACACTATGCCTGGCATAAACAAAAGAGTTCTATGAAATGTGGGAAACAATCCTAGTGAAATTGACTTTTTGTTTCAGTTTCTTGAAGAAGATTTTTGGGAACAAATCTCGACTGAAACAAATAGGAATCTAGATGCCTATTTGAGTTCTGACCAAAGCAGAAAAAGTAATTTGAAAAAGATTGGTTCCAGACAACTGCTGGAGAAATTCAAACATATTTCTCATTGATTGTGTTAATGGCACAAGTGAAGAAAAATAAGCTTCAATAATACGGGAGCTCACGTCAGGTGACAGAAACACGATATTTCAGTAAAGTTATGTCTAACAGGCATTTTTTGATGCTATCAAATTTCTTGCATTTTGTTGTGACTCAAAAATCAATGGAAGCGATAAGCTAAGAAAGATATCTCCCGTGGAAGACTATGTAAATAAAAACTTTTCAGGCATATACATTCCAGAGAGAAATGTTGCAGTTGATGAAAGCCTGATGAAATTTTGTGGCAGGCTCTGTTATGTACAGTATAATCCAAGCAAACGCGCTTTGGATTAAAGTTTTACAAAATGTGTGAAAGCTCCTCAGGTTATTGCTTACAATTTTCAATTTATACTGGAAAGAAACCTGTAGGAGCAAAGGATATTCTTACAAATGAGGCTATACTGCAAGAACATGTACATCCATACTTTGGCAATGGTTATACCGTAGCATTAAATAACTGGTACACATCATCTTCTCACTTTCTTATGCTGAAAAAAGAAAAAAAATAATGCACTATAGGTACAGTTAGGATGAGTCGAAAGAATATGCCATCAGAATTCAAAGATTTGTGACTGAAGGAAGGGGAAGTGAAACTGCTATATATCAAAGGAATAGCTGCTGTGAAATGGAGAGATAAAAAGTACGTCCATCTGCTATCCACTTACCACAGTTCACTACAAATGAAAGCCACCGAAAAAAAATCAGGAAAAACAAAAGTGATAATCGTGAAGCCGAAAGTTTTTATGGATTACAATGCACAAGTGAGTACAGTCGATAGACAGGACCAACAGTTAGCATCATTTCCCATTATGCATCACTGTGCCAAGAGAATTAAAAAGGTGTTTTTTTAAAGTAATGGACATAGCTTTATACTTGCGATGAGTCGATTCCACTTTTTTTCGATTCTGATTACAATTCTTTCAAATCGATTCCCGATTCAGGTTCCATCGATTCTTATTCCTAATATCAGGTGGGATATTGATATACCAGTAGCGTACAACTATTTTTAAATTCAATTACTGGCGGAAATAAAATAACAAAGACAATTAAGTCGTTCAAAAAGTGTATTTAATGACAAATAGCACATATATCCTCAGCTTATAGTCTAGGTTTATAATATTTTTCTATCTGGAATCGATGGAATCGGAATCGAGTTTAGGTGATTCTCAATACCGATTCTAAGCCGGAGAATCGGTGGAATCGAGAATCGACATTAGGAATCGACTCATCCTTACTTTATACAATTCGTATGCTTTGTACAAAAAACAACTAGAAAGAAGGTGCAGTTTGATGACTTCAGAGAAAGTCTAGCCAAGAAAATTCTCGAGAAAGTGAAATTGCTGGAGTACAAAAGGCGAGGTCATCCGGCATCTGGCCCATCTCCCATCCTATTTCAGGCAGCGAATTGGGCACACTTCCTATTAAATATATTTTGGGTAAAATGCTATATTTGAAATTCCCTTTCAGAATGCTGCCAGAGATAGATGAGGATATCTCACAAACGATTCTATGAATGAAATTGAAAATTTTGAAGATGAATAAGTACACTATATGAAATTAAATTATGAAGTAATGGATAGTACATACATATTACTAAAGTTTTTTCCAAAATACAATAATTTTTCAAATATTACAAAATTTTGATATTGTTGTTATTATTGTTTAAATAAAAAAATTGATGGTCCAATCACAACAAAAATTAATTTTAAATACGTCAATGTAAAACTGTACATATTTTCAATAAAATGCATAGCAAAACCTATGAGTTATAAAATATTCTTTGTAGATGGTTTTATCAAACAAAATTGTATTCTGGAGGAAATTGGAGGAAAGTCGATGGATTAATCAGCATTAGGATGTGTTAATACTATTCTTCTCTGATGGAGTCCAACATGCTAATGGGAGCAACTCCTAATTTATTTGCTCTACAAAATACAAACTAGCCATCATTTTTGTGAATTTGGTATACATACATTTATTAATATGTAAAATACTGATTAATACTACAAAAAATAAATATGTAAAATACATAGGATGTTCAGAAATTTCAATAGTTGAAACAGGGTTTGCAATGAATGTTGAGCTTCACTTAAAGCATACATTTCATGACCTTCTTTTTTATCAACTTAGTTTTATGTGGAAGGACAGGAGTTTCACAGAATGATTCCATGTGATGCCCAGAGCAAAAAAGAATATATAATTACTTAAGAGCATAAATTGATATTGTTTCTGTAATTACCTAATACTTTAGACAGTGATGCATAATGTATAGATTAAATAACTCATGCAGTTTAATATGTATGTGCTAATCTTTTTTTAAGCACTCCCCAACAAGCCATGTGAATTCTATTATTTGATAGTATGTGAGCTAAATTGCCTCTTTGTTTCCAATTGCATAAATGCTTCAGAAATGTTATCTCTGGCCATATATAATGTAGGTGTATGCTATCTTCCATTACGCTCCATTTCATTGGCCATCTATCCTCTAATTTTACCTCAATGTGCAATCCTGCCTCACCATTATCTCAGCTTAGCTTACCATTAATGGTTCCTTTTCCTACTTAACGTTAATGGCCCCTTCTTCCAAAAATTTGTTTTGAAATTATTTACATATCTAATTTACTAATTTAATAATTTATTTATTCTATACAAAATTGCTAATTAGGACCAGGAGCGAGACGTTACTGTTCTTCTTCTTCCCGTTAATTCTGGATCCAAGGGTCTCAATCTTATTGAAGCCACACATGTCCTATTGGTGGAGCCAATTCTTAATGTTGCTAATGAACTTCAAGCAATTGGCAGAGTTCACCGTATTGGACAGACGAGGTAATTACTACGAAATATCAATGTGAGAACCATACAGTTTTACTATTCTATTTTTTACTATTGCCTTTAAGCAATACAAAATATAAAAAAGATGTAACATTTATCATTCATTCTCTAATAACCACTCATTTTCTACTAACCAAAAGTCATTGTGATTTGCAGTGTACTATGGCAAAATTTAGTAACCATGTGTATTTTCTTCTTTCAAAGTGAATTAGTTGACCATTGTTAAGATACATAAAATTACCTTTGTGTCATATACATTTACATGGAGATAATTTTGTAGTTCACATTTTAAAGAGGATGCGTTTTAGTTTTAAATTAATTTCAGTAACTAAAACTTGACAGTGGTAGGCTTCATTTCGTGGAAGTTTTAATGTTTATATTCATGATTAAGGAAAATACTATGTACTTTTCTCCAGTATTTCTATTTGTACAATGCGTTTCACCAATTTACGGCATTATCAGGTACAGAATATCGTTTTTTTGTTAATTGTTGTTGTAGTTATGGGGGAAGAGGAAAAAAAATACAAATATTCGGTCATGGTTGAGAAAGACATGTAGATCAAGGGCTGGTGAGTCAGGACAAGTTATTATTCAACAAGGTAATTTTATCGGAAAGGAGTGGGGTGGCTCCTACACATCCCCCTTAAACCAATAAATTTCAAATCCGAACTACTCACTATTATGTCCAGAGTCACTAACAATGGTTACAACCCAAATTTAGCCACAAAATTCTTCGTAAATAACAAAATTCCTTATCTTTAAATCAAATTTTCCACACACAAACAGAAAGACCAGAAAATATCAAGCTGTGCTCTTTCCAAGTCCTTGGTAACATATCTTATAGAAATCAAACTGCCTACCAAGCTCCCTTAAAGCAGTATTTAAGACTCCCCTAACACTGTCTAAACTTTTTGGTCAAGGGCAAAGATAAACTCCCCAACTCAGTTCTGTGGCGAATATAAGTTTTAATTTTGGGGGCGGCTAGCGGCGACCGACTGTAGTTTAATGTCTGACACAAAATTATGTGCACTCGAAGCTCAATAACAAAATAACCAATGATTGTACATAAAAATCAATTACATTATATTTTTATTTGGTTTATCCTGCGTTTAATGGTTATAAATAATATTTTATTACATTTATAATGATATTTTATATTGAGGCGAAAACGTGAAAAGTGCCTGTTTTTAGGCGTATTTCAAGGAGTGACATTTAAAATTGGTTTTCTTAAAAACTCACTGTATAATGGGCACCAAATTTTATAGACTGATAGATAATATTGTTGTTAATGTTTTTAAAAGTTATAGAATTATATCTTATAAGTAGGGATAGGAAAATTTTGCGATCGCAAATTGTGCGAGTTTAGACAAAAATGTCCTAGGAGTGGTAATTAGTTACAACATACTCCATACTGACTAAGGGAAATGACTTTTGAACTCGCGAAATGTCGCGAATTGTGCCCCAAAACGCGAATTTTCATTTTTTATGAGAAAATTGTTAGAAGTGCATTTCAAACAAAAGAAAAACATTAAAATTACAAGCAAATGTTCTCAATTCGATTGAAACGATCTCGCGCGCAAATATTCCTGAGGTATGCGGAAGTTTGCAGTTCATCGTAGCATAACCGGTGTTACGATAACAATCCCGGGAGGATGACATCGCCGCTTTCGATTTGCGGCGATAACTGGCAATACACAGCTCGTCACGCCGCGGTGCTTTCTATTTACAATTAGTGGAATAACTATCTATCGGCATCTATGATCAGTGGCTCTCTGCTCCGAGGTGGGTCGAACAAAGGAAAAGCAATATGCGCATTTATTCAAAGTAATCTGCTACAGCAGGGTTTCCAAACTTTTCCTGCGATGGAACACTTCGTAAATACTGAAATTTTAACGGAACACCTCGTGGACTTCGGATATATTAAACCATTGCGTTTAGGTATCAGCATATAAAGCCATTATAGGTTACTCGGAACACCCGTTAGTTTTCCGCGGAACATAGTTTGGGAATCCCTGTGCTACAGATTTGAAGATGAGACGGACTGCCCATGCGTGAATAGCCGCTTTGAGTTGTTTCATTTCAATGGGATCCTTCACAAAGAGATTTTTAATGACAATTATAGTTTGAAAACTAAAGAGACACGTATTTTTCCGATTTTTTATATTTTTTTCTGATTTGTCCATTAGACTACTACGGAGTTGAAGACGAAACAGACTGCGCATGCGTGAATAGCCGCTTTGAGTTGTTTCATTTCAATGGGCTTGTTCGCCAAGAGTTTTTTAAATGCCAATTCTGATATAGTTTGAAAAATAAAGAGAGACATATTTTTCCGTTTTTTGATCCGTCGCCTGCTTTTCGAATTATCGGCGGCGAAAAATCGGGGTTCTTAACCCTTTCACGTAAAAGAACCAACATGAAAAGTTTTGAAGTTACTCGCTGCTCCGTCCAATCACGCTGGGCACTATGCAGCATTCCCCTTCCCTCGCTTTCCAGCGAGCGAATCAGATACTGAACCGGATCTCCGATGACGTCACGAATTTTTTGAGTGGGTGGCAAGTTTCGCGAATTTTTGTTTTTGATTTAAGAGTGAGTGCCTGGATTTTGAAGAATTTTGTCTCCACCGAAAATCTATTTTTACAATCCATCTACCGAATTCGTAAATTAAATTGCAATTTCGCATCATAGTGAACGACCTTATTGCAATGGGGTCATTCCATTGCAATGGTTGCATAGCTGGCTTTAAAGCACCAATCAAGGCCAACTACGACATCAATACAATTGTCGATATATTTATTTATTGCGTGCCACCAAGATTTATTTTATTGTTTGAATCTCTAGTTTTTGGCCATTTCTGTCAAATAACTGTTTGTTTTCCAGTGACAATTGTTAAGTATCCTAGTTTTATTCCTGGTTTCTGTGCTTTCAAGTGATTTTGACGAGTTATTGAGATGCGGAATGCAAAATTAAGCGCAAGAGACCGGGCCTTCCAGTATCAAAAAGATGGTTTTTATTGTATCGATAAAAGTATGGTCATGTACATATTCTACAATTTTCAGGTTGCTTGGGAAAGAATCAATTGGAAAAATTTTAAATCTTCGAATCACGTAATTGCTGCAAACTTTCACAAGGATGGAAATTCTCTAAAGTTACATGTCAATACACCAAATGTATTAAATTTTATTTTTAAATTTAGTGCCACTTTTCCAGGTTCCGCCACCAAGGTGATTGTCTTCAGTCATAAGATGGCTAGAAGGGGTCGACACATGGTCGCGGCAATGCCGAAAGGGTAGTCAAGACGGATCGCTGCCGAACGCAGCCTCACTAAAATGATATAAATATCAATCAATATAAAATCAGCTACTTATTTTGCCTTATATTGGCATAAAAAAATAAATTACTCGTGCTTTGCTTATAACAGCACAGCCAAGTACAATGTTATACGACGTCCCGCTCCAAAGAAAAAGTTTGTTTATAAAACTCATAAAAAACTTTTCTTATAAGATATAATTCTATAACTTTTAAAAACATTAACAACAATATTATCTATCAGTTTATAAAATTTGGTGCCCATAATACTGTGAGTTTTTAAGAAAACAAATTTAAAACGCGACTTCTTGAAATATGTCTAAAAATGGGCAATTTTTACGTTCTCGCCTCAATAAAAAATATCATTATAAATGTTATAAAATATTATTTATAACTGTTAAATGCAGGATAAACTAAAGAAAAATATAATGTAATAGGTTTTTATGTACAGTCATTGGTTATTTTGTTATTAAGCTTCAAACTTGAGTTCACATAATTTTGTGTCGGACGGTAGGTATCCGCCTATGCACCGAGTGCCTCTTGCCACGGGCATGCAGCCTTATTTCGGGTGGTCCCGGGCCTCCCACATATATTCACCACTGACTCAGGTATTAACAAAATGAAATGCAATTGCTGCATCACTAAACTGGAAAAAATTTTATCACACGCGTCAAAGAACATGCCACATGTTACATAAATATAGATTCCAGCTAACCTTTTGCTAAATACCTTCTTGAAAACGATCACAAGGTGAAATTTTACTCCCCAAATTTTACACGTTCTTACCAAAGGCCTAAAATTGGACGCTCTTGAGCAAATAGAAATTATCAGACAGTGCAATAACCTTTGTAGTGAATTGTTATTTACGCATCCCTCCTCACTCCTCTCTGATAAAATTACCTAGTTAAATAATAACCTTTCCCGCCAGCCCTTGATCTAGATACCTTTCTCAAACCTGCCCAAATATTTGTATTTTTCTCCTCTTCCCCTGTAACTACAAAAACCGTTAACAAAAAAAATAAAAAAATTCTGTACCTGACGATGCCATAAATTGGTGAAACACATCGTAAAAATAAAAATATGGCTGAAAAGTACAAAGTATTTTACTTAATCATGAATACAAACTTTGAAGTCATTGAAAAAAGATTTAATGATTTCCTGGTGAGTGCTTCGCATAAATTCTTCTCAGGATTTCCACCAGGCATTTCTTTGTCTGGGGTTTTATCGCGATTGCCATTATTTTTTGTGAGTGTATTCTATGCACACGCAGGATTCTGCTTCAATTCTTCCTGGAGAAGACTGAACTTCTTTGATCAAGAAACTACTTTTCATTTAAGTAAAAGTAAGTCCGAACTTGTGATTCCGGCCACTTCCAAGTGGGCAAATATATCAAGTTCGTCGAGTACTGGTGAGTTTTTCCATGATTGAAAAGTCAGATTTGAATTATTAATGTCTGAATGTTTTCAAGGTTCAGTGAAAATTTAAGAAAATGTTTTAAAAATGGGATGCCAGTCGCGTACGGCTACGCACACCGAGGTTGCTACATTTTGGGCGTGAAACTCGTTTCCCTTCGTGTGGTTAAACCCATAAGTGACTCCAGCATACCGATTTTCTCTCCGGCGTTATGAGCAAGAAGACGAGGCGAGCCCATCAGATTTGCAGATTGGGGGCTCCATCCCACGTAGTGTGTGTCCAAAGCTCCCAACATTTCGCCAGTTCTTACAATATTTCAAACACCTTATTGAAAATTAGAAGAAAACTGTTCGTGAAAGTGCCAGGCTGACTATTTGGAAATCTGAGGTGTTCTGGAAAAATTGAGCTGGAATTGCGATTGTAGAGGTAAGGAATACTACGGAGATTCTCGTACGCATTGAAAATAGCTTTTTATGTCTTAAGAAAGGCAAATAACGTATGGGGAAAAGGCTGGGAGACGTGGCGCAATAAGTTAATGACTGACCAAGCCAATTCTCTTGACATCGGCCATATCAATGCCATGGACATGATGAAGCTAGAAGAGGATTGATTATTCTACATCCATGAGGGAAAGTCCATTCTAAGTCCATGAGGGAAAACCGCTTCGGTTACATGAGCTGTGTCGAGAAAGATACTGCTAAGGACGATGAAGGTAAAGTAAATCGGTCCGAATCAGCTGGGATACAGAAAAGGAGGAGTGGAGATTCGCTCAGCTATTGGGAAAAGTGGAGGTGAAACGTGTATACACCGTGAGTCCTGAAAATCGTTTACCGACAACGATTCCAAGGATAAGGGATAGTAAATTAAAGCACATATTGAAATTTTGTAAAATTCCTCTTGAATGTTAAACTAAATAGGTCATACATAGAGTTTAAGCCTAACCCAAGGTTCTGTTAGGAAGCGAATAAGACTGCTTTTAGACGAAGAGAATCCTCGTTAGAAAGGACCCAGACAAGTCACCGGAACGCTGTCCATGTCGTAACTGCCACATCAATAGCAACTGCACATACTCTTTGGATTGTTAAAAACGTTCTTAAAATTTTCGGTGTGCAAACATTGTAAATAGAAATGTCAAGGTACCTTTTATATGTCAATGAGTCATTAATTGAAGTACATTAATTTGAATTTCTTTAATTCATCTTTTTTCTGAAATTTTACTTAAATCAATGACACATCAGTGTCTTAACGCTGCCTGAGGAATATTCCCAACCCTGACGAAGTTCTTATATTCTGCATCCAGGAAGTTCAGGTACGGTTACAACTTCACGTAAAGTTCGCACTGCCATTCTTATTTACATCACCAGTTTATTGAATTTTCATTTCGTCTATTGTTTCCAGATTAAACAACCACGCGGGGATTATAAGGAGCTTCTGATTTGACCATCATGTTCCTTGGCGTTCCTGGGGATGCTGTCTATTCGTTCAAAAAGCCAAGTGCAATCCATAAAGTTCGGTGGATGGCAAAGGCATTGTATTGCATTAAGATTTGGATGTTCAGCAAAGAATTTAATTTAACTGCTAAGCTCGAGAGCGCCTTCTTCCGTGTGTGCGTTTTCATTACATACTATGCGCCCGTCTGGTGCCGAGCACCTTTTGCAGTGGAGGCGCCATGCAATGACCTTCAGTTCTTAGAAGTTTTAGCTCAAAAGAAAAAAGTGGCAATCACTGGAAGAAGATTCTATGAAATATTTGCAGCACATTTTTGGTACTTTTCTAAAGTTATTGTGGGGCTCGCTTTTTTGATCCAAATATTACATAACATGAAAAACAAGAAATGGGGAAAAAGTAATGAGAGGGAAGGACAGGAGAGTCCCCAGGCTAAGACGTATCCTATCTCTAGTGCAAAAGTGGCTTCTGATTTTGTGAACAACAAACACTAGCACATTCTTTGATTTCCTTGTCATTGACAAATCATTTTTGATGCAGGATCCAGGTTTGTGGATGAAGAATGAAAATTATCCCGCAGGACGGCTAATAGTTCTGAAAATTAGAGTAGTAAATGGCACGGCTGAAGGAGGGGTTACTTTGATAACGAAGTTCCTTACGGGTAATAACCTAACCAAAGATGAACAGCAAAGGCAATATTTGTTAGCAATTGTAGCTGAGCATAGGAAAAGTTATGATGACAAAAATGCTGTAGAAAATTCCCAGTGACATATGGTGTGTGTGATCATTGTTAGCCGAAATAAAAATAAAATATTTTTAAATACGAGGATTTTTATTTCCGTTCCCATGCTCACAATGTACAGCGTCACTACCCACGCCAAAGAAGACCGGAAAGTCGCTATTACCCCGCCCTCTGCCGCACCCCCACATTGGGCAAAGACGTAATTATGTAGTGTTATACTACTACTGGAACACTGTGGAAGCTTCTCCCATGTGAAACACCCACCCAAGCGACAGTCATGCCCCTGTAAATTAGGCAAATATGTATTTTTTACCAGGAAAATCGCTATTTTCCAGAATTTGAAGCTGTTGCGTGACCCCTAAACGTTGTCCGATCGAGCCCAATTTTTTTCCACTTTCTTTTTTACCGGATTGGAACCAATAACCGACTAAGCCGGTCAACATTTCTAACATTGCCAATTTTGTAATCACCCTAAAGTCACACGTGAACCCATGTGATGAGGATGCCGCCAGCCCTTCTGAACTCTCATGTATCTACATATATCTATTTTCATTTTTATTCAACTGACATAAATCCCCTGCTGATAAATTAAAGCTATGAGTAACATAGTATTTATTTTATTTCAGGTGTGCAGGCAGAAAAAAACGCCTCTGGAGAAGCCTTAGAGAGGAAGAAATATCTTCGTACGCCTTGACGTATTCTTCGGAAGAAGAAATGTCTAGTGAAGGCTTGTCCAATGGCGAAGAAAGTGAAATTGAGATTGATAGTGAAATGAACAGCGATGGAGAGCCTGTTACACCCACGGCAGTGAAGTTGGCTACTACACCCGCTGGTGTGGCAGGTACCACTAATTCCTGTGTCGTCTGGACCCCTGAGCCCCCACAAAACAAGGCAAAAATTCCTTTCATGGGATCCCCTGGGCTCAATGGAAGACCTGCTGCGACTGCTGGACTATTTCTCTGTGGTTTTTGCGTTAAGCATTTATAACTTAATTCTCCAAGAAACTGAGAGAAATGCAGAGGACTTGTTTCACAGGAATCCTTCACCAAAGGGGAGGATTACGTATTGGAAGCCGCTTAGTTGGGAAGAATTTCATGTTTGGCTTGGATTGCTTTTCCATATGGGGACAATTAAATCAACAGAACGTCGGGCTACTGGAAAACATCAAAGTTTTTTTACATACCTATATTCCATGAATCAATGGCAAGAGATCGTTTTCTTGAGATTTTACAAGCGTTACATTTCACAAAAAAATCCCAGTGAAAATGATCAGGTGCCTAGAGATCGCCTTTATAAAATATGATCCCTTTTAGATGGCTTCAGGGAGGCAATGGAAACTGCTGTCTTCCCGGAATGGGAACTCTGTATAGATGAGTCAATGTTACTGCGGAGAGGCCGACTAATTATTTGGCAATACCTGCAGGGTAAGAAGCACATACATGGCATTGAGATCTATATGCTTTGCGAGCCATCTGGCATAGTCCACCGATTATTAATTTATACAGTCTCCTGGGTGAAGAATTAGGTGGACATGGAGATAAAGTGGTGCAAAAACTACTGGAAAATTTTTAAAATCATGGCCACAGTTTGTTCATGAACAATTACTACAACAATGTAAGCTTTGGCAAGTTACCATCTTTCTGAAAAAAACTTATTGCACAGCTGCACTGAAACCCAATAGAAAGGAAAATCCCAAAGAGGCTTTTGGCCATAAATTGACTAAAGGAGAAGTTTCTTCCCGATGGAGTGAGAAGGGAATATTTGTCTTCTGTTGGAAAGACAAGCGGGACATTGCAATGATCTCCTCCGAATTTGGGAGTAACGTTGTTGCAACCGCCAGACCAGGCAGGGAGAAACCAGGGGTAGTGGTTGCATGTAATAAATTCATGGGTGGAGTGGATCATTGCGATCAGCTTCTTTCGTATCATACCTGTGAGCATAAAACGCTTAAATGGTATAAAAAAGTTGCCATTCACCTATTTCAAATAATGCTTGTCAACAGTGTAACCCACACCTTCGTCTCCTTTAATGTTACCTTGGATATTATTATTATAGTTATTACGTAAACAACATGCAATAAAACATTTATGGCTGCTTAATATTTATACTTTTAATTATGTAATAATTAATTGGGCCCAATTTACAAGTGTTCAAAATTTCCAATTTGTATAATTAATTAAAGTCCTTTTGTTTCAATCTTGTAAATTAAACCATCAAGACGACAAAATGTTTGGAATGGCACTTATCGTGATCCTTTATTCTCCTCCAAGTATCGCTGTCTCTCGGAGATCTCTTTCTCCGGTCCATCGTGAGTCTTTCGCTATCGCCGCAATTCCTTCCTCTCGGCTTCTTTTAGCTTTCCTTCCTTAGACCTGCCCCTAGAACACTTCCCGTCACTTTTCGACAAACCGGCCCTTTTTTCCACACTTTTATTCCCTTTATTCCTTCTTCTATTCGCCTTTTGACAAACCCAACTCTTTTTCTACTTCCACCCTCTAGCTCTCACTCCTCACCCTCGCGTCCCTAGTTACCATCCCTCTGTTGCCTTGTTTTTCTTTACTTACACCATTCTTGCATTATTTATTTATTTACTTCGAGTTTTGTTACAACAGCTACATTCTTTTCAATAAATATAGCGACAAACGGGAAAGTCTCTATGAATTCGGACTAGAGCTAATAGATTCTCTTCTCTCAAGTAGCTCAAATGAATCAGTGAGAACCTTATCATCAGTGACTGATCTCTCCCATTTTCCTGGCCCCTCAGAAGTCACGAATAAGGGAAAGAATCTACAAAAAAGATGTCGAGCTTGTCATGAGAAGAGTCTAAGGAAATTGGTTGTATGTATCTGTCCCGACTGTGAGGGTCAACTGGCTTTGCTTACGCTCTTGTTTCCAGGAATACCATAAGAAATTATGAATATTGTGATTTTTATTGTAAATATGTATTGTATAAATATATTCATTTACATTGTGCACAATTAAAACTAATTTGAATTGCATGACATGTGAGGTTTTGATTATATTTTGTAAAATTATGTAAATGTTTAACATTTATTTTGGTGTGGCAAGTGCTCTATCCTAAACTATTTATCTATATTTCATTTCTTGCTACAGGCTCAATTCCTTTTTTCACCATGTTACTGAACTTATTCTGTGAATCTGTAATACATTAATTTTTTGAGATATGGTTTTTATTTTTTACTGTGATTTTTTGGAGATATGTAGTAATAAATAAATACGTGCTCTGATATTACTTCTAAGAATTTCATGTGTCTACATTACTGCAGTATACATTTTTATCATGTTTCATTTAGATGGCATTGTACTGTTTATCTTGAGTAATGACCAAGTTTAATTGTTTTATAAAAGTAACCTAACGCAAGGAAGAAGAATATTTTTTCGGCATCCGAAACGTTGTGGAGTCTAAATTGTAACACTTAAATTACTGTATAAATAAATGAAAAGGCCATATTCACAGGAAAAAGACAACACATAGTGGGCATCGTACATGGGTAAAAAAGCAAAGTACCGTATAAATGCGTGTAAGAGGCGCACACGTGTAAGAGACGCACCCCTCTTTTTATGCGTGGAAGTTGAAGAAAAAATGTTGCGGGCTTTTTTTTCTCCTATTGCGAGGTTTTGCGGGCCTAACTTCGAATTTTTGGCCATTTTCAATGCCGCTTGCGATATTCTCTTATAATTTACGTGGCATTTTTCATTGGCATATATGGACCTCGGAGGTAAGTATTCACTTGTAGCCTTAGCCCTACAATGCTTACATTGTTTATTGTCCTTTAGAATGAGTGGAGTAATTGATATTCATTAAAACAAAACAAATCCGAACTCGCTACAATTCGTGTTTAGTTGGTAAGTGCGGACATTCGCACCGAGCTCTGATTTTTAAATCTGTTTTCCCCCTCCGTTTTCCTAATGCACTAGTCGTAGTTGCTGTAAGTCGCATTTTAAAATGTGGTTAACTCTTACAAGTTATATTTTGCTGTAAACGATGACGAGCGGGAATGCAAACACGTTAAATTCAAAATACACAAGCGTCAGCCGCGTCAAAAACGAACGATAAGGCGTAGATATGACATCAAAACCGGAAAAAATCAAACTTTGAAAGAAATCATAACTGTTTATGGAATTTATTTTTTCAATATGGTCCAACAAAAATCTTCAATGAATGACAATATAAAAAAATCACATGATTTACATCAAAACGGCTGACTTATTAGTGAGACGGGCGTTGCAGTACGGCGGCATGCGCGCGCATGTCCTGTCACAGCTCGTAGATTTTCCCCGAAAAGATCATCTGTCCCTATTGGTATGGAATAGTGCAACCATGAGTGCAACCTTATCATTCCTCCATCTCCTAATGAATGATTCCGGCACATCATGCTTTCATCCGGCAGCGCGGTTTCCTACTTCCTCAGCGTCTTTGATTAAGTTTTTCAGCTGCCGTCAAAGACCACAACTTTTTTCACTTGTTCATTATGGAACAACGCTGACCTATGTTGGTGTATTCACAAATGTTAATATTCACAGAATTCTCTCAGTTGTGCTTAGGGCAGGTGCAGACAGTTGAGTCACTCAAAGTTGTCCGATGACAGAAAATGAGAAAGTTAGGGGGGTGGAAAATTCCTGTGCTTGCACTTGTCGTGCGGCCAATCGCTGTCCCCCAATTGCACCCCACACCCTCGCCTTGCCGCCAATCCCAGATATTAAATTGCCGCTCTGCCGTTCTACTCATTCCGATTCATAAATGTCGGCCGAGATCGTTTTGCCTAATGACAGTATGTACTGCCATTTCTGATTATCTTGGGTTGAATCACTGCTCGTTTCGTGGCCACTGCCACGATACTGCTCTGCCACCCGCAGCCTGCCGCTCATATCGAGACCGAGGCTCGAAGGCAGGTAGATAAAAAATTCGTGTAAGAGGCGCACCCTCATTTTCGGCTGCAATTTCTGGGAAAAAAGGTGCCCCTCTTACACGAGTTTATACGGTACATTGACATCGGGAAAAACACAGGAATGGAAAGCTTTTGGAATTTCCAGTAGTGAGGGCTGAGAAAAGGAACTAGTAGGGGGGGTAGGGCGGGAAAGGGAGCAGTTCAAATGCCGACGGTGGACAAGAAGGGATTTAGGAAAAGGGTGAGTGAGGCAACAAAGGAGGTATGCTTCTGCGGAGAGAGGACAATAGTGCGATGTACTTAGCTGGTCATAAAAATATACTGACCAGGGAGGAGGTGGGCGCTTGGGTGCAACTGCCGGCAAATGAATGCCGGGAGGAAAACCCACGTAGCAAAATGCCACGTGGGGCCAGATGCTGAGAAAGGAAGGAATAAATACGCCCTAGTGTGAAGGAATGGAGAAACTGTTCACCATATGTGCAAGAAATGTTTTTGACTGCCTAATTGCAACGTAATTTTTGGGGATTAATTTTCAGAGAAATGCATACAAAATTTGTTAAAAATACCACGACTAACAAAAATAGATATGTACATACATATAATACCCATTACTAATACTCCCTTATTCATTTCATATTTACTGCGGTAAATGCAAATAAATGTCGATTGCAAATGTTAGAACGGCAAAAAATAATATTTTCGTGGAAGAATATGGAAACATTAGGCAGCGAGAGATAAAGTAATGTGGGTTGCATACACGCAGATTTTCAGCTGAGCGGATGTCATTCATGAATGTCATTTTTTTTATTATGAAAAATGAGGGAAAAAAGACTTTCAGATAAATTTAAAATATTGACAGTCATTCACAATACAATTTCAGATATGATAACGTGAAATATTGAGCTCCAACACGGGGAGCAATTTCTTCATACAGACCCGCATTGAATTGGTTAATATGTGTGCAAATCCTGAACAGGCCTGATAAGACCTGAGAGATGTGCAACAACAAGGCAGTTCCTGTTTCTCAGCTAATAAGCAAGTAACAAATTATAAAAAAAACACAGTATCTTATGAGTAACCTTCCCAGGACTTGCTAGGTGTGCAGTCCTCCCTTTTGAATTTCTGGGATAAACTCAGTGCGTATTTAATGGTGCCTAGTTCCTGCTAGTATAGTTTTATATTTATTGTACTCAATGAATATATGCTCTGTGTTCATAGATTTAAATGTCTACTTGTTGTATAATCTTAATGCATTTATTCAATTGCATAAATGTTTTTAGATTGTTTTGTAATGTACTGGTCAATCAAGGGTGAAAAAAAGCCTTTCTCTGTATGACCAAACACCCAATTGTTGCTGAACCCATTTTCAAAAAGTGAAGAAACAAAGAAAGTGGGTATGTGTATTTAAATTAGAAATTAGCAGCATCTGTTTTTTCACTCTTGGATACACTTATTGTGATGCAAGAGAAATCTTAAGACTTAAAATGATTCAAATGCAGGATAACTAAAAAAAATCATCCATACACAAATGATACTCAGGATTCATTATCCACTAGCAATAGTTTTGGCACCTATACTGGCTCCTTGAATCAAGGAGCCAGTATAATTAACCAAGGGTAGGTGAACACTGTAAATTCCAATGATTTTTTTTTCAGAAATCTTTCCCATTTTTTTGCAGTTCTGTTTGTGAAATAAGAACTCATTAAATTCCAAATGTTCCAATTGGACTTTTGGCTAGAGCAGAGTTGTTCTCATATTATGTATTTTGATTGAATATGTTGATTTACCTGAAGTGTCTGGTTTTCCAGGGCTACTGTTGTTCATCGCTTCTTAGTCCGCAAAACCATTGAAGAGCGCATGCACAGTGTCCTTCATGGAGGGCATGACAGACTGGATAACAGTGATTCTTTGACTACTCCTGAAGTGACCATTGGGGATCTCCGTCTAATCTTTGAATCAGTGGGATCAAAACAGGATAGCAGCATCCCATCAAATATTTTACCATCTTCAAGTGCCAATTTAAGTGAAACTAATGAAGCTGAGTTGATTGAGTAGTTTTCTTTTTAGAAGTTATTTTTTTAGCTATAACTTACACATGACAATGCATTTAAGTATTGCAAATATTGATCTCATATGCCTATACAAAATCTGTCTGGAAGATATAGAATAGGTGCAACTATAGATAATCTCTTTTATACTCCAGTTTTTCTACTACAAAGTTTTTGATTAGGGTAAAGGTTCTTACATGGTAATTTTGGTATAGATACATTTATATATTTATCACATAAAGAAAATAATTAAAAAACACCTGGACACAAGTACTGTGTAAGAAATTTCTATTTTTTATTATTTTATACCTTCAGCCTCATCTCACCAATCATGGTGTTTCACCGAAGTATATTTAATTGAAATAGCTACTCATGGTTTTTTGTTAGGGCCTATCCAAAGTATCCATATCATGAAAATGCACAGTGTGCTTTTCCACAGAACTTTTCTTCATACGACTCGTTTCACCATGATACGGTACTGTCAGATGTGTTGTATGTTACAAATACATTTTGCATTTTAATAATATGGATATATGCAATTTCCATGAAGTGAAGCCTTAAGTAATTGAGCCTAACCAAAGGTTGAAGCGTAAAATTTCCTTCACCTTTCAAAAAAATTCTTAGTATGTTCAGTATTACCTCCTAGAAACTTAATTGAAACTAGTACCATAGTGTTAAAAGGAAAGCTGGATAGTTGAGATAGTGAAAATAGAGATGGTGTTGTATCTTTAGGGGTCCATTTGTACAGAAACATTTTAAAAATCCTGGGGCATGATCACAGTTCTTCATAATGTCTGCACTCGTGTCATTGTTAGTATTCAATTGTGCTCATGAGAGTGAAAATGTGATCATCATTCTTCAAATTTTGCTATGTGCTTTAAATCACTAGTTTTCTTTGATGGGGTGCATTCTAAAGACAGTGTGAGCACATCCCCTCTGGAGTGGTTTGAGTTTTGGATTACGATAATGAAAATTCCAAATCAAGGAAATGTGATTTGTGTGCAATGGAATGTGGCATCTTCCATTACCTTTTCCTTGAGATCATACCGTTTCATCCTCATGCTATGTAAAAATAATGTACTATAGAGTTCTGCATTGGGTGTACTCATACAAACCCGAAAATCACGTGCTCATTTTACCAGCCAGAGTGACTGAACTAGTGCGGGTCAGGGAGGTGCACTTTGCTCTCTAGTTGTAGAGATCAAAGCCGCTCTCTTTGGGGTCAGACCTGTGTATACGGAAAAATAATTGAATTGTTTCATTCACGACAAAGACAGATATACATACCGATCACACCATTCCCTTTTGGGATAGGCACAATCAAAAATGTGTAATTCTTGGTGATAGCTCCATAAAGCTGACTCTGCTTTAATTATTTCATTCATACTGCTCTATTTTTGCACATCGCTTTTGCTTCAGTTTCTCTCATACATTGAGTCATACATGCCCTCCTGTTCCTGAGGCTCCTAATATTCCTTCTCTTATGAGTCTTTCCACCACATTCACCCATTACATTCTCTGGGTACCCCGTCCTCCCATGCCATTCAGTCCACTCTCGTACATGTATCTGTTATTTTTTATGTGACTCATCCATTCTCTCAACACAGCTAAACCAACCAAGTGCACTCCTTTTACATATGTCCATTACCGGGGCATCCAACCCTCATTGTTTCATAACTCACTTATTTTCATTTTACTACCAAATCTTCTCAGGTACCTCATTTCTACTGCATATAGCATACTTTTATTCTTATCCTGGCATACCCATTGTGGTCCTAATGGTCAACTGAGGTCAATCTGCCAGCACTCATATATTATTTTAAGGAAGTCTTCTCGGGTCTTCCACCAGGATAAGCTTTTTAGCACTGGATTATTAAGAAGGCTATTTAAATCCTACTAGAAAGAAGGAATTTCAACCGAGGCCATGGCTTTCCCTTAGTGGTACATGGAAGCCATTATTAAAATGTTTGGGGAATTGTAAAAGTAACGGCCGGCCCACTATTGACCATTTAAGTCCCTTGACCATGTGCAACAATAGCGACGATTGAAGTCTATCGTAAATATCATCATTCGCCTTGAGAACAGAGTACGAGTCGAACTCAAAAACATTGGCAGTGCTAAAAAGCTTATCTTAGTGGAAGACCTGAGAAAACTTCCTTTATATTATTTGCCAGGAAAAAACTAAATCATATTACTCATATATTAGGTTAAAATTCGACTAGTATCATTCGTTTCAATTTTTTCACCTGTGATCCAAACTTGTGTTTTATGTTTTACAAGGTAATGGATGAATAGGTCAACTTGAATCCATGTTCAGAAGTAACTCTAGTGAAGTCAGGCTCCATATTTGTGCAATGTGTTGTGGAAATCTGACCTTGTTGACGACAAACGTCTCTCTGCATCGGTCTGATCGGCTTGTACAAAACCACCATGACACACCATCATCATTTTGGTGGGCAGACTCAGGCATATTCACAGCAGATATACAGGATGGAACCCTATCATTCATTAATTAATTAGGTTGAACAGCCTAGCTGTGTGCTTGCAAGTCTAACTCATTGAATGTACCACATGCAGAATTCTGATGTACAAATCTAGTTGCTCATTGTTCACCAATGAAATTTTAATGGTCATAATTAGGGATGGAAGATTCTTTTTTCTTGATACTGTATCATAATGGTTTCTAAGTGGTCATGATACTTGATATCTTTAAAATGCCCATGGATTTATTTTTAAGACTATATACGTAATTTTCTAACTTGCAAAAAAAAGGAGTCATCACCTTAGTAAATCCATTACAGAGAGTAATAATGATCTCCCAGTAAACATACCAATTCCCAATTTAATTCATATTGAATCAAACGGTCCAGTTTTAATGGTGTCTTTTACTGTAATTAAAAACCTTGGAGAAAAAACAAGAATGTTCCTTTAGATGTAGACTGCCGACATCATGTGGGCATGTCATAAACTTAAATAAGCTGGTAAAGTGAAAAAAGGCATCACAAATGTAAATATGTATCTGGCTGATTATTACACAATATATGTCTAAAATGAATGTGTGTTGTAAAAATCAAAGAGTGATATCTCAGTGATGAGATTAATTTACTGATAATCAGTCTATTTGTAATGGTATCAAGTGTGATACCATAGATAAGTTTTAATTGTGTATCTAATGGTTTTCAGTTATTGAGTATGACACAATACATATGTTCCTTATCTTGCTGCATATAAGATATATTTCCTTTCCTCCCCCTGTAATAAGTTCACAGAAAATCACCCTGCATCTTATTTGCATCAAATTTGCCAAACATTGGGTTTTTCAGAAATGTAATCCCTGTGGTTGACAAGGTTTATCTGTATTTATTTTTAAAGCAATAATTAGATGTTATGAGTGGTGCAAAAATATCATGAATTGAGTGCACCCAAAAACCTAAAAATAGCAACCTACCAAAGTACCAACGTCATATGATCTGATGCTGAATTGTAGTCGCCCCCCTCCTGAAAATTCCTGTTTTTTTTAACAATTATTCAAGAAATGTTTGTCAGTTAATCTTTGGAAACATACGATTTGAAATGATAAATTCCTATGAATTTTAGAAAATCAAATCCTCTTTAAATTAAGTGTAGTACTAAAAGTATTGTAATCATAATTGAAACTCAGCAAGGAGAGAAACTGCTATCTAAGAACATTACTTTGACCACATCACTATTGCCGAGCTTGAATTAAAGGCAATGGATGAATTCATTTGGGTATGACAGGTATAATTTGGAAAAACTCTCCGCTTTTATTTGAGCAATTGCAGTGTTATCAGCTTCCCATCTCTAGGTATTTCCATACCTACTTCAAATTTTGGTAAAGTTTTTGTCATTTTGCCTGTATGTTTATCTATCTGCTTTTCATATAAATGCTGAGAAATTAGTTTACCATTAATTTTTTTATTAAGCATTATATTTTTGTTGTCTAAAGCCTGTATTTTTTAAATACTTCATTATCCATCATCAAACATTTTTATGCTCTCTGTTCCCAAAGATTGTGACTCTTCTAGAACATTAAATATTTCATCTGAATATATCATTACTGTGTTTAATTTTATTAATCTAATTATGAAATGATACCATCAAGTAGCAATATTTTGAATGAAGGTACCGTTATATATCCTTTGGAATATGATATGTATTCTTAGTGTGATGAACTGATATTTTTTGTGAGAATATACTGTTTTCAGTTTTTATAGCTCGGTGAACTGTAATTCCAATGGATGAGTTTATAATAATGCGATAATGTAGCAAGCATTTTTATGAAATTATTTCGAATCATACGGTAAGATATACAACATATATTTACTATGAGCATGACTTCTTCCAATTATTGGCAATAGTAAAATGATAATTAATCCAATTATGGTAAATTCAGGGAAGAAATTGGGATATCTTCATTTTTATGTCAGCACATTACCATATTTATCTGAATTCATATTTATGTAGACTCCCTCTGAATGCAAGCCCCCATCAATTTTACTCATTTGCCGGCATTTTAGACGCACTTACTTGGTAATCAAAATTGTGAGTGGAAATTTCAGTTAGTCCAAAACTAAATTTCTATAAAACAGGTTCATATAGATATAGATGTATCAGTTTTCTATTACGCTTTCTTTAATGAAATTTCCCAACCTCTAAGATGCATACTTTTAGTCGAAAAAGTGTTGGAAAATCGGCCTGCATGTAATGGAGCAAAGCTATGTTTTCATGTTTTCGATTTTGTTTTGCCATCGAAGGTTTCCATCTCTCTGTTTTTGCAGCAGACTGCATTATGGCAGCGAGCTAATGGTGTACTCTCCATCATGCATTTGTTTCTGGGATCAAACACTAATAACTTTGATGCAGCAGCTATGTTTTAAAATAACTATCCCATTTTCCCATAAATTGTTAATATAAAATAGGTGTTGATTATATTTTATTCTTATAAAATATAACTAAAAAATCAAGGTGCGTCTCATATGCTGGTGTGTCCTATAGGCCTGGAAACATGGTAAGTGACACTCAAAATTTCATCTCCATTTTTGGAATAACTAAATTTATATCATGAGCTCTCTTCTTGAAAAATGAATCTCCCTTCGGCTGTCCATAAATGGCTAGTTAGTTTATCTATCAATAGGCCGAAGTAGGCTTTTCATTCCTCCAGGGATTACATTAAATCATAATTATCTGTTCTGGTATCCTGGTACTCACATCTGGTGTACCTTGGGTTTTTGGTACTCCTGGGAAAATAGAATGGCTTTATCTAAATCTCTATTTCCCTCTTTTTTGTTCTTACTTCATGTTCTCTACATTTTTCTAATTGCATATGCAGATGAGATTGTTTACTCCAACATTATCCTATCTTTGGGGGGATATACAAGTATTTACCTTGGTACAGGTTAAAAAATTATAAGTAATGTTACCTATTATTTAAAGCAGATTTATGCTAAGAGAATTGATAATATGAGAAGAATTATCAACACCTGGTGATATTTTCAATATGGTCATTTTTAATTCATTCATAAATTCTTTGCCTCATTTTGCATTCCCCCACCTTTTCTTTTTTGCACCAGATTATCCAGTATGCATCTTGTTTTCTCTGTAAGTTGTACCATGCCAGGATATAATGCTATGGATGTGTGGCAAACTGGAAAATTTCTGCTCAATGTTCAAAAAGTAAACTTCACTATGTCATGTGTTCTTGAATGTCTTTAGTTTTGGAGGCGCCTTTTATTAGTAAGATATGTTTAAAAACCATTGCCTAATTCCATTAGACTGTCGAGATGGAAGACCCTCATTACCTGCAAAAACAAAAGGCAATGTTATGCTTTCTTTATGTTTTTTATTGGTTTTGACTAAGGTTTGCTAAGGGAGCTACTTAATGCATAGTTTTAAGTGCTTTTTACCCCAGTACATATGTACATTCTTGGTCTCTTCCTTCTTTGGCTCTTTTGCCAAAGACTGGATGAGACCAAGAGAAGTTTTGTATCTACCTTAATAGGTATCTACTTCTCATTCACATGCTCAGTATTGAATACCTAGTGTTTATTGTTTATTACCAAAATAATGCCATGCTAGCTCCCATCCTTTCCCCACTAAACATCATACTCATTGTTCAGCAGAAAGTCATTATCCTTTCATTTCACATATCAGGAACTTATCATGTCTTAAATGTACTTCCTTTCTTAGTTCATTGTTGGATACTTTCTTGCATGCTTGCCTTTAAATTGTTGCTAGCCTTTCTTGGCCCTTACATAACTGTCACTGCACTGTTCTAAATCTTATTTTGATGCCTTTTTCTTGGCTGCTGTGCAAGGATTCCATTTGGTGGCAACTGTAGAGGTATCGTTTGCCCCACTGCTGAGCAACCTCAGTAGGTTGAGTTCCGTAGTTGCCAGGATTCATTAAGCAATTGAATATAGTCCAAAGTTTTGGGAGAGAAATAGTGAAGATGATTTCTGCTACCTTTCTCTGCAGTGTTTTTAACGTGATACCTTCCATCACTAAAAATGCCATCTCAATATTGGAGGCTGCCGCTTTGCAGTATTTCTACTAAGGAACCGACTGTGGATGTAATACCTTACCTGCAATCTGTGTGGCATTGTTGGCCCGTCCTGAATTACCTATTTTCCTGCCAGTCCAGCTCTGTAGGTCGTTGACATGCACAACCCTTCCATCATATCCAGGGCTGCTACCAAGTCACCTTTAGTCACTTTTTTTAAATAAGGTCACTTAAATTTACTATTTTACTGCGGAGGTCACTAATAGTCACTTTTTGGTCGTAAATAACTGTGTGTCATATTTTAATTCCACTGCGATGGCGCAAAAAAGCTCTGCGACCCTGTATGGTATTCGTTTTTTCACGCGCTCAGTGCAGGGCCACCAGGGTAGGGGAAGAGGGATAGACCTGTTACACACTAGGCGAATTTTACCGATTTCGCTTTGTCGCCGTCGATCCAGTAGTGGCGCAAAGAAACCAATGGGAGCCTACACACTGGGCTGTGATAGCCCAGTGTGTAGGCTCACACTATAGTATCACACTATCGATAATGATTTACTCATGGGACAATGATGAAATAGACATTCGAAAATAATTGAAAAACTTCATTCCTCAAATCTTCAAATAGAGTGTCAAAAGCTCCAACCTCTGCTCTTCTCTGGTTTATTTAACCTATTCACCAGTTAAAGGTAGTAAAACAATATTTTTTCACAATCACGGTGCCCCTGGCCTTAAACCGGGCCTCCGTGTGCACATGCTTACACGCTTCACCAGGTTCTTCCAGCGAGAGGAGCCGCTGGTTCACCTGCTGCACTCCGAGCTGTCTACACTAATCCAATTTCTGATTGGTAGAGCTTGCAAGAAATCTTTGGACTTAGGAGAGGTCTTCAAGCCTGAGAATCTTCTTCCGGCTGCTGATGTCGTTGTGAGGGAAGATATTCGCCTGGCCCTGAACCAATCAAAGATCAGCAAAAAGGAGAAACTGTTATTCCTTGACCATGCTCGCAAGCACTATGTGGAGGCATGCAAGTATATCCTGGAAAAAAGTTTCTTCACATTATGGATTCTTTCTTGAAGAGCTGCGGATGTCTGCGTCCAGAGGAGAGAACTTCAGAGAACAGCGTAGGGGACATAGTGCGGGTGGCTAAAGCGATGCCATGACTGATCGCTTCAGACCGACTAGTTGATGAGTGGAAGCTCTTGCAGCTGGAGAAGGATGAAGATGGCTCTAGGAATGACTGTATGGATCAGTACTGGGGTCAGTTTTTATCCATGCGCACTGCCTCCAGTGACTTGAAGTACCCTACTGTCTCGAAGTTGATGAAAGCTGTCCTGTCTCTCTCTCACGGACAGGCTGATGTCGAGAGGGGCTTCTCGACATTACAGAACTGCTATATCTGAACGCAGTCAATGCGTACATGGTAGTCAAGAGTGTGCTACACGAGTATGGCAATAAGCCGTTTCTAGTACCTATTACCAAAGTACTTCTTGCAAGTGCACGCTGAGCAAATCAAAATTACAAAGCTTACTTGGAAGAAGAGAAGAAGAAAAGAGAAGAGGAAGCCCGAAAGAAGATATAGAAAGACTGGAAGAAGAGAAGGAAAAAGCAGGAACACTATCGTGGAAAAAGAAGAAAAGATTAAAGGATTGCGGGAGGAAGAGGAGTGAGGGTCTGCTAGGGCGGGCAGACTATTTGATGAAGCCAATGTGTGCCTTAAGAACGCCATTGCTAAGAAGAAAATTGAAGATATCACCCTTGCCCCGGCGATGTTGGAAGGCGTGGCTGCCATTCTTGCAGCAGCTTCTCATAAACATGCCACTGCTGTCGAAAAAGTAGTACAAAAAAGAAAATCTGACCTCATATCAGATTTGACTATTGAGCAAAAGAAAAAACCGAAGAACAATCCTTAGTAATGAGTTGTTCCTTACTCATGCTATTCATCAGATAGAAAGACTGACAATGTTTATTTTGGAAAAAGAGTTCTTTTATTCAATGTTTCATTTTATTTTATTTTCGAAAACAAAATTTTGTATTTTTTTCTGGATTTAAAATGTTAATATGTTCAATTAACATAAGTATTTTACCCAACCTGCCCTGTTTTCGTTCCTCCTATTACTCCCATGTCCTAAGTCCGAAAGTAGGAAAGGTTTTTTGGTGCGTGGTGACTGAAAGTCTCTATTTTTGGTCACTTTTAGGTCAATTTTAGGTCGTTTTTTGGTCACTATTTGGATACTATTTCACCAAGGAAAAGTCACTAAAATCACTATTATTCAGGTCACAGACTAGTAGCAACCCTTATCAAAGTTGTTTTCTGTAGGTAGGTATTCAATGGAATGTCAAAAGTTTCATGTAATCCAGCGTTGAACCATAGAGATAAGGGATTATTATATATCAATATTTGTGGTAATTCTGCATTTCATTATGAAGAGAGTGGAGCTATCTACCAACTCTGATTAAACAAAAATGTTGATATTGCTTACGTAAAAGTGCTAGGTAGTATATTTTACAGTACAAATTGATTTTGCTACTTCAAAAAAAGTTCATTGACTATTTTTTAAAAAATGAACAATATATTCAACTGTGACTTTTGAGAATTGAAGTAATTGTCCATTCCTTATATGATTCAAAAACAAAATTTTGCAATAATTTTTTTTCCGACAAATACCGTTAGGGCTCTCATCCGCCGTATTATTGAATCGGGTCATGAGGTGACGTTTAAATTAGAAATATACCTATGCTTTTAATCCCCATTGCCTCTCCCGATTGTTACCTGCCCTGAGGAAGTGGTTGCCTAGGTAACTTCCGCGTCATTAGCGTCCTTTTCACTTATACCAATTTCACTGTGTATTGTTACGCTCATCGTGAAACGTAGGAAAAGGCCTGTTCGCGACTTCATTCAGTTCGTACTTATTTGTGCATTCTCTCACGGAACTAGAGTTATTGATTCTTTCTCTGTTTTGTTTCGTGACAACCAAAAAATCGATTTTTCGTGAATCGGTGTCGTGCCTAAGTTATCTGGCACCTTTGGCCTCTCGGCTGTTCTTTCGCTGTACATCGCAGTGCTCATTTACTGTCAACTATTTTTACATATGCAGCGTAGTTATGAATAAAATTCTCATGTGGAAAAGAAAATCAGGTATGTGTTTGTAACACCGTGCTTATTATAGTTTGTTTTTTGTACATTATTTCAGACTTAGAGTCAAATTCTTGACACATTATCATGGAAAGCTTCTTTTATTAGGATAAAATAATCCTACAATTTTGGATTGAAGAATTATTTCTCTTGAGTTTTGAAGATATACTTACAAGGAAGTGGATTTGAATTGGTTCGAAATTTCACGCTTGCTGCAGGTTGCCGCAAGATAATTATCGGCAAGTACATCTCTTTGATCAAGAAATGGGGACGAAGATTCACCGTCGGAAAGGCGGATTAGCGTTTTACGAACTTCCAAATTCTGTGAGATCCTGCGCTGAAGTAATAAGCGAAGCGCGGATAGAAATGTCGGATAAAATAAACGGAATAATGGCGATGGCCCCCGGCGGAATCCGCGCCGTGGACACCAAAAGACCCTTCACACCCAGGGAGAACCAGAGGACGTTATTTGGTAGAGACAGAAGGGTTGGGGTCAGCCGACCTCCAAGTTCTGTGAGGTAAGTGAAGATATCGCTACGGGAAAGTGCGCAGAATATGTAATTTTGTCTCTCGAGTGCTATAATATTAAAAAAATGTTATTCCCACAGTCTCAAATATTTACAAACGGAAAAAATAGACGGGGAAGGAATCAAACCAGTGCCATGGCTGATTACCAAACCGCCGCGGCCAGTTCAACAGCCTTTAAAACGAAGCGAGGCAATGAAATTTCCCTTACCATCGCCATGTCTACCATTAGGTAATCACAGCAGAGTGAAATTGCCAGATTTAGCTATACCAGTGAAGCAAGAATTAAAGCCTGCAAGACAAATACGCCTTCAATTTCATGCTGCATCTCTTGTTAATTGTAAGTCTGCTTAATCCCATTCTCTATGTACATGGTTTAAATATCCATTGAAGTTCTCCATAGTATAGGGAGTAACTTAATACTTGACATCTTTAGAAATTTCATCATAGTGTTTTGAAAATATCTTTTTCATATTCCAAAGATAACATTTTCTCCAGGCCTGTTATTAATATTGAAGGCATTCCATCAGATGTAGCTGGAGATAAGATTGCCTTAAGTATCACCCCTTTTACAGCCTCAGGCACCCTATCAAGTGATTTCTTTCTTCAGCTCTACTTCCCAACTCTCATCATCCCATCCAAAAATCCTATTTTCAGCTGTACCCTTCCTTTTTTACCCAACATCATCCCCTTTGTAGGGGCAGATGAAAGGGGGGCAACCCCCCTCCCAGCTCCTTGTAATTCCTAGGAAGATAAAAAAAATGGTAATTTTAAGGTACCTATTCCCTACTCCCCAGACCCCAAGGAAATTATTGCAACCCCCAAAAAAGCAATGACCTTAATCTACCCCTGCTTCTTTGTTATGGCTCTCTGCATTCCATCACCCTCTCATACCTGCTCCGTATTCCTAATCTACCTCCTTTCGATTTCCTTCAGAAAATTCATATCCTCACCCACTGTACTCCAGCACGTACTGGTTTGGCTTACATTCCACCCATCATGCTCTCTCCATCCTTCTTCACATATTAATTTGAAATTCCTCCTGTTTACAATTGCCATCCCTTCTCAGTGCTCAGGTTTCTGCACCACACTATCCAACACTCCATATTAGCCCCTTCCACACTCTTTTCTTAGTATCCATACTTTTAGTGATTGCTTTATTCACTCTTGCTGTTCTCTATATGATATCCATACTTCTCTTTTTCTCCAATATGCTGCCTAAAAGTAGCTAAATTGTTCCTCCTGTTCTTTTTTGTACCTTCTCACTTGTACCGTCAACCTTGCCTTTTTATTTTGGGCAAATAATATTAATATGGTTTTGGTCTGGTTGATATCCATTCCCTATTTCTTTCACTGGCTTCCTTAGCTTTCCTTTGCTTTATTTTAGACATTATGCCTGTTTCTTCTTCATTATTCATACCTCTCAGTCATTGGTGAAGCTATCACTTCTTCTCTTTCATGATCCCCCCGTGCCTCTTTTCCACAATTGTAATTTGTCTCATGCTGCATTTACAATTCTGTTGTCATCCTTTTGACTGATGTATTGCCTCACTCTATCTTTCTGTTTAGCATTCACTTGTTGGTATTTTCCATTTCGCCAATTCGTCTTAAATCTTCACTCCTCTCCCAGTCTAATAATTTTGTCATACACATTCTTCATATAATATTGTCATCTTATTTGTTTCAATAATCTTTTTGTCTTTGTGACATAAAATTTCTTTCTGCCTTAATTAGTGCCTGAAGAGAATGAAGAAAAATTACATGTTGACACTGCAGAAACATCAAAAATCATTTGCAAAGCTCATAGTTTTGATAGCAGAGTTAAGGAAAAGAAGCATGCTAAATCCTCTGATAAAAAGGCAAAAAAAGGTGGTGATGATAAGTCTGAAGCTGTGGTCAAAGCTACTGAAATGTCTTTGGTTGACACTTCCAAACTTGAGAAAATGGCAGTGACTGACAGTCATAACCAAAAAAGGGACATTTTTTCTCACAAGTGCCCTCAGGACTTGGCAGTCAATAAGAGCATTCATATTAATGTATCATCCAAGGGAAACATTTATGCTCCAGAATCATCAACCAGCAATTCTCATTGTCAAAAAACCTGTAATTCTTATGTAGAAGAAGGAAAAAAGGAGCCAGTTAAAATTGTTTCTCGAGGTGGAGAAAGTGAAGTGAAGAGATTTTGTTTTGATCAAATCATGGAGTTAACACAGAAACTGAATGGAGAGTCTGCAAGAGGTAAGGTGTACTTTGAATGAACTAGTGCTTTCAAATTTTTTTTTATCATTATATCACTCACATCCTTGATACTTGTATCATATGGTATGGTGAAAATTTTCATTTCCATGAAGGGAAATGGATAGATTGAACCACATTTTAATTTTCCATATTTTTTCAGAAAATAATGAAGCAAAAATAATTGCTCTCATGCAGAATCTCTTTGAGATATTAGATTCCAATAATTTACTGGGTACTAAACTGAGCACAAAGAATAAAGCTCTAATTCTCCGTTCTGTGTTCAAGTTTGTTGAAAGGTCCTCTTATGAGGTACTATTGGAAGTGGCACGCATAATCTTGGGAGTAAGTACTGGCATTATGTTCTGTAATACATTTTAACATTAGGGTAGCATACCACTTCTCTCGAATGAGTCTTGTTTACTGACATATTTGGTATGAAGTAAATGACAATTTTGAAAAATTTATTGATCTTTCATAGTTCTGCTAGTTAAGCACCTGGTAAATCAGGTTCAAAGCTGTTGTTTTATAAAATTTCTGCAGCTTTTGGAATGTTTATCTCTCATTGATTGGAATTAGTGAAATGAGCTGACTCTATATGCATGTATTTCATATTTGATTGATAGTTTTTATCATAGGAGTGTGCAAACCTTTTTATTAGGTGGTGCCTGGAATTGTTTTGATTGTCAAACATAGTGATTAAAAATGGTATTTAAGAAGTTTGGAGCATGTTTGCAAATATTGATAATAAATGTTGAGCAAACAACGTTAGGGTAATAAAAAATAAAAATTTGCTTATCCACATATGTTTCACAAAAAAAATGTATTGTCTTGAAATTTGTGTAAGTATGAAACAAAACATACTATCAATATTCACCTAATTGCTATAAAGTAAAACTTAATAAATAACTTTAACAACTTGCTTTTGAGTTTTCCTCTCACCAGGAATAAGAACTTAAAACTATTCAAACATTTACGGCTGTTTCTTGCTCTAGGAATGGTAAAATTAAGCACTACAGGCAATCTTGAGACACTGTCGTTCATAGTTTACTCTTGACAATTGATAGTTTGGAAAAACACCTGT
Source organism: Pyrrhosoma nymphula (assembly GCA_963573305.1). Classification (NCBI taxonomy): domain Eukaryota; kingdom Metazoa; phylum Arthropoda; class Insecta; order Odonata; family Coenagrionidae; genus Pyrrhosoma; species Pyrrhosoma nymphula. The sequence goes on along the minus strand of OY754333.1, from coordinate 94,902,025 downwards.
CACAACTGGCACTGGTTACAGGTATTATTAAGAACATTTTCAAAGCACATTGGAACTCACTGAACAATCTTGTCTGTTGTCAAGGAGTAACCATTCCAACCACTAATTAAAGTGGTTCTTGTAGCACCTAAAAGTTAAAGCGAGGAATAAACTTATTCTGCTTCGTTATTGTATAGCCTATGTAAATTTTTATTAAAAAAATAACTCTTATCACGCCACCGCAAACACACTCCTCTGTGGTTTACTTGTGTGCACGCTTGGTACGATGCACGAAATGCAAAACTTTATTTGCGCTGCCAGTCAACTAGCTCCAGTGAATTTGAAATGCTGGTTGTTAATAAGATAGAAGGAAAAACACTTACTGACTGAAACAAGACTGGGACTAATTTATCCTTATCTTCTCTGATAGCTCTCTGTAACTGGCTGTAACCTGGCTGGTGTGTGCAAATTAATCTTCAAGATATCTAGAAGTGATGATAATGATCATTTGTTTCTACGGGGAAATGTACTAGGTAAGAGCATTTCAGTTATACATACATACTCTGCTTTCTTACTTCTTCAGAGCTTATATTATGTGTAATTGCTTTGTTAACTGCATGTATGTACAATTGAAGAAATAGTGAGTTTGGTGCTTTGAAATTTTTTTTCAACTTAAGAAATTATTTTCACATCCAATGACCATAGTGCATTTCTTGTTCCTCAGAAGAGTTTTTTGTGGCCACGCTGACTTCTTTATGGAAGAAGGTGCCAATATATTTTCTTCCCCTAGCTAATTTCAACAATTTGGCAATTGTATATATGTACATATTTATATTTTCTCCTTTTGATAAGTTAATCCATAAGAATTATAAAGTACCTCACTTCTCCCTGACCCTGTCACGGCTCCCCTCAAGCACCAACTCCATTCTCCATGGTCCATTTTTCCTTTATCTCACCTCCACCAGAGTTCGGATGTCAATGCTCATGCAGGCAATCACAGATAAATCATGGCAGTGAATTTTGCGCTGTTGTACCATTTTCCAGTAATTTCATGCCAATTAATATTGTGTATCTGTGGGTTTAACACATTCAATGCGGAGAACGTCAATAGACGTGCTCCTGGCTACACCGACTGATGGAGCACGTCAATTAATAATAATATAATAATAATTATTTTATTTGTCCAAAGATCATATGTCAAAGAAATCAATGCATAGATATAAGACACGTCAAAAGTTATTGAACAAAGAATTACATGTTTCCATCAATATACAAGATACACTGCACTCAAAATTGATGACAAAAAACAACTAACAGTTGAGATAGAACAATACAAAATATAATGATAATACAAAACAACTACTAAACTTTGTTATAAAACTCATGTACGCTGTAAAAACATTTATTTACAAGATATTTTTTTAGTTCACCCTTGAACTTATTTTCTGGGGTGGAATTGACGTGGTCGTTCCATTCCGAAGCCCTTTAAATTATTTAAAGCCAATTTTGATGACTTTCATGAAAATTGGGCCCGCATTGAATGTTTTAAATGAATGGATTCACCAATAATCCAATCAGATAATGAAAAGGAAACTATGGTACTTGTTTGAATAGAGCCCCCCTCCAAATACGTACAAGTCCCTCCCGCACAACTTTTCAACTACTTTTTTGGGAATACATACCTATCTAATTTTTATCATTATCCTTTTCGTACCAGGTGCACCTCATTTACAAATGTTGAAAACACTAGTTAACTTTTGATTATTACACTGCATTTTTTAATGCTTAAACAAATGACTGATATATCTAATTTCCCCTCAGTATAATGCATAGAGCCTTCACGCTGTCCCTGAAGGACCTGTTTATTTTCTTTATCAAGGGGCTTAAGAAGGCTTGTCATTCCTCTAGGGATTACTACCATATCAGAAGTATGTACCTACCGACCCTGTTATCCTTGTTCACACTACCTGTAACGTGGCCCTTGAATGAATCAGGCATTGAATTTAAAACTTTAATATTTAATTTAATAAATAATATTTTTCATCATTTTTCAATAGGTAATCAGATCTAATAGGTATGTGATAAAATTGAGTTGAGAAAATTTTCACCTCAATATTGTATTGTAGGTTGCATAAGGTTGTAACAAATCCCCTTCCCTACCTTTGTGTGTTGGACCTGAAAAAACTCCTCTTTAGGATTTTAAGTTCACTAGTTATTCCTGCCCTACTCCTAGCTCTTAGTTTTGTATCATTTCGCTTCTTACCTTTTCTGAAGCGGTTGATGTGCCCAGCCGCCAAGCAAAAATTCAATAGATATACAAATCAGATCAACAAAATACATATTACATTCTCACATGCATAAAATGAATATGTAATTACTCTGTGACAATCATAAATATTACATACTTCTATTGACCTTTAGAGTAATCTATATTACCAAGCTCCATTGAATTAACCATAAATATTATAATCGGTCAACCCCAAACACAGTAAACAAATATCAGCTTATAGTTTATACACAAATACACCCTCAATTTCAACTTTTCATTATTACAACATAACCCTTAAAATGCTATTAATGGGAATTTTTTCCCAATGACCGTGCAAGTGTGTGTAACCTTTCATATGTCCCTGGGATCTTGTTGTCTGCTGGAGTCACTTGTTGGAGCTGTCCACTCGATGCCCACCTTATGCACTGGGTGCAATACTTCCGGTTTCTCTGCCCCTCACACTTGTATTTTCTCTGGTCAAAACACAAGCCTCCTTTCATTCAGGGATTTCACTTTGGTATTTCCACCTAGTTGATCGACACTGGACACTTAAACTTTCCGTAGAAACTCAAGCAGGGCTCCTCTGGCACTTGTGAATTTGTGATTTTTGTATTAAAATTTTATATGGTTATTACAGCAGAGCCTTTGGCCACAACAGTCAATTTAAGACTTCCCGAACTCAGTGACCTGCCTTGCTTATATAGTCACCCATTCTTATGGATACGTACCCGAATAAGGTTTGAAAACGTGTTTGTTTGATGTTGGGTTCGTCGACTACTCCTTCCCTGACCATTGTTTTGTGTATAGCGGTAATGATGTTATGCGGCATTGTAATGTGGCCACTTGCTAAATTCCCTGCACTGGATTGGTTATTGTTGGGCCACATCGTCTACTTTGTGATAGGCTTGTTACATTTTGGTTATTATTTAACCTGGTCTTTAAGGTGTTATCTATATAGCGATTTTAGTAGATTTTAATAAGGTATTTCCAATGCCATTTTGGGTTATAACAACATCGCCATGAAGAAAAATTAACAAGATAATAAAAATAAAACTAGGGAACGTGAGCTCTACGGCCTCTTAAAGTTACAATGTATAAAATTTTATACCTTGTAATAATAAAAATAGTTGGCAAGTTCCTGGAGCTATTGTTAACCCTCTCACTGCTATGCAGGCATATACACGTTTGGGTGGAGCAGTGCCATCAGCGCTACGCATGCATATATGCATTTTACGTGCAAAGGAGTTTAACACGTTCAACGCTAAGAGACAATGAGTAACTTTATGTGGTCTTCGTCATCTTTTTCTTTGTTGATGATATTCAATGATCATCTTACTGATGGGATTTTCTATCTATTTTTAGTATAAATTCACGCATGCTTGAGATATTATTATGTATGTGTAAACACTTGCAATGTTTTAGAATAAATACATATATGTTTCAACCTTATTAAGGATCCTTCACTGCATCTTATAAATGCCTCCTTTGTTGAAGGCATTTTTCCTTCAGTATTAAAAACTTCTAAAGTTATTCCTTTGTATAAGAAAAAAGGTAGCCCCCATGATTTCAATTCATATCGCCCTATTGCCATCCAAGTTCAGTTTTCTAAAATACTAGAAAAAGCTTACCATAGGCGCCTGGTTTCCTATCTTGAATCTATTGGTTTTTTGTCCCCGCATCAACATGGTTTTCGCAAAAACAAGTCAACTTTATCTGCTATTTATGAAGTTATTAATCACCTGCATATTGGTCTTGATGAAAAACTGTTTATTTGTGCTCTATTATTCGATCTTACTAAAGCATTTGACCTTGTTAACCATAGTTTGCTCTCAGAAAAATTAGACTTAGCTGGTGTTAGGGGTTCTTCAAAAAATTGGTTGTTGTCCTATATCCAAGATAGAACTCAGCATGTCATTATTAATAAAGATGGCACTAATTATAAATCTTCCCCTAAAATAATTCACCAAGGTGTCCCCCAGGGGTCCGTTCTTGGCTCCATTTTGTTTCTCATTTACATTAATGATCTACCCGGTGTTCTACAAGGTATTCCAGGCAGTCATCCTATTTTATTTGCTGATGATACCAATGTTATTATTTCTGCAGCTTCTATTCACGACCTTCTTACAAGTTGTACTCTTGTTACCCAAGGAATTCATTCGTGGGCCACGCAAAATTTTCTTAAAATTAATGTCGAAAAGTCACAAGTTATACAGTTTATTCACAAAAACACTCCAACCCAAGTAATAAATATTCCATTTGATGATCAAATTTTGTCTCAGGTAGAGTCAACTAAATTTCTAGGCCTATTTTTAAATTCCCATCTCTATTGGGACTCTCATATAGATATGCTTTTAAAAAAGCTTAATTCTGTCACTTTTCTTATTCGGAATATTCGTCACACTGTATCCATAAATGTCCTCATTTCTCTGTATTATGGTTTATGTTATTCACACATTGTGCAAACTATACTTTTCTGGGGCTCTTCTCCTCAAGCAATTTCTATTTTTAAATTACGAAAGAAAATTGTTTGTTTGATGACTAATTCTAAGTACGATGCCCCAAGTCTTCCTCTTTTTAGGGATCTTAATTTGTTACCTTTACCCTGTATTTATATCTTTACCGTTATTATATTTACAAAAAATAATCTTTCCAATTTTGCTACAAATTCTGATATACACAACCACAACACTCGCAATGCAAAAAATCTTCACGTCTCATTCACCCGCACTAAGTCTACGTTCAATGGGCCGAGGAATATGGGCCTTATCCTCTACAACAAATTGCCTGTTTATTTTAAAAATATTACGTCTGTTCCCAAATTTAAATCTCAGCTGAAGGACTTCTTGCTTGGGAATATGTTTTTTAGCATAAATGATTATTTATCGTTTTGATAATTTTTCTGATTTTTTCATGATCATAATTTTTTGGCTTTTGTGATAATGTGATTTGTTAATGTTGTGATAATGTGATGCTTTGATTTTTTTACATGACGTGTCTTATACCAGTACGCAAATTCTTTGTATTTACTAGTCCTTGGACAAATAAATAAAACTAAAACTAAACTAAACTATGAGAATGAGCTCAGATCTGTGCCTTCATTTTAGGGGTTACCATATATGTCAGAATATATGTCCTCCATTTGTGATCAAATATCGGCTGTAAAAAGCAGGTGGGGTGTTTTGTTCGAGCAAGAAGAAAGAAAAATACTGAGAAACTCTTTCGCATATGACACAAAATAGCGGAGAGAAATTGATAATAGAGCGTTAATACTATTTATAAAAGTAAATGGTCAAATTGCTTAAGAATTAGACGGACATTTTTTTAATTATCTCATTAATCTTTCTTCATGATGATATTGCTATAGCCATATTGCACCATGGTAAAGACACTATGCATCCTGCAACCCAATTGTGCCTTAAATATTTTCTGCACGTTAGAACTATCTCACACTAAAAAATTACTAGTGACAGGGAATAATAAATGGATATAAAATACAAATAAATTAGTGATACTCCAGGAAATATGAATGGCTTACGAATTTTTTTCATTCCATTTAGGTGTGATTTAAGTGTCAACCAAATAAATATGTCCGTAAAACACATTTTGCGTCTCCAGCATTTATCAGCTTGCATTCATAAATGCCATCAATTTTGGAGCTAGATTCCTTCAAGAGTCAAGTTAGAGATATGTAGTGTGAAAAGGATACCAAAGCTGTTAATTCTGTTTGTATTGTAATTCCTGAAGGAATGACGAGATAGCTCAGCCCCTTGATATATGAAGTAACAAGTGCCTACTTAAGGCAATGTATGCTAAGTTGATGTTGGAAATTTCAGTTATTTGTTTACGCATTTGTAAATTCAGGTTTAATCGTAATGAATCACTATTTTCTATGCTCAGTGTAGTGCCTTGTGTGAAAAGGGTAGCTTGTGATAGAAATTATGTTTATCCGAAAATTGAGATGAACTTTGGGGGGAGGGAGGGACTTATATGTAGAGGCTATATTCAGACAAATACAGTACATATTTTGTCTTCTTTTATCAGTGTTCATTAAAGTTAACACAATAAAAGTTGTCACATTATGAATCAATGACCACAATGTCTGTATTCATTAAATCTACTTTTCAGAGCTATTCATAAATGCTTTGGGTACTGCTGAGCCAATGGAAGATGCTGAAGCATGTGTATATGGATATGGAGCTTTAAAATTTCTCTTAATGAATTCGCGTCTGCGGAGGAAAATCTTGAGTTTCGGAGCATTGGAGTTGATGGTTCTACATATGAAAGTTATCAACAAATGGGTTAGCAAAATTACCATATTAGTCTCTTTAAGTTTTATGATATTGAATGTATGTACATACGATTTTACTAAATAATAATCTCTTTGAAACGAGGCAATGCAAATTGCTTTTAAAACATTTATATGCTAACATTTCACTAGTTTAAGCTTTTTCCTTACTGAAATGTAAAGTTTTGCTTATGAACCGTCTTTGATGGGAATTTACAGAAAATGGAAGGAGGCATAATATCAGAACAAACATGTCATGCATTATTTCAATTGACTGGTGCTCTGCGAAATGTTGCTGGAGAGGAAGAGGAGCCATTCCCCAATGAATTTGTCACTTCTGGAGTTGTTTATGAACTCTGCAACACCTTATATCTATTCTCCTGTGATTTGGACATTGTTAGTAATGCTTCACGGACCTTAAGGTAAGTTGCACATTATGTTTTTGCATGTTTCCCATCTCCATATTTTGAACTTGAATTTAAAAACCCAATATTTGCTTAGTGTTTAATCACAATTTTAATGCATTCTGTGATTCACAGTATCTTGTCAACCCATGATATTTGTTGCTCTGCCATCATCGACCATGAATGTAGCATGAAAACATTGGTCAAACTGCTTAAAAAGTTTCCTGGAAGACAAGACATTATTGTACGGCTATGTTACGTCCTGGGAAATGTAATGGCGAAAAATGATAAAGCCAGACTAAAGGTTGGTCACAATAATAACAACATATTTTTTGATCATTCAGCCAACCTTTAGTGGATTAGATCTCGTGAATTGTACAAAAAATAAATTATTAAAGTAGCAAGTAATCAAAACAGTGCAAAATATACATGTGTAAATACATCTCTGCATCAAATGATGTAATAGAGAAATATACATTCATGGCCACAAAACAGTAATCAATACACAAAAACGTAATACCTACAAGTACAAAGAAAAACAAACAATTGCAGAACAACATGTACATACAACAAAACAAGGGCATGTTATATTAGAAGGTTAAGTCTGATATGTTCAAGCTAAAAAATTCGTCAATGCTATATAATGGTTGGTGCAGAAGCCACCTTTTCATGTCCCTTATGAAGCAGGCTTCGTTTGCTAATCTAGCCTCATATGGTAATGCATTGAACATCCTTAACCCAAAGCACATTGAAATTCTGCTTAGTCTTTTCAATTCTACAGAATGGCAATGATGATTGTTTCCTTTAATACCTATATAGTATGAAGTAGGTACTTAAGAAATTATGCCAGGTACCTATACTCGGGTATTACCTATACCAAAAATCTTGATGATCTTGCTCCATAATACAAGCCAACTAGCTCTGTCTCCACTGTGGGAAGAGGAAGGTTTTTCATATTTTTTTATGATTCTCTTAAGCATATTCCTATAAGTCTTTAAAATGTCCCATGGTTTATAGTCCCCATGGTGGAGCTTTTACATTACATTTAGTTATTTTAACTACTGAGTGTTAATATGGCCTATAAATATTTTTTATAATGAAAATATTTTCTCTGTAGGCACTATCTGCATTTTAGTCATATTACCCATTTTTCATTAATTTCCATCCTTATTACTTTTAGTTATCCAATAAGGAAGTAATAAAATTTGTTTGGAAGTGTGCATATACCTATTCTGAGGACAAAAGAGAAAGTTCCATATAGAGTGTTGCTTCTGACTTTGCAACTTGATATAATTCACGGATTCGGGCATATTGTGTTAAGCATTACCTGATGATGATGTTATAAGACATCGAAATGCGTCATTGTTTAAAATAATCTGTAGAAAAGTATGAAATTCGCACTTCATTTTTTGCAACTTGAGTTTTGTTCTTATCTAGCGTGCTACCATGTCATAATGTTGCCCTCCTACCATCCTCCTCCAAGCTCCTTCTTTAATCTATCTAGGTCGCAACATTTGTCTCTACCTTATTCCTCCATTCCTAACAATATATCCCCAATATTTGGTCTGTATGATAGAAATTTTGGTCACAAGCTGAGGGCTATCTGATCTAAAAATTGCCTTTCTTTGTAAGCCCATTAGTATGTGCTCATTCAATGGTCTATGTTCATCATGGTGGAGATATTGTAATATATTTACATTTTATTAAGCCCTGAGTGTAAATAACTTTGAAAGGGTTTTCTAAGAGCAAAAATAAATATTTTCTCTGTAGGTACTCTGCATATTAATCATAATCTATTTTAAATAATTTTCATTCTCATCACTTTCAGTTTTACAACGAGGAAGATTCTCTATCCTGCCTCATTGAGTTGTTATTTAAGTATATAAACTTGGAATCAAGAGTCTCACCACATGTTAGTTGTATCCCTCAAGTAAAATCGCATACACCATCATCCAGCAATGTTGATGACGTTCTTATTAAGGTTAGTACATAGGATAATTTAATGGCTCACCTTGTGAAGCTTGTACAGATATCTGCTGTCATTAAGTAATGCCATAATCAAATGGAAATTTGTGTGTGCAAAAGCCTTAAATGAATATAGTGGTATATATATATGGTGGTATAACTCTCAAGTTTTCAGGTGAAGTCCAGCTGTACAATTTTGTACATACTCATATTATACAACCTGAAGTGCGATTATAAATCTTTCCAGCATGTTGTCATTATTGATACCCAACATGGAAACATTCATTGCTCTGAACTGTTGCTCTCAGTTTGTGTGATTTGCTCTTGAAATGCATCAACAGCGATTTTAAAGTGCAGGCATAGTTTGAAGGGCCTTAATTGCATTTTTCTTATTCATTTGAGCTCTAACAAAATATGACAGCTTGAGCACACATGCTATGGAGATCTTTAATCACACCCCAGAAAACCTTATACTGTTCTCTATGTTATACATTATAAAGAGCCATTGATGACCTTTACTTCATGTATTTCTGCTCAACATGTTCAATCAATCAATTACTTTTTTTTTCAAAATCACATTGATTTTTCAGCAACATGTTTCTGTCGCTCAAAAAGTATTGTGTGTGCATATTGAAATTCTGGCCACAGAATCGCTAAACACTGCATGATTTCATAGAAATGTCGTAACAATGTACATTTTTGCACTCGTCTGGTGAGAAAGCCGTCAGTTCTTCCGTTTCAATGAGGAAGATATTCATTAATCTCGTCTACAATGTTATTTGTGAGAGGGGATGACAAATAAATCCAAGCAACATTGGTAAAATTTCATATTTCACCCTTTTGCTACAAACACTTCGTGGATTTTTCAACGCTGACCAACAAATACCTTTGATAAATGGTGTAGATCTTTCCTCACAAGAGAATAAACTGTTTGTCAACATGGCTCTGCAGTTAAGCGAGATCCAAGCGAGCAAAATAAGTCCCAGGGAAGTCCCTGTGGGATGGCGCACCCTTCCTTGGCCTGTGGGTGGAGGTACATAATCTCGACCTTTCGTATCAGTGGTAGATGTCTTCACAGTGTGTGTCCATGTTCAATTATTTGTTTACATGGTGGATTTACTAAAACAATATTTTTTGCATGCTTGGAAAATATAGACTCAGGATTGCATTAATTAAGTTTTTTTTCTGCATATTTTAAAATTTTAGATAGAACTCTACCATTAACATAAACATAATAGTTGGGAATGTTCATTTCACCAGAACTTTGTTAATAATGACAGTAAAATTCCATTTAAAAATAGTAAATGCAGATAAAGACTAGAGGAATGCATTTCTGCGCCTATATCTTCTTTGTTTGGGGAAAAATCTTTTAGCAAATGCTCTGAGTAAATGAATAGTTGGCCACATGCACATGCTGTGAGTGGTGATGTTTCTGAGATAAGGATCGTGATTACCTCCACCCAGTGATTGAGGAAAGGGTCTGGCATCCTGATGACTTTGGTTCCAAGGCAGCCGAGAAGTATACCTGACCAATTCCTTGCCACAAGAGACTTTTGTAGGGAAGAGTACAGTGATATGCTCTCAGCACTCATGACAAGGGAAGAATTTATTTTGAATCGTAAATAAAATTTGAATCGTTGGAGGGACCTGTTTCGCCCATAAATGGGACTGGTGACAGAACTGCCATTCCAAGCAGTCCACCGATTTCCAGAAAAGTCAGAATTAGCAGGCAATGCCTTTTAAAGAGCGAGCCTCAGAGTAGCAGGACAGGATCTCCAGATGATGCCAGGTGGTGTCAAGAAATCACCCAAGCCAAATTATGAGCCAATAGAGGGAAGGAGATGTCAGGCTCTGTTCATCACTGAGTGATTTACCTCCGCCTCTGAGAAGGATGTCCCAAAAAAAGTATCCATAGTCGGCAGGTGGGGGAAGAGGGAAATAAGAGGTTAAGATGAACAATTCGGCTGAATTCGAGGACCGGTTGGTTGGTGCTGCCATCACAGCAGATCTCTGATGAAGACGTACAACATGGATCATGCATTTCATGATGTCTTCAATTGTATAGAAAATATTCTTATGAGAAAGATCTGAATTCAAAGAGAAAAAAAGGAACAGATTAGATCCCGACAGAGTAAGAATGTTGCATTTATTGAGGAATAATTTATAACTTATGATTACATTGCACTTTGTTGAAGAACTAATAAAAATTAAGTAAAACTGTAACAGCCACTCAAATTTGTTTTTATTTTTTAGCTAATGAATAAATATTGAATTTGAGGGAGCAGAAGTATGTAACAACTTATTGGTTCAAAAAAGTACTGGAGAAAATATAAATATTTGAATTTGTTTTATAATTGCAAGTGTCATTGAAAAGTTACTGGGATCCATAGTTTTCTGAAATGAGGATTCGGATTCAAGATTCGATGTGCGGGATTCGATAAAAAAAAGATTCGGATTTGATAAATATTGAATTCGACCCATCACCATAAAATACCATTAAAATGCCACATATTGATGAATTACAGTTGAATTTCACAATAGTACGGCATTAAATTGAAGATTTACATTTAAGATGAGCCAGAATCTGTCCTACTTTGCTGAAGTTTCTTTAAGTTCTGTAATTTTGTTTCATAAAATCGGATTGATACCTTCTTGAATTGAAGTGTGTGTTAATTTAATCTTAATGATTTAAATTTCTTGCTGTTCCTTGTGTATGTATTTAATTTATTTGTATTATTATTACATATTATGTTGATCACATGTAACACGACACTACACTGAAGTTGATTTACTAAGTAAATGACTTGTCCTATAGGTATGTACTAGTTTTCAACTAGTCCTTGAACCAATAAATATAAAAAAACTCCTGTGAAAGGTGACGACCACCCCATGATGCTAATTTGACTGTGCAAGTCTTTAGATATTCCTCTATCTTTTATCCTTTTGTACCTTAGATTTTCCTCAAGTGGTAACATCATTGTGTATTTATGAATAAATTCGATAACAGAGGTCTTTGTAAAGCACTTGTAGAAATAAAAATAGTAATTGGGGATACATACTCCTTTCCATCTTTCCTCCGAAATGATAATTTAACTCATCCCATGTCCAGCTTAGAACATTCTATGAGAACGAAATGATACAAACATACATACTCTTGAACTGGCACACACACATTGACATGATCAATCAAGTTCGAAAAAAATACTCTTGATGGAGATGAAGAATGATATGACTAAGGTTAATGAACTTGAAATAATTTACACATCAAAATTAGCAGTTTTGCACAAATGAATATTGACCCTGATGAATATAAAAAATGAGGAGCATGAGGTTATTAAATAAGATAACAAAGCTGAATTTGTTTTAATTCAGTAAACTTCTGGCATACTTGCCTAATGCTTCAAAAGTGATTATTCAAGTGCTCGTGATAGTTAAACTTTTTTATGAAGAGCAGTCAAAAAGAGGTGGTTGGTTCAGGGAGCACAGATATTTTGTTGAGCATGAGATGGGGTATCCTGCGACAGACTGCACAAACAGAATTGGAGCACAAATTGCACCTCAAAAAATTAAGCAAGGCTGAGACAAGGTGTTTAAGGGGACAAACTACCTTGCCAAAAAAACGTGTTTGCTGGCAGTCAGCATTTACACTGCTATGATGGACTGCTGTCAGATAAAAAACTACAGTTGTCACAATTTGATGATGTAAAGATACAGCGGTGTCACAAGTACATGTGAAGCCTACTAAATGAAAGAGATAAATGGATATATTAAGCCTAAATCAGCCATTTTTGCCGGCACAGTACTTGGCCATGAGATGGACTATATGGTACAAAAAAGTCTATCACTTGGAATGATCCTTTCTCTTTGAATTCAGACCTTTCTCATAAGAATATTTTGGATACAAATGAAGTAATTGGGAGAGTGTGAACCATGTTGCCGCCTCTGCATCAATGCTCCTCCACAATGGCAGCGCCATGTCAACCTGGGCCTCCGATTCAGCCGACTACTTTGTCTTCACCGAAAAGCTTCATCTCCTTCTCCTGCCGACCCTGTATACTTGTTTTCGTGTTTGCATCGCACTGATGGTGCTAAATCATTCCTTGATGAGCAGAGGCTGACAGTATCTCTGATCGTCAAGCATATTCGTTCTCTTTGGAACATCATGATGCCATGATTTGCTTTTAATCACTGACAGATTATGTTATACTGAATGTTTATATCACAGTTTTGATAGTTATACCTTTAACTGTCAATCAATGGGGTATTTTGTGAAGAAATGGTTTGTGCAAAGCTTCTCTTAAAAGACTAAAACCATAAAAATACACGTGTCGTCAGATTATACAATTTGAACTAATGTGTTAAATTTATGGTCAATTGTTATATTGAAATTTTATATTAGAATTTTTTATCTTTACCAAGGTGGTACGTGTCATAGCTAATATGAGTATCAGTCCACTTGTGGGAATGAGTGTTGCTGGTCTTGATAAGGAAGAAGGCAACCATGAAACTTGTGGAAAACTCCTGGATACTCTGGTGGCAATACTACATAGCCATGAAGTCAGGGATAGTCCTGAATTGGTGGTCTGTGTTTTGGCAACATTGAACAACCTTTCATTTTGGGCTGTTGGAGTGGAGAATGAAGAGTTTTCAAAGCGACAAATTGAAGTGGCTGAAGGTAATGAAAATTTTTTAGCCGTTTTAGGAGAGGGAGAATTTTTACTATCCCAGGAATCATGGTCCCCATTTAACAAAATAAATAATTTTAGGCAATCTGAAGTGTATCAATTTCTGTAAGAAAGTATTTCAAGTATTGGCAAGCAGCAGTTGTAAATTTTCATAGACAGTCTCAATTATTAAAGTGTATGTTCACCTAAATGAGAATTATTTCAATGCAACATGCCTTTTTCAATGCGAGTAGCAATTTTCCTCACATGCAACTCAGGTAGGGTCTGGTTAATGTTCTTGATACATAATGGTGTGCTACCAATGCTCTGTCTCCCTTCGTAGCTGGTGCAGAAACTTTTTTCATATTGATATGTGTAGCTTTTTACTTAGAGCTATAGCTTTTTATTGTATTCTTTAGTTAATGTGTTTGGTATATTAACAGCACTTACTACTCAATTTTCATGGTATAAAAAATGCCTTCTTATTTCTCTCGTATTAGAACATTTTACCCAAATTCAAATAACAACATCCAGTTAACTTAGCAATAATTTAACTTTAGCATATTATTTTTATTCTAAAATGATATTTCATTTCTTTAATTTCAATTGTATTTCTGTGTGTTTCAGTTCTTCATTCTTATATAACTGAAGGCCATAAAGAAACGTTAGCAGAAGCAATTAGAGTTTTTGGAAACTTATCACAATCAAAAGAAGTGAGAGAATATATGATTGAAAATGGGAGTAAGTAACAAAATAAAATCTATATAATGCTTTTTAAATGTGTTTTTGTAAAAGGGCATTAGTCCGTGAATAAATATTAGTATTATTAAATATCATTTAACGTGCCATGATTATTAATTATTTTGCCATTCATGAGTGTAAAATAACCCATGTGTAAATCTTCTTCTTCTAGCACTTGAGAAATTGCTTCAACTAATGCAAAAGCCTACAGACCTTTCTAAAGATATTCTCGTGGCCAGTGTTGGTATTCTTGTGAACATGATGGCGGATTCAGACAACCGACAAATTTTTGCTGGTCAAAGTGGAATATCAAGGTATGTACATAGGTAGTCAGAAATTGTATTTTGTGTTAATTATATTAATATACTAGGAAACAGTGCTTGCATTCAGTGAGCAAAGAAAATAATTATGGAACTCTAGTACATGTTTCATAATTCTAATGTTGGGTCAATAGGTTGGGAATGTTGGGATATGTGTTCTTTCATTGTGTCTTACTTTTCATGTGGATCTACCTTTTACTTAACTCATCAGAAATGCATTCATGGGTGCCAAATAAAAGGCAGAAACCATGGAGATGGCTTTGAAACAATTTAAATGGGATAGGGTTCAATATTTGAGGAATGATTTTAAAACTTATCATAGGCTGGATTTGGACAAATGATTTAAAGTTCCAAATTATTATCCCCTAAAGAAGTTCAATAACATGTCTTGATCATTAATCTAACTGCTGGAAACACTATTAATAAATAGTATTCTTTGTGAAAAGTGGACACTTGGTATTTCCAAATGATTGTTTATTTCAACTTAATGTTTTCTAGTGAAAGAAAGAATTCTTTGCAATTTTCCATTTACATATTTTAAAGTCAGTTTTTAAGGCGTAACCGGTTTCTATGTACATATTTGCATCACTGTCAAGCCTACAATAAAATAAATACCTTAAAACTGGTTGTGTATTAAAAACTAATTTTTAAATTAAATTGCGCATTAAAAACTGATTTTAAAATAAATGGAAAACTGCAAAGAATTCTTTCTTTCACTAGGGATAAGTTCCACCACATCTGCCTTGAGAGAGTATAATTATTTTTTTCCCCTATTTTATTCATTTATGTTTTCCTGGCAATGCATCAATTAGTCGGGTGCTGAATCTTCACCCTAATGAGATCCGTGGTACTTATATCCTGCATTTGAAAAAAGTGGTTCAACATGTACTTTGTTGAAGATGCTCGCTATGTATTCCCCTGATTAGTGCAAGTACCTTGTGGGTTTTAGACACTCACAAAGCTTATGGCAGTCGTTCAGTAGGCCCATTTTAGGAGGAAGATTCCAAGTCCTGAGAATGGGTGAAAGGGAACTGCTGAGTTTGGAAAAGGCCCCTGCTTTGGTACCTCTACCAGCCACTTGTCCTTACCTCCATTGATCCCTTTCACACTACTCCTTCCTTGCCTAACTTCCCATTCGTTCCCCATTTCCTTCTGCATCTCATTGCCATGACGTTTGGTTTGCTGTGCACCATATTATGTGAATCCTCAAATTATAGATGAACATTTTGCTTTAGAAAAAACTCAATGTTCTTTAAGAATAATACTCAATCTAAGTGTTGTACTGTTGTGCTCCTTGCTAATTGATAGATGACACGTTACTTTTCTATTATCTACATCAACTCCTTGAACAGTAGAAACCATAAGATTAGTTATTGGTCCAGACATTCTATTCTTGACCAGAAATATTGTAGTCTTTATAATATTCATGGTCATAAATAATTTGATCATAAACCATCAATACCAAATATGTAGTATTTTTTTAGATTTCTTTGGTTCACACTCATTAGATGAGACCTCAGATGATCAGGCCTGTTGTGGAAAAGGCTTATTTTCTATTTATAATTGAAAAGGAATACAATGCTGACATTTTATTTTTTCTTTTACTGGATGTTAGGTTATTGGTAATGCTTGAAAGTACCAATGGAAAGGATTGGAACCTCGCATCTTTAATCTGCCAAGTTATTTGGAATTACATCATCGAATCTCAAGATTTATATGCTGACCTAGGGAAGAAAGAGACGGATAAATTGGTCACGGTTTTAGCAGATTTTTTAGGTAAGTCATTTATCCAGCTCTTATTCTGAACACTCATAAAGCTACATGATAAGTACCTGGCATTTGAGATGGGAAAATTACCGTAATTTTCATGAGGTAAATTACCACGATAAATTATGGTAATTTTTGAAAATTACCGTAATTTTCTAGTGTTTTTTAGTTTTAAGCATTTAACAGCAAATGTATGGTTAAATAAGATAGCCAATAGCAATAGGAAGGGAATAACGATGTTTAAACCATACCTAATACAATATTAAACCTTTAGAAATTTTTTAAATTGTAAAAAGAACTATGGCAGCAACACACAATCTGTCTTTCTTTTGTCAAAGTATGAGAAATTTTCAATAAGAATATTCTAATGCATTACTCTTATAATGTTATAATTTAAGTAAAATATTCCAAAAATGAGTTCTACATGCCTCAATTTATTATTTAACATGTACGAAATGTGAACTTGGCTTAAAAGAACATGTTGGGAATCTGTCTATATGAAAAATTATCAATTATCTAAAAAATTACGGTAATTTTCAAGGGGCGTGGTAAATTACGAAAAATACTGAGGTAATTTTAAGAGTGGACCATCTCTACCTGGCATGCAAGATTTTCTTATCTGCCACAGTGAATACCGTATTTCTCCGATGATAAGCCACACTTTTTTTCCCGATATTGGGGCCTCAAAATAGGGGTGCGGCTTATATTAGAGGTGTGGGTTAAATTCGAGAACTTTCTTAAAAAA
The DNA here is from genome assembly GCA_963573305.1 of Pyrrhosoma nymphula. NCBI lineage: Eukaryota > Metazoa > Arthropoda > Insecta > Odonata > Coenagrionidae > Pyrrhosoma > Pyrrhosoma nymphula. The sequence goes on along the minus strand of OY754333.1, from coordinate 94,884,886 downwards.
TCGTAAAACTGACCGATTTGAGCAAACTAGTCATTCGGATTCACACGGCGCCCCAGATAAACCCGTCTAAGCCACGGGGAAAGTAAGAAATAACGATGAAAAAAGTCAAATTGGTGCACAATTTATTCATATATTAAAGAATTATATGGGTAACATTGTGTCACAGTTACATAGGTAATGTAAAAACAGTTATAAAATTCTAATGCCTAATGCTGTAGGTAGTACGGGATGCACTAAAAATGGTGCGGCTTAAATTCACATATTAACTTTTTTCACTGTTTCAGACCCTAAAAACGGGGTGCGGCTTATAATTGGAGAAATACAGTAGTTAGAATTGCATTGAAAATGTGTTTCAAGTGATGTTTCCTGGTTCAGTAATTAACACGTTCACTGCCGCTTCGGTCATAATGACCGAAACGTGTACTTTATCATCACGCCACTTCGGTCATTATGACCGAAGAATGAGTCAGTTATTTGGCCTCTTACAGCACGCCGTTGGTCACAGCTACTTTGGTGCCGCTTATATGACGTGACCGACGCGGCGTGCGTAGCCGAATGCACATGAAAACTTTCGGATTTTTTTATTCATTTTTCAGCGAAAGGAAAAAGAAAAACACTTTGGCGCAGTGGGTGAATTCATCAAAAACTCGGTGGCAGGGAACGTGTTAAACGGCAGAACTTTTGTTTCCCAGGCCAATGTGCAGACCACTACACTACCCAGGATTCCCTATCTCCAATGGCAATTTTCATAGAATCTATTGAAACTGGCTGTCGTGCGACTCTATAGGATCCACCTTTTTGGACTTTGGCATCTCTGAGGCATGACTTTCCCATACCAATGCCATCTTAGATGGACCATAATGGTGCACAACTGCTAGTTCCCATTGACCATCTAAAAATCATCTTTGGAGATTGAGAATCTTGGGCTGTGCAGTGGTGAAGCTTAGCTGGTATTTTAGAATACATGTCATGATTGTACCTTGTGATGATGACATGGTAGTACCATGATAGTCTCCATGGAAAAAGAAATCCAATTACAGCTGTAAAAGTGAAAGGATGAGGATAGTTCGTACAGTTCCTTGCATGTCGTACAGCCAATTGCTGAGCCCCTTCACTAACCCATCCTCCATTACGACCCTGGCAACATCACATGCCTGTTGCATCCCCTCCCTATTTATTTTCAATGGCAAGTGCTTCAGTTATTAAACATGACCTGGTAACTATGTGCTCCATCCTACTCACTTGGCTTTCCTGTGGCTATGCTCTGCATACTCATTCCCCATTGACCCTTTGCAAGTCACGTAATAGGAGCTTCCTCCCCCACTTGATGTCAGATGTATAAAGATATATGAAAATAAATGTAGCTGTCATTTGGATGTCTTTTGCCATAGCAAATGTAGTGTTGTATCACTCAATAAGGGTGTAAAGCCCATAGTTTCTGTCCAATGTACTGCTTCAAGTATTTTTTTCTATATCTTGCTTAGTCACGCATAAATGGCTAACACATTATATTTTCTTCTCAGAAGTTTAGTTTCATTTCTTTGCATGTACGTCCTACCTTTTTCACTCTTATGTAGTGTAAATGGTATTTCACTTCATTATTGAGTATTTGTTTGATTTGAATAATATTTTCATTACAGATGAGGAGCATTATTTTGGCATTCCTGAGGGAAGTGATGTGGACCCAGCTATCTCCATGACAAGAGCATATCAAGAATGGGAAGATTTTGCTACTGTGGCTACTGATTTACTAGAAAAAATTGAAGCATTCCTTGACTCCTCTTATTTCAATGCTGTTTTTATTGAGGAAAGTGATTCATATCAATCCAGATAGAGGCTCTTAATTTGAATTCTATGTAGTATGTCTAACCCTTTTGTGATTTTTAATAACTCAATCTGAGTTTACTCTGTGAATACCTTTGTGAAATATTCTTCATGCTTCCTAGTAAAAGTACATTTTTGGAGATTGATTAATTTATAGATGCATATTTTTCCATATTCACATGCTGTTTATCATAAGTGATTTGTTAATATTTTATGGACCTTTATTTCATCTAGTGTCTGAAAGCATGTTCAAAGAAATGAGATATAGATGAAAGAATTATGAGAGCCTTTGGATAAACCCTAAAACGATGTTGTTGCTTTCAAATTTTAGTGCTGTTGACTGTAATGCACTTTGTAGTTATCTTTTACCTGATAATAAATACTTATTATAAATTTTATGTGCAACTTTGATACCAAAATAGGTTTATGGCAGTGCTGTCATTATTGCATATTCATACATATATAAATATGTATCATGATGTATGATGTTGCTGGTTTTCTACCTCATGAAAGAGAATAGATGGGAAGAAATGGGAATGAAGGGAATATACATTATGTAATGCTGTAGAATGTGTCTCTGAAGAGCAAAGGGTAAATACATAGTGAACTACATTTGAATTTTTAAAGTTGCTCTAATGGCTACCTTTTGCTATTTTGAACTAAGTTGGAATAGAGTATGCAATGTTACCAGCCTTTGCAGAGTCCATGCCACATGCAGCGTTTCCTGGTAATTGCTATCAGTCAGTTTTGGCATATTTATGCCAGTATGCCACTGGAGAAACCAAAGCCTATTAATACCCTAGGCCGACTTTCTCTACCCTGCTTGATCAAGGATGCCTTCAGAAAGGACTACCTTGAGAGCCAGCATACTGTTGCTCATGACCCACCACTAGGAAGTACAGTTGTTGCGTATTATGTCTCATTTTTGTTATTCATTTATTCATCGTCTGCTAAAAAGTTACCCCGAGTTCCCGAGGCAGGCACTGGCGGTCACACGCAGTTTTCGTCTGAGTCGACTCTCGACCGGGGCGGTCAGTCAGGCATTAATCTCACTCGAGGAGCAGTCTCTCTCATCTCCTTTGCAGCAGTGTGGTGTTCGTGCTCCTGTGCTGAGGTGTTTGCACCAATCTCTACATGCTGTTCACCCCCTTGGCGACTCTCAGCGCTCCAGCCATCCTCTGCTGCCTTCTATTCTCCTGGGCCCGTCTACTGCCGGTGTACTCCAGACCAAGACTCAGCACTTGTATTATAATCAAATTTTGTTTGCTTTGTTTCAATCTTGAAGACCAATTAAATGTGGGTGTTGTCTCTATATACAGTCCACTTTTCGTCATTTACCCCAATACAGTGAACTCCTGATTATCAGTGCACAGATTATCCGTGTTGCAGATTATCCATGTTGCGGATTATCCGTGCGTGATTTTTTACTCTTTGTTGATATTTTCTGCGGTCAATATAAAAAATTTCATTAAAAAAACATATTTGGATTTTAGCAATACAATACAAGCAAGACTTACATAAGGCTATTTCTTGCCACTAAAATCCAACATATAAAACGTAATTGTTTTCCTTACTAGCTCACAATAAACATGTTATGTTTACCTCCTTATTCATCTTCAGTATCTTTCCAACTTATGAGCCATGAATATGCACTCTCTGGAGCTTTCTCACTGGTATTTTTACAATAATTAATGGTTTCATCCACGATAAACTTCATGAGATCCGCTGAAAAAATCTAGTACATATCGCAAAATCTTCGCTAGCACTTGCCATGCATCTAGAATCTGGGGGATCGCACCCATAATTCCCGGATTCAGATCTGTAGAGTGCCATACGAATTCTGGGAGTTTCTTCTTCGAATGTGGCAGTAAATCGTGAAGATACAGGTCTTCCGGGTTTTACTCCACGTTGGTCCATCATTTTCAGATGTCAGTTTTGCCGGCGTTGCAGGTCGTGAAGTGGTCGACTCAACGCTGAATTTTGACTGCAACGTCGGCAAAACATGTCGTCCGAAGAAGAAGGACCAACGCAGAGTAAAACCCGGAAGACCAGTATCTTCACATCCATCAACCAGCAGAAGCCTGTACAAGGCGGTTGTCTTCATCTGAGCTATCTTCAGATTCCGAAGGTGAACTTGGAAATTATTTTTCTTTAGCAGAGGCTCCCGCCCAAAGTAGATGGTTTAGCAGATTGAGCTCTAGAAGCATCTTCCACTTCCTCCTCAGAGGTCCACTCTTCCACTTCAGTTTGTCTAAAAATTCATCCTTAAGCTCATTTTCTTCCAGAATTTCTTAAACACCTTCCGTTGGAATGCTCTTCTTGAAAAATTCATATTTCCTTCACATATATTCAGTAAATGTTTCAAAAGGGATGGTGGAGAATAAGCCAACGATAATTCAAGTGCAAAATAAAGCCTAAGATAAAAGGATGCCGCAAGACAGCCAAAATAAAGCACTAGTCAATGTAAAAATAATCCCAAAATGCTGAAAGAAATGTCCAAGATGATGTGCAGGATTATAAACGAACAAAACAGTGTTGAGGTTGGCTCAGGTAATCCAAAGAACGCCCTGCCACCAATCAAATGCAGAGATCGGTAAAAATTAAGTCCAGAGATAAATGACCAAACAAAGCAGGGGTCAATACCAGAAGAGAAATCTAGGTGAGTCCAGAGAGATTATCAATAAATGCACATTGGAATTATTTCCGAAGACAAAGTCCAAACAGTATGTGATGGGCCAAAAAATGAGCGAGAGGAAACGCAGAAAATCAAACTCAGAAGGCTAGCGCAGTAGAAGAAAATCATTGAGTAGAAGGACACATCGAGAAAAAGATAACGGTAAAGAAATCTGTACAGGCAATAAATCTAGTAGCTGTGGTTAATACGATACTCCAGAAACACTATTGCGAAGCTAAGGGATAACCATGGATCCTCGTCAATTCCCAAGGCCAACATGCCTTGGAGAGGGAAATCCTCAAACTGTCAGCAGGAGAAATATAACAGACAAAAGAAAAGCCAGAAATACGAGCAAGCGCCCTGTGACGGTCAAATAACTTCTAATAACCATGTAGGACCCACAAGAGTTTGTCAGAGCAATCGGCAACATAAAAAGCCTCCTAAAACACAGCGAAGTGAAGTTTTACCCCCTAACGTCACTTCCATCCTTCAGCCAATGGGTTACGGCATCATCGCGTCAATGAAAAGGAATTAACGAGTTTGTCTTCTCAGGGCGCTAGCCAATGCAGATGACAATTTATTGAAATTTTGGAAGAAAATGACAATATTGGATGCAAGTCATGGTGTGTTACAGGCCTGGTCCTCAGTGAAACCTGTTACACTAGTTCGTTCTTGGAGGAAACTTTTGTTTAACCTCGAAGGTGATTTTTGGGAATTTTCAGAAACTGAAGTGCACGATTCCGATTTGGGGGCTTTAGTGAAAACCATGAAAGGATTCGAAAATGTGGATGCGGAGAACTTAGAAGAATGGCTAAAGAGAGACGAAAGTGTCCCGGGCTTCCAGCACGTACTGATAGTGATATTTTTACGTCACGAGGGGACAAGAGGGAGAGGTGGGGAGAGTGGAAGTAGGGGGAGTGAAGACGGGGGAAGCAGCGGACGCATGAGTCACAGCCAGGCGCTTAACTTCGTAGATGGATTGCTGCAGTACACGGAGCAGTGGGAATACAATTACAATGGCATTATCGCTGTTAAAAATAGAAGCGATTGGGTGAAGAAAACTCACAATTAGTCTATGAAACAATCTAAAATAATGTACTTTGTGCACAAATGATAGTACATCGTTTCTTTACATATATTATGAAAATTACAAGAAATAAAAGTGAAAGTTTGGATTATCCATGTTTTCTGATTATCAGTGCATCCTCTCCCCATCATTAGCCCGGATAATTGATGTATGTGTGGTGTACTACCACACCATGATGCTGAGTAGCTAAGCAATGATGATACTAAGTGGTGGGTGCTGTATATGGTTGGCCAATCGAGAAATGGACATGGTGATTTGAACTGGACAATTGGTATGTGGAATATAGGAGGAGTATATAGAAAAGAGCATGGTTTGATAAATGATATGAATGTGAGATGAGTGGATGTTCTGTCTATGTGAAACCATTGGCAAGGGGTAAGATACTCTTTCAATTACAGTAGAAACTCGAAGTAAAAGTATTGACCACAATTTTTTTATAGAATTCGACTTTCAGGCCATCAATGTCGGGTGCCTTCTTGCTATATAGAGTGTTTAAGGTGGCTTCATAATATTGTGTCTATTTCAGTCTCTCCCGATGTTTTCCCGTCATCAATCAGTTTGGTTAAATATTTATGCATTCCTGTATGGGCATAGAATTACAGTCACTAGTGATTTCATTGAATATGGCTCTAAAATAGTTTCAAGTGTATCCGTTTACCTTGTCTTCAGGAACAATTGCCGGGTTTTCATTGCAAAAAAATTCAATTGCTCACATGCAGCATTGGTTAAAATACCAATACCTACATAAAAGATTGTGAATCTGAGCATGGATTTAATAATGACCATCCAGCCAGTAATATAGTGAATCTGAAAGATCTTATGGGGGATGCTATTTCATTCAATGGTTTTTTGCAAAATCATAGATGATGATAGCAGGAAAGTGACACATACATATCCTGAAGTGTATGCAACCTGAGAATGTTACTTGCTTTGTGGTGGTACAACAACCAAGGATATACTTTTTAGGAGCATTTTTTATCTCAGACAGCATGGAGGTGAGAACTTTACATGGAAGGGTTCCCGTTTGCCACATATTTTATAAGATTTCCCCGAGTTCACTCCAAAAGGTCTATGTATTTATTAAATTTCTAGGAAAAAATTGTAAAGTATTTCTTTTAGTATTGATGGTATTTTTTTTTGTTTTAACAAATTATTTTACTCAATAATTATATGCAGGTTTATTTGCTGAGGCAATCCTGAATTGGTGCAGCATTTACGTGAAAGCATAATAGTTTCTGGAGTGTTGTTGGTGGTAGAGTCCTGATTTCCTATCAATCCCTTGAATGAAAATCAGGCAAAATGAATTCTGTTGTCTTCTACCACAATTTTATTGCTGTACATACATTGAATTTCAAGGAGCTCTGCTTGAAAATGATCCACATACATATGTTGAAACACATTATACGATGGAGCAGTGACAATTCCGTTTCCATTGTATTGCAAATGATGTTACCTGCACAAATGTAACTTTATGTAAGTTTTAAAAAAATGTTGTTGTTTTTTGTTGATAGGAATACAACTACATACTCATTTTGATTTCTCAATAGATTTGCCCAAAAATAATGAATAATACATAATATAATAAATGCTATCCCTTTAATAGATTGTTAATCCAAAGATAATCAAGGGTAATGGTCAGCCATGATGGAAAAACCAGTTTCTGATCAGCCACCAAAGTTAACCATCGTTCGGCTCTGCTTGAGTTTGGAGGGGGTATCCTCTGATTCGCTCGAGTGCTGTTGTCCCTGTCTGCATGTGGCAGAGAGTATGTGCAAAATGACCTTAGCCATCGAAGCATGTTAAACAAAATTACTACTACTAAGATCATTAAGGTGGGGTACCCCACAAATTTCATCATACTTGATGTACACCTGAAACAGAATTTTATGAGGAAATGGTGGAGAGATTTGAGTTGACAAGATGTTACTTGAATGATATTGTGCATCGAATTTTGGTGAATTTATTGAGAGAAAATGGAGGAAGATTTTAACCTCAATAGCATTTTACAGGCATATGACTAGATTACTGCGCTGACTAATACTTTAACTTAGTTATGCATATCTTTCAGCATTTTTGAGAAGGCTTTACCTTGATATTATGTATACATGGGTAGTTGCAAAAAAAACAAGTATTTTTTTTCTAACAGAAGGGTTATTATTGGCTGTGAGGACATAATTTGTGAGGAGGTGCATTTGATTTCAGAAATTTGAATCTTGGAGAATACCAAAGAACATAGAAGTTCAATATATTATTGGCTTTCAGCATTGGGTGATGGAGGTATTAAATAAATTCTGGTCCTCAGGGGCGATCCCAGGGGGGGGGGATAAAGGGGATACCAAAAATGTTGGGTTTTTTCAAAACAATTTTAACAACTATAGAGCTATAGTCATCAAATACAACATTAAACACTCTAATCACTCATCTCAAAAGTATAATTTTTATTATTATGCTCATTATTATAGATATAATGATGTTAACAGTTATAGAATATTACAATAGTAATTCTGTAGCTTGAGAGAGAGATAGGTTTTAACAATATTGCAAACAATATTAGCAAATCAGAAGAATTAGTGCTTGAAAACATACTTGGTAGATCACTGAAGTGTAATATATTCTGAATTACACAGAAAGTTATATTTCCTAAATACATCTCCAGAGCCTTGATAATGGCAGGAAAGTCTTTTGCCGAAACATCGATTACTCTGTGGAACAAAGAATTTGCTTACTGAGAAATTATATCTGAAATTGAGAAAACATAAGTAGTGGATGCTTAGTATGATTTTAATTTGTTCCAGTCAACCACAGTTTTCAAGAAATAGGCCTATTAAGAAAACTGATTTAACCCTCGAGTACTCGCGTATGAGTCATTAAAACCCAAATCCCTAATAATACGCTTATAACTTTGTCAAATTCTATCGACGAATCTAATAATTCCGTGTAGCTGGCTTTAGAATTATTTTTTATGTACTGAGTAATTTTCCGAGTTTTTCTGTCTTTAAGTTTTTACAAAATAGTAGTCAGATTTACCCGTCTTGGGCTTTTAGACCCATCAATTGAACTTAAGTACACTTTTTCGAATTTCTTTTTTCTTTTTTTCTCTATTTTGCAGTAATGAATGCCAGGAAATATTCACATATACGGCATTTTTCATGATTTTGAAAATTAATAGTGTAATTTGTCTATAGAATTTATTTTATTATAAAACTATTACCTCAGCCCACGCATAATGCATTATTTCTCAACATTATTCTATAGAGCAATTGGGTTCATGGAAGGGACAAGTTCTAACGATATATCGACCAGATCTAATCTCTTATGTAGATACATATTCTTTACTACAAAATTCGGAAGATTGGGTATCACGCTCAATTGCTGAAACTAATATCACATGACGTATTTTGGTCATGGTCTTGGGAACTCACTTGTGGAAAAGTACATCCTAATTTTCGAATTACAGCAAAAAGACTTATATTTAGAGATGGGAAAATTACCGTAATTTTCATCTGAGGTAAATTACTGTGGTAAATTACGGTAATTTTCAAAAATTACCGTAATTTTCCAGTAATTTTCAGTTTTAAGCATTAAACAGAAAATGTATGGTTAAATAAGAATGCCAATAGCAAAAGGGTGATGATACAATGTTTAAACCATACCTGATGCAACATTAATCTATTAAAAATTTTCAAAATTGTAAAAAGAAATACGGCAGCAACACGCAATCTGGCTTTCTTTTGTCAAAGTATGAAAAATTTTAAAGAAGAATATTCGACTAATAATTACTCAATAATGTTTTAATTTAAGTAAAATATGCCAAAAATGAGTTGAACATTCCTAAATTTATAATTAAACACGTCAGAAATGTGGACTTGGCTTAAAAGAACATCTTGGGAATTTATCTGTATGAAAAATTATCTCAAACATCTTGAAAATTACGGTAATTTTCAAGGGGCACGGTAAGTTACGAAAAATACCATGGTAATTTACGAAAATTACCGTGGTAATTTTCAAAGGTGCCCATCTCTACTTATATTTCAGATCACCAAAAATATAAGTAATACTACTATAGGTGCCTGTTATAAGAAACTGTCTTGGAACTATGAAAGAAGTGATTAATTTCATCAGAATTTCACCCAAACGATCTGCTGCGTTAAAACGTCATATTGAAAAAGTACATCCAACTACTGGGACAAAAAGAACTGGACTGATCAAATTTTGTGAGACCAGATGGGTAGAGCATATAGATGCAATCATGCTGTTCAAAAATATGTTTGAAATTATCTGTAAGATTTTGAGAGAAATTCAAGAACTTCCTGATTCAGATTCTGACACTTCAAGCAAAGCTTACTCTTTGTCATCTGCAATTGAAAAATGCAGTTTTGTTGCAACCATGACTACTGTGAGTAAAGGATTTATTCTATCACATCACTTGTCAACATCATTGCAATCAAAAACAATTGTTCTTGTGTACTTGTGTACACGCTGACGATCTTAACAGAGAATTTTCAGACATGAGAGCAAAAGGTGAAGTTAAATTTCAATCTATCTTCACAGATGTGATTGGGCTTTGTGAAGCCGTTGAAATCAGCATTGACGTGCCCAGGAAAACTTCAAGACAAATGCACAGGAATAATACACACATCAGATGAACCAGAAATGTATTATCGTCTTTGAGTCTTCATTCCATTTTTTAATTACTTTTTGCAACAGCTTGATGTACGGTTTTTAAATCATCTAAAGTTGCTAGAGTCTCTTCAGGTTCTTCTTCCTCAGCACTGTTGCAAATTAATGGTATTGTCCCCCCTCCCTTCCCCCCCTCCCCAAATAAATTCCTTGGTTCGCCCCTGCCGGTCCTATATACCTAGGTCAGTAGAATTATAATTTGTCTCCTCAATGCTACCAATAAGTTTTTTGAAGCTATCCAGCTCAGCTGATGGTCCTTGAGTAGTTGCATAGTTCAGTCTTTCTTTCTGAAGTTGAGCAATAATTTCATTCAAGTCATCCATCTTAATATGTGTTAAGCTATCTAAGACTGGATTTTTCTCCTCATTGCTACTTTTAATGAATGCCTGTAAATCCTCATTGTTCCTCTTCTTCACTTCATTCAGCTGGCTTCCTTGGCAACTGAACTGGGTCTTGTAATCATGAAAAACTTCTTTTAGCTGTTTCAAGTTACTCTCTTTCTGTCCTACATGTGAAACATTTTCATCAAAGCTAGAGGTTTTCAGCTCATGAAGCTTTTCTCTTGCTTGAGCACCCATGATGGCTTCAACTGAGTGAGATTCCTCCAAAGAAAGAATAGATGTTGCTTCCTCTAGAAATTTGACAGCCTTCTTTATGGCTTCTCGGTATTCATCTTCATTTATCTCACCATTCTTGTATGCAATTTTAGCTAGTGTTTGAAGAGGCTCAAACCATTCGTGAAACATGGTGCCTGAAAATGCAATGGAAAATCATTATTGTACAACTAAAATATCATAGCCATCCCCATTCACTATACAGCATAATGTTACAAGGTCAATTGATTTGTATAAAAAAAAACCAAATGAAGGATTTTATTTAGCTGATGCTTAGGCTGTATATCTCTGTGTATATGAATTGAGATATCAAGCAATTTTCAAAAGATGTTGCATAAAATAAGATGGGGTGACTGGCATGAATAAAGCTGAATAAGTTACACTCACTATTGATGTGGAACTTCTCGATGTGAAATATAGAAAAGCATTAATTCTATTCTATACACAAAAACTGAGGGAGTTACAACTCGTCGTTTTATGGGTGATTATATTCTTGTATATAGGCAGCATTGAAATATTAGGCTCTTCTGGCAATTATTTGCATTGCCTCAACCATCAGCTCTAATAGTAGCTAACCAATAATGGATCTTTCAAAATGTCAAACCCAGGCAACTTATCAGAGTCTACATTGTAAGAAATTCCAAAGCATCACTTTTATCTTCTCATCAAACTCTGCTACCTTTTTCCTCATCACAAAATGCAAGGATATCGGATTGAATTCAAAAGCATACTTCAGGTTAGATATTTATTTAATGGCACCCTCTTTCTCCACAAGCTTGAATCACAAAACCTCTCCTCAATGAACTATTGCTTTGCCCCCAGTACTACCAACTGTTACCTACACTGTTAACACAAGCTACATATGGTGAGGAAAATGATGGTGCTCTCAATCAAGGCAATGATGCAATTGCCTCATCAAGCAACAACACTAGAACCAGTGTAAACATCTAAATGGCTGATTTTGCTGTAGATATATATGGTCATTAAAAATTATGGGAAGTCTGACTTTCATTTGTACAATGGTTGTCATGCTTTTTTTCAGTCTCATACTAGTGCATTTGGTGTTTCTATGATTCAATGACCAACCTAGGTTATTACATGCACACTTTTTTCATTTCAAGTTATGTTCAAGCCGCGGATGTTTCATTTTAAAAGAGGCGGGTATTATTTATTAAATAATCAAGCCGGCACTGGATGGCTATGTGTTTATTAACTAGCTCATACCATACATGACTCTACTACAATGGGGAACACCGGAAGCCACCACCGGTTCCAACCCTTAGGTTTGTCACCATTCCCCATGGACCAGAAGTCCATGGATTTCAACCCAAGGTTAGGTACTTTCTGCTACAGAGGATTTCAGTTGATATTTCTGGCTGAAAAGGACACTTCAACTTGATTCCTCCTATTCGTAACTGTATATGATATATAATTCATTTTTATAACTACACTTATTTCTACTCACTTTACAACTGAAACAAATGGTAGGTACTTTTGTGGTAATAAGGGGAGGCAACCAACAGCTGAAGTGATTTGCACCATAAAGGATACAAAGGCAATGGGATTCAGGTGGAATTACAATAGAATAGAGAAGACTTTGAGAGAAAGCTAGTAAAAAGGTTAGTGATGCATCTTACTGCATAATACATATTGCTTATAGTTGGTGACTTGATATTTTTTATTACTACATATAGCCAATGCATCTGAATAATCTAATAATGTATATTTTAAAATATGTACCATCTTGCTGGGCTCTCTTAATATGAGAAAATTAATTTATTACAAACTTCATAAAAACCATAATAGCATAATCAAGAAAGTCGTCATAAAAATAGCAATTATCATATTTTTATTGGGGTTGTTAATTATTATATTCCAGACCTTGATTTTTCTCATTGCCTTTAAATCTGAAATCCAGTGTTAATTAATGACTAGGCATTTACCTCTAAGGCAAGTCAATCCTGGTTCCACAACATCTGCTACTGCCATTATACTCTCGCAAAGCTGAGCCTTGCGTTCCAACATGATTGGGAGAAAATCAGTGAGTTTGAGCTTGTTGGTGTTCCCATACAGTTGGCAGAGCGTGAGCCGTAAGCAGGTGAGCATGGAATGAGTTGGATGTAACACTGTGGAACAACGTTGTAGAGTCTCTTCCAGCTCCATAGTATCATCTGTGCCAGGAAATACATCATCCTGCAATTGAAAGAGAGTTTATTTTTCTATAATGATGGTAAAGAAACTCCTGTTAATATCATAAAAATTTGAGATTTGACTGTATTATCTGGCCTTAATTTGGATCTTAAACTAAGTACAGTAGATCATCTCACTCTATTTGTTTTTAATTGCTCCTTTCAAATAATGAATATTGTATACATTATTACCAGAGGTACATATCTACCAGTAAGGTAGGTTTAAATGTAAAAGGACATACTATCAGCACTACCTTTCACATTCGCAGGGACTTGTGGACAGGGAAAGACAAATCTACAGTGAAAATTCCAAACTTTTTCATTGATTGACAATGGAAGGCTTAGTTTTTGTTATAGCTGCTGGACTTCAGGACATTCTGCTGAACTAATAATGCTGTGGATTTTCATGGAAGTCCTAATTTTTGGGATGAAGCATTAAAATTCTAGCTATATAAGTATTTCTTCCACACAATTAACGAATAACAACAGATGATGTTGAAGAGGAAATTATTTTTCTCCTAACCCTGTTCATAGTTCATGATTCGTCCTTGTTTGGCTTAAAGCAGAGGTTAAATAGGCATTTGACACATAGTATCGGCGAGTTGTACATACGCATACGCACGAACTGCACTCATAACCTCCCAATGCCATTTTCAAAGTGACTAGCCGTTAGAGTCCGTTATGATTGCCCTCTTCTGTGTGTCATACTAAAAGAAACTCACAAATTTTGTTTCTGAAACTTGTCGAATATTTTTTTTCATGCCACAAAAGTTGCAAACTTTTCACCTTTCCCTTGTTGTTCATCTATTGTGCCATGCTTGAGCAAGACAAGTAAAAGTTTATGCGTACTACATTTGGTCCAGCATCATGACTGCTCAGTCATATAGAGGCTGGTCTATTTTAAGAATTATTGAGAAGTTCTTAGGCCCTAAACGAAACATATTTGAAAAGAATGATAAAATTCAACTGGAGTAATAGCTTGGAGTAGATTCTAATGTTGCAAAAGTTAATAAAACACTTAGATTGTCTTCACATTACAAAAATGTCATTATATTCTAAACTTGGCCACGTGATAGACATAGATTAGGGTCACAGTTTGGCGCTTCGGGGTGCCATTTTGCACTGACTAGGAATCTTGAATCATCATCTTTAAAAGTTATCAATATTAAGGGCTATCATTTTGTGAAATGTCTTTTTATATCAAAAAGCATAATAATCTAAGGTGGTTAAGCCATGACTTAGTTTCTGGGGAATCACTCTTTAGGATAATACTCAATCAGTTTCACATCATCCAACAGAATCTTAGGAACATATTATTTGTTATAGCATTATTCCTTATGCACTTATATGCTTCAAATAGCACTTTTTCAATTAGTGCTCAAATTTCCTGGAATGGATTTAGAGTGTTAATCAGGGACTGGGTGTACTACCATACTGTATACAAAGACTGTAGGTATATTTAAATTTATGCGAATGATTGTTTAAGTACAAATATATTTTTATGAAGTATGTACCCATATTTACTCTCATTCTATTCCCTGGCATACAGGATTCCAAGGAATCAAGGACCATTTCTACGGAGAGGGCACTTCTTTCTTCTCCACATTCTTTACACTTCCAGGCTGCCTCTGAATCCAATGGATCTGTTGAAATAAACTCTCCATTATAGAACTTGCCACATGTTTTACAGAGTAATGTACTTGAGTTAGTTCCCAACTCAGTTGGATCAGCACAGCGTTTGCAATTGCAGTCGAAATATTTCGTCATCTGTAGAAATTTTCTTCGCTTCATTGTTGGTGACAAGGCATGTGCATAGCATGTATTAAGGGGCTGGCCACGTGAAACAGCCACTGATACCCTCGCCACCATATTGTATTCTGAATCAATGGAATGGGTAATATTAGGCACGCAGCAATGGGAGAAGATTGCCAGGCGAGGGTATAGGCATTGTGCACTTCCTCCTTGTCCAGAACGAGCTTCAAAAGCATTGACCTGCAAATCAATAAAATGTAATTAATGAAATTTCCTTGTTTCACTGGTAGCAACTGGAATAAAGTTCAAAGTCAAGCATGTTAGTTTGTACTTGTGATGGGCTAAGTTGGTCATTCCCATGACCCCAATCATGATCACCATTCACTTGATTGATTCTGTCATGAATGCCAGATCATAAATGAACACGTCGTGATTGTAAAAAGTGGATGGCGATCACCACCCTATTTCCAATCACGACCGCCGGGAATGATTTTAGATTGCGACCCTCCTTAAATGGCACTTCAACGTTGGTTAAAAAACTTCCCGGCGGTCAACATGGCCATGCTGGGTGACTTTTAGGGGTTTTTGGGGTAGTTGAATGTGTCTGTAGTAACGAAATATACTTTCAGAACAATTCCGCAGTTCTTGAGGATGAACTGGTTCATAATGCTTGCACTTATTTTTTAAATTTTAAGGAAATGGCAAATATTGTAGAGGAAAACCACGGACCTATTTTACGAGTCACTACTTTTTAATTAAAAAATCTGAGTTCAATTTCAACTCAATTACAACAGAATTAGTTGTAAGTTATTCCAACAGGCCGGGGGCTGCAACACAAAGCATTCCGGAGACAGCAGCATCTCTGTGTTCCACCACCAGTCCACAACCTCCAATCCACAGCAATCGACTGCTTCCCATACATGTCGATTTTTTGTTGTGAATGACCTATGTCCGAAAGTGACCCTCTCAGTGAACAGATAATCACAAATGACCAATGCGTTTCGATTGATTGATGGAGAACGACCCTCGTCGCGAACGATCTGCATCCAAAAATGACCCTGTATGTCATCTGATTTATCCCATTCACCAAATGATCTCCGAGATGACCCAAGTCACGTAATTTGATCGTTCATGACCGACCCATCACTAGTTTGTACTGGACTCTTTATTCTCAGAAATTGAAGTGAAATCATTGCCATTCTCTTAAAGCACTTACCAATCTTATTAAAATGAACTCAATCTCACCACACAAAATTCATAATCATGCAACAACTCTTCAAAACTGCCATAAATACACATATATGGCTGATAAATCTTTCACAAGCTCACTCCAAGGTTAATGCAAACTTAGTGACGACAATGCGAAAACCTTACCTGAAGCACTCCACAAGACCATAGAATATCATCATCACTATATTTGTCTGCTAGGCGACAAGCTCTACGCAGGAAACCAGAAACATTAACCAAATCAGAATTCCAGTTCAAAGTATTTCTTCTTTTCTCCATGTGTGCCTCCATTGGTTCAACCTTCGAAGAGATATTTTCAGAAAATCTAAATTTCATTTGGTCAGCACAATTTTTACTCATTAATAAGAGGTAAGACCTTGGTCTAGTCCCTTCCTGATCTGGTGGTTCCAATTGGAATCATTAACCCTTTCGCTACTGTGACCTCGCACACGGGGGGAAGGGGGAATATGGGAGGGTTTCTTTGAGGTGCAAGGGCAAATACGGGGAAAGGGTGGGGGACGTGCGGGTGATCCTGGGCACCTGGATCGGGAATGGAAAGGGAACGGGAAAAAGGGGGCGGGGTGTGAAGGGAAAGTTTGGGGTACCTCGCAATGACCGGAGGACTAGAGAGAATGAGAGCCGTGACAAATTCTTTGTTAGACATATATTTAATGAGATAATAAAAAATAAACGAAACACATGGAATGGTGCACAATATCGCCCACTCTCACCGGTGTTGGCGGAACTGATCAATGACAATAAAATGAATAGTTGAACAAACATGAAAAAATAAATGAAAAATAACTTCTTAAAAAAAACTGTCGACAAACTACACTCGAAAAATGAAACACCATAAAACATCTATAGAAAAAAAAGCACACCCTGGCCTTATAATTCTAAAACTCACATGCAATCACACATCGGGAAAAGGGGAGGGGGGAATCAGAATGAATGAAAGACGTGATGCGGCGCCTCTTCATCAAGGGGGGGGGGGGTCTCTTCTAAACTTTCTTTCTTTCCCGAGAGTGTGGCCTGGAGAGAAAAGAAATCTTTTCTCTCCAGGCCACACTCTCGGACAGCGTAACAAGCTCCGGATAACCAGCTCCCGATAACCAGCCCAGGTGGCTTGCGCACTGCTATTATATACCCGCGGAGGGGTGGTTTTCTGGGGGGGGGGGGGGGAAGTGGGGAAAGTATGGGGGAGGGTCGTGTTCTTTCGAGCCGCATCATCATTGGGAGGGGGGGGGGGTTTCTTCTATACTTGGGAGGGGGGAACTTGGGTTCCGTAGACCGCCGAATTACGTCCTTGTTCTCGGTCGGGGGAAAGGGAGGGGACCCTCTTCTTTCTTCGCGAAACACTCAAGGACACACGGGAGGAAGCATGGGAACGGAAGCATTGGGGGGTGGGGGGATGAATCACACAATCCATTCACTCATGTATTCCATTCAAACCAGCATATTTACAACCAAAACACAAAAAAAATGAGGCTCTCTTTCCCTCTAGTGACCCCATTCATCTCCTCCTCTGGAACCGGCCAAACGGCATCGGTTACACTACGAACGACGTTAAGAAGTGCGTAAATTTTTCTACGCAAACGAATGAACAACGTGATAGAATGGCGTAAATTTTTCTACGCAAACGAACGAACGACGTGATAGAACGCGTGCCGCTAAGCTAGCCCTAAGCAAGCCTAGAAGGTGTGTTTTCAATGACTTCTTCTCGGGACGCCATAGGTACCCTTTCTCGGTTCGCGGGAGAGGATTACCTCGACCCTTCCTCGCAGCACGCGCCCCACTCACTGCAGGGGTCCACAGTAAGTTGCTTGCTGGTGCAGTGGAATAACAAACTTAAAAGTTTTTATGTAATTGGCAAATTGAGCATTATAAGTACACTCTTTATGTTTAGCTCTACAACTACAAATTTTAAATGGAGTTCTACTGTTATTTTTAACGTAGTTTGTGTGTAAAGGAATCTCAAAACTAATTTTTTGTTCGTTATTTAGTTGGTTTGGGAGTGATTTTTTCTATAGTTTTAAGATAGTAAGGGAGTTATTATCTTTTTAAGTAAACAACTGAATGTTATTCTTTTATACGAGTTGACAACCATATTTTTAGTGAGTTCAAATGTTTATTTTTCCCTGTAATTACACATGCTTATTTGATCATGACAGCTGTCTATTTCAGTTTGGTTTTCGTTGGTCAATGGTTTCCACCTAAAGACTACAGTGATTCCTGGCAGTGTTTTGAATCCCGAGGCACACGAATGTTGAAGTTATAACATTTGCTTTGGAGAATTTTATGCTCCTCAAATCGAGTGATTTTAGGAATAAGAAAAGTATGAATAAGAATAATAAAAAAGAATGCTGGGAAATTTTTACATAATCAACATATTTGTACATGATGAATATAATCTGTAAACAAGAGTTCCGTAGACTGTACATCTCATGAAATAACACGGTGAAAATTTCTAAGTACTGATTCTTTGATTCGCGCTCTGATGATGCGAATATCCTGAATAAGGACATTTTAAATTTATATTAATTTTTATTTTTGAATACTCATTAAAACCATTTCCGAGTGCGAAATTCAATAATGAACTTATTTGTTTAACTATTGATATGATTTTTGTTGCTAGAGAGCTGAATATTAATGGTAGAATTTCGTTTAGAAGCTGTAAAGGCATTGTAAAATAAGAATAGTTCATTTCCGAGTAAATAAATATCGAGGCTGTAGCAACAATGTTTTTAGCAAAACCATCGCATAAAAAATAGTTGACCGCGACCGCATGCCGTGATGGGCACCCCAAGCGGAAAAGGGTGGAGATTATCTCAGCCTGGTGGCCGAGAAAAAGGTTCAACACCCCTCTGGCCAAGTTAGGGAAATAGGTACCTGTGAAGATCCTAGCTTAGTGAAAGCTCCGTACTGGAAAAGCAAAGAAATTTTCCCCATCCCCGTCACGAAAGGGTTAATTTTCTTAGATACTAAAACCCAGTGAATTGAGCAAAACATTATTTGATGAATGATTCAGAATGTCAGCATACATCATAGTAAAGGTCAAAATATAAGTTACTCTAAATATTTTTTACATATTACTGTTAATTTTTACACATAAAGGCAAAAGAAATAGAAGATCTTTGGTCACTTAGTAAAAATATTCAGGTACGAAAGGTCATCATCACTATTACATAAATAATGAAGTCACTCTAGGACAGAGATAGAAAGTGACTTCAACAGGAGGAATAGAAGAACAAGATATTTAAAGGAAACTCAGATCATACAAGGGAGAAAATACGAGGGCCGTTTTTTTTTCAACTTCCGATCACCCAGTATGGATGCCACGCGAGCGGCAGAAAGCGGGAATGCGCTGTAGGCAACTGCGCAACTCTTGTACTACACACTCCGCCATTGTCGACATCAAAGCGTCAGTTTGCGTTCCGCTACAACCACTTAAACTTGGATGCCATCATTGATTCTCCCGCCAAGTGTGAATCGTTTTGATCCATAACAATGCTCGTCCACACACTGCTGGTGCAACTCAGCGCCTCCTCGACCAATTTCAATGGGACATTTTCGATCATCCGCCGTATAGTCCTGACTCTTGGTCCTGACCTAGCACCCAGTGACTTTCATCTTTTTCCTGAGCTGAAGACATGGCTAGGAGGGAAGCGCTTCCAAACCAATGAAAATCTTCAAAACAACGTCAATGCTCATTTTAATTCACTGGCGGCAACATTTTTTGAAGAGGGCATTTGAAAACTTGTTCACAGATATGATAAATGTCTCAATCTGTTCGGTGATTATGTTGAAAAGTAACCGTAAATGTACCAAACTTTTGGTAATATATTGATTGTTTTACATGAACTTGTCTTTCATTCATAGCCTATCGGAGGTTGAAAAAAAAACGGCCCTCGTAATAAAAATAGAAATTGAAAGGAGTATTTACATTGAGATTTTTGCAAAGAAAGTGAGAGTGAGACGATCTGCACAAAATAATTTATATTGGATGGAAATTGAGACAACATGGAATGTTAGGTAATTGAAGAGGATGGAGAAAATGAACTTGCATTCTAGATTGGATGAAGGGAATCCTACACTGAGAGGAGCTGAGGAAAAAAATACAGAATTTAAGACCGAAAGGTCTTTAAGATAGTACGACTTTACCAGCCTTTAATGGTATGCAATAAAATTAGTTTTCAAGGAACTTGTAATATGTTCCTCTTTGGAGTAAACTGCCAGAGATTAATGTAATATTTTCACATTTCTGGATTGTGTATTTAATGGGCTGTGTGATAAAATGGATCAAGTCCAATCTTTTCCAATTCTTAACTGAAAATGTGTAAGATGTCTTCAAACATCTGCCTCTAAATGGCAGTAGTTCTTTAGATCATGGGGTATAGCTGAGTTGAGGGAGGAATATATAGGGAACATAAACATGTTTCATCAAAATTTACTTTGATGGACTTGGCCCACTTTAACACTGAGTCCTCCATTTATCACCTCATACTCGGTCACCTGGATACATAATTACCTCTTCAGCCCACCTCGCTGGGTCTTTCTCTTTGGCTAGAAGCAAGCGAAGTGGAGTGACGCACTGAAGCATCGGATTGTCAGCAATCACACTGCTCTCCAATTCACCACTTCCACCAGCACATGCAGGATTCCACATGAAGCGTATCTTCGCAGCAGCAAATATAGGGCACTCATTTTCAGCATGGCATGGCATTTCTTCACATTCAAGGGAACAGGCAGGCCAACTACACTTGGTACAGCATCTCAGACTCTGGCTTGACTGAATGGGTGAGAGGCAGCTGAGGCAAATGGGAGGCGAGAAATGCTTCGGTCCAAATGCAACTGGTTTCTCTCTTAGCACTACTTCCCCTGGTTCCAAATTCCTCATTGCAACTGCATGACTGGAGATGAAGAGAGTGATATTTCAAAAAAATAGAGTGGTATCATTGCTACCTTTTTTTTAAATTGTGCTCAATCATTTCTGAACTAATATTTTGCTACTGACTAAATCAGGTTGGTAGGCAAACAGTTTGCAATTTCGACCAATTAGTAGCATAGCAATAATATTGAACTGATGAAATTTCAAGAATCCCTGAAAAATCAATGAAATGGACAAACAAGGTGTCAGAAAAAAATAACGGGAATATTTAAATTTCGCTGGTTTTATAATTCTGGTTTTCAATAATTCCGAGTTCCTGGCATATGGTCATACGGTCAATAAGGAATACTACCTGGAAGTTATGCACCATTTGCATGAAGGGATACGACGAAAACCCTAGAATTGTTGCAAAACAACTCGTGGAAATTGCACCACGATAATGCTTCAGCTCACACCTCACTGCTTATTCGTGATTTTTTGGTAAAAAAATAAACCGTAATTTGCCTCAGCAACCGTATTCGCTGGACATGGCCCCCTATGACTTCTTTCTATTCCCTAGGCTGAAGAGAACCATGAAAGGGTGATGTTTTGCCAACATTGATGATATAAAAACAGAATCGCTGAAAGAGCTGAACTCTCTACCGAAAGGTGAGTTCCAGAAGTGCTTCCAAGATTGGAAAAACTGCTGGCACAAGTGTATTATATCTAAGGGGGATTGGTTTGAAGGGGGCAAAATTGATATTGATTAATAAATAAATATTCTTTAAGAAAAACGAAAATTCCCATTATTTTTTATCACACCTCGTGTAATGAAATGGACATATGAATCTCAGAGGAATACACTTTTGTCTTAAGGCCGTTTTATACGATACATTTTTTTGTACAAACTCTTCCGCGAACTCTTACATGAGGCAAAATGTATCATGTAAAGCGGCAAATTGTATGAACGCTTGTGCAAATGTCTCAATGCCTAAATGGAAAATAGAACCTGTTCTAATTTTGTTGAGACAAACACACAATCTCACGTACATTCGTTTGCACAAAATCTTTCATCATGTAAAACTTTAGGGATTTGAGCTTCAAAAATTATTTTGGCCTATGCCATCTCTAAAATCATGAATCTGAGTGTCAAGAGTGGGCAAAGATGAACTCTGTGGTATTTGAAATAATCCATTAATTATTTAAGATAAAAAGAATTACATATCAAATGAGATACAGCCACCTTTTCATACAAAGTTTCTTAAATATCTGGACAGATATAAAAATTGAGGTACACTAAAACTGTAGTTGATAAAGATGTCCCTGTTGATATTCATTTAGGCTGAAAAACTCTGAACAGCTCATCACTGCATATATATACTTTTATTTACTCTAACCATTTGGTTCATTGGAAAAAATTGGATGGATGGGCAAAGTTTAACACAAGAAGAAAAACTTCCCAAGTACTAAATGCTACTTTCCCTGCAGAAGTTCTACCCTAAAATTACATGACACATTAACCTGCCTTAGTAATGACCATTACATATTTCAATGGTTTTCACCAATTGTTTGCTGACTTAAATAGGTTTCAACGCAGTGATATTTCTTTTGCATCATGCCTAACGATGTATAAAAAATTTGTCGTAGATGTTATTCATGATTGAAATATGTGGGCTCTAACTAAATTCCATACAGTACTCTTTATTGGGCGAAAGAAGGAAGGGGGGGGAGGGGGGGGAGAAGGATGGATAGGGTGTTGGAAGGTGAGTAAGGACGTCAACGGGGTAAAAACTTTATGTAAACTAAAAACACCAACGCACTGGCTCACTCACCCAGCGGACATGTCAAGGGGGGTCAACCTTCTGCGTGGGTTCCAATCATGCACACACTCAGGCCCGCGAAATCCTCACTGGTGCCAGTGACCTACTCACACTAGCAGGCTTGTCAGGGGGACAAGTGTTCTTCTAGCGTAGGTCACAATCATGCACACACTCAGGTTTGGGAGGCCCTCACCCACGCCAGTGGCTCATACACACCAGCACTACAAAGTCCCCATACACGCCAGTGACCCACTCTGCACTCGCTCACGCACGCTTCTACAAAAATTCGCGTACGGTTCAGTCACGCGCACAAACAGTTTACAAAGTTTTCACCTACGGCAGTGACCGCTCACAGCCAGTGACCGTCAAGCACACGGGGAAAAGGAAGGAAATTTGAGGGTTGGAAGTGCCCAAGGATGTTCTCCGACACTCGGTGTTTCTCCTGCCAAGCAGGCCTCCTCAAAGGAGAATGCCTCCCCCCCTTCCTTCTTTCGCCCAATAAAGAGGACGGCCTTAGGGAATTTATGTTCTTTCAACTTTCAAGGGCCGTAGATCATTCATTTATCTATACATTCCATACAGTTAAGTGGAAAAGTAAAGAGTCCTGCATTTTTGGGTATCACTGTGTTGTTGTTTCTTCTGACAACAGATTCGCCAGTTCTAACAGGCATCTTCAGGTTGAAGTGCCCCCTGCCTATAGTCAAGGTGCCACCAGTCAAAGTATCACTTCACCATAAAGATGCCATTTGGAAAACATGTAAAAATATTGTCAGCATGCACAACCAGCTAGATGAATACTCAAAAGTGCACGAATCTTTGTATCAACGCTGTGGAAACCTTTGATTAGGTAATGCAATACCTAAAAATGCTCTGAAAGATAAGGGAAGTTTATAATTATCATCCATGATAAATCTGATGTATTTGATTGAAATAAAAATATATATTTTCAAATTTAACCTACCGACCAAGAGTTTCATTATGTAAAATTTTGAATGGACTGCATTCTTTAATGTGCTTCTCCCAATGAGTGATTTGATGTTCTCCTGTGCAGTATGCAACTTGCTTACATGCTGAGCATATTTTTGTGGAAGGTTGAGAGCAAATGGAGCAACTAATTTCTTTATCTGAAGATGACTGTAAAATAAAAATACAATTATACAAACAAGCATTTTTAAAATATGTATTATCAAATGCAATTTCAGTAGCTAGTGATACCAAAACACTAGAATTCCATGGATGAATATTAGCATGCATGCATTATAATCTCTGTATGTCATAATAATATTAATAATAAGGGTACGAAAGCTGGACCATCAGCCTCCCTGTGGTGTACCTGGTAACAGCGTTTGCCGGCTAATGGTGGACGTCTGCATGTGGGGCTAACCACCCCACACACAGTTCTACTGGTTACAAAAGTAATGACCAGAAAAGCCCCCCACAACCAGCCCCTCTCGGATGGGGGCCCCATTGGAGTTGGGAGTGGCAATAGCTATTCACCACCTAAGAAGGAAGCTCATATGCAGTGGACAGAAACCCTAAGGGGCGACCTTCTCACATGCCATGCCGCCAGTGAGCCCAATCATAGGGGGTATACGGCAAGGATGCACTCTTTGTGGTGTGAGATGCATCCAGAACATGACCGTCTATCACAGCAGAATCTGCGCGATTATGCCAACCTCCAGTTCAGAGGAATACACCACCGGCCAGACCACCCTCCCCGACACAGGCAGCCTCTTCTTCGCCCAAGGCAAGAACAGAATTTTTGTCCAAGTCTCTGCTAAATGGGGAGGAAGCAGGTCAGACTGTCTCTGTACTACGATCACAGTTATTAAGCGCAATTAACTATGACGAAGGACAAACTAGGCAGAGAGACATCCACCAAAAGATCTCTCTGCGGGGTGGCCACCTGTCCCAGTTGAATGGACTCCGGTGAGACGACAGATGTCGAGAATTCAGTGTGCGATGGAATGCATCACATCTGGGTGCGATGGAATGCATCTGGGTGAACTTTTACTCCAAAATTTCGACGCATAGCATGCAGCCTCGGATATCTCCATCACACACTGAATAAAAACGTGCTGCTTACCATTAGGCAGCACGCGGACGATAGAGTATGGGCGCTTACCACGGCCCAGAAAAAACTCCTCAAGAGGAGTAGGGCCATGAGGGAGAATTTTACCTTTCTCCTCCTACCGCCTTGTCTCTTTTGACCACCTGTGCCAGTCATCGAACCTCCATCAACGGTCCAAGAAGTTGAACGTTTCTGGAAGGATATCTATAAAATGTCTAAGCCATTCAATCAAGACACTCTGGCCATAGCCCTCTTTAAAGAGTAATGTGACCGCCATATACAATATGTGGATGGCATTCTTTCAGTCACAGAAAGTGACATGAAGAAGGCCTTCTCTGGCAAGAAGAACTTCTCGGCTCCAGGAATGGATGCTGTGAACAACTTCTGGTGGAAGAATTTTACTTCCACCCATCAACACCTTGCCAGAATCTTCACATCCTTTCTGAAAGGAATAGAATCAACTCCACCTCAGCTGACTGAGGGACGCACAGTTCTAATACCTAAGAAGAGAGACCGATCCAAAGAACTACTGCCCTATAACCTGCCTTGACACTGCATACAAGGTGTTCACCTCCATCATTAGCAACCTTATCCTCCACAACGTCCAGCCTGTGTGGGAGTAGGTGTACGAGCAGAGGGACTCAAAGCTGTGAAAAGCGGGATGCATTGACAACCTGCTCAATGATAGGTGCATATACCAGGTTGCCATCCAGCATAAGCAAAACCTATCAATAACTTGGGTGGACTACAACAAGGCATTTGACACCACTTCATATGAGCTTATCATCGCCATGTGGGAAGTTGATGAAAGTCCACCCAGAGATTGTGTCCTGTGTGCAATGCCTGTTACCTCTCTGGAAAATGCACTTCGTCCTGACTTCAGGCAAGCATTTGGTTTCGATGGAGCTGGTAACATACCATCATCCCAACAGAGCTGGGTTTTTCAAGGCAACAGCTTGAGCCACTTACTGTTCCGTATTTCCCTCCTACCCCTGTCCCTTAGGCTGCGATGAGGTAAAGGATATATGTGCAGTGTTCTAGGTGACAGCAAGCATAAGGTCACCCATTTATTTTATATGGATGATCTGAAGCTTTATGCTTCTAATGTGAAAGACTTTTTTCGAAGTCGAACCGGGGATCATAGATTTAAAAGACAACAATGTTATCAATCATCATTGTATTGCTTAACACATTCAATGCGGGTCGCGAATTTAAGGGAGACGCTAGAAACGGAACCCATTTTTTAAATGGCCTAAAGTTAAAGTACCACGTCTATTGATGTGGTCCAGCCGTTCGGCATATACAGGACCACATCAATAGACGTGCTCCGTGCTGAATGTGTTAAGTACACGTAAACCTTTATAGCTCTACATTACTAAATAAGAAAGTAAATTGTGGTTCCTTGTGTCTATGCACGCGATTTGCTCAAATGCAAAGTTTTGAGCCATAGCTGGATTGACAATTTTTCGGAGTCTAACCGCGGACCATAGACTTAAAGTCCAACCATTTTATCAATTAAAATTGTATTGCCTATGAATAACTCAAATTTCATAGCTCTACATCGCTAAATAAGAAAGTAAATCGTGGTTCTTTGTACCTATATGTTCTCTGTTTATTTGCACGAAAAATTTGAATTCCCGTCAGGATGGAGACTAAAGATAGCAGATTACATTAGACAAAAGCATGTCACGACCTGTTCTTTATGAACCTTGGGCAGAGATTATAACATGTGTAACCGCTTGTGAGTTTTAACCAATGGGAATTTTTTACATTATGGAAATGCTGCCAACAGAAGTGCTGGAGAGAAGAATGTACTATCATTCATGCATTTCAGACTTTAGATGCATCACGTTTGTCAACGCTGATTTTCTAGGTGTCTGCGTCTGCAAGAAGAGTTTTGCTGACGCAGTTTTTCATCATGGTTTGTAAAAACGAATTCCATTTTTTCCTGGGGACCGGGGCCGAGGTTCGTAACATCGTAAATTTTGTATTTTTGAAACTTCGTCTTATCAAATAGCTCCATGTATTTAGTATACACTTTTGGTCAGGACCGAGTTTCACTTTGTATAATCGAAACTTCTATTATCGTGCTTCGTATCATCGAGTTTCTACTGTAGCTAGTAGGGTAAAGAGGGCTGAAGGAGAAAATGGTTGTATCAAGAATTAATTTCTTCTTAACCTATCAGTAAAAGACCCAAGGTATTATTGTTTTGCTTAATACAGAAAATATTAAGATTATGGCCTACGGGATTTCTTGTATTCAATTAGCTATAGAGCTGAAGACACATTATTCTCATATTTTAATACAGACATAAGGTCATAGTTGTTATAGTGCCTTACTTTTAGGCTTCATTCACATTCCTTCAGTGAATTCCATTAGTCACCATGTATATTTTTTACTGAGAATTGCTCCCAGATATTTCTCATCCATCAATCATAATTTGCATCCATCATGTATCCATCAATAATATATGAGATTTTTCCCAGTAATTTTGGGGAAATATCTGCATGTCATTGGCAGCAATGAGAGAAAAACTAGCTTTTAACTTTTTCATTGGATCGGAAAAATATGCATCTGATATCTAATTTTGCATGTCATATTGCCAAAAACTCTTCCTTTGGACTACAACGTTGTGGTGGAAGGGCTTGCGTGCTCTGATGACCCCTACAGTTGAACCGGCGTGAGCAATGCTCCTGGTAGGGCCACCCATGTCAGATAGGTCAAAGGCTAGGAGACAGACGAATGGTAGTCTGCACAGCATATGTACCTCACTGAGGTGGCTGCAAAAGGTGTCTGACCCCAGTAAGGTGGCCTCTCAAGTGATGGTGTCACATAAAAACACTATTGAGTAGGCCACGGAATACTATCTCAATTTAAAAATCTTGAAATTATGGACAGTTGTCAAATGATAATGAATCCTGGCAACTATGGGACTCGGCCCAGTGGGCCAGGTGTCACGCCCGGCAGCAGTGGGAGCAAGGCCCCTGCGGTCGTCATCACACGAAATCCTTGCTCAGAAAATACAGCAGCAGAGGAAAAGAAGATAAAGAAGAGGTACGAAACAATCAGAATAGGCACGTGGAATGTTAGGACTATGCTGAGGGCAGGGAAGCTAGAGAATATAAAGCAAGAAATGGAGAGGGTGGATGTAGACATCATGGGTCTGGGTGAAGTAAGATTGAAAGATAGCAGGGACTATGGCTATAGAGTGACATATAGAGGCAGGAATGAAAGCCAGCATGTAATGAACAGGAAACATGGTAGAAAAGTAGTGTGTGCAGAACAGGTGAGTGATAGGATAATAGTCATGGAACTAAAGGCAGATCCAACAAATTTAGTTATAATCCATGTTTATATGCCTACTTCTAATCATAGAGAGGAGGAGGTAGATGGTGCATACAATCAGCTAGAGGAAATAATTGGAATTATACCTGGGACTAAGCACTTGGTAGAAATGGGGGATTGGAACGCGGTGGTGGGTGAAGGAAGAGATGGGCGGGAGGTAGGCAATTACGGGCTAGGAAGGAGAAACGACCGCAGCGAGAAAGCCGTGGAGTTTTGCCGTAGAAATAACCTAGTGATTAAAAATACATGGTTCAGACATCATCCTCGACATAGATACACTTGGAAGAAGCCAGGAGACACAGATAGGTTTGATATAGATTATATAATGGTTCGTCACAGATACAGGAACAGTGTTAAAAACTCGCATACTTATCCAGGAGCTGATGCAGACTCAGATCACAACTTATTAGTCATGAAATGTCGATTAAAACTGAAAAAGATAATAGGTAATGGGAAGGAGGATACGAAAGTGGAATACTGAGGCATTAACTGGGGCAATGAAGAAGAAGTAACGAGAGAAGGTTGATGAGTAAATGGGTGAGGATCATGTAGTAAGATCAGTGGAAGATGAATGGGGAAGTTTGAAAAATGGAATTGTAGAAGCGAGGAAAGCAACAGTTGGTGTAGTCAGTGCAACTAAAATTAGAAAACCGTGGACCATGAAGGAGATGATAATGGAGATGCAGGAGAGAAGGAAATGGAAGAGCGTAAACTCAGAGCTAGGCAAGAGAAAATACCGAGAATTAAATAACAGGCTTAGAAGAGAAGCAAAGAAAGCCAGGGAGATGTGGTGGAGAGAACGGATCGACTCGTTAGAGAAATGCCAAAAAGAGGGAAGAGCAGATGCATTATATAGGATAGTAAAGGAACTGATGGGCAGTAATAATAGAAGGGGAATTACAATGATAACAGACAAGACGGGAAAGGTGATCTTAGAGGACAGGTGGAAGGAGTATGTTGAAGAGCTGTATGGTAAAGAAATAAGGCCCAATACGTTAGATATAGAAAGGGAAGATGACATCGACAGAGATTGCATCGGACTAGGTATCCTAGATAGCGAAATCGAAAGAGCTCTACGAGACAGGAAAAGAAATAAGGCGGTGGGAACAGATAACATACCTTCAGAGTTTTTAAAGTGCATGGGGAAGAATGGAAGAGGAAAACTTTTTGTGCTTATTCGTAGAATTTATGAGGATGGAGTGTGGCCAGAAGACTTCGCGAAGACTATACTAATTCCTATACCAAAGAAGAGCCAGGCAAAAACGTGCGAAGACTATAGGTCAATAACCTTAATATCCCACGAGGCCAAAGTAGTTCTGAGAATTATAATAGAAGGCTTGAGAAGAAGGCTAATGAATACTTGGGTGAAGACCAGTTCGGGTTAAGGAGAGGGATGGGAACGAAAGATGCTATAGCGTTGATGAGAACACTAGTAGAAAGAAACCTAGAGTATGGGCAGGATGTTTTTGCTTGCTTCATAGATTTGGAGAAGGCGTTTGATAGGGTTGACTGGAGGAAATGGGAGTGTTGAATAAATTAGGGATCGATTGGAGGGACAGGCGTATGAATCGAAATTTGTATATGAACCAGACGGTGCAGGTTAAGGTAGCCGATGGAGAATCGTGATGGGTCATGATAGGATGGGGAGTGCAGCAGGGGTGCTCACTATTACCGCTGCTTTTAAACATGTAATCAGAAGAAATAGTAAGGGAAGCATGGGGGAATAAGGAGGTAGGAATAAAGGTAGGAAAGATCTGATAAAATCAGTGAGATTTGCAGATTATCAAGCATGGAATAGTCAGTCTGCCAAGGAGTTAGTCAATGCTGAATGCGTTAGACATGCAGTGCAAAAGGTATGGAATGAAGATAAACCACAAGAAAACGAAAGTGATGAGATTTTCTAGAAATAAGAAGGCGGGGCTGAATATAAGGGTGGAAGGGCAGAAGATAGACCAGGTCGAACAGTTTATGTATCTGGGTAGTATATTGGAGGAGAATGGGTTTAGTGGTAGGGACATCAGATGCAGAATTGCTGTGGCTAAATTCAAAACAAAAATCGGGCTGGAAGCATTTTCGAAGAGGAGGGAATTGATGAGGGGGGGTCTGAGAAGAGACGTAAAGAAAAGGCTGGTGAAAACGCGAATATGGAGAGTGGCACTGTATGGGTCGGAAACTTGGTCATTGTGAAGGGAGGATGTACGTAGACTTGAGGCGTTTGAGATGTGGGTTTGGAGAAGGATGGAGAGGGTGAGCTGGGTAGTGAGAAAGATGAATGAGGAGGTATTGGATATGGTTGGAGAGGAGAGGAAGCATGTGGCAGAGGTGCGGAGAAGGCAGAGGAGATGGATGGAGGAGGTTTTGAGAGGAGAGGGCATGTTGAAGAGAGTGATTGAGGGGAGAACACTGGGGAAGCGTGGAAGAGGAAGGAAGAGGATAGGAATTCTGGCCAAAATAAGAGGAGGTAGAAGATAAGAATTCAAGAGGGATCTAATGGCAGGACCAGCGTCGTAGCTTGGGTCATGAGCACCCCAGGCAAGATTTAAATTTTGCACCCCCAAGACATATTTTCTAGGAAGAAAACAACACAATAGCTTTGAAAAGGTAATTTAAGGTGTGTATATACTTAAACAAAAAATTAGTTCTTACTTACTAAAATGTAATAAGGGAAAAAATACAATACGAGTTCATTCATTTAGGCATAATAAAATATCTTAAAAGTTTACTTTTCTGGCTTGCCACCTGGCCGCTTTGGTCGGCGTGTGCCGGATAGTGGAAGAACGGCAAATGATTTTGTGTGTTAAGTTAGGGGTCCCTATCATAATCAAGTGCAATTTTTTAAAATGTGAATTGGTATCATGTTTTAATTTTGTTTGCCTGTGCCCCAGCATGCTGCAGCGGTCCATCTGGCTGTGGGTCTCAAAGTGCGCCCCCCGGAGGGTTGCACCCCTGGCAGCCGCCTGCCTGTCCAGCCCCTAGCTACGACGCTAGGCAGGATATCCTTAGGAGGGAAAGCGAGACAATGTCTATGGAATTGGGATGCAGAATTGGGACTGTCCAAGAACCTACCAATCAGCAGGTAGAATAATTAAATGAATTACCAAAAAAAATTGAAATTTTTAAGTAAGAAGGGCAAGTCTGTACTTATTATTGGCTGTTGATGAACATTAATTGTCTTCCCTACAACCTTTATTGGCTTTGGTGAGTCTACAGACCTCATATTTCTCAACAGTCAGCTGTTTTGGAGGTGTTTACGTATAATTGCTTGATTTGAGCCAGTAAAATGTCAAAATTCCTTTGTGCTAATTAAGCCACTTTAATCACTGATTATCCATATATGTAGCTTGTTACCCATATCAAGTGCTAACAAGCTGAATCATCAACACTGTCGACCATCAAGAAAGATGAGCTTTTGGTATTCACCAACGTTGATACTGGCCATGGAGGGGACAATAAACATTAGTGGAAGGGCAACTAGTTTCAGACAGCAACCCCCTTTGGCAGATGTCAAAGAATTAGTTTGTTGAAAATATTTTGAAAATTTGCAAAAATTAACATTTTCTTGCCTATGCCATATGGTACGTATATACACATTGGTAATATTAAAATGTATTTGGATATAATTAATTGGGAGGAAAAGGGGCATTAAAGTCAATAGATAAATAGGAGAATGGTGTCAGCAGAGAAGGCATTCACTAATAGCAGGGATTAATTGTGTGAACCTTATTTAAGAACTTTAAGAAAAGACTGGCAAAGATTCTTATATTGAGTGCAATGGTGTGTGATGCAGAAATGTGAACTCTACGAAAAAGAATGCGATGGTCAGAAAGGAGGATAAACAAGCAAGCTGCTGTGGATATGAAACTGCTGAGGGAGATTAGGAGGCAGAGTAGGAGGTTGAAACAGGCAATGAGGAGAAAAGGTATACTGAAGGCCACGATAAAGGGAGCATGACATTTGGGAAACTAGGGAGAAGATGGGGGAGAGAATACACTGTGTTCCTTCTTCCTTGTAAACCTAGCCCATAGCCAGATGATCATCTCTAACAAAAAAACAATAATCTCCACTTTATTGAAATTTTAGTTGGAAGTAGCTAAAAATGAGATCCAAATACATATTCATTCATTCATTACAGTAATCTATATATCTGCCAACAAACAAACTCTTACATGTGCCGTGCCCTATCTACCTATAATATTTCTTTCTTCATCTCAGCATAAGTCCTACCTTTCTTCATCCTGTCCATAAAACCTATTTTCTTCTTTCCCCTTCCCCGCTTACCCAACATCCTTCCCTCTATCACTGCCTTCTGGAAACCATCGCCCCTCATTACCCCTTCCAGCCACCTAACCTGTCTTCCACTAATCTCATCTATCAGTTTCCTCTCCTCGTCCACCATGTCAAGTACTTCCTCATTTGTCTTCGTTTCCTACCAACTCCATTCTCCATTCTCCTCCACACCCACATCTCGAATGCCTTCAGCCTACTTTTGCCTTCCTTTCTCAAGGTCCACGTTTCTGCCCCATACAACGCCACACTCCACATCAAGGTCTTCACCAGCCTCTTTTTTACATCATTACTTAAGGTCCCCATCATCAGCTCCCTAATACATATTATTGAACGCTTCCTTCGCTAGCGCTATTCTCCCCCCAATGTCTTTGCTACTATGTCCTGTTTCTTCTAGCGTACTACCCAAGTAATTAAATTGTTCTACTGGCTCCAGTTTATAACTTCCTACTCTTATCATCAGCATCGCTTTCTTTGTCCTAGGGAATCTCATTACTTTTGTTTTCTTATTAGTTATTATTAATCTTCATCCTATATTTCTCGCACTGACTTTCCAATGCATCTAAAAAAGTTTGCAATCCTTTTCATGACCAACTGACCTACGCCTGGAAGTCTGCGAATCTACCTGACTTTATCCTCTGGCCTCTTACTTTTATTCCCTCATCCCATGCCTCTCTTACCATTTCCTCAGCATAGATGTTAAAAAGCGAAGTCAACAACGGGCACCCTTGCCGCACCCCACTACCTATAACTGCCCACCCTGATTCAACGCCAGCTACCCTCACGATCCCTCTGCCCCATGTATAAGTTTCGGATGAGTCTCCTATCACACCAATCTATTCCTATTTTCTCCAATATCTGGATTAGTTACTCCCAGTTAACTCTGTCAAATGCCTTTTCGAATTCCACAAAGCAAGCAAAAACATTCTGATTATACTATATGTTTCTTTCTTTAACCCTTAGGCTGCGGGAAACGTACATGTACGACTGTACCGGGAACTGCGGAGAGAACGTTCTTGTACGTTTGACCCTTTCTGTCTACCTGCTCCCTCAGTCCTTTCATATTTTTATGACCCGAACTCTTTCTTTCCAGCGATGGACATCTGGGAATCCACCATTTTTACCCAAACCAGTCCCTTCCCACGCTCTTTAGTAATCGCATACCACCGAAATGGTGTGCGACCCTTTCTTCTGATTGTTCGCTCAAGAGGCTACGGTTGTCTCATAAGTTAGTTGTCTTATGCTCGCGCCCGGCTCAATTACCAACGGATATTTTTGGTGTTTGGTATCAGATTAAACAGAAAGTTGCTAGAAAATATATTGTCATATTTGTTTTCAACAATTACGCCTATAAACAAATTTTCAAAATTAGTTCCAAGTTCCACTAATCCCTCGACAAGTTCCGGTGCCCACTCCCTGGGATCCCGAGAAAAGGATCGGGAGGGGATTACATGGGTCATATAACTGCCTGGCCTCGGCCCGTGGGAAGGATGGACAGGCTCCGTCCGAATAGACATTTGCCGCACAGGGTGAACGAAATGCGCTCTAGCTGCCGCAGCTTAAGGGTTAAGTGTCCTCATTACCGCAATAGTGTCTCTGGTGGCTCTCCCCTTCCTCAACCCAAATTGGTCATCGCCTAAATATTAGTTTGCTCTGCTCTCCAACCTTCTATTTAGTATTCTAAGTAAGACTTTTGCCACGTGCAAAATTAAACTGATTGTTCTATACTCCTTGCATTCTGACGCTTTCTTCTTCTTCAGGATAGGTATTAATACTGTTTTCACGAAATCCTCTGGCCATACTCCTTCCTTGTAGATCCTGCGAATAAGTTAAAAAAACGATTTTTCTCCCCTTACCACCTAGATTCTTCAGTAGCTCCGAAGGTAGGTTATCGGTTCCCACGGCTTTTCTACCCTTCATCTCTCTTAATGCCCTCTATATTTCACTGTCAAGTAACTCTGGTCCTAGGTTATCCTTATCTATTGTTCCTATTCTCTAGATCTAGGCTAAAGGGTCTATCTCGCTGTTATATAGCTCCTTTACGTATTCCCTCCATCTTTCCTGGATATCTTCCTGTTCGATTAATATCTTCCCTGTTTTATCCTTAACCTTTGGTATCATTTGGCCTCTCTTACCACCAGATAACATTTTCACCTTAGCGTACATAGCACCCACTTCCCCCTCCTCCTGCAGCTTTTCCATTTCCTCGTGTTGTCCCTTCCACCAGTAGTTTTCTTTTGCCCGATTGGTCACTCGCCGGAGTTTAATATTCAATTCCTTGTACTTCCTCTTACCTACGTCGGTGTTGAGGTTTTTCCATATCCTTCTCTCCTCTATTTTCTTCATCATTTCTTCCGTTACCCACTGCTTCTTAACTCTCTTTTTTTCCACCATTCCTATTGTTTTCTCTGCCGCTCCTGCGATGCCTGTTTGTATAATCTTCCATCTTCTCTCTATTGTTCCCATCCGCTTTACTTTGCCTATGCTCTTATCTACCAGCTCTTGGTATTCCCTCCTTTTCAATCCTTTCAATGCTTCAAAGTTCTACCTCCTTATCTTCCTACCTTTACAAAGCCTGTTGAATCTAACTTCACACTTCATCATCAACAAGTTGCGATCTGAGTCCGCATCCACCGCTGGATAGCTATGCGAGTATTTTACACTGTTCCTAAATCTCTGCATTACCATTGTAAAATTAATTTGGCATCTCCCAGTATCACCCGGCATTTTCCATGTGTACCTACGCCTTGGGTGATGTTTAAGCCAAGTGTTTGTCACTACTAATTTATTTCTTCTACAAAACTCAACTGCTTTTTCACCACAATCATTTCTTATTCCTAGCCCAAACCCTCCCACTTCTAATCCGTCTCTCCCTTCCCCCACCACTGCATTCCAGTCACCCATCACTATCAGGTTTTTTTTCCGGGCACTTCTCTAATTATTTCTTCTAATTGTTCGTACACCTCTTCCTCCCTTTGGTTGCTCGTAGGCATTTCGTACCAGTACGAAATTCGTCGGGCATGTTTATATTTCTACCACTAGTAATCTGTCGCTCACCTGATCAATGTTTTCCACCCTCAGCCCTAATTTTGTGTTCAGTACCATACCCATTGCCTATATACCATGCACGTTGACTCTCATCTCCCCCACTATATATTACCCTGTAGCTATCACTCCAATAGTCCCCGCTATCCTTTCATCACACCTAGCACAATCCCAAAGCATCTATTTTTCCTTTTTCCATTTCCAGTTTAATATTTTAAAGCTTCCCGGCCCTCATCATGGTCCTTACGTTCCATGTTCCTATTTTTACCACTGTTTTCCTCCTCCTCTTTTTTTTCTTCTTCTCCCTCCTATCCCTTGTTTCCACCAATGATGATGCTATGCAAGGATTCCGGGTGATGACGACCGCGGAGGCCTTGCCTCCCCCACTGCCGGGCATGACACCCGCCCTAGAGGGTGGCATCCCGTAGTTGCCAGGAATCAATTCTCTGTGAAAGACTTTCAAATTCTAGGAAGTGTTAGTTGAGAGGTATTCCCACACCACTCAACGGTATTTTTAACGTGACACCATCACTTAACTACTTTTCATCTGGCTCCTACCCTTCCACCTATCTGGCATGGGTGGCCCTACCAGGAGCAATGTACTTACTCCTTCCAGTCCAGCTCTAGGGGTCATTGGAACGCACAAGCCCTTCCATCACGTCAAGGTCGTAGTTCAAGGAAAGGCCAAATGCATATACCAATAAAAAATGTATTGGATTTTTTCTGGGATTTCCATTTAAGATCTAGATTCTCGTCTGCCCAGTGGAATCAATATGTATGAAAATAGAACTAATATATGAAAACTCTTTAAGTGTATTTGTAATACAACTTAACCCCAAAGCAGAATGTGTTTTGTCTTTCTGCAGCGGTTGATGGTTAGATGAAAAACTTTTTGCAAGTGCGGACCTTTTATAATTAATTAATCATAGAGGTTTATAGGTGAATAAGTAACCAATTAACACATGATCCATTCTTGTTTCCATGAACTATTAAACGCTGTATTCCAATTTTTTTTTCAGTGTTACGATATCTTTCTGCTGCCCTCACTTTCGTTCTGCAACAATGTCGCACGCTTTTGCTTTATGTTCCACTTTGGGGCTTCACGGTATTGCATTCAACTTGGAGGTTAACCCTAGGATGACATGAAGCAGTACAGCAGTATAAAGAAGAGAGAAATATCCTGAGAAAGCGTTCACCCAAAAAGAGGTGGTGAACAATGGAGATAATATCAAGGGATGAGTTGAATTGAAACATGAGGATGATCTCGGAAGAAATCAGTATCAAAAGGGCAAGATATTCCGGACATATGATAAGAATGGACGTGGACAGATTGACCGGAAGGATATGGGAGACAATGGGTAGCACAAGGGGAAAGATGGAAACTAAGTGGGTTGTTGAACTCGGGAAGGACTGGACTGAAATGGGGATCATGGTTGAAGGAAGGGAAAACTGTGGAAACAAATATATGTACATACAAATTAATAAACTGGAAGTCAACAAAAAACAAGGACACAGGTTAGAGAAACACCAATGGAGAAAATTGAGAAGAGGATACTAAAAATATCAGAGGCAGAATGGGAGAGGAAGGGGGGGGACTGATGTTCTGGGAGGAGAAGAGGAAATCCCAACTGTGAAGGGACTACCTATGGTCATACAGAGGTGATTATTAAAGAAAAAGAAATACAATTTCATGCTGATGGACGTAGTGCATTGGATAGGAGGAGGAATGCATCAGTGAAACAGGCATTCATAGATAAAAGAGTATCAAAGGGAGGAACCTTGAGTAAAAACATTAAGAAAAGGTTAGCGAGGAGGCAGATATTGAGCATGACCATTAAATGGACCCTAAGGAGAGAGAACAAAAAAATAATGTAGGTATTGAAGATGGTGAAATGAACAAAGTCGCATATTTATGGCTTGGGAGGGAAGGAGAGAAAGTTGTGTGATGCAATAAAGAGCATCAGTCCTAGTAGATGAAAAAAAAAGGGTTGACATATTACTGATGTTTCTGGAAAGTAGAATGTTGGGGGAGAGGGAGAATAGGGATATTGAATATTATGAAGAGAGTTAGGAAGTTTGCTGAAGTGAATTAATGAATTTGCTGAGTGCTTACGCCAAAGACAAGGTAATCTCATGACGAAAATAAGTGGACCAGTTTATTTTCCCAAGATTTCATGCTATATTTTGTTAATCAAGAAGAAAACGAGTTACACTGTTACGATAGAGAAATTGTGACGTTCTACAGGAAGAGCGAAGTGAAAACGAGCCGAACTACTTACAAGGTTGGGCATAAATTCGTCGGTTATCATAGCTGTTGATAATATCACCACGTGAAAAAATAGAATGACCTCTGACAGTCACTTTTTAAGAAAACTCGCTAGTGGGAATAAGCACGGTCGTCGGGCACAACAAGTTTATTTTTACCTCCCAGGAAACTATGTCAAAACACAGATAATAAATGCTCGCAGCCGTTTCCGAAAAGACTGCCTAATTCGATTGAGTATTTTTTATTTAAGCTAGTATTAAGCTAAATGCGTGAAAAATCTAACAAATTTCAAATTTGGTATAGATCGCATGAATGGAATGATTCGGTTTAATTTGCAGTCACAGCGCCAAGTTAAGCCGGTTGTGTCAGTTCTGCCATCACTTGACAAGCTAGCCACTGGGATACAGAGAAAGAACTTTGGGCTAATTCATTATTTTCATGTATGAATTGCGTTTTTATCCAATATTGAAATATGAGTAGTCTTCATGAATGAGGAACTTTCATTTAACCTAGATGCTCCATACTATCCTAATAAAGAGCCTCTGCCACACTATTTGTTAATGAAGAATCTCGTTAATCTATCATTCACAACCAAGCACCAATGGAATAGAATTTCTTCCCTGCAAACACCGCAAGCACCAAAGATTATAATTATTATAATACAAGGGTTGGCAAGCACCAACCCAATACAGTTGATACAGCGTTGCCATACTGTGATTGAAACTTTGGCAACGCTGGTAAATTTGGCAAACCCTTTTTTGTTTGGTTTTTGCGGTTTCTATGGCAACTGGGTTCTTGTTGGTTCATCAGGAAGTGGACCTGCATTCAACAGGGAGGACCGGCTATCCGCTCTCAAACGCCTGGAAGCGACTCTTTCAGCGTCCGGCCAACAAGAACCAGCGCGGGAAAAACAAAGGCCTATACAAGACGGGAGAAACCTGCATCACAGTGTGAATCTGTCAGCATGCACACTCCATACATCTCCTCGTACATTCTCCTCTACCACATACTCCTGTGTATATAATTTTTGCTCCATACTGAAGACGCCGGCGAAACTGTCGTCCGAAGATATATCGACCCGGAGATCCCGGAAAATTAGTCACGCCTATTCCTCCACACCGCGGAAGCCTTCATCAATATAGCAACAACTGGCGCTTGCATAACCCCGCGACCTATAAATGCCCACCCTCATTCACCGTCAGCTGCCCTCACCTCGACTGCCCTCTTGCCCATGCATAAGATTCGGTTGAGTCTCCTATCATGCCAATCTATTAATAGATTCCTAGAATTCCTATTTTCTCGAGTATCTGCATTAGTTTCTCCCAGTTTACTCTGTCAAACGTCTTTTTGAAATCCACATCAAAACATCCTGATTATACTCTTCTATAATGTGTCCTCATTGCTGCAATCACATCCCAAAATTGTTGCCTTCCCCTTCTAGAACCCAAACTGGTCATCACCTAAATGGTAATGGTCTCTATACTTTCCAACCTTCTATTTAATATTCTAAGCAAAACTATTGCCACGTGCACTATTGAACTAATTGGTCTATACTACTCGCATTCTGACGCTTTCTTCTTCTTGCAAGCTCACCTTTACCGGTATTAATACTGTTTTCACAAAATCATCTGGTCATACTCCTTCCTCGTAGATCCTATGAGGAAAATGATCCGACAATTCCTGTTCGATTAATATCTTCCCTGTTTTGTCCTTAACTTTTTGGATCGTTTGCCCTATTTTACAACTTGATAATATTTTCACTTTAGCGTATTAAGCACCCACTTCCCCCTCGTCCTGCAGCTTTTCTATTTCCTCACATGGTCCCTTCCACCAGTTTTCCTTTGCACGTTCAATTAAATCCATGTCTTTAGCATGTGTGACACACCATCTGTACCCAGCTTTTAATTTTGAATTTTTGAGCTTTCCCTTTCACATTTATGTGCAGTTAGGAAGTGTGCAGGTAAGCTAGTGATACCTGTTTTATTTCTGAGTTTCATTGTTAACTCTGCTTATTTGATAGTATTTTTTTTCCTTTTCTGTCCCTGTCAAAGAAATGCTTACTCCCTGTGCATCGTGTGGCACCAGACGGAGTCGTTTAGGCTCTGAGTTATCAGCTTTTGGAGAGGGTATTCATAAGAGGCTGGTGCTGTCCAGTAGTGTAGCCAGGGGGGGGGGGGGGTCAAGGGGGGGCAAAGGCCCCCCCCGCCCCGTGTTCTAGCGCCCCTATATCTGTGTATTTTTCCATTCTTAAGTCCCAAATACGTATAAATTAATGTGTATAATACGTTGCCAATTGTCATATTTTGTACAAACCCATCCGTCTATTGCATCACCTAAATTTGTATGGTTTAATAAACTGGTTAATTTATGAATTGGCACCCCCTAAAAATTTTCCGCCCCCCTAAAAATGTTCTGCCCCCCTAGACCTAAAACCTGGCTACGCCACTGGTGCTGTCTGCTTTCCATTTGTCATTCATTGTTATTTGCATTTTCTTGTCACCCTTTTAATTTTTTTTTGTGTCTCATCATAGCTTTGCTCACTCAGGGGTGGTAATTCATGGCTGAGTAAGCAAAGCATCTTGGTCTTGGGATCATGAGATGTCCTTGTTATCTGGGGGCTTATTCATAAAGCCACAAGCTGAGGCTTGAGGTTTCTTGCTGCCTATGATAGCATTAGCTGAGACCATCTCAACGGAGAACGTCTCTTCAGTTCGCCATGGCTTCTTGCTCTCATAGTTGTTCAAATATGAAATGCTCAATGCTTTGGAAGGAAAGATCGTCTTAGCTCTGATTAAAAAATTTTCGATTCTAGTTCTGAAGGTGAAATAGAAGAATCTCAGTTCCTTGAGAATATCTGATAATACTTGGGAAGATGTCGATAGTGCAAACCCCCATCGGCCTTTTGTGTGAGATATTATTGGGAAACAACTACATATTGCCAGTTGTATCAGCAGACGATCCCCTAGAATACTTGAGTTATTTTTTGATGATATTCTAATTATGTTAATATTGAATGAAACATTGTTATGTGGAACAATTTCTTGCCCATGAGAAAAACAAGATGTTTCCCTAAAAAAATTACAATTTCTAAAGTCAGTTCCGACAACTGCGGACGAAATTAGGGTATTCTTAGCTTTGCTAATGGTGATGGGAATCATTCAGAAACCAACACTTAGAATGTATTTTAGTAGGAAAAATTTGTTAAAAATGCCATTTTTTCCAAATTTAACGAGCAAATAAAGGCTTTCCTCGCGAAGTATATTTCTACACACTACATAATTAGGAAATTGTAAACTGTATAAAATTTTACATTTGATATAATACTTCAGAGCCAAGTTCCAGATGATGTATATGCCTGGTAGAGAAGTAAGGGGTCGTGCATAATTAACTACGTTACCGTTTTTGGTGATTTTTTTACCTCCTCGTTGACAACTATGGTATTTTTCCCTACCCCTCCCCCTCGACATGTAACATTGACTCTACAAATGAAACTTTCAGTTCAAAGATATTTTCTCAATTATAGAGTGAGTTTATTTTTAGGGATAGGTTGAAATAAGACAAATAAAGTAGCCAAACTAGATATAATAGAAATATCTTATCTCAATTGGAACAAGTACGTACGTAATAAAAATTAATATTATGTATACATAATATTAATTTTTAAATTATAAAAATCAACCATGGGGCAAGGTGCGGTGCTCATTACTTTGTTCTCTCCCCTCCTCACATTTCTGACTGCTGTATTGAAAAGTGTTGTCATGAGGTCACTATTTAACATGGGATAAGGTAAAAATATGAACAATTTGATACTATGAAGACTTGCAACATTGTAGAGGCAATGGTTCAGCTACATTGAGTTAAAGTAGAAGCTTGGGGTGTAAGAAACACCCCATGTGCCCTTCCTCATGTTGAACTCTGTAGTATTGTCTGAGTGATGTTGGCAAGTAAGAAACATAAACAGGGGCATGGTAACAGCTATATGTTACTTTGAGTGAACCTCCCCCTCCCTCTCGTTACCTGCTATAGGTTTTTAGGCGACCCCCTCCCCCCCCCCCTAAGTTGGTAACGTAGTTTATGCACGACCCCTAAGTAATAATAATAATAAGGGTACGAAAACAGGACCACCAGCCTCCACGTGGCGTACCTGGTAACGGCTTTGCCGGCTAATAGTGGACGTCTGCGTGTGGGGCTAACCACCCCACACACAGTCAATCTGGTTCCAAAAAGGAATAAAGAAAAAGCCACCCACAACCGGCCCCTCTTGGATGGGGGCCCTAGTACAGTTGGGTGTGGCAATGAAAATTCACCATCTCAGAAGGGAGCCCGGATGCAGTGGACGGAAGCCCTAAGGGGCGACCTCCTCGCATGCCATGCTGCCAGCGAGCCCGAACGCAGGGGGTATATGGCAAGGATGCACTCTTTGTGGTGTGAGATGCATCCAGAACACGGCCACCTATCGCAGCAGAATCTGCGTGATTATGCCAAACACCTGCGGAAAAAGGAAACTCTCCACCAACCGCCAGTTCAGAGGAACACACCACCGGCCAGACCACCCTCCCCGACACAGGCAGCCTCTCCACCGCCTGAGGCGAGAACGACATTCGTGTCTGTCTCTCGGCCAAATGGGGAAGAAGCTGGTCAGGCCGTCTCTGAACTACGAACGCGGTTATTAAGCACAATATGTTATGATGATGGACAACCTAGGCAGAGAGACATCCACCGGAAGATCTCTCTGCGGGGTAACCACCTGCCCCAGTTGAATGGTCTTATCGACGAAATCCTAACGGAAACGTCGGACCTTTGGACGGTAAATTGCGTGGTCTATGCTGCTGCCAAAATCATGGCTCACTCCCAAAGGATCACCTCTTGGGAGGACAAAGCAGCAAAGAGGCTTGAACAGTTGGAGGCCAAGATCATGCAGGCGAGACAACAGGTGTCGAGAATTCAGTGTGTGATGGAATACATCTTATCTGGGCGAACTTTCACTCCTAAAGTTCGGCGCATAGCGCGCAGTCTCAGGTACAACCATCACACGCTGAATAAAAGCGTGCTGCTTACCACTAAGCAACACGCGGTCGATAGAGTACGGGCACTCACCACGGCCCGGAAAAAACTCCTGAAGAGGAGTAGGGGCGTGATAGAAAATGCCACCTTTCTCCTTCACCCTTCCCGTCTCTTTCGACCACCTCCGCCTGTCGTTGAATTTCCGCCACCCGTCCAAGAGGTTGAACGTTTCTAGAAGGAAATATACGAAACGTCGAAGCCATTCAACGGAGACACTCCGGCCATAGGCCTCTTTAAAGAGGTTTGTGACCGCCACCTACAAGATGTGGATGGACCTCTTTCAGTCACCGAAAGTGACGTGAAGAAGGCCTTCTCTGGCAAGAAGAATTTCTCGGCTCCAGGAATGGATGCCATGAATAACTTCTGGTGGAAGAAATTTACTTCCACCCACCAACACCTCGCCAGAATCTTCACGTCCTTTCTAAATGGTGGAAATCCAATTCCACCTTGGCTGACTGAGGGACGCACGGTTCTAATACCTAAGAAGGGAGACTTGTCCAATCCAAAGAACTACCGCCCTATACAGTCAGGTCTGAACAATTGATGCATCTATACCAGTATTTCCCTGAAGACCCCTCAAGAAAAAATGTTCTTCATTCCTTATTTCTGAGCACGATGAAATTCATCTGAGTGGCACTCATTCAGAAAGATAAAGAAGGAAGTAACCCAAGAGGATCACTCCTTCTATTATTATTATTATTTGTATTATTTTGTTACAGTTGTAACACTCCCCTCCGAGTCCCCGGCAAGCATCAGTTTTCATTGCCGTCATAATGGCTGGAGACTCGAGA
This sequence comes from Pyrrhosoma nymphula, assembly GCA_963573305.1. NCBI lineage: Eukaryota > Metazoa > Arthropoda > Insecta > Odonata > Coenagrionidae > Pyrrhosoma > Pyrrhosoma nymphula. The sequence goes on along the minus strand of OY754333.1, from coordinate 94,841,285 downwards.
GGGGTTGGGCAGTAATCGCAGTGATGTCCGATGCCCATCGGATGAGAGGCTATGCTGCATTTGGGTCATGCGTACGCAGCAGACGGAGTGACCCCAGGATGATGGCTTTCTGCATGCATGCAATTAGTGATTCTGCCTGTGCCATGCAGGACGGAATGCACTTAATGTTATTTAGCAGCGAGCCCTTAACTCCACCGAGTACAGCTATGATGAGGACCACTAGTTTCACAGAGTGTCCAGGGCACATTTGCCGAAGTTCGAAAAGCAGGTCTTGATATTTTGTCTGTTTTTTCACCTCTATGCTATGTTTTCGGCTCTGGCTGCTAGTTTCAACCTGAGACGAAAACTCAATCACGAGCATGGAGCGTGTGAGGTGGTTGAGGAGAAAGATATCAGGCTTGGTCGCCTCCAAATACCTGGTGGTGAAGAAAGAGTAATTTCAACAGATTGTGCATTTATCATTCTCCACGACGGACTCAATATCTCCTTGGGCATAGGGCAGCACAAGTGTTTCGTTGACATTCCCCTATCGAGGTTCTGCAACTTGTTGAACTGAAAGTCCTCTATCACGTACATTGTGAGGGAGATACAATCTGGCGACGGAAGATTTTGGATGAAGACTTCTGTAGATGGTCACTGCTGCAACCTCCTGCATTTGGCACTGGGGGACACCGAGGTATTTGTAGCAGTCATCATCCTCGAGGTGACGAATGACGCTCCCATCAACAAGTTGCCCGTCTTCCTTGATCTCCAAAAATCTTCCTCTCACCAGGTGGATGGATACACACTTGTCCAATCCGAACTCCATCCCTATAGCCTCACTGTATTCCAGTATGGTGTCCAGGGGAGTGCTAAGATCATTCGAATTAGAAGCATAAAGCTTCAGATCATCCATATAAAACAAATGGGTGACCTTATGCTTCCTGTCACCTGGAACACTGCACATGTTTCCTCTACCCCATTGCAGCCTAAGGGCCAGGGGTAGGAGGGAACAGTAAAGGGCTCAAGCTGACGCCTTGAAAAACGCTGCGGTTGTATGTTACCAACTCTGTGGAAACTGACCGCTTGCCTGAAGTCAGAACAGAGCACGTTTTCCAGTGTGGTAACAGGCGCTGGATGCAGGACACTACCTCTGGGTGGACTTTCATCAACTTCAGCATGGCAATCAAAAGCTCATGCTAAGTGGTGTCAAAGGCCTTCTTGTAGTCCACCCAGGGCATTGATAGGTTTCGCTTATGCCAGATGGGATATTCACCTATCAATGAGCAGGTGTCCTTGCATCCCGCGATTCCCCGCTTTGAGCCCCTCTGCTTCTATACCTCCTCCCATGCATGCTGGACATGGTGGAGGATAAGGTCGCTCAAGATAGAGGGGAACACCTTGTATACGGTGTTGAGGTAGGTTATAGGGCGGTAGTACTTTGGATCGGACAAATCTCCCTTCTTCAGTATCAGAACCGTGCGTCTCTCAGTCAGCCAAGTTGGAATTGGTTCTCTACTCATCAGAAAGGACGTGAAGATTCTGGCAAGTTGTTGGTGGTTGGAAGTAAATTTCTTCCACCAGAAGATATTTATGGCATCCATCCTTGGAGCCGAGAAATTCTTCTTGCGAGAGAAGGCCTTCTTCACGTTGCTATCTGCGACTGAAAGAGGTCCATCCACATCTTGTAGGTTACGGTCACAGAACTCTTTAAAGAGGCCTAGGGCAGGAGTGTCTCCATTGAATGGCTTCGACGTTTCATAGTAATCCTTCTAGAAACTTTCAACCTCTTGGACGGGTGGCGGAGATTCAACGATAGGCGGAGGTGGATGAAAGAGACGGAACAGGTGAAGGAGAAAGGAGGAGATTTCCCTCATGGCCCTACTCATCTTGAGGAGTTTTTCGGGACAGTGGTGAGTGCTGGTACTCTAACGACCGTGTGCTGCTTAATGGTAAGCAGCACGCTTTTATTCAGTGTGTGATTGTTGTATCTGAGATTGCGTGCTATGCCCCGAACTTTGGGAGTGAAAGTTCGCCCAGATATGATGTATTCCATTACACACTGGATTCTCAACGCCTGTCGTCTTGATTGCGTGATGTTGGCCTCCAACTATTCCAGCCTCTTTGCTGCTTTGTCCTCCCAAGAGGCGTTTTTTTGGGAGTTAGCCATAATTTTGGCAGCAGCGTAGACCATGCAATTTACCGTCCAAAGGTCCGACGTTTCGGTCAAGATTTTGTCGATAAGACCATTTAATTGGGGCAGGTGATTACCCCGCAGATAGATCTTTTGGTGGATGTCTCTCTGCCTAGGTTGTCCTTCATCATAGTTAATGGTGCTTAACAATCGTATTCGTAGATCAGAGATGGCCTGACAAGCTTCCTCCCCATTCGGTTCCACTTATATGCATCCAAATGTGTAGGAATCGCGAACCGTGCATCCCTCAGTCAGCCAAGGTGGATTTATTATTATTATTCCTCTTATCTAAATTTATCTACCCTCGCCCTGCTTTGCCTATACCCAGGCGGCTTCCGCTAGTGGGGGAGGGAGTGGGCCTCCTTTCGGGAGCCTCCACAGACAACACTGGGTTGATACAGCCAATGCTTGAACAAAATGAGGGGAGTTTTTATGTTGGTCGTTTCAAATTGTAAACTTACCCCGTTGGTAGTAGTGAGGTAATTTTGCACTTCCTCGTGATTTTCCACAACCTGAATTAATGTTGCGTAGCACCCGAGAGAGCTTAAAAATGCATTGACACATCAATAGGACAAGTAGTGTAGTGCATAGTTGCATGCAAAGAGAGAATCGGAACTTTAATCTATTTTTACTCTCTTTTATAGGATGCATCATTAACTAAAGCACGAATTTTAATATTTCGGATCCAGATCTGATTTTTTGGAATGAATTAGGATCCAATTTCAGTATCCAGTGAAACTTAATATCCGCGGGTATTTAGATCCGACGGATCCGATCCGACCGACTAGCTTCAAGTATTTTTTTCTATTTCTTGTTAAGTCACCCATAAATGGATAACACATATTTTATTCTCAGAATATATTGTGTCAACTATTTTAGTTTTTTTTCTATGCATGGAGGTCCTACCTTTTTACTATTATGTAGTGTAACTGGTATTTCACCTCATTCTTGAGTATTTCTTTGATGTGATTAATATTTTCATCACAGATGAGGAGCATTATTTTGGAATTCCTGAGGGAAGTGATGTGGACCCAGGTATCTCTATGGCAAGTGCATATCAAGAATGGGAAGATTTTGCTACTGTGGCTACTGATTTACTGGAAAAATTGAAGCATTCCTTGACTCCTCTCATTCTTTCTGCATTCGAAAACCGGTCACAACTCGACGTCTGTTATATAGATTTCTCTAAAGCTTTCGATTCCGTCTATCACAACCTCCTTCTACACAAACTTCAGTCCCGTTACAATATACATGGCCCCATATTATCCCTTATTTCTAACTTTTTGAATTCTCGCAGCCAGCGGGTTTTAATAGATGGAATTTCCTCGAAGTATTTGCCAGTTACCTCTGGAGTCCCCTAGGGCAGCGTTCTTGGCCCCCTTCTATTTGCACTCTATGTAGACTACCTAATTGAAGATGTTCTACCTTTGGGTTGCAGCATTCTTTTATATGCAGATGACTGTAAAGTATTTACAGCAATTAACAGTGCAGCGGATTCCCTTAATTTATAGTCATCTCTAAATGCCATTGATAGCTGGTGCGCCAAATGGAAACTGGGCGTGAATCCTGAGAAGTCTGCTGCAATATCCTTCTCCTTAAAACGCAAAACCATCTCCTTTACCTATGAACTTTCCAAGCACCTTATACCTTCTGTTAGTTCCCACAATGACCTAGGGGTTACCTTTGATCAAAAGTTGATGTTCCATGAACATATTTCTGGTATTTCTAAAAAGGCAATGTCGATAGTGGGAATTCTCTATCGGCTCAAAGAAATAATGGACCCATTTGCCCTAAAATCTGTGTTTCTTGGATGTGTACTACCCATCCTAGAATATTCCTCTCCCATCTGGTCAACTGCATCCCCGACCACTATTAAATTTCTCAACCGCCCCCTTAACTTCTTTTTAGCCATAGTCCGTCATCGCGTGTCCTCCCTTAGACATAGCTCATGTGAAGAAATCCTATCATCTCTTGGCCTATCACACCTCTCCATTCGCCGGCTGACTTCGGACCTTAAATTCCTGCACTCCATCATGAATGGGTCCTTCCGCTCTGATCTTCTTCTTTCCTATTTTTCACTCCGCATCCCAGCCCGCATCACTTGCAATATGAGTCTGTTACACACACCCAAATTCCGTCTCTCCATTTCCCAACAATCACTATTCTACCGCCTACCTTCATCTTTCAATGTCCTAACTAATAGTCACCCCACCCTTGACCTTTTCTCCCCACGCAACGTCTTTTTCTCCCTGCTGAAACATAATGCGTAACATTCATGTCATCTTCGCCTCATTCTTGCCTTGTTTATATTTTGAATATTTCTGTTTTGTTTCTACTACTATTGTTGTTTTTTAATTTATTCTGTTTATTAAACCCAATTTAAAGGCCTTAGTTGCTGTTTTTGGAGTTTTTGATAAATAAATAATAAAATAAATTTCAATGCTGTTTTCACTGAGGAAAGTGATCCATATCAATCCAGACAGAGGCTCTCAATTTGAATTCTATGTACATCTAACCCTTTTGTGAAATGAGAATGAAGGGGATGGACATTATGTGATGCTGTAGAATGTGTCTCTGAAGAGCAAAGGGGAAAAGATAGTGAACATTCATTTAAATTTTTAAAGTTGCTATAATGCCCATCCATGGCTACTTTTTGATATTTTGAACTAAGTTGGAATAGAGTATGCAATGTTACCAACCTTAGCTGTATCCATGCCACATGCAGCTTTTCCTGGTAATTGCTCAGAAAGGACTACCTTGAGAGCCAGCATACTGTTGCTCATGACCCACCACTAGAAAGTATGTGTGGTGTTATGCCACAACAGGATGCTGAGCTGCTAAGCAAAATTGATACTAAGTGGTGGAAGCTGTACAAGGTTTACCAATCAAGAAATGGACATGGCGATTCGAGCTGGACAATTGGTACTTGGAATATGAGAGGAGTGTACACAAAATAGCATGATTTGATAAATGATATTAATGTGAAATGAGTTTTGTTTATGTGAAACCATGTGCAAGGGGTAAGATGTTCTTTCAATTTATAACATTGGATAGATTTTTTAATGACGTGAGCACAATTACACCTTGAGTGTAACAATTACCAGATATTTTTCTCTTTGTCAAGGCGTTGTACACTGCAGAATGATTTTCCAGCGACTATTGGGTTCTCAGCTCAGATAATGTTGCATGAAGAGGTTAGAGAATGACGATATATTGTCTTATTGGTCAGCTGATTGCAGGCCTCCAAATTTTGGGGGATACATAGTAAGGGCATGTTCACCCAGTGTTTTCTTTCTTGTCACACAAAATTAATTTGGGGGGTTTATAGGTTTCTGATGCACTGCTTGTTAATGTTGATAGAATGTAAGGAGTGCTAGAGTCTCGGAGTGATAAATAGGTTTGTGACTTTCACTCTGGCTCTAATAAATAGGCATCTGGTGACATGCCCATCTTTTTAACCCTACAAACCCAACCGAGATTTCTCTGTCTCCCTTCTTTCCTCCTCAGAGTATCATTCACCAGCCATATTCCAAGTGATTTGGCGCCATAAGATGACCACATGTACCAACCTATGCTGTCTCTTCCATCTCACCATCAACCACACCATTGACCCGCTGTATTTCAGTGTTTAATGATAGTCTTCCATATTTCTCAAAGGCTTCTTTTATCATCTCAAATATGTTCTCATGAATCGAAAATGAAGTTACATCACCCGGGTATGCAGACCATTGTGTTATACTCTTGTCAAAAGATCCGCCTTGATTGAGCAGTAGAACAGCCATATAGTGCCTCATCTCATTAGTGTTTCTTATGGCATCTATTATGAAAGGTTATCTAAGATCATTCTCCATGAAGCTGCATCCCTTTTCTTCAATTACAACCTCTGATATTATTCTGGGTGAACACATTAACATTGAGGTATTGTTCTTGGGCTCTGCACCAGGTAATTGGCTTCATATTGGTCTAAGTTTCAGAAAACTACTTGTTTTCCATTCTCAAGGCGTGTTACTCTCTCTATGTAGGATTTTACACTGAACTGAATTGACCATTTGACGAGTCCAACAATTAAGCTCAGGTGCCGTCTGATTGGCTGATGTTCCTTTGAAATCTTATCTGTTCTTTCCTTATGTCTTTCATGCAATTTATTATAGGTGCCCAAGTATTGCTCAGATGAAAGCTAGTATCCCGATTGAAAATTTTTGGATTAAGGTGGATTTTGATGGCTTCCTTGATTATGCGGTCCCAGTAGCGTTGTGAGCGGCAAAGAATTTTTGCATCTCCCCATCGAATGGCATGATCTTCATTGATGCTGTGTTCCGCCACTGCCAACTTCTCTGGTTGTGCTTATCTAAAATACCTTCGGCGCTCTTTCAGCCTTGTCTTAATTGTTCGGCCTGTCTCCCCCACATATATTTTTCTGCACTCGCATGGAATCTGGTAAACCCCTGGTGTCTTTAGGCCGATAGGATCCTTCGCCTTCACCATTCAGTGTCTTAATTTAGGTGGTGGTAGGTGGATAGTTTGGATGTTATACCGAAAAAAGAGACAAGGGTGAAAGAGCACCGAAGGCATTCATTTCAGTCTCTCCCCATGTTTTGCTGTCATCACTCAGTTTGGTTATATTTTAAAAGCATTCCTGTATGGGCATAGAATTATGGCCACTAGTGTTTTCCTTGAATACAGATCTAGAATAGTTTCAAGTGTATTCATTTACCTTGTCTTCAGGAAAAAGTTGTCGGATTTTCAATTGCAAAAATGTTCAGTTGCTCACGACAGCATTGTAGTTAACCACTAATAGTACAAAGCATTGGTTAAAATACCACTACATACCTACATAAAAGATTGTGAATCTGAGCATGGATTTAATAATGCCCATCCAGCCAGTAATATAGTGAATCTGAAAAGCAAAGGTAGCTGTTGGAAGCAGAGTTTTGCAAGCTACTCCAAATTTGAACAAGTATTTGCCCTCATAATTGTTACTACATCCTCCGGGGGATGCTATTTCATTTATTGTTTTTTTTGCGAAGTCATAGATGATGATTATAAAAACAGGCATCGCAGGAGCAGCAGAGAAAACAATAGGAACGATGGAAAAGAAGAGGTTTAAGAAGTAGTGGGTTACGCAAGAAATGATTAAGAAAATGGAGGAGAGAAGGATATGGAAGAACGTCAACACCGACGTAGATAAGAGGAAGTACAAGGAATTGTATAATAAACTCCGGCGAGTGACCAATCGGGCAAAAGAAAACTGGTGGAAGGGACAATTTGAGGAAATGGAAAAGCTGCATGAGGAGGGGGAAGTGGGCGCTTTGTACGCCAAGGTGAAAATGTTATCGGGTGGTAGAGAGGGCAAACGATACCAAAGGTTAAGGATAAAACAGGGAAGATATTAATCAAACAGGAAGATATCCAGTAAAGGTGGAGAGAATACGTAGAAGAGCTATATAATAGTGAGAATAGACCCTTGAGCCTAGATGTAGAGGATGAAGGAACAATGGATAATGATTACCTTAGACCTGAGTTACTTGACAGCAAAATGCAGAGGGCATTAAGAGAGATGTAGGGTAGAAAAGCCATGTGACCCAATAACCTACCTTTGGAGCTACTGAAGAATCTAGGTAGTAAAGGGAGAAAATTGTTTTTCAAACTTGTTCGCAGAATCTACAAGGAAGGAGTTTGGCCAGAGGATTACGTGAAAACAGTATTAATACCTATCCCAAAGAAGAAGAAGTGGCAGAATGCGAGGAGTATAGAACAATCAGTTTAATTTTGCACGCGGCAAAAGTCTTTCTCAGAATACTAAATACAGTAGAGTCTTGATTTTACGTAACACCTTCGGACCCAAAAATGGGGTGTTATGTAAAATCAAGATATTAGCGGATTTTGAAAAATGTGCTGAGATTTCACAACATATGAGAACACAATGATGCTGAAACTATTTACAGAGATCATTACATATTATATTCCGGCTGTAGAAAACAAAACCTTTAATTGTGTTGGAGATATAATTATATTTTAAACCAAAATGTACAACAGAATTTCAGAACATAATCATAGATTCTTGGCTGCTCAGGCTAACGTATAGGTAAAGCATTTTAACATGTGGCTAAATCAAGTAATAATTAGACAATCATCCCTGTGGGAGAGTGTGAAATGTACAGAGACATAAAATTTGAAAATAATACATTTTAAAAAAGTTATCCAAGATATTAATTAGATATGTATACCACGCAATGAAAGTTAAATAACATTGCATAGCAAACTAATAAACTGCCTGGGAAAAATGAAAATGAAGAAATTTCATATACAGAATTACGTCTTTTAAAAATATTATGTGGTTTTTTTGCACTTTTAATTGTACCATTTTTGAGTGGTTTACTTTTTCAATTTTTCTCACATTCTCTTTAAAATCATGAACTTCATGAAGTAATGAGAAATGATGCAGGATATTTAATGCCTGGAGGATATCTTCTTTTTTGGGTTCAGGGATGACCTCATCACTTTAATCTACTTCATTGTCAGTCAACATTTCATGGCTACACCCATCTCCTTCATTTGTTTGTCCATAAGAACTTTTCAGGGTGTCATCATACAGCCTTGAAGACTTGAAGTATGTGGTGCTCCCAAACGGTTAAAATAGTCAGCAAAATCACTGGCTATAAGCCCAGTCTTTTAGATGCAGTGGTTTCCGTTTCGATGAGGAAGATTCACTATTCTAATATTAAATTTCATCTAAGAGAAGGAATAAGAAATCCAAGCGACATTATGAATAGTAAAATTTAGTATTCCTCCCTTTCTCTACAAAGTTAACATTGCTCACATGTAGATTGTTCAACGGAGGCATAAGAATGCCATTTATAAGCGGTGTAAATCTTTCCACGCAAGAGAGTGAATGGCCATGCCAACACAGCTCTGCGGCTAAGCAAGATGCAAGCAAGCAAAAAATGTTCCAGGGGTAATTAAGGGATAAGGTTCCGATATGAATCGACCAGGCTCCCATTATTTCGTTTAAGCATCAACCCAGTGTTGACTGCGGAAGTCCCCAAAAAGAGGCCTAACTCCTCCCCCACTAGTGTCGAAGCGAAGCTGGGCAGGGGTAGACAATAACAGATAAGGCGAAGGAGCGATCTTCTCAGGTTACTCCCTTCTCTTTCTTGCTGAATGAGTCACGCCCAGATGAATTTCGTTGTGCCCTGAGCGAGAGGAATCTTTTGGGGAAGACCGGTTTAGATGCGTCAATTATGTGGACCCAACTGAGGGATCAACCCTAAAAATTACAACTTTATCGTTTCCCTAACCTGCTGGTCGCCGTACCCTTCCCAGGGGCATGCAGGCAGGGGTAATCTCCAACCTTTCGTCTCACAATCAGTGGTAGATGCCTTCACTGCGGGTGTCTGTGGTCAAGCATTTGTTTACATACTCAGTGGATTTACTATTCCAATATTTGTAGCATGCTGGGAAAATATAAGCTCAGAATTACATTTGTTATATTTTTTTTCTTTGCACTTCTAAATTTTAAACAGAACTCTACTTTTAACATAATTGTCGTGAGTGTTCATTATCAAGAACTTTGTTAATAATAATGGTCAAGTTCCGTTTAAAATTAGTAAATGCAGAACGAAACATAAGGAGAGAACTTCAGGGCCTATTATAAAAAAATAGGCCCAAAAGCAAATATTTGCGGCAGCAAATATTTTTAGTAAATGCACTGATTGTGAGTGAACAAATAGTTGGCCGTGAGTGGGGATGGTACTGAGAAAAGGGTTGTTATCACTTCTGCTCAGTGATCGAGGAAAGGGTCCGGCTTCCCTGATTTGTGATCCAAAACAGAAGAGGAGTATACCTGTGCGATTCCTTGCCACGAATTCCGTATGGAGGAATAACAGGATATTCTCACAGCACTCATAACAAGGGAAGCATTTTTCATTGCAAGGCTATGGCGCAAAAGGGTAAAAACAATGCAGGTAACATATACGATAACACAAATTGTAATTATAATTTATTAAAAAATTCTCTGTCCTGAATTACTCTGTGTTCGCTATCATTTTGATATTGATTGGTTCTTCCATTCAATTTATTTAATTTTTGGCTAATCCAAACCGAGTATCTAATTCCGCTTATAGCTCTTGTTTGGGAAAGTACAGACAATACAACCAAAACAGACCTATCCAGTATATGGGGAAGATAGTGAGTAAATATGTTTCTACAGGAAAACATTTATTGCCAAGCATTTATGCTGATTTAAGCAAGTTTGAGCCGTGTGATACCATCAATTGTGATGTTTTATATAATACTACAATTTCACCTATCTTCCCAATCCCTTCTGTTGATGGCATCGGTTGAGGACAAACGTTGCCCGTACTTTATTCCGCTCAACAACGTGTGCCAGTATCACAACACGCATGGTTGCAGGTGACCCCAAAAAGAGCTTCATCTCATCACACGGAAAAACTGATAGGATTCCTATCTCAAGGTCAAAAAGCAGGCTAACGTGAGCATTCAGGCGCTACTGTCTGGGCGTAAAAAAGTAAACACCTTGAACCAATAACTTTTCATGCTGAAAGATGGGAAAGTAATATGATATATATACAATTAAAATGCCATGTATTGATTCGCTACGGCTGTATTTCACAGTGGTATGGCATAAAATTGAAGATTTCATTTAAATATGGGCAAGAATATTCCCGATTTGGTTTCATTTTCTTTAATTTCAGTTGTTTCATTTTGTAAAATCAAATTGATACCTCCACCAGGGACCAAAATAGCCTTACGTAAAATCTTTACATCATATTATCGTAAAATCAAATAATGACTCCATAAGAATACAAATGTGTGAAATCAAATTTTACGTAAAATCGGGTAATTTAAATTCGAGATTCTACTGTAGAAAGTTGAAGAGCAGAGCAAACTGCTATTTAGGCGATGACCAATTTGGGTTCAGGAAGGGGATGGCCACTAGAGACGCGATTGCGGTTATCTACATCTACATATTACCCCGCAAGCCGCCTCAATAGGCGTGTGGCGGGGGGTGTTAGGACACCAGCCGCTTAAAGATAAAAAGGAAACGCTCTAATGAAATTACGCCTAGCATTTATTGAAGTCCCTTATTGTTCGGGGGAAAAACGAATTCCCATACCTATCCGTTCGGCAAAATATCTCTCTTAATTTATCGTTTCTATCGGACCTGGAAATATAGTGGGGTTCTAATATGATGTTCTCCGTGTCGCTCTGAAAGATATCTATTCTCAATTGTTCAAGCAATCTAAGCCTAGCGCGCAGCCTCCGAGTCTCTAGCGACTCCCAGCCTAATTCGTTTAACATCTGTGTAACGCTGTCAGTACGCCCGTAGCTGTTTTTGACGAATCGAGCAGCTTTCCTTTGTATTTTATTAAGTTCCCGAACTAAGTCTTTCTGCACCGGATCCCATATGCTCGCTGCATATTCAAGGTGTGGCCGGACGAGCGCGAAATAGCACCTCTCTTTTACTTTTTCATCCGAAAATCTTCCCACAATACGCTTGACGAATCCTAGCTTCTTCAGAGCTCTGCCACAAATATTTCTTATATGTGCTCCCCACGATAGGTCCGAAGTTATCGTAACTCCTAGATACTTCACTTCATCTGTCGCCTTTATGTTAACACCATCCACAGCATATACATGGGAATAGTTGGACGACTTCCGCAAGAAATGTACCGCCGTGCATTTGCTCAGATTAAGTTCGAGTCCCCACTCTTGGCTCCACACATGAACGTTGTTTAAATCCGATGATAGAGTTTCAAAGTCAGAGTGATCACTAATTTCACGACAGATGACAGCGTCGTCCGCAAATAAACGTATTTTACTGCTAATTCGAGAGCATAGATCATTTATGTATATAATGAACAAAAGTGGGTCGATCACGCTTCCTTGTGGGACACCTGATGTCACTTTAACTACATCAGAGCTAATTCCGTCAAGAACTACTTTTTGCTTACGATCACTCAGAAAGTCGCGTATCCAGTTTACTACTGTTTCGTTTAGGCCGCATGACTGTAATTTGTATAAAAGTTTGTTGTGAGGTACCGTGTCGAAAGCTTTCTTAAAATCTAGAAATAATGCGTCAACTTGTCTTTTCGATTCGCCAGATTTGAGAACGTCATGAAGAAAGAGCGCGAGTTGTGTTTCACATGATCTACCTTTCCGGAAGCCGTGCTGACAGCCATGGAGGACGTTACGACTGTCCAGGAACGTCATGATATTGCTAACGACGATATGTTCGAGTATCTTGCCTATAATCGACGTTAATGAAATTGGTCGATAGTTCCCTGGGTCGTGTCTGTTTCCCTTTTTGAATATCGGTGTAACGTTTGCAATTTTCCAGTCTAATGGTAGCTTTCCTTCAGACAATGACTTCTTGAATATTATGTCTAAGAACGGTGCGATCTGTGGCGCTAACTCCTTGAGGACACGCGCGGGTATTCCCTCCGGACCCGGAGATTTACTATTTTTTATCGACTGTAGCTGTTTAGTTATCCCATCACGTTGAATAGTGATTTCTTTCATCGGTTCCTCAGTGAATTGTATTTCAAAATTACATGCAGTATCGTCTGTGGTGAATACACTCTTGAAGTGGGAATTTAACGTGTTAGCTTTGTCAATATTTTCGGTGACAAGTTTGCCATCATTATCAAATAACGAATCTACGGTTGAAGATTTTCCCTGAAGCTCTCTCGCATATGACCAAAAAGATTTCGAATTTTCTTCGAGTAATTCACCAAGTACTTTTTTCTTGAAATTTAGCAATGCAGAACGCATTGATTTCTTAGTTTTTGAGCGTTGCGCAGCGTAACTTTCTTTTGCTTCAAGTTCCTTCGATTTGTCATCTACCGTAGTGAACTTTTTAACCAAGTTGTACAATTTTCTCTGTCTCTTAAGGTCCCTCCTAACATCGTTGTTATACCAGCGAGGTTCTTTACTGTCGCATTTCAATTTTTGCGGAATATATTCGTTGATTCCCCGTCGTAGAATTTTTAAGAAATATTTCCATGATTCATCAGTGCTTTTATCCTCAGTTTTAGCTACGAAATCCGTGTACGAATCATTAAGCATCTCGCCAAATTTGATGAAGTTGCATTTATCAAATAAATAAATATTGCGTTTCGGTTTTACAGCTGACTCTACTTCAATTTTTAAGGTTGCAAAAATTACTCTGTGATCACTTATGCCGTCAATAATATCGAGCTGTTTTATCAACTTAGGATGGCTTACTGCAAAAAGGTCTAATATTTTATTTCCTCTCGTAGGCTTGTCAACTACTTGGGAAAGTGAGTGATTAGCAAGTGTGTTGAGTAAGATCTCGCTGATTTCCCTATTCCTAGATTTCGGTTTTACAGTGTAAGAATCCCAATTTATAGATGGCAGATTAAAATCTCCCCCAATAATTATTACACTTTTACTGTCTCTCACAGTAAATGCGGATATTTGATTATCTAATTGGTAAATAACATCAATTTTGGAGTTTGGAGGTCTATAGAAAGAGCAAACATGTATACTCCTTTTGTTTCGTTGTTTAATTGTACACCACACGCTTTCTATTTCATTGTCAGTTATTTCGTGGGCGGTGCTGTGTAAATGTGATTTAACTGCTAGAAAAACTCCGCCACCTGCCCTATCGCTTCGATCGCATCTGTAGATTTTATATCCTGGAGGAAAAACTTCGCTGTCGCTTAAATCCTCAGTAAGCCAGCTCTCCGTTCCTATGACCACGTCTGCGTCCTGAAATATATGCTCGATTTCAGCGCGCTTGTTTTTAACGCTACGGCAATTAACTACTATAAAGTTAATGTCATATTTTGTCGATTGAGTGTCGGTTGGTTCTTTTCCACGCTTATGGGTATTAGGTGGGCGAATTTCACTGGAAGTGCTTATTACATTTGATATCATTTCTTTCACTGGAGTACGAGTTTTGGGAAAATTGCCACTATTTACCGGCTTTAGCGCTCCTAAGTTTACTTGGGTGTGAACATTTTCGCAATGCGGATTTCCTCGGACATCCGCATTGCGAAAATGAGGACACTTATAGAAAGAAACAGAGTTTAATCAAGATGTTTCCGCTTGCATTGTGAATTTTGAAAAGGCGTTTGACAGAGTAAACTGGGAGAAACTAATGCAGATACTGGGGAAAATAGGAATAGATTGGCGTGATAGGAGACTCATCCGAAACTTATACATGGGGCAGAGGGCTCAGGTGAGGGTAGAGATGAGTCACTCTGAAAATTACCTCGGTAATTTTCGTAAATTACGGTGGTATTTTTCGTAATTTACCACACCCCTTGAAAATTACCATAATTTTCCAGATAATTCACCTATGTTTGAGATAATTTTTCATATGTAGATAAATTCCCAAAATGTTCTTTTAAGCCAAGTTCACATTTCCTACGTGTTTAATAATAAATTGAGGCATGTACGACTCATTTTTGGAATATTTTACTTAAATTATAACATCATAAGAGTAATGCATTAGAATATTCTTCTTAAAAATTTCTCATACTTTGACAAAAGAAAGCCAGATTGCGTGTTGCTGTTGTAGTTCTTTTCACTATTTTAAAAATTTCTAATAGATTAATGTTGTATTAGGTATTGTTTTAACAGCGTTATTCCCTTCCTATTGCTATTGGCTTTCTTATTTAACCATGCATTTGCTGTTAAATGTTTAAAACTAAAAAATACTCTAAAATTACGGTAATTTTCGAAAATTACCGTAATTTACCATGGTAATTTACCTCAGATGAAATTTATGGTAATTTTCCCATCTCTAGGTGAGGGTAGCTGACAGTGAATCAGGGTGGGCAGTTATAGGTAGCGGGGTGCGGCAAGGGTGCCCATTGTTGACTTTGCTTTTTAACATCTATGCTGAGGAAATGGTAAGAGAGGCATGGGATGAGGTAGATGAGGGAATAAAAGTAAGAGGCCAGAGGATAAAGTCAGTTAGATTCGCAGACGACCAGGCGTTGGTCAGTCGGTCATCGAAAGGATTGCAAGCTTTAGTAGATGCATTGGAAATGCAGTGCGATAAATACGGGATGAAGATTAATAATAAGAAAACAAAAGTAATGAGATTCTCTAGGACAAAGAAAGCGAGGCTGGTGATAATAGTAGGAGGTCACAAACTGGAGCAAGTAGAACAATATAATTACTTGGGTAGTATGCTAGAAGAAACATGGCATAGTAGCAAATACATGAGGAGGAGAATAGCACTAGCAAAGGAAGTGTTCTATAATATAAGGGAGCTGATATCAGGCACCTAAAATAAGGATGTAAAAAAGGGGCTGGTGAAGAGTTTGATATGGAGTGTGGCGTTGTATGGGGCAGAAACGTGGACCTTGAGAAAAGAAGACGAAAATAGGCTGAAGGCGTTCGAGATGTGGGTGTGGAGGAGGATGGAGAAGGATGGATGGAAAGGAAGACAAATGAGTAAGTGCTTGACATGGTGGGTGAGGAGAGGAAACTTGTGGATGAGATTAGGGGAATGCAGGGTAGGTGGCTGGAAGCGGTAATGAAGCGCGATGGTTTGCTGAAGGCCGTTATAGAGGGAAGGATGTTGGGCAAGCGGGGAAGGGGATGAAAGAGAATAGGTTTTATGGACGGGATGAAGAAAGGTAGGATTTATGCTGAGATGAAAAAGGAAATACTAGGGGTGGATAGGGCACGGCACGTGTAAGAATCTGTTGGATGTTCTCTGACTTTCATCATGACCTACATACCTCTAACCGGTAGATTACTCTAATGAATGAATGAATGATAGATGATGATAGCAGGAAAGTGACACTTAATTATCCTGGAATGTATGCAACCTGAGAGTGTCTCTTGCTTTGTGGTGGTATAACAACCAAGGATATACTTTGATATTTGCATGTCTTTCGGGTACAGCTGCGTCTGTGTATCTTGATGATGACGTTTCGTAGACAATGCAGGCCACATCTTCAGATCAGATCCGAATCCTTGTCAGACCATGAATGTCCGAAGGGCCAGGTAAGGTCATTTCGACCTGATCTGAAGATGTGGCCTGCATTGGCTACGAAACGTCACCATCAAGATACACAAACACAGCTGTACCCGAAAGACATGCAAATACCAGCACAAAAGTGCTGCGAAAACCTCAAGCAGAAGGATATACTTTGCAGGAGCAGTTTTCATCTTGGACAACATGGAGGTGAGAACTTTATACGGTAGGGTTCCCGTTTGCCCCATATTTTATAAGATTGCCCCGAGCTCACTCTAAAAGTTCTTTGCATACAAGTTTCTAGGAAAAATGCTTAGTGTCACATTTTTTTGAGTATTTCTATAAGGATTGATATTATTTTTTTTTTGTTTTAACTAATTAATTTACTCAGTTATTGTTTACGGAACATTTATTTGCTGAGGCATCCTGAATTGGTTCAGCATTTATGTTAAAGCATAATAGAGTTTGGTGATTTCATGGTGGCAAAGTCCTGATTTCCTATCAATCCTTTGAATGAGTATCTAGCAAAATGAATTCTGTTGTCATCTACCACAATTTCTTTGCTGTACGTTCATTGAATTTCAAGCTCTGCTTGAAAATGATCCACATATGTTCAAACACATCATACAATGGAGCAGTAACAATGACGTTTGCATTGTATTGCAAATGATGTTACCTGTACAAATGTAACATAATTTATTTTTATTTATTTTTTTAATTATTTAATGTTTTCCCAATAAACCAAGGGAAAACAATTTTACAATACATTTATGTACAAATGCAATAATCAATTTAATTCTTCCAAACAAAATATTTAAATAATAAACACAAAATATAAATGCTTTAAATATACAATGCAAAGTATCATAACATGTTCATGATCAAATTTGTCTTGGCGGTAAATACATTTTTATTCCATGATAGCTCTAAGTGTTCACATATAGCATTGTATTCTTTACACATTCATATAAGTGGTGAGTTACAACAATATTTGGTTTTAGTAAATGGAATAAAGAAGGCTCGCTTGTACCTTTGTTTAAATTGTGGGACATAAAAATTTAATTTATGAAGAATAGCCCTGTCTTTGCCATATTTTATTATTTCATGTAAGAACTTAAAACCCATGCCCTTTCTTCTTACATGCAGCGTTACAAGTCCATAAAAGTTTAACAGGTTTTTATATGATGTATAATTTTTGTACATTGGATATACTTTATATTCCCTGTAGAAAAGAATACTAAGGAATTGTTTTTGTATCCTTTTTAGCAAGTCTATACATTTTTTTGCAAAAGGCAGCCACACAATAGCCCCATATTCAAGTTGAGACCTAATTAAAGTATTATACTTATAACATTACCATTGCTTTACTATTCTCAAAAGCAGTTGTACTTCTTATTATGAAACCCAATGTTTGATTTACAGATGTCACTAAGTTTTTAATATGAGGTATAAAGGTAAATTTTTCATCAAAAATTACTCCTAAGTCTTCACACTTACTTTCTTTCTTTAACATGGACCCACCCATAGTATAGCAATAATCATTGGGTCTTTTCTTCCTTGTATATGTAATCTTACAACACTTACTAGCATTTAATATTAAGTGGTTCTGTTTTCCCCATTGAAATACATTATCAACGTCCTTCTGAAGGAGTATGCAATCCCATATTTTGTTTACACTACTGAATATCTTAACATCGTCAGCATACATTAAACAACTGGAATGCATTATATATTCTGGTAGATCATTTATAAAGTATAAGAACAACAGTGGCCCCAGGTTCGATCCTTGTGGTATGCCGGAAGTGGCTTGATACATTTCAGATTTACACCCTTTGAATACTACATAATGTTTTCTATTTTGTAGGTAAGATTGCATAAATATCAACATGTTATCATAAAAGCCAATCTTTGATAATTTATCCAGCAGAATACTATGGTCAACTTTATCAAAAGCTTTGTGACAATCCATGTATATTACGTCAGTCTGCCCTTTGTTACTTGGAGTTTCATAAACATCTTCTGTGAAGTTAATCAGATTTGTTATAGTAGATCTTCCAGATCTGAATCCTTGTTGAACATCACTAAACCAATTCTCAGCTTGAGAATAAAAATGCATGTACAAAATTTTCTCAAAAACTTTTGAGAATTAACCAAATATTGATATGGTTCTATAATTTCTAATGTCTCCTTTCTCACCACCTTTATGAACCGGACATATTTTAGCAGTTTTCCATTTTTGTGGAAAAATATTTGATTTAAGAGCTAAGTTAAATATGTAACAAAATGGTTGTATGAATATGTCACAACATGCTTTAACTACAAATGCAGGTACACCATCATCTCCTACAGTTTTCTTAGGTTTCAATCTCTTTATGGCATTCTTAACATCGGATTCCGTGATAGTCACTATGTTAATACAATTTTGTGAGTTCAAATGTACATTTTGAAGGAAGCTATTCTGTACTAGTTTAGGCTGAGTTTCATATACTGATTGAAAATAACTCCTAAATCCTGATGCAATCTGATGTGCATCAGTTAGTTCAGTCTTCTCATGTTTCATAACATTAGGATCTGATTTCTTACTTTTTATGTATTCCCAAAAGGAATTGATTCTATTGGTAGTTAGATTTTGTTCTACACTTTTAACGTAATTTTTATAGCAGAGTTTTAATCTCTCTTTTACAGAATTTTGTGTAAGATAATATTGGTACAAGTGATACAGTGATCCACTTTTTTTGTAATGTTTTAAGTGTCTTAATTTATTTTTTATTAACCTTATCAAACCAGTGGAGTACCATGCTGGATAATTATATTTGACCTATTCTTACAATTAGGTATACACTCATTCATCACCTCATATAAATATTTATAAAATAGATACACTGCTTCATTAACATCATGTACTCTCTCCAATATTCCCTAGTCTATGTTCTTAAGGCAGTAGTAAAACTTGAGGTAATCCCCTCTTTTGAAATTGAAGGAGTTCTGACTAGAAGCTGATTTCTTATAGATATTATCTGTATTACTATTTACATTTAAGTTCTTAATTATACATCATAGGGGTGGATGGTACTTATCCTTAGGCACTATTGCATCACATTCATTTACAATTAGCATATCACATGTAACATTGGTGAGGACTAGATCTAGCAATCCACTATTAATATTACTTATATTGTTTATTTGAGTTAACCCATGCAACGAGATAAAATTTCATAATTCAATAACTTTCCTATCTGTGGATGTATCAGAGTTTAAATTTGGCAAATTAAAATCACCAACAATAAAATATCTTCAAAATTAACATTATTGCTAATAATTTTATCAAAATACCTTTCATATAGATCTTGTTTCGAGCTTGGAGGAAAATAAACAACCAAAATATTTTCCTTTTTCTGGCCATTTAGTGTAGTTTTAACACAAATGTTCTCAACCTCTGTCTCCATTTCTAATATTCTGTTTGACCGATGTATATTTTTCACTGCTAACATAGCACCACCACCTTGTTTTTTCCCTGCCAACGTTGCATTCCGATATTTTCTATACACTGTGTAATATCTGTCATCAAGTAACTCAGAGTCATGTATGCCAATATTAAGCCAAGTTTCGGTGATACACATAATATCATAGTCCGAGGACAAAGTAGATATTTTAAAGGTATCTACTTTACTTCATAAACCTCTCACATTTTGGCAGTATATTAGGAAATAGTTTTCATCTCTAGCATCAACATTGCAATAAACACAGTTAAAAACTCTCACAATACTCACTTAGGAATATTTTCTAAAGACCTGATTGACAATACTGTGGTGTACGCACGCAAATAAGACACCACTTTAATAAAGGTACTCACTGGCTGCCGGTCGGGATACGAGTGGGCTGGGACTCGGGTAGCAGTCGGGAGAGGGAAGGTTTGGAAAAGGTGGCGTGCCAGTTCCGTTTATTCAAAAGAGCATCGAAAACACTGACAAATACATCACAACTCCTCCCTCTCAATTCCTTACATATAAGTACAACAAGTAAACATGTACCATACCATACAACAAACTCAAATTACCATTACAAATTAAGGCGATCAACAGGCCTCCTTAAGCGCTGAGGGTATCTCTTACCATCAGCTGTTCCAGAGATAGGAGCATTACACTGGGCATTGGGTGGAGATATATCTGGACATTGAAGGGATGGAGGTGAGTGGCTCAAACTTGATGTAATAGGAGTGGTAGGGGTAGGTCTCTCAGTTGGTCTAGGGACGTCATTATCACTGAGACGGACTGAGTGAGGAGATTGGTAGTATTGTTTAGGAAAACTTTCTGCTACCAGCTCGCTATTAACGTTACACTCACCTGGTACATTTACTGAATTGTCTATGACAGAGTCAGAATTTAGCCCTACGAGCTGATCAATGTGTCTGTTACAAACAAAACCAGATTTTAACATTACTGAATACACAACACTACTAAGTCGTCTTAATACAATACCTTCCACCCACTTATCTTTGAAGCGATAATCCCTAATTAGGACAGGTTGATTTTCGAATAATACCCTAGATTTCCTCCCACCAAAATACTCTTTTTGTTTATCTTGTTTAATTTCCACCCTTTTGACAATATTAGGCTTTAATAGATCTAACCTGGATCTTAAGGGTCTGCCAAACATTAGCTTGGCAGGAGTTTCATTGGTTGTACTATGAACAGAGTTCCTGTAACTGAACAGTATATTACTTAAAGCAATATTTACATCAATATTTTCAAGAAAAGCACAACTTAGCTTATGCTTAGCATACTTAACGGAGCTCTCCGCCTGACCATTGGATTGAGGATGGTAGGGGGGTGAAAATGAGTGCTTAACTCCATTTGATACCATAAAATTTCTAAATTCTAAAGATGTGAAAGGAGGACCGTTATCGGAATGTAAGGAAACAGGTAGTCCAAACCTTGAGAATAGCTCCCTGAGCTTTTCTATAGCTAATTTTGCTGAGGTAGAGCTAACTTCAAATACCTCAAGCCACTTAGTGTGAGCATCGATCACCGCTAAATACATTTTTCCTTTAAAAGGGCCTAAATAATCCACATGTAATCTCTCCCAAGGTGAGGTTGGATAATGCCATACATGAAGTTCACTCTTGGAAGGACTGGAGCGTTCCCTTAGGCAGGACGAGCAACTGTTAGTTAGGTCTTCTATTCTTCTATCAATATTAGGAAACCAAACATAATTTCTAGCCACAGATTTCATCTTCACAATACCTAAGTGACCCGAATGCAATTCATTCAGAACATAGTCACGTAATTTACTTGGAATAACAATTTTGTATCCCCACATAATGATACCTTGCTCAACAGTTAGTTCATCCTTCCTTAAGAAATAAGGCTGTAACGCTCTATTTTCCTCTGATAAAAAGTTAGGCCATCCATACATTATATAATTGTACACTTTCTTTAAAACAGGATCATTCTGAGTTTCGTTTTTAACATTTTCAAAATTTAATGGAACGGAACTCTCAACTATACAATGCAAATAAGTTCCTATCCATTTAGGTTCTTCATTTACAGTGAGCATGTTGGGTAATGGCAAACGTGAAAGAGCGTCGGCATTACCATGTTTTTCAGATTTAACATATTGGACATCAAAATTATATCCTGACAAAAATAAAGCATATCTTTGTAGTCGACTCGCGGCAAAAACAGGTAATCCCCTTTTTGGACCAAAAATACTTAATAAAGGCTTGTGATCCGTACATAAGGTAAATTTCCGTCCATACAAATATTGGTTGAACTTTTTGACGCCAAAAACCACAGCTAGTGCTTCCTTATCTATCTGAGAGTACTGACGCTCAGCAGAAGATAGAGTGCGCGAATGATAAGCCACCGGCTTCTCAACACCTTCATGAGTAACTATGCTTAAAACAGCACCTAGTCCTGTTGAGCTGGCATCAACTGCCACTTTTACAGGCAATGCTGGATCGTAGTGTGCCAACACTGGTGCATGCGTCAAAATTTTCTTAACTTCATTGAATGCAATATGACACTCTTTACAAAAATTGAAAGGGACATCCTTACGCAAAAGTTTATACATAGGATTTAAAATAGTTGACATGTTTTTTATAAACTTTGAATAATAATTTACAAGACCAATAAAAGCTCGAACTTCATTGACCGACTTAGGTATGGGTGCATTCACAATTGCAGCCACTTTATCCTGTGATGTGTGTAACCCTTCCTTATCAATACTGAATCCTAAATATTCAATCTTACTGGCAAAGAATTTACATTTTTCTTTTTTTACAGTTAGACCATATTCTCTAAGACGTTTACATACAGCCTCTAATCGCTCATAGTGAGTTTTAGTATCTGGTGCACTAATTAAAATATCATCTAAAAACACAACGGTACCTTCTAACCCTGACAAGGTTTGTTCAATGGCCTTTTCAAATACTCCCGGAGCACAAGAAATACCATAGGGGACTCTACGGTAAGAAAAGAGACCTTTGTGCGTACTAATAGTACAAAGCTTTTGTGACTCAGAATCTAAGGTCAACTGCATAAATGCATTGCTTAAATCAATTTTGCTAAAATGCCTCCCTTTATGCAAGCTTACAAACAAATCCTCAATGCGAGGTATGGGGTATTTATCAACTTCTAAATAATGGTTTAATGTGACCTTAAAATCTCCACATATCCTGATGTCACCGTTAGCCTTAAGGACGGGCACAATAGGCGTACCCCAATCAGAGCTACGTACAGGAGTTAACACACTTTCGTCCACTAGACGTTGCAATTCGGTCTCAACCTTGGCCTTTAAAGAAAAAGGTATTGGTCTTGGCTTGAAATATTTCGGCTTAGCATTCTCTTTTAGAATCAATTTTACTGGTTCGCCTCTATACTGGCCTAATTTATCGGTAAAAACTTCAGGAAATTGTTTCATTAAATTATTAATCATTAGGTCAAAATTATCAACAGTTGTTCTTGAATCGCTAATGCCATGTAGGTCCAATTTACTTTTGAAAGAAATGTCTATGCCCAATATTTTAAGCCAATCACGTCCTATTAACGGATGTGATCCCCCTTGAATAACATACATTTCAAGTATTTCATTTACATTCTGATAGCTGACCTTAACTTTAACTTTACCAATTGGAACAATCGGTTGATTGGTGTATGAACATAGTTTCAATTCACTAGGGAGTAGAGCACAAGAACTTAGATTATTTTTATAAAAACTTTCACTAATAACAGTCACACTCGCTCCCGTGTCTACTTCGAACGTAGTCATTTTACCTTGAACAACAATATCTACCCTTATTGGGTCAACTTTGACTCTTTCCACAGGCTTCTCATACATAGAAAATAAATGTTGAACATCCTCGATATTAACATCGTCAGCCTTGTTTTCCTCGTAAGGAGGATTAGGTGTATCGGAACATCTTTCCACACCTACAAAGTTATGTTTTGGCTTAAACCAAGACCTAAAATTACCGACACTTGTCACTCGACAAACCTTGGCAATGTGATTTTTCTTCCCACACTTATGGCAAATAACACCATATAATTTACACTGCTTCTTAACATGCCCGATTTGGCCACAACAAAAACACTGTACACTGCCTTCACTAGACACAGAGTTTGACCTGGTCGCTGTAGAGTTGCTGGTGCTCTGAACTGCTCTTCGTGATGCCATGTGCTGTATTCGGCTGCCGTTGTCACCTCCTTTGACAGCCAAAGCTGCTGCGTTCTTCTCCGCTGCCTCCATCGAGCCGGCAATTTTGGCTGCCTGCTCGAAACTCAAGCTGGACTCTGCAAGTAGTCGCTGTTTCGTCGACTCGTTTCTAATGCCGCTTACAATGCGATCCCTTAAAAAGTCGTTTAAGGAAGACCCGAACTGGCAATGAATTGAAAGCTTTTTGAGGCTTGCGATATAATTAGCTACCGTCTCACCCTCATGCTGATCTCTCTTGCTGAATTTATAACGCTCAGCTATGAATGACGGTGCCGGGTAAAGATGATCTTCGACCATCTTTATTAACTCATTATACGTCTTTGAAGATGGTTTAACCGGCGTGCACAAATCCCGAAGCAAATTATACGTTTTTACTCCCACAACGGTTAAGAGAGTACTCACTTTCTTGATTGAATTTACGTCATTGCAATCGACGAATAATTCAAATCTTTCAACGTAGGACGACCACGTTTCCACAGAATTGTCGAACTCGCCAATCGAGCCTATTACCCCTGCCATTTTAAGCGAACACAATTACGAAAGTTATTAATCTAGCCGTTATCTATCAGTTACATAACGTTACCTAACTTTATCCTCGTCGCCATTTGTGGTGTACGCACGCAAATGAGACACCACTTTAATAAAGGTACTCACTGGCTGCCGGTCGGGATACGAGTGGGCTGGGACTCGGGTAGCAGTCGGGAGAGGGAAGGTTTGGAAAAGGTGGCGTGCCAGTTCCGTTTATTCTAAAGCGCTTGATTGGAAAGTACGGTCAACTTTGCGCATTTAGCCATCGTGGACCTTTGTTAACATGGGAGAGATAGGGACTAAACATGTTTTCACGAGATAAAAATTAATTAACTATATTTCATCGAATTTGAGCCATGATAACTTGTGAATGATTAAATTGCCTATAATACCACATCATTTTCATATCAAGTTTATCCTCCAAAATGCGGGAGTCGGACTGTTTAATACGAGCCCAGCAGACGACTCAAACGGCAGCAGACAGCGTCGTCTGCAATACAAGTGGAACATCGCGATATTTTCCTCGCCCGTAAAGTGACTTCTCGTTGATAACTGGCGGAATGGCATTTTAAAATGTTATAATACTACATAAATATTAGCTTACTTGTCAATTAGGTATCAAAATCGACTAGGTATAGAATATTTCTCTGCAATAGGAGTAAAACGTCAAGTCAATTCTTCGACCATGAAGTGAATCCTCGTAGAGAACAGACGGTGACAAACCTTGTATTGTCACTGTTATCTTAATCATTCTCAATTAAGGTTAATTTCACGTCCACAACTCCCTTAGATGCCCTGGTACTGCGAGCGGACATGCTTATCACACGGGCGACAATAATTGTGAGAGAAATGAATTTTGAGATACCTTGACTTCGTAACTGATCTTACTCCGCACCGGAATGAGACTTTCAACGGCGGATAAATTTAACACGCTACAACCTATTTTTACGTTCTGCATTGTCAAGTCAAGTGAGCATTTTGACAGGATTTACACGATCAGCACTCCATGTTTAACTGAGGCACATCGTCAGTACAAATAATATGAAATATATGTAATATAATTATCTAAGATAAAATAATATGATTACGTACCGTGAGATATATATGTGGCAGCGATTAATCATTCCCGCTTTATCTCCAGAGACAAATGTACAGCGGCACTAAATATAAAGGAACAATAGGTACTTGGTAATGACATCAAGTCGAGTAAATGAAAAGATAACTTTTGAGATGATAAAATTTAATGAATTAAGCATAATGAAACAACTTACATTGCATAAGCAGAAAAAAATCATCACCCTTTCACTTGGACTCCACACTCACAATTTATGATACTATAAAATAACACAATAAACCCTGCCAAGGACAAATTCAATTGCCTATTGCTAATTAGTCATCACCTGCCTTAAACGCATACGGATTAATTATTTCAACAAAATCGCATTGGACACGACAATTCAATGAAATAAGAATATGACACTTGGGGTGGCAACATTCACTGAATGAAGAATAATAAAACACTACACTGTTTATCCCTTCACTGGGACGTAAACAGCCACAATTTCAAGACAAGAGCAATTCACTAGTCACTAACTTCACTTCAATTCACATATATTCCACATTTTAATTTTGTCAATAGTAGAAACAACGAACTGATTGCTGTTACGTCTTCTCCAACACTTACTACGCATTTTTCAGACTTTTAATACCATTCCATAATGTAATACCATACTAATCAGTAAAGACAACAAAAATGAATGTAGGTGAAGAAGGGTTAATGCGGTTAATAGTTTGCACACTTAAAAGTTATCAGATGGTCTTTCTTTGAAGATGGTTGCCATAATTTCATTAGGTTTGATCTTGTTTTCAATAGCACTTGATATGTAACGAGATGTAGTGAGGGGCACACAATGTCATCAGCACAGCAAACATGGCACGCAATCCTTTATAGTGAAGCACACAATGTGCTTACAACACAAAACACAACAAGCACACAAATTTACGGATCTCCCTCTTCTATGACATAAGTTCCCTCCTTATTTCCTCAATTTCCTCTGTGACATTCTCCTTAGCAGGGGTGGAGTGCATCACCTGGGTCACTGCATAACAGGGATATATCCACTCCCTGCTGCAGCTGGTATGCTCGCATCAGCTTGTTCTCCCAGTAACTCCTCTGCAGTTACATCATTGTGAAGATCTAGAGAGGAAACGTTTAAGGAGTTAAACATATATAGCGACTGAGATAAACAAATTATCCAGGAAAAATCAATTTGCACTTAGCTGCATGAAAGCAGCAGTAGACATATGAAAAGAGATGCTTTTGTGGACATGATAAAAAACCCACTCCCCTGATGCCTATTGTAATAGTACAACATCCGTTCATAGACAATCGTTTCTCATTGTGATCTTAATAAGATTAGTTGTCGTTACAGAACTAAGGATCACGAGGAAATGTGTCAAGGTGTAAGACAATAAAAATAACAATGCTCTGGAAATGTTCAACTCCTGATTCGCACTAAAGAGCCGATTATGTAGGGATTCGTGTGTAATAAGGAGGCATATTTTCGCAATTTTGAATGGATTGATTACACTCACCACATAGACGACACCTCATAATTAAGCAAGCGGTTTGTAAATTCACTTTTGTCCACAAATAGTGCATTAACAATAGTAACATTCATTCACTGTATTATTCACGCGTGAGAGAAATAAAGGCACACAATTCAATCAATAACTATGCAAAAATAAAACAATACCTATTAATTGCTCACGTGGTTTGCAATTGCACGTTTCTGAAGAAATGATGTTTATCAATAAATCCAAATCACTGCACGAAAACTATATAAGTTACCTATAAAAAGGCATGAAATTTTAGCGCTTTCGTTCACAATAACATCGTTAACAATTCGGAACTTACCAGTGAGCTCTGGATATCATTTGCATCCATTTTCTTCTTATTACTTCATTCCCTGCTCCCGAAGGGATAAGATATAACTTTGTCCCTTTCTTCGCCTGCGTTGAACAACCAACTGCACAACACTGAGGCATATTGACAACCAAATATAAAAAAAACGCTACCCTGCTTCACGAAAAACACAACCACTCCAATGCTTTCTAACCTTTCTAACGGGCAACTGACTAACAAAACACTCGCGTAACTCGCGTAGGCCCAAAAATATAGAGAGCAACCAATCAGAAGCCTCGATTGTCGGCATTTGCCGAGATCAAACGTTGACCGTACTTTCCTAATACAGAGCTTTAGTTTCAGCCGGCTGTAACTGGCATAGGGGGGCGACGTAAGGTTTTCTTACGAGGCTGCCGTCGCTGGAAAAGGAGCGCCACTGATTAAATCGTAGTGCGCATGCGCCTCTTCCGCGAATAGCAGCCATCGCAGCCATTTTTCGAAGCTCGAAAGTTTTCGACGCGAGAATTATACCTTGTGATCCTACAAACGTGTTTGCCTGTGTGCTGTGTGGAGTTTGACTAGTTTGCGCCTTTTGCTTTATTTACATCGACCCCTGCATCTTTTGGATTTGGACTACTCTCCTGGTTTTGACCTCTGCACCGTTTTGACTTTGATTTTGGACTGTGATTGGATTTGAATACAAGGACAACGTTCTTGTTTTCCCTCCATTGTTCGTAAACATGGCGAATTACATGAAGTGCAAGGCGGGCTGTCCAGTATCCAGCCAGCATACATTGTTCCGCTTTCCTCGTAATGCTATCAGGTAAGAGTTGGTAATTTTCTAATTTTATTTGTGGAAGTTTTTAATGTAACGTCGTGCCTTGTCAAGCTCCATTTTTATTTGTTTTATTTGGCTTTATGTATTTAATTTCGTTCGTTGTTTTGTTTTTGATAATATTAATTTGTATGTTAATACGTATGTTTCGATGGGTTGATGTTTTATGTTGTTTATTGTTTTTGTTTGAAGAACGTTGCTATGTATGTTTGATAAAGGAGGGGATTAATAAATAATTCTCGGGTTTCCAGCCGAGTAAGGTTTTGGTTTGCTAACGTTTCAATGGAATACTCCTCCATCGTCTTCAGAGCAAGGAGGGGATTGTTAAAAAGTTTGAAGAGAAAGAGACTTGTAATAAAGAGGGGCAATGCCCGAGTTTTTTAAGAAAGTTTATATTATGTTGAGGGATCCCGACGTCACATTATCCTGACGTCAGTCAGATATGAGATGTGTGAATCAGCACTTAAATTTATTTCAACGTATTTTAGAATATGGTTCAGTTGTGTGGTTACCTTTTTATGAAGTCAATCGGGAAACCATAGAAAAAATGAAGCACAAATTTTTATGCCTGATCTCTGCCAATGTCTTACAAAACCAACGTAAGCATATGAATTGACTACTCATTTAATGTCTTTGATCATTATTCCCGCACATTAGTTATGCCAAAATCAAGCTGGTCTAATTTTTCTTGTTAAATTATTAGTAAACCTGATTCATTGTAGTTACCTGCTGGACTTGAGTTAAATTTAACTCTAATGTTTACAATTTTGTCTGTTAATGTGATGGGCAAATTGCCCGTGAATAAATCATTATCAACGTCATTATCATGTTGTGCGCTGTGTTTATGTTGAGCAAGGGTTTAGTCGTGTAGTGATATAAATTGCTCTTAAGCAGCATTAAATTTTTTCCTGTTGTTTTACAGGTTTAAACAATGGGCTGATATTGCTGGAGTCCACTTTGAGATTGGGGAGAAAGTTAAAGGACTTTACCTTTGTGGGCGTCATTTCAAACGCAACCAATTCAGAAATGAATCAATTCTGAAACAATTGAATTGTACTCGTTACAACCACATGACTCCAAGGAAGAAGTTTTTGATAGGAATATGCCAGAAAAGGGAGCGCTCCCTAAAGGAACTTAGAGTTAAGTACAAAAATGCCAAATTGTCTTTAGAGCAACTGACGTCAGTTACAAGTGAGCCTCTGAAATGTGTGGAGTTGTTGAGTAAATCAATGTCTTACACTTCAGCTCAGTTTGTGGCTTCACAGATACGTTGCTCATCACAAAAGCCTAAGGGGAGACGCTGGACAAAGGAAAACAAGCTCCTGGCATTGGCATTATTCAAAAGGTCTCCTAAATGCTATGCATTGTTAAGAGCGATTTTTGCCTTGCCAAATAAGAAGACACTAATCAAGATGGTGAATATGGTGCCATTTCTACCTGGCATAGACCTAAGGGTTTTTAGTGCTCTTGCACAGAGTGTAGGTGCATTGACAGATCTAGATCGCTCATGCCTTCTTATGATTGATGAGATGTCAATCAGAGAGCACCTACAGTATGATGCTAAGTCCGACAGGATTATTGGGTTGGAAGACTTGGGCAGCCTGGGACGATCACAGCAAGTGGCCAATCATGCAGTGGTTTTCATGCTAAGGGGTTTGAGGAGACCATGGAAACAGCCTGTAGCCTTTTTCTTCTCACATGGTGGCATGGATGCTGAGAAAATGGTAATGGTGATAAAAGGAGTACTTGCTGCGTGCACCGATTGTGGACTTAATGTAGTGGCGACTGTGACAGACATGGGCACAAACAATGTGAGGGCATTTAAATCAATGGGTGCATACCCAAGTGCACCATACTTCATGCATGGCACAAAGAAAATTTTCACCCTCTTTGATCCTCCTCATCTCCTTAAGTGCCTAAGGAATATGCTCCTAAAGCACAACGTGAAGTTGTGTATCAATGTTGGAGGAAAAGAAATTAAAGGGTGTGCAAGATGGCACTACATTCAAGAGGCCCATCGTATTGACATGATACAGCCTCTTTTCAATAATTTAGATAAGCTAACTAAGGATCATTTAAATCCAAATGGATATCTGACCATGAGGGTGTCAATTGCTGCACAAACCCTTAGCCATTCTGTTGCTGCCACCATCAGCTGTCTTGTCCAAAATGGTGAGTAATTCTTGTCAAGCTGTTACCTTGTCTCTTTGAAAGCTGTTTGCATTGTTCAAGTACTTAACTGCATAACTAATACATGATTTCCTTCTAGGTGCACTCACTTTTGATGCTTTGCACACAGCACAGTTTGTTGGTTTTGCCGACAAGTTATTTGACAGTGTCAATGGTAGTGCGGTGGAGCCCTCAGGAGCTAAAGGTTTGAAGTGCCAGCTGCGTGTGGAGAGAGAGGACTTGCACTTGGACTTCTGGAGGTTGGCTGTGAAGGAAATCGATGGCTGGAAGTTCGACAGGAGGATGTCTGCCACCCTTCCTACCAATGCAGATGCCTCTGCTGACTTCGTAGTGTTCCGACCACCTTGTCAAGATGGTTGGATCACTACCCTGACGGCATTGCCACTTCTTTGGGCAGAATTGAAGAAGATGGGCTTCCTGAACCTCGAGCTGAGGGCTCTTAATCAGGATGCCCTCGAGAATTTGTTTGGCTCTGTACGCCAGCAGTGTGGGTCAAATAGCAACCCGACGACTCACCAGTTCGTAGCAGCTTTGAAGGGCTGCATCATTAATGGGCTAGCTTTCAAAGATTTGCAGGGGCAAAATTGTGAAGCAGAAGCTAACCCAGGTCATTTGCTAAATGATCTTGGGGAGTTCCTTTCTGGAGGTAAGGAAAAATTTTGTGACAGATCCTCAAAGTGCCCTTCTGATAAGGAAATTAGATACAAAGATTTTGACATACTTACTGACAGTTTCTCTGTGGCATACGTGAGTGGATATATCGCAAAAAAGTGTGTGGAAAAACTTAAGTGCTTACAGTGTAGGGAGTCTTTACTCACGACCTCGCCCAAAAAATACCTCCATAGTGGTATTTCTTTTAGGGAGAAATCAGAAAAATTGTGTCTCACGTACCCTACTTTGGAGTTGATGAGTGCTGTTGGAAGGGCTGCAACTCTTGTGGAGAATGTCCTTCCCCACTTGGCATGCTCAGAAAACATATGTTCCCTATTGAAAGATACAATTTTGGGGAATGAAATTTTCAATTGTTTAGTGAACAAGTGCAGTGACCACCCTCTGCAGCTAAAGCAGTCAATTGCTGAGTGTTTATGTGCAGTAATGTTACCCTGGTGGTGCAGAAAAAGGAACCGGGCGACAGCTGCTGCAAGTCATAAAAGTGCTATGGCTAGGAAGGTTAAAATTTTGCAGCATGTTTAGCCCAACCTTTGTTTGAGTTTTGTATATTATTTTATTTGTTTTTTTGTTTATTCTTTACACTATGGTAATTTATTGATATTAACTTGAAATATTAATAAAGTCAATGGTTGTTAAGTTTACTTCGTGGAAGTTATTCATTGCAATCAAATAAAAACACTTCGTTCTATTCCACAATGTTCAATTTCAGCTCCGACCGATTTTCCTTCTCAGGTCAGGGAAGGAAGTTACGGGGGTAGAGGTGGGGGAACCAGCATGGAGAACAATGGTGAAGAGGTAGGAGGTTGCATGTTCCTTCTTCTCGATGAGAGGATTAGTAAACGTTGACTTATTATCAAGACGTTACAATAGGAGGCCACGGGAGAAAATAAGCCACCTATTTAAATTTGCCGCGAGTTTAGTTCATCTCTTTGCCGTCACTGGAAAAGGGGCGCGGCGTCGCCGAATTTGTAACATCGAAATTAACGTTGAGACGGACACGGCTGTTTAGTTTATTCAAAAGAGCATCGAAAACACTGACAAATACATCACAAATACAGGACAATTTTCGTCTTTTCTCATGTAAACATTTCCACCACGAATCCATACGTATTTATAATGATTTGCTTCCCTTGATCTCTTAGCACTTCTAAACAGAAATGCTCGATACGAAGTCAGATTCTCATCAATGTATATATTCTTACGTTCACCCGGAACACCAATATCTGACGTAGGCAGATATTGGTGTTCTGGGTGAACGTTGGTCAGATATTGGTGTTCCGGGATGAGAAGGAACGTAGTCAGATATTGGTGTTCCGGGTGAACGTCATGGAAGTTGGAAAGTCGGAAAGTATCATCATGTAAGTTTTTTTAAAATTTTGTTGATAGGAATGTAACTATATACTCATTTTGATTTCTCAATAGATTTGCCCAAAAAAGATGAACAATAAATAATCTAATAAATGTTATGCCTTAAATAGATTTTTAATCGAAAGATCATCAAGGTGGGACACCCCAAAAATTACATCACTTGATACACATTTGGACCTGTACTCTAAAACAGAATTTTATGAGTATAGTGGAGAGATTGGTGTTGGGAAGTTGTTTCATGAATGATATTGTATGTCAAATTTCCGTGAATTTGTTAAGAGAAAATGGGGAAAGACATTAACCTCAATAGCATTTTACAGGCATTTGAATAGATTACTGTGCCAACTAAGACTAAATTTTATCTGCATAATGTTTCAGGATTTTTGTGAACCTTTTACCTTGTGATTAAACATGGGTAGTTGCAAAAAAAAGTATGGAGAGAGAGCGTCAAAAAATAATGACAGCATGCAAAAATGGTAATAACAAAGGTATATTTGATGGATTTTGAAAATAGAAGGTCTATAATATTGTAGGTAGGCTGAAAAAAGTTTATTTCAACTACATATTTATCATAAAACCTGGCAAAATCAACAACTGGTACAGAATGCTAATTCTAAAAATGGCTATTTGATAAAATGTAAATACTTTCTGTTTCAAATTAAAATAATAACAAAAAGTTATGAGCGCTGAGGGAATTTAGATGTCCAACACCAATGTGTGTTGGGCGAGTCCCTGGATCTTTAAACGCTTAACACAGAAAGGGTTAATGTATGAAATTTGAATCTTGTAGAAAAGAATGGAACATAAAATTCACATAAGTTCAATTTAATATAGGCTTTCAGCATTTGAGCCTGGGTGACGTGGGTATTAAATTAATCCTGGTCCTATATACTGAGCTCAGTAGAATTATAATTTGTCTCCTCAATGCTAACAATAAGTTTTCTGAAGCTATACAGCTCATCTGATGGTTTTTGAGTAGTTGAATAGTCCAGTGTTTCTTTCTGAAGTTGAGCAATAATTGCATTCAGGTCAACAATCTTAATATGTGTTAAGCTATCTAGGACTTGATTTTTCTCCTCATTGATGCTTTTAATGAATGCCTGTAAATCCTCGTTGTTCCTCTTCTTCACTTCATTCAGCTGGCTTCCTTGACAACTGAACTGGGTCTTGTAATCATGAAAAACTTCTTTTAGCTGTTTCAAGTTACTTTCTTTCTGTCCTACATGTGAAACATTTTCATCAAAGCAAGAGGTTTTCAGCTCATGAAGCTTTTCTCTTGCTTGAGCACCCATGATGGCTTCAACTGAGTGAGATTCCTCCAAAGAAAGAATAGATGCTGCTTCCTCTAGAAATTTGACAGCCTTCTTTATGGCTTCTCGGTATTCATCTTCATTTATCTCACCATTCTTGTATGCAATTTTAGCTAGTATTTGAAGAGGCTCAAACCATTCGTGAAACATGGTGCCTGAAAATGCAATGGAAAATCATTATTGTACAACTAAAATATCATAGCCATCCCCATTCACTATACAGCATAATTTTACAAGGTCAATTGATTTGTGAAAAAAAAATCAAATGAAGATTTTATTTAGCTGATGCTTAGGCTGTATATCTCTGTGTATATGAATTGAGATATCAAGCAATTTTCAAAAGATGTTGCATAAAATAAGATGGGGTGAATGGCATGAATAAAGCTGAATAAGTTACACTCACTATTGATGTGGAACTTCTCGTCGTGAAATATAGAAAAGCATTAATTCTATTGTATACACAACACCTGAGTGAGTTACAACGCTCCATTTTATTGGTGTTAGTCTTGTATGACAGGCAGAATTGAAATATGAGGGGGTACCCAAAAGAAACCAAACATTTTTTATTTTTAAATTTAATTTTTTAAACAAAACACCTCAATCCCTTTCAAAATACTCTCCACTGGCACTAATGCACTTGTCCATTCTTTTATTCCATTGTTCAAAATATTTTTAAAATTCATCTTCTGGGATGCCCGGCGTTTTTTTCCATCGTTTTTTCTTCACGTCAGCAACGTCGGAAAAACGCTTTCCTTTCATGTCTCTTTTCATTCGGGGAAATAAAAAAAAAGACACAGGGGCCAAGGTCGCGTGAATAAGGGGGGTGGGGCACAGGGTTCATGTCATTCTTACTTAAAAATTGGCGCACAGACAGGGCTGTGTGAGCAGGTGGCGTTATCGTGGTGGAAAAACCAGTCGCCCGACTGCCACAAATCAGGCCTTTTCAGCCGCAAACTGTTTCCCAATCTTTTCAAAACTTCCAGATAGAAAGCCTGGTAAACTGTCTGGCCCTGTGGAACAAACTCTGAATGGACGACTCCTCTCACATTGAAAAAACAAATCAGCATGGTTTTGACATTTGATTTCACTTGACGAGCATTTTTGGGGCCAGGCGAACTTGAAGACTTCCACTAGCTTGATTGCTGTTTCGTTTCAGGATCATAACCATGTCACCATGATTCATCACCAGTGATGACCTTGGGAAAAAATTTAAATCATTTAGAAATTCTTCTTTTAAAGCACAGCATGCTTCCACACAACCTTGATTTGTCAAGCAGTCAGGCACCTAGGCACGAATTTTGGAGCCACCCTTTTCATCTTCAAATCTTCCGTTAAAATTTGCTGTACTGAACTCCAAGTCACTCCAGACAGCGCCAAAATTTCTTCAATTGTCCATTGTCGATCTTCCAGGACAATTTCGTGAATTATTTCCAAACTTTCATCGTTTTGGGCCGTGGAAGGATGACCCATGCCAGGTTTGTCATCAATTGACATTTCACCTAATTTTAAATGGGAAAACCACTCAAACACTTGAGTTTTCCCGTTTGCATCATCATTGTAGGTCGTGTTTAACATTTCAAGTGCTTCTGTGCCAGTTTTCCCGAGCAAGAAGAAAACTTTACGGCCGCCCGCTGCTCACCATAATTGGCCATAGTAAAAATGACGAGCACACAAAACAATTGTTGCTAACAAATTCTTATAAACAAAAGAAAACCTTCCTTAGCAACGACGCTTCCCTTATTGACTTGGAAATGGTAGCTCTATACGCTCCTAGCGCCAGAAAAGGGTACTTCAAAAACTCCGCCCACCACAACATCAGTTCGGTTTCTTTCAGGTACCCCCTCGTATTACGCTCTTCTGGCAACTGTTTGCATAGGCTCAACCATCAGCTCTAATAGTAGCTAACTAATAACGGATCTTTGAAAATGTCAAACTCAGGCAACTTATCAGAGTCTACATTGTAAAAAATTCCCAAGTTTCACTTATATCTTCTCATCAAACTCTGCTACCTTATCCTCATCACCACATGTAATGATATCAGATTGAATTCAAAACCATACTTCAGGTTTGATATTTCATTAATGGCACCCTCTTACTCCACAAGCTTAAATCACAAAACCTCTCCTCAATGAACTATCGCTTTGCCCCCCGTACTACCAACTGTTACACTGTTAACACAAGCTACATATGGTGAGGAAAATGATGGTGCTCTCAATCAAGGTGATGATGCAACTGCCTCATCAAGCAACAACACTGGAACCTGTGTCAAGGGACAACGTAAACATCTGCATGGCTGTTTTTGCGGCATATATGGGTGTTAAAAAAGTTATGGGAAGTCTGACGTTCATTTTTCCAATATTTGTTATGCTTTTTTTCTGTCTTCATACTAGTGCCTTCAGTGGTTCTATGATTCAATGACCAATCTAGGTGATTACATGCACATAAGTGCAATATTCCAAGGAGGAAAAATCATTCGCCTTGACCGGGATTCGAGCCCGGATCCCTCGATTTTGCGCCAAGTGCTTTAACCAGTTAAGCTACTGAGGCGTCCTTCTCCCCTGAGGATACTATGGCTAGTCCCAGTATCCTCAAAATTGATTACATGCACACCTTCTTCATTTTGAGTTATATTCAAGCCACAGATTTCAGTTGATATTTCTTGCTGAAAAGGAACTTCATCTTGATTCCTCCTATACGTAACTGTATATGGTATTTAATTCATTTCTATAACATCACTTATTTCTACTCACTTTTTAACTGAAACAAATGGTATCTTTATGCGGTAATGAGGGGAGGCAACTAACAGCTGAGGTGATTTGCATCATTAAGGATACAAAGGCAATCGGATTCAGGTAGAATTACAATGGAATAGAGAAGACTTTGAGAGAAAGCTAGTAATAATATTAGTGATGCATCCTAATACATAATAGATATTGCTTATCGTTGGTGACTTCATTATTTGTATTCCTAGTCAATGCATCTGAATAATCTAATAATGTATATTGTAATATATGTACTATCTTGCTAGGATTTCTTCATCATTATTTGAGTAATCTTCTGGTTAGAGGTAGGTTATGATGAAAGCCAGAGAAAATCCAACAGACTCTTACACGTGCAGTGCCCTATCTACCTCTAGTATTTCTTTCTTCATCCCAGCGTAAGTCCTACATTCCTTCATCGCGTCCATAAAACCTATTTTCTTCTATCCCCTTCCCTGCTTGCCCAACATCCTTCCCTCTATCATAGCCTTCAGAAAACCATTGCCCCTCTTTACCCCTTCCAGCCACCTACCCTGCCTTCCCTTAATCTCATCCAGACGTTTCCTCTCCTCGCCCACCATGTCAAGCACTTCCTCGTTTGACTTCCTTTCCATACAACGCACCTTCTCCATCCTTCTCCACACCCACATCTCCAACGCCTTCAATCAATTTTTGTCTTTCTTTCTCAAGGTCCACGTTTCTACCCCATACAATGCCACACTCCATATCAAGCTCTTCACCAACCTCTTATTTACATCCTTACTGTAGGTGCCTGATATCAGCTCCCTTCTATTATAGAACACTTCCTTTGCTAGCACTATTCTCCTCCTCATGTCTTTGCTACTATGCCCTGTTTCTTCTAGCATACTACCCAAGTAATTACATATATTGTTCTCCTTGCTCCAGTCTGCCTACTCTTATGACCAGGCTTGACACGTGAAATTAAATGCTTCACTGGGATAATTTTCTTTAAATTGTCACAGTTAAAATCCTTAACAAGACGTGCGATCGTAACTATCTTCCAATATAGCTTTGCACAGCATTCTAGACCACTATTCACATTTGAAGTCCAAGCATAGTATGTTTCAAATGATTTATTGTTCACAAAATATATCACACTGCGATACTTCTTCAAATATAATTCAAATTAACAACCAAAACAAAATATTCTGCGACCGATATAATGGCCGCTTCGGCACTACTTTGGCGCCGAAGCCAAGCGTAAGAACAGGTCAATACAAATATCAACAGTAAAGCGTAAAAGATTGCAGTTGTTCGTGATCATGAATATAGTAATTATATTCATGTTCGTGATTATTTTTGAATATATACAATATGCACTTAATTAGATAAAATATTACGTACAGTTGTTCAATACTCACTTTTAGCAAACTTGCAGCAAGCCACCGGCAAGTGAAAATGAAGTCTAGTGCGAACTTGCATCAGACTTGCATGGTGTCTTGCTACCAACTTTCTGCAAACTTTCAAAGCAAGGAAAGTCTAGCAAGTAAAAATCAAACCTAGAGCAAACTTACTGCAAACTTACGTGCTATGTGGGATAATACGACGTATTATATCATGCCATTGCACAGTAGAACAGTGAAATTGATTGATTGCAATGTATCTTTTTTTTAGATTGCGAGAGCAGCAAAGTCAGTGGAGAGATAATACGATATTCCGGCTTTTTTATATTATACTTTTTTATGTGCTTCTGAGGCGCCTTCAAGGCACATTTTCATGGCAGTGTGCTACGTGGGTTGTGTACATTATGTACACGTCATGTACCACAGCAGACTCAGTACACAGTGTACACAATTCAGCACCAATTGTTACACAAGGTACACACAAAACCTACTCAGATTGGGCCACTTTACCACAAAGTTACACAGATTGTACACTGGAACTATGTACACTATAGTTACACACAGAGTTTACCATTTTCCTACATTAATGGTACACTCCAAAGTTACCATTAGGTTACACAAACATTACCATTCTTTTCTGCCAGGGTGCCTTACCATTATGTAATCAATTTAGGCTTTCTTAACCCATTAATGCCCATTGGCAACTTCAGTTGCCAAATATTTTCCACGTTTTTAAAAATTCCATTCTCCCCCAATATGCGTCGTACACTCCTAATTCTTTCTTTTCTATGCTCTCTACCCTTTCCTTTGTCGAGCACGTTCGGGGTTTTACCCTGCCATAAAATCTAACAGTACCTGCGGGGGAGAGTCTGTGAAGGGTACACACGTGGTCATTTTCGAGCTTGACATTGAAGTGTTCAGTAGTGCTTCTCGTGATACTTTCTGCATATTTCTCAATGCTGTTATTGTACGCATATACGTAAAATATGTGTTATTTCACTTGGAAAAAATTTCACCTTTCGTGTGTTGTACTTGTGAGTTATACCCTGCGGAACTTTGCTGGCAACTGAAGTTGCCACTGGGCATTCGCCGTGTCTCTTGGCGGCTATTATAATTTTTGCCAATGACATTTATTCTGTCACCTCTAATTGAAATGCAAGTACCGAAACGTCTTATGATGAATTTTAATGGGATAATTACTTTGTCGGGTTGGTTTTAAATTTTTCTGATTAACGCACTAGGTCTTCTCAGACGTATTCAGTGAACGAGCTCATTGAATTGCTGGAAAACTCTGACAAAGATTTGGGGCACAAGGCAATTTTATTTACACCACCTTTGGAAGGGCCAGATGTCATCACCGATGAATATTCCGATGTGTCAGATAGTGCGGTGACAGGCGACCCAACGCACCTTCCACGGGTGATTTTGGCTAATAAGGCAGTCACGGAGGATTCTTGCGACCTAAAAGAAAAGGATGATGGCACATCTACTTCATTCGATGAGCCCAAATGTCCGAAAAGACGTAGGAAAATCATGCTGTCTTTGAAGAGAGTCCTCAGAAGCATAACCCAAAGAAGATATGTATTCATTTCCCTTCTCTTCTCCCAGTGCTGGGGCCCACTACAGAAGACTTTTTTGGTTAGACTGTGAATAATGCTTTTGATTCCTTTTCTGTGTTCTTCAGCCCTGATATTTTTGATCTGTTGCTACAACAATCTTGTATTTATGCAGGGTCGAAGGGTTTGCACAGTTATGATATCAGTCGAGAGGAAATGTACTGTAAAGTCGGTATTTTCCTTTTGTCGGGTTATCATACGTTACCCAATAAAAGACTATATTGGAGTAAAGAGAGTGATTGTGGAGTAGAAATCCTTAAAAACGACATGGCCAGGAATAGATTTGAAATGATTCTACACTTAGTAGAAACTAGAAAGTACCTACACTTAGCTGACAATGCAATGATAGATGGGTGCGACCGGCTGTTCAAAATTTGGCCTTATTTTGAAATTTTAAACAAAAGCTTCAAAGAAATACTTCCAGGAGACAGATGCTCTGTTGATGAGACAATGATACCTTATTACGGCAGGCACGGATCCAAACAGTTCATCCTTGGGAAGCCTATAAGGTTCAGATTTAAATTATGGACTACAGATGATCTCTCTAGATATGTTTGTCATGCAGAGCCTTATGCTGGATCTCACACACTCCTTCCGAAAATGAACTTATGTGGATGCGGATGTTGTCCTGGGTTTGGATTACGTCAGGTAACAAAGGTTTATTTTGAAAATATTTTCATTTCTGAAAAGCTGCTTACATGCTTACAAGAAAAGGGCTTAGGAGGAACAGGAACTCTTCAAGAAAACAGGGTGAAAAGTATCTATCAACTGACCGAAAAAAATCTTTTCAACAAGAGGAAGAGGGGTGACTTTGAATATATTTCGAATGGCTCATTGCTCATAGCAAGATGGAATGACAATGCTGTGGTCACTGCAATGACTAACTGCACTTCTAAAATGGGGACAAAGCAGGTGAAGAGATGCTTTGACGAGAAGAGAGGTGAAGAGAGATTTTTCCATTGAAAAAAAAGAGAATATCTCTTCCAATGCCAACCATTATCAGATAATATAATGAGAATATGGGTGGCGTGGACTTGCACGATCAATTTGTTCCCAAGTACCACACAAATGTAAGGACCAAAAAGAGGTGGTGGGCATTTTTTGCTTGAGGACTGGATGCATCGTGCACTCAGGGATGACCGTTGTACAGAAAATTGGGGCACAATACACCTCTACTACAGTTTCGGAGGGAAATAGTGACATATATTGGGGCATTGTAGTGCCAAGGAAAGAAAGTCTCATTCACGTGATCCCATGAAAGACCTTCGCAGGACAAAACAGGTTACATAATTTTTCGTGGAGAAACGAAGTATAGGAGATGTAAGGTGTGTGGAAACCGAACAATATATCTATGTAAAAAGTGCCAGAAGGCCCTTCATCCCGAGTGTTTCGAGGCATTTCATTGTTGACATTGGTCAATAATTTTTAAAAAAATGTAAAAACACGTGATTTGAAGCAAAATATAAAATACTGTAAAAGAAAATCAATACTTCACTATTTTCATTTATCAACCATTACTCATCCTGTTTTAAAAGCTTTCGATATATAATTTTTAATAATTCATGTATAATAGCATCATTTATCACGGTAAACGAAAAGACACGGCCACTGCCCATTGGCAACTTAAGTTGCCAGCAAAAAAAACATTGTTCCACTTGCATAATATTTTTTAAATTATTTTTCCCGATATAAGGTACCATTGGAGAGAAACATACTAAAATTTGATGAAAATTGTCAAAAAAAATTTCCCTGGGCATTAATGGGTTAAGATGAGAAAATTAAATGAATACAATCTTCATAGCAACTCTAATAGCATATGCCCATAATCAAGAAAATGGTCATACAAATCAGTAATTCTCATGTTTATTGGGGTATATGTTCCAGGCCTTGATTTTTTTTGTTGCCTTTGGTCCTGAAATCCAGTGTTAATTTATGAATAGGCATTTACCTCTTAGGCGAGTCAAGCCTGGCTCCACAACATCTGCTACTGCCATTATACTCTCACAAAGCTGAGCCTTGCGTTCTAACATGAGTGGGAGGAAATCAGCGAGTTTGAGCTTGTTGGTGTTCCCATACAGTTGGCAGAGCGTGAGTCGTAAGCAGGTGAGCAAGGAATGAGTTGGATGTAACACTGCGGAACAACGTTGCAGAGTCTCTTCCAGCTCCACGGTATCATCTGTACCGGGAAATACATCATCCTGCAATAGAAAGAGAGTTCATATTTCTATAATGATGGTAAAGAAACTCCAATTATTATAATAAAAATTTAAGATTTGGCTGTTTTATCTGGTCTTAACTTGGCTCTTAAACTAAATATGTAGCTCATCTCACTCTATTTAGTTTCAATTTCTCCTATCAGATCCAATTATATACATTATTACTAGAGGTACATATCTACCAATAAGGTAGGTTTTAATAGAAAAGGAAATATTATCAGCATTATCTTTCATATTCGCAGGGACTTGTGTTCTTACATGGTTTCATTCTTCAGCTCAGCATATATCTACCCATCTTTAATCTATCCATACCACCCAACTCCCTGCTTACTTAACACCATTCTCTCTTCAGCATCCCTTCACACTTCTCTACCTATTCCAATCACTTACACTGCCTCCTCCTAATCTCCTCTAGCAGCTTCCTCTCCTCATCCACCATGCCAAGCACTTCCTCCTTTGTCTTCCTTTCTGTTCATCACACTTTCTCCATATTCCTCCACACCCACATCTCAAACGTCTGCGGCCAATTATCATCCTTCTTTCCTAGAGTCCATGTTTCTGCAGCATACAATTCTACACTTAATATTAAACTCTTTGCCAGACTTTTATTTACAACCTTTCTCTCATCTTACTCAGGTTCCCATCATCAGCTACCTCCCATTGCTGAATACATCCTTTGCTTCCTCCTCATTCACCTTCAATTATGTTGTTCTCCTCCACTCCAACTTCTCAAATGCCTGCATAATATTCTCATCCTCTGGCTTCAGAGTTTATGTTAATGCTCCATATATTTCCATTCTTACACAAGGTTTCCATCATTAATTCTCTGCTTTCGTGAACACCTCATTCTTTAATTCTATTTGATAACTTTACTACAGTACCCATTTTCTTCCAACGTTCACCCAGTCCCTGAATAGCACTAACTTGATTAGCACTGTTTCACATGAACACCGTTTATATTTGATACCATTTTGTTCCCATTAATGCATGTACTTCACATTGATGCTCTCCAAAACTTTCTTGGC
The DNA here is from genome assembly GCA_963573305.1 of Pyrrhosoma nymphula. Classification (NCBI taxonomy): domain Eukaryota; kingdom Metazoa; phylum Arthropoda; class Insecta; order Odonata; family Coenagrionidae; genus Pyrrhosoma; species Pyrrhosoma nymphula. The sequence continues at coordinate 94,798,630 of OY754333.1, read as the reverse complement.
ATTTCGCAAAAATTGACTGTAAATTCTGCACCCAATGTGGAAGGCATCAGAAACAGCAGCAGCCATTTCTGCCACTCTTAGTCCTCAAAGACGACTCTTATAGTCCAAATTCAAAACTTTTTCCTTGATATCCTATGGAAGCCTTAGTTTTGTTATAGCTGCTGAACTTCTGGACATTTTGCTGAACTAATGATGCTGCGAATTTTCATGGAAGTACTAATTTTTGGGATTAAGCATTAAATTTCTCGGAAATATATCTAAGTATTTCTTCCACAACAATTAACTAAAAGCTACAGATGACGTTGAAAAGGAAATTATTTTCCTACTAACCCTGTTCACAGTTCATGATTTGTCCTTGTTTGGCTTAAAGCAGAGATTAAATAGGCATTTGACACATAATATCAGTGAGTAGTACATACGCAAACTGCACTCATAACCTCCCAATGCCATTTTCAAAGTGACGAGAGCATTACAGTCCATAATGTTTGCCCTCTTTTGTGTGTCATACTAAAAGAAACTCACAAATTTTGTTTTTGAAACTTGTCAAACATCTTTTTCATGCTGCAAGAGTTGCAAACTTTTCACCTTTCCCTTGTTGTTCATCCATTGTGCCATGCTTGTGCACGACAAGTAAAAGTATATGTAAGCTAAGTTTGGTCCAGCATCATGACTGTTCAGTGAAATACAAGCTGGTCTATTTTAAGAATTATTGATGAGTTATTAGACCCTAAACGATACAAATTTGAAAAGAATGATAAAATTAAACTGGAGTAAGAGCTCGGAATAGATTCTGATGTTGGCAAAGTTAATGAAAAACTTAGATTGTCTTCACGTTACGAAAATGTCATTATATTCAAAACCTGTGCCATTAGATTGACATAGATTGGGGTCACAGTATGAAGATGCAGGGTGCCATTTTGCTCTGACTAAGAATCTTGAATCACTATCTTTAAAATTTATTAATAAATTGAGCTATCATTTTGCAAAATGTCTTTTTATATCAAAAAGCGTAAGAATCTAAGTTGGTTAAGCCATGACTTAGTTTCTGGGGAATCACTCTTTAGGATAATACTTAAAGTGTTTTACATTATCCAGCAGAATCTTAGGAACGTATTATTTATAAAAGCATGATTTCTTATGCAGTTTTAGAATACCTAGCGCTGTTTTTGTTAGTTCTCAAAGTTCCTGGAATGGATTAACCCTTCAAATGGGGATTTAATATTTGAGTATTTAACTCCTCAGGGGTATTTAAATATAAGGCAATTTAAGTATAAGGCAAGTGGACGTACATGTGTACGTTGAAATGGCTTGAGACGTTAAGAACATTAATTGGGAGCTGTATCCCACATAGCAGAGAATGTCTCTGAGACGTCTCTCACAAGTCTCAGATATCGCATTCATCTCAGAGACGCCTCTGAGACGTCCCCGAGAGATCACTTCATTCAAGTATTCTACCAGCTGATTGGTAGGTTCTTGGACAGTCCCCATTTTGTATCCCAACCTAATAGAAATTGTCTCGCATTCCCTCCTAAGGATGGCCCGTTATTAGATCCCTCTTCAATTCTTCATATCTTCTACCTCCTCTTATTTCGTCCAGAATTCCTATCCTCTTCCTTCCTCTCCCACGCTTCCCCAGTGTTCTCCCCTCTATCACTCTCTTCAACATGCCCTCTCCTCTCAAAACCTCCTCCATCCATCTATTCTGCCTTCTCCGAACCTCTGCCACAAGCTTCCTCTCCTCTCCGACCATATCCAATACCTCCTCGTTCGTCTTTCTCGCCATCCAGCTAACCTTCTCCATCCTTCTCCAAACCCACATCTCAAACGCCTCAAGCCTACGCACATCCTCCCTTCGCAATGACCAAGTTTCCGACCCATATAGCGCCACGCTCCATATTAAAGTTTTCACCAGCCTCTTCTTTACGTCTCTTCTCAGACCCCCCCTCATCAATTCCCTTCTCTTCGAAAATGCTTCTTTAGCTAGCGAAATTCTGCATCTGATGTCCTTACCACTAAACCCATTCGCCTCCAAAATACTACCCAGATACGTAAACTGCTCGACCTGCTCTATCTTCTGCCCTCCCACCCTTATATTCAGCCCCGCCTTCTTACTTCTAGAAAATCTCATTACTTTCGTTTTCTTGTGATTGATCTTCATCCCATACTTTTCGCACTGCACCTCTAATGCATTCACCATTGACTGTAACCCCTTGGCCGACTGACTAACCAATGCTTGATCATCTGCAAATCTCACTGATTTTATCAGCTCCCCTCCTACCTTTATTCCTACCTCCTCCTCCCCCCAAGCCTCCCTTACCATTTCTTCTGAATACACATTAAAAAGCAACGGCGATAGTGGGCACCCTTGCCTCACTCCCCGTCCTATCGTGGCCCATCCCGATTCTCCATTGGCTACCCTAACCTGCGCAGTCTGATTCATATACAAATTTCGAATCAGACGCCTGTCCCTCCAATCGACCCCTAATTTCTTCAACACTCCCATTAATTTTGTCCATTCCACCCGATCAAATGCCTTCTCGAAATCTACGAAGCATGCAAAAACATCCTGTCCATACTCTAGGTTTCTTTCTACTAGCGTCCTCATCACCGCTATAGCGTCTCGCGTTCCCGTCCCTCTCCTAAACCCGAACTGGTCGTCACCTGGGTATTCATTTGCCTTCTTCTCTAGCCTTCTGTTTAGAATCCTCAGAACTACTTTGGCCGCGTGGGATATTAAGCTTATTGTCCTATAGTCTTCGCAAGTTTTTGCCTTACTCTTCTTCGGTATAGGAATTAGTACAGTCTTCGCGAAGTCTTCCGGCCACACTCCATCCTCATAAATCTTACGAATTAGCGCAAAAAGTTTTCCTCTTCCGTTCTTCCCCATGCTCTTTAAAAACTCTGCAGGTATGTCATCTATTCCCACCGCCTTATTCCTTTTCATGTCTCGTAGAGCTCTTTCGATTTCGCTATCTAGGATACTTGGTCCGATGCCATATCTGTCGATATCGTATTCCCTTTCTATATCTAACCTATTGGGCCTTATTTCTTTACCATACAGCTCTTCAACATACTCCTTCCACCTCTTCTGGATCTCTCTCGGTTCAACGATTACCTTTCCCGTCTTGTCTGTTATCGTTGTAATTCCCCTTCCCTTATTACCACCCGTCAGTTCCTTTACTTTCCGATATAATGCATCTGCTCTTCCCTCTTTTTGGTATTTCTCTAACGCGTCGATCTGTTCTCTCCACCACGCCTCTCTTGCTTTCTTTGTTTCTCTTCTAAGCCTGTTATTAAATTCTCGGTATTTTCTCTTACCTAGCTCTGAGTTTACGCTCTTCCATTTCCTTCTCTCCTCCATCTCCCTGATCATCTCCTTCGTGATCCACGGTTTTCTAATTTTAGTTGCACTCACTACGCCTACCGTTGCTTTCGCCGCTTCTATAATTCCATTTTTCAAACTTCCCCATTCATCTTCCACTGATCTAACTCCATGATCCTCACCCATTATCTCATCCACCTTCTCCCGATACTTCTTCTTCATTGCCCCAGTTAATGCCTCCATATTCCACTTACGTACCCTCCTTCCCATTCTTATCTTTTTCAGTTTTACCCGACATTTCATGACTAATAAGTTGTGGTCTGTGTCTGCATCAGCTCCTGGATAAGTATGCGAGTTTTTAACACTATTCCTGTATCTGTGACGTACCATTATATAATCTATATGGAACCTGTCTGTGTCTCCCGGCTTCTTCCAAGTGTACCTACGTCGAGGATGATGTCTGAACCATGTATTCGTAATTACTAGGTTATTTCTGCGGCAAAACTCCACAGCTTTCTCGCCCCGGTCATTTCTTCTTCCTAGCCCGTAATCGCCCACCTCCCGCCCATCTCTTCCTTCACCCACCACCGCGTTCCAATCCCCCATTACTACCAGGTGCTTACTTCCTGGTATCCTACCAATTATTTCCTCTAGCTGATCGTACACCCCATCTACCTCCTCCTCTTTATGATTAGAGGTAGGCATATAAACCTGGATTATAACTAAATTCGTTGGTTCTGCTTTTAGTTCCACGACTATTATTCTATCACTCACCTGTTCTGCATACACTACTTTTCTACCAAGTTTCCTATTCATTACGAATGCAACCCCGCGCTGACTTTCATTCCCTCCACTATAAATTACTCTATAGTCGCCGCTCCAGTAATCCCCGTCATCCTTCCATCTTACTTCACCCAGACCCATGATGTCTACACCCACCCTCTCCATTTCTTGCTTTATATTCTCTAGTTTCCCTGCCCTCAGCATAGTCCTAACATTCCACGTGCCTATTCTAATAGTTTCGTTCCTTTTCTTTATCTTCTTTTCCTCTGCTGCTGCGTCGTCTGAGCAAGGATTTCGTGTGATGACGACCGCAGGGGCCTTGCTCCCACCGCTGCCGGGCACGACACCCGGCCCTCTTGGCCGAGTCCCGTAGTTGCCAGGATTCATTATCAATTGAGAACTGTCCATAATTTCAAGGTTTTTGTTTTAATTGAGGTAGTATTCCTTGGCCTTACTCAATAGTGTTTTTTACGTGACACCATCACTTCAGAGGCCGCCCCACTGGGGTCAGACGCCTTTTGCAGCCGCCTCACTGAGGTACAGACGCTGCGCGGACTACCATTCGTCTGTCTCCTAACCTTCGACCAATCTGGCATGGGTGACCCTACCAGGAGCAATGCTCCCGCCAGTGCAGCTCTAGGGGTCATCGGAGCACGCAAGCCCTTCAACCACGACAAGGTTGTAGTCCAAGAGAAGGGGAGAGATCACTATGAGACGATAAAATTTTTATTTACCATCAGATTCCTGTAAATACCCGTATTCTTCAATCCTGTACATATGTAAATACTTTTTAAATGAAAAAGAAAACGATTTATTAGAAACGAAAAATTGACTTTGAGTGATGTCTCAGAGATGTCTCTGAGAGGTCTCAAGCAAAATATCACGCAAAATATAATTTAAAAAATAAAAAATATGACCTGATTACCCAGATTAATTTTCGCATCTAATTTTGACGATTGACTAGTCAAAATCTATTAGGGTTGCACTTCAGAATACCCGGATACACATGGTATGTACATAGAAGGCACTATTTTATATCCATAGTGCGGAGGTTTACCGCGGATCTGTCGTGTGACGGGGCCTTCAGTGCTCCAACCTTAGTTTGCTCTTCTCCTTAAGGCAATTTTCATTTTTTTACTCAAATTCCATCTATCACCTTCATTTTATCACTCATTATCATCAATTACTCATTGATTTCATCGATAGAGAGATTTAAATCCAGTCTAGAACACTGGCAGAAACGGTGTTACGTGTCCGAGTTGAGCTTCGTCCGCTGGTCAGCGAGTCCAACCATCCTAATAAGGGAGTTTCTTGCAAGGTGAGTGAATTTCTTAATATTATTATTATGATTTAACCTTAACTATATGTGCCTTCTGTAGAGCCTTAAGAATGCAAATCATATTTCCAGAAAGGTCACATGGCGATTTCCATGCCATTATTTTTTACGGAATCCCATTGCGGCATGGTCGGCATAGTAGGTACCAAGATGGCTATCATACGAGATCTTTATGGGGACACCAGCCTCAAATTAGGTACGTATTTAATTGTGGAAAATAATGTAGTTCAATATAATGCATAGGGGCAAAGCCCATTTTCAAGTACGTAAATTACGCACCTGTTTGTAAAAAAATTTTAAACTAGTAGTGCAAATTACAAGTTAAAAACGAAAAAAAAAACAGAGCAAATAACCTATCCAATTGATAGGTGGGCAGTTTGGCATGTGCCAGCTGTCATTGTCCCAGCTTTCTGACGAGATCCTAACATGCCTATATATTATATTTCTGGATATTTCTGAGTAAAGTTTTAATATTTCTTCTTATGAGTGTATTTCATCCGAGTTTCTATTTGTACCTCTCAATAGCCTGAAAAAAGCTTAGCAAATGTTTTAATTGGTAATATTACAATTTTCGTTATCTTTCCAGGGCAGTCGTGGATAAAGACGCAAGGGAGGCTGCTTAAGAAGACTAATGTCAATTATATGTTAATCTCCATGTTAGTGTTATTACGAAAATAAATTTATTGAAATTCATTCATCATCTTGATTGAATGATCTCAGAGACATCACATGTGATGTCTCTGAGATCCATTTGAGTCCTCTCAGAGACCTCTCAGTGATGACTCTGAGACCTCTCAGAGACATCTCATGCGATGTCTCTGAGACTACGACAAAAGCGGACATAGAGCTTTCTTAGAGACATCTCAGAGTAGTCTCTGAGAGGTCACGGAATGTCTCTGAGAGATTCAATGAGACATTTGAGACATCTCTGAGACATCTCAGAGATGTGTTTCTGCTACGTGGGATGTACTGCTATACTGTATACAAAGACTGTATGTATATTTAAATTTATGCAAATGATTGTGTTAAGTACAGATATATGATATACCCATATTTACTCTCATTCTATTCCCTGGCATACAGGATTCCAAGGAATCAAGGAGCATTTCAACGGAGAGGGCACTTCTTTCATCTCCACATTCTTTGCACTTCCAGGCTGCCTCTGAATCCAATGGATCTGTTGAAATAAACTCTCCATTATAGAACTTGCCACACGTTTTGCAGAGTAATGTACTTGAGTTTGTTCCCAACTCAGTTGGATCAGCACAGCGTTTGCAACTGCAGTCAAAATATTTCGTCAAGCGGAGAAATTTTCTTCGCTCCATTGTTGGTGACAAGGCATGTGCATAGCATGTATTAAGGGGCTGGCCACGTGAAACAGCCACTGATACCCTCGCCACCATATTGTATTCTGAATCAATGGAATGGGTAATATTAGGCACGCAGCAATGGGAGAAGATTGCCAGGCGAGGGTATAGGCATTGTGCACTTCCTCCTTGTCCAGAACGAGCTTCAAAAGCATTGATCTGCAAATCAATAAAACGTAATTAATTATAATATTTATAAATGCCACATTTTCACTATTAGCAACTGGAATAAGTTCTAAGTCATACATGTTAGTCTGTAGTGGACTCTTTATTCTCAGAAATTGAAGTGAAATCATAACCATATTCTCTTAAAACATTTATTGATCTTATTAAAATGTACTCAATCTCACCACACAGAATTCATAATCATGCAAAAAATCTTCAAAACTGTCATAAATATGCATATATGGCTGATAATTCCTTCACAACCTCACTTGAAAGTTGCGCCACACGCGAAGAAGAGATGCTAACTATTGACGACTGTGGAAACCTCACCTGAAGCACTCCACAAGACCATAGGATATCATCATCAGTATATTTTTCTGCTAGGCGACAAGCTCTACGCAGGAAACCAGAAACATTAACCAAATCAGAATTCCAGTTCAAAGTATTTCTTCTTTTCTCCATATGCGCCTCCATTGGTTCAACCTTTGAAGAGATATTTACAGAAAATCTAGGATAGGAAATGACTTCAACGGCAGGAATAGAAGAACAGGATATTTAAAGGAAACTCAGATCATACAAGGGAGAAAATAAAGTATAAATTGAAAGCAGTATATATATTTAGATTTTTGCAAAGAAAGTGAGAGTGAGATGATCAGCACAAAATATTTATATTGGATGCAAATCGAGACAACATGGAATGTTAGGTAATTGAAGAGGATGGAGAAAATGAACTGGCATTCTAGATTGGATGAAGGGAATCCAACACTGAGAGGAGCTGAGGAAAAAAATACAGAATTTAAGACTGAAAGGTATTGAAGATAGTACGACTTTACCAGTCTTTAATGGTATGCAATAAAATTAGTTTTCAAGGAACTTGTAATATGTTCCTCTATGGAGTAAACTGCCAGAGATTAATGTAATAATAATAATATTTTTTATTACACCGAAAGCAATTACATGCATGGTTTCATCAAGAATTTAGGACAGGACATATACACACAGAAATTACAATGTTAAAATTAACATAAATACACAAAGTTGTTCAAATACGATCACTTTGAAATTCTCTTACACCATATGTAGTAGCATTTCTCCATTAGGAATTCTTTGACTCTCCGTTAGAAAATCACTGGAGAGGTAATGATTTTAAAGTAGTTTGGCAATTTATTGTACAGTATTGAGGCTGAGTGATAGGTGCCTTTTGCAAAAAGGGAGAATGAAAACTGATGGCATGTATGCTATTGTTAGAACGGGTGGAGTAGTCATGATATACAGAGTTTATTGGGAATTTATCAGGATATTCTTTAACAAAGCAAACACATGACAAGATGTAAATAGAGGGCAATGTTAATATATTTGCTTCAGTGAAAAGTGGTTTTCCAGGAGTACAGATAGGGACTTGGAACATGGCTTTAACCACTTGTTTCTGAGCAGAGAAGGCTTTACTAGCTATGCTTGAATTACCCCAGAACATAATTCCATACGAAATATATGAATGCATTTTGGCATAATATATCATTTTTAGAATGTCAATGGATAACACAGGAGCTAGCTTTCTAATCATAAAGATACTGACAAACACTTTTTTCACAATTTCAAGAACATGGGGAGTCCAGTCTAGGTTTTCTGTTATTTGGAGGCCCAAGAACTTAATGGCAGTTGCCTTGTTTAAGCAAGTAACATTGTTATCTATTAAAAGGTTACTTTTTTGTAGTTTTTACTAGTAAATTGGATGAGCTGTGTTTTTTCTTTGTTTATTACTAGATTGCTACTTTTGCACCATTGCTGTATTTTGTGTATGGTGGTGTTTGTGTATTCAATTATATTATTTAGTGAATCAGCTGTAACAATGGCAGATGCATCATCTGCATAAAGGGTGGTTTTGCAGTGTGATAGATGATTTGGGAGATCATTTATAAAGACAAGAAATAATAGAGGTCTTAATATCGATCCTTGGGGAACACCAGAGTTTTTGCTATGAGGATACAATTTGGCAGTTTGTGTCATATAGGTGTCCCTGTAAGAATAGCTCACAATTTGCTTTCCATCACTTAGATAAGATGTAATCCATTCTAGCGCTATGCCAGAGATTCCTAGATTATGGAGTTTATATTTTAATATTTTGTGATCAATGAGATCAAAAGCTTTGCTTAAATCGAAAAATATGCCTGCAGTGAGAAGTTTACTTTACCAGAGAGAGCATGCAAAGCATTATTTAGGAGCTCATAAGTTGCAGAGTTGGTTGGCAATATTTTCACATTCCTGGATTGTATATTTAAAGGGCTGTGTGATAAAATGGATCAAGTCCATTCTTTTCCAATTCTTAACTGAAAATGTGTAAGATGTCTTCAAACATCTGCCTCTAAATGGCAGCAGTTCTTTAGAGCATGGGGTATAGCTGATTTGAGGGAGGAATATATGGAACTTAACCTTTAAACGCCTAGCGTGCCCGTACAGGCATGGAAAAAACCTCCACTCGGTGCCGAGCGTGCCCATACGGGCACACTAACTTTGATCGGCTCTAACTTAAATGAATTTCGACTTAGCGGGGCGAAATTTTCTAGGATTGTAGATAGATATCTTTTTAATACAGTAGTGTTGTTTTTAGATTTTAAAATAAAACTTATTTTAATAATTTGATATCTAAATGATCGCGCGCGGTGCTATAATTTCACATGACACAGCACAGCAGAAGGCAAGTCACCTTTGGATGTGTTCTCAATTAGTTTTTTTTACTCACACAGGCAATAAGAAAATAATATTCCAAGTCTTTTGTTTGGTTTAGAGTGGTTAAACCTTCATAAACATTGGTGGTGGCTCAAATTTTGATGGTTCACTGCGACCTCATTTTCTTTCCAAGATAACGCCTTCCGTCGAGGGCAGTAATACTATCCAGATGCTGAGAAAAGGACCGCCTTTTGGTAGGGGAACAGGGCCTTCGAAGGTCAAAGCCCACATCTCGGGCCAGGGGGGGAATTAGGGAAAACGAAGAACCTTCTCCCTCTCTCGGCTGCAGGGCGCTGCTGGCACGAGAGCAATAAAGGAAGTGACTGCAAGATGCATCCCTTCTTAGTTCTGATATATTCCCTTGCCACATTTCGAGTGGACTCAAACTAAACTTCATTCCGTCTCAGTTTTCTGGTGAGTGCGCTCTTTTGTCTGTTTGTCTGCTCTGTTCACTAGGATGTATAGAATGTTTTAGAGGAATTGTGACATTTTTGGTAAGAACTCATTCACTCCTGATATCCAATCCATATTTCCTTTATCGCATTATCACATACGAAATTATCGTGCTTTTCAAAGGCTGGGTGATACTCCATCAGTATATACTTATAAAGCATAAACGTTTTAGAATAAACATTTATAAATTGTGTGACAAAACTGAATACACTTATGGCATGAAAGTCTACTGAGGAAAGGATCGACTGACTGCGATGCAGGACATGTCAGCAACACACGCGACAGTGTGGGCCCGGACAAGGGGAGTGGAAGGGGTTGGTATATGGACAACTTTTTTTCCTCTCCAGCTATTTTCGACAACCACCGGACTAAAGAAATTTTATGTTGTGGCACGGTACGACTAAACCGCAAAGGCATGCCACGAAATTTTGACTGCCAGAGAGCTAAAATGAAGCGGGGAGATTTACAGGTACGCGTGAGAAATTACTTGACAGCCATAGTATGGAAATACTAGTAATAAAAGTAATCATACTGACAAACATACACTGTTCCCCAGAAGAGAGTAATTTCTGAAATGAACAAGGAAAAACGTTGAAGCCGGCCGTCGTAGAGGACTACAATGCACACATGGAATACGTAGATGAAGGGGATAGAATGGGAGCAAGCTACGATACTAGTCGTCATAGCTGGAAGTGGACACAAAAGATCTCCGCTCACCTACTGAAAGTAAACGTCCTAAACAGCCACATGTTGTTTACGTCTTGCGGGGGCCAGATGACTCATCGGCAGTTTCGGCTATCTCTGATAAGGCAAATGATCGAGGAAGGGGCCTCTGCCCTTCCTCCTCACCGCTCAAGGAGGGAGAGGCCCAGTAGCACGGCTGGAAGGCAACTGCGTCGCTTGGAGGTGAATGATATTACACACTGGCCAGTGAAAGGGAACTGCGCAAGGTGCATAGTGTGTTCTGAGAAGGGATTGTACACGCGTACCATTACGAAGTGCGGAGTTTGCGAAGTAGGGCTATGCACCTTGTTTCCAGGAGTATCATATGATGGTATAACTTTAATACTTTATTAATTACCAAGATGTATATATCCATGGAAATAATTTCCATCTTATATATTCACCTCTCTGTATAAAAAATTATTTACATCAACTTTGTTCCCAAAAAAATATTTTTTCAAATCCTTTGTAACTTGATCTCGGCTAAGACATTTCATGTACAACTACATTGAACATTTAGCTAAATAGTGCTTTTTATTTGAAATATTTATCTCTAGTAGTTATTGAGATATTGACGTTTTTCATGTGAAGAACAAGAAAAAATTGAAGAGCCAGAATTAAATCCGGCAGTGAAGGTTGACTATTGGACATTTAAATCCGGCTCTTAAAAGTTAAATCACGTTTCATCAAAATTAACTTTGATGGACTTGGCCCACTTTAACACTGAGTCCTCCATTTATCACCTCATACTCTGTTACCTGGATACATAATTACCTCTTCAGCCCACCTCGCTGGGCCTTTCTCTTTGGCTAAAAGTAAGCGGAGTGGAGTGACGCACTGAAGCATCGGATTGTCAGCAATCACATTGCTCCCTGATTCACCACTTCCTCCAACACATGCAGGATTCCACATGAAGCGTATCTTTGCAGCAGCAAATATAGGGCACTCATTTTCAGCATGGCATGGCATTTCTTCACATTCAATGGAACAGGCAGGCCAACTACACTTGGTACAGCATCTCAGACTATGGCTTGACTGAATGGGTGAGAGGCAGCCAAGGCAAATGGGAGGGGAGAAATGCTTCGGCCCAAATGCAACTGGTTTCTCTCTGAGCAATACTTCCCCTGGTTCCAAATTCCTTATTGCAACTGCGTAACTGGAGATGAAGAGAGTGATATTAAAAAAAAATAGAGTGGTATCAGTAGGTACTACCTTTTTTTAAACAGCATGCTCAATCATTTCTGAAGTAATATTTTTCTACTGACTAAATCAGGTTGGTAGGAATACAGTTTGCAATTGCGACCAATTTGCAGGAAAGCAATAATATTGTACTGATAATATTTCATGAATCCCTTAAAAATCAGTGTGGTGCGGAAACGTTATGGAAACCAAAGATTGAGTAAACCAATACCTAAAACTGACCTGAAAGATTAGGGAAGTTTATATTTATCATCCATGAGAAAGCATATATATCATATGCTATATGAAGATTCTAGATGAGTATATATATATATATATATATATATACTCATCATATATATATATATAGTATATATATATATATACTCATCATTCGAAACATGACGCTCAAAGGCGCGAATAAATTCATACATTCATAGGAAATGGAAATGGATAGGAACACATAAAAGGACAAACACAGGGTTTGGTGGGGAGGATGAAAATGAGTCAAATCCAGACAGAAAAAATTTCACCTTAGCCAGGATTCGAACCCGGATCTCCCAATTGCCAGTCAGGTGTGCTCCCAGTTACACCACCAAGGCTACTCAATTAACTGCTGAATTTGACGGGGTTTTATGTTACAACCCATGCCCAACTAGAACGGCCCAGAGATGGCGCGCAAGGGCGGTTTCACCCACCATATAGGGGACAAGCACAATTGGAAGGTTGAAAGGCTTATATATATATATATATATATATATATATATAAAGCCTTTTTTTTTAAAGTTTTATATATATATATATATATATATATATATATATATATATATATATATATATATATATATATATATATATATATAAAACTTCCAGGAGAATCACTCGGGTGATAAATATACAATATATATATATATAATCTTTGGAAGTTTTCGCCAATTGGCCACAAATATATAAATTCAAACTTACAGGAGGTAGGAGAAAGAGGAAAAGATAAAGAATTCGTTCTTACGGATCGTTTCGAACCAGTTGGTCCTTCGTCAGCTCTAGAAGCTGACGTTTTTTACCAACTGGTTCGAAATATGTTTTTGATCCTGTGTGCACCAAGCACTCCCTCAGAGAACGAGAGTACCCAGAGAAGTTGCTTTTAAATAAAATCCTGTCTCCTACTGCAAAATATACCCCTCGGACCAAGACCCACCAACCTGACCAACTTAACCTTGTCACCACATTCTTCCCTGGTGCACACAGGATCAAAAACATATTGAAAGACCTGTATCCAATCTTAAAAAACAATACCTCTACTTCCCTCCTCCTACCTTCATGTCCCAAAGTTTCCTATAAGCGTCCCTCAAATCTGCGGGACATTTTAAAATCCACTAGACCCTCCCTGCAACCCACCACCCTCCGCCACTTTCCTCAACATGCGGACGCCCGAGGTGCAAATGCTGCTCTCTCCTCCGCCCCTCCGCCACCCCCTCCCTCAAAAGATCTTCCTCTACGGCCAATTGTACCACCAGCAACATCATCTACCGCCTTTCCTGCAATTTCTGCCCTGCCTTCTATGTGGGAAAATGTACCACCCCCCTCAATATCCGTATGAACAATCACCGCCATGCCACCAAAACTCCACCTTTTCTTGATCCCATTCCCAAACATACCGCCTCCCACGGGCGTCGCCGCCATAGGGGACATGGGGGACGCGTCCCCCCCAATATTTGAAAAGTCAGTTTTGTTCCCCCCCTAAATTGTAAAAAAAAATTTAATATAAATCGTAATATTTTTGTTTGATTGCATACATAACACAGTAGGCGCGCAAGCCCCCCCCTATCGGCCGCTGTCAGCAAGCACGGTGCTGGCCTTTCTCCGCGCCGCTCCACACTACCCCTACCTCCCCTCTCACCGCCACCCTACCGCCCCTACTGCTCATGCGTTGGTTATTTTTGTCTCAGAGACACGAGTCATCGGTCACTGCACCTGCAGTTCCAGCGGCCACGTGGCTCGGTCTTCTTGTGTGTGTTTAGTCGACAATGGTCCATACTATTTAGATGTATGTTAAACTGTTTTTCATTATGAGTTGTATCCAACGGTTATTGTTGTTTTAGTTGATACTTTTTGGAAGTACGTTGAAGTGTTTCTTGACAAAATGAAGCGAGCAGAGGGACAACGAAATTTGTTGTCATTTTTTAAAAAACAAAAAAAGGACAATGGTAAGTAAAGCTGATATATTTTTGTGAGAGATAAAGCGAATTTGTAGATAGTAATTGATTTCATGTGGGGGGAGTAAAAGAAACAAATTGTCCCCTCGATGATGATGGGTTTACTGACCTGAAATGGCCATAGTGTCTTAAAGTTTATTTTAAAAGAGATATTGGTGTTGTTATTTGTTATTCTAACAATTATTAAACAATTGAACGCGTTGGTATGTATAAGTCGCACATTATAAATCCAACTCTGACCTTGCTGCTATTAACCGCCTTGCATACTATGCTAAGACAATCTACAAACTCGCGACTCATGTTATCTTATTACCAAACAGCTACATTTAATTTGAGTTATAATATAGGCTAAATGTTTTCGGATGAGCATTTTTTCAATCCCCGCTTCCCCTCTCGCCTTCACTCCCAGCTCTTAGACCAGAGCCAGATTTATAATGCGCGACTTATTTAATAATCCCGAGTTCTGAAGCTGTATCATCATCGGTTTGCTCTCCTTCAACTGAAGCACAGCAAGATGGAAGAAACAACCAAGACGTAGTGGAATCAGGGGACTGCTCTGTTCGTCACACTTCTCCTCATCAACCTCAGATTCTACCAGGGGATTTTCCGCGGCAAAAACTTCCAGGCAGAGTGCTGAAATTCCAGACCAGTTGGTACGAGAAATTTCCTTGGCTACATGTGGCTGGAACTGAAGGGGTAAGCTGTTTTTACTGTGCAAGATATGCTCAATTGTGCCCAGGCAAAACTTTAGCTACCAAAGCAGATAAGGCTTCTAGTGAAAAAGGGTTCAACAACTGGAAAAAAGCTATTGAAAAGTTTGGAAACCACCAAACGAGTGATGTACATTCTCAAGCTGTTTTAAGCTACTCTCAGTTACAAGTACCTATTGAGTCACAACTGTCACATGTTAAACTCGAACAACAAGAACTTGCTTTAGAATCTCTTATGACTATAATAAGTAGTGTAAATTATCTCGTTAGACAAGGTCTGGCAGTAAGAGGTCACAAAAATGATGAAGGTAACTTAATGGAACTATTGAAAGTTCGGTGTGAGGACAAGCCGTCTTTGAAACGGTGGCTAGAAAAAGATGTTACCTATACTCACCCTACCATACAAAACGAAATCATACAGATATTGGGAAACGAAATTGTGTCCAGTATAGTTCAGAGCATTAAGTTAAGCAACCCTTTGATGTACTCTGTCATTTGTGATGGGACGCAAGATATTGCTGGAAATGAACAGGTCAGTGTTTGTGTCAGGTGGGTTGATACTGATCTCCAGCCTTACGAAAGTTTTTTGGGCTTTTATGAATCGGAAAATACTTGTGGAACAGATATAGCAGCTCTTATTTTTGACGTGTTGCTTAGATTGCAGCTCCCTTTGTCCAATCTTCGTGGGCAAACTTACGATGGAGCTGGTAACATGAGTGGTATCCATAAGGGAACTCAGTCAGTAGTAATAGACAAACAACCACTCGCTGACTACATTCATTGTGGTGCTCACTGTGTCAATCTAGTAATGAAAGCAAGCTGTGAGACTTCAAGAACTGTCAAAAACGCCATGGATTGGGCTCATCAGCTAGGAGTATTGTTTTCGAACACAAAAGCTAAAGATGAATACAAACATATAGTTGAAGATGCAGCTCAAGGTCCAGTCAGTAACATTGCAAAAATAAAACCTCTTTGTCCCACAAGATGGATATACCGGAAAGGACAAATCAATGAAATTTTGCACAAGTATCCATTGATTTTGAAAACTTTGAATGAACTCACAGAACGCAAGTACGAAGGAGCCAGTGGTTTGTTGAGTGTGTTTGAAGATGGGACCACATACTTAGGCCTGATTATGGGTAGGAAAGTTGTTGAACTTTTGGAACTACTGAACAAAGGTTTTCAAGGCGAGAAGAAAACAGTGGCTGGGTTATGTAAATCTGTTAAACACATTGTTGATGGCCTACAAAATCTCAGAACCAACCAGCAGTTTTCTTCTGTGTTCGAAGAGTGTAACAAGTACATAGCTGAGTTGGGCCTAGAAGAGCTAAGACTCCCAAGACAAAAAAAAGTGCCTAAAAAGATATCTGAGGGAAATGCTGATGGCTACGAGTTTAGTTCAACAGAAGAACACTTTAGACGGGAGTATTTTGAAGTCATTGACACGGCTGTGCATGGTCTCAAAACTCGTATACTTGAACAGGCTGGTATGAAAAAAAAATACAGCTCGAGAAATTCCTGCTAAAAAGAGAAGGTTATGATGTCAATGTGCTAGCGCCATATCCGGAAATCAACGGTCAAATGTTGAAGTCAGAACTTGAGCTTTTCCACCAAAGATACAAGATAAAGAATTTAAAAGACGCCAAGGACGTGTTGACCTCTATGATGAAAGAGGTCAGGGAGCTGTTCTCCAATGTTGAAGTCCTGGTGAGACTAATGCTTGTATGTCCAGCTTCAAGTTGTGAAGCAGAGCGAAGTTTTAGTGCTCTGTGTAAACTGAAGACCTACCTAAGATCAACCATGACTCAAAAAGGTTGAATCATATTGCTGTTTGTTACGTTCACAAAGAAATATTGGACAAGGTAGAAGCAAAAAATGTTGCAAAACTGTTTATTTCAAAATGTGAAACTAGGAGAGGTGATTTTGGTTACGTAAAGGATAATAAATAAACCACTTTGGAGTTGTTTCAGTTCCAGTATACATCCGTTTAGCAAGAGGTCAATTTGAATTTTTATAATGTACTGTAAAGAGAAACAAGGCTAACATTTTAAAGTTAATGTTTACGTTGTAATGTGATAGACCGTATGTAATAACAGTAGTGTGTGTAAAATAAAGCATATTAAACCTGACCTGATAATGAGTTTTTATTTGATACCTATATACTATATACATTTTAGAATGAGTTTTCAATTGTATGTTTATAGTTTGTTTTTTGAACGATTGGACTTGGAATCAAGCGTGTGGTATAGGGCGTTCCATTGTTGTCAAGTCCAATGGTTCAAAAAACGAACTATAGACATGTTTTCAGGTTAAATACAAATTGTTTCAATGAAAAACCTGCTTGTACAAATGTAAGATTTTGGGTTTAAATTAGTGTTCAAACGTCATTTCAAGGTCACAATTTTTCTAAAATGTCCCCGGACCCCCCGTCCTGTCCCGGGGGATGGGGGGGGGTGCCCCCGGACCCCCCATTTGTCCCCCCCAAAGTGTTGATGCTGACGACGCCAATGCCGCCTCCCACTCTCAAAATTTTGACGATTGTTTCTCCCTAGAGATCATAGAAGCCCTTCCTGAATCCGCCGGTAATGTTGACGTGAAAATTCGTGAATACGCCCATATTTGGGTGACAAGAGCATTCGAAAAGCCCGGGCTAAACCTAGCCCATTGAATTAAAAGCCCAATAGCCACCTCTCTCTCCCCACCACTATCCATTCGCACTTACCCCCCCTTTCCTTCCTCTCTGCCCTTTCCTTCCCAAGGGAACAGAGCGGATTCATCATTCCTCTACCGCTGACGATGGCGTCCTGACGCCGAAACGTACAAGTTTTCTTTTGTGAGTGTCCTTTTTGCGTGTTTCTGTGTTTGTTTAGTGTATCACTGTTTTATTTATGCATGTGTGTATATATATATATATATATATATATACAATATGATTGAAATAAAAAATATATTTTCAAATTTAACCTACCGACCAAGAGTTTCATTATGTAAAATTTTGAATGGACAGCATTCTTTGATGTGCTTCTCCCAATGAGTGATTTGATGTTCTTCTGTGCAGTATGCAACTTGCTTACATGCTGAGCATATTTTTGTGGAGGGATGAGAGCAAATGGAGCAACTAATTTCTTTATCTGAAGATACCTGTAAAAGAAAAATACAATTATACAAACAAACATTTTCTAAATATGTATGTATTATCAAATGCTATTTCATTATTCAGCTTCATTTCTACTAAGGGCACGGAAGGTGTGCTTGCTTTACAGTTCAGTCAAATATATTCTGCAATAAACTCACATTTAAAACACAAGAAGGTAATTAGTTTATTTATTGACATTTCGAAAGCTGTTTGCTTTAATTATTGCATCATGTCGAAATTCCACAAAGTCAAACCTTCAACCATCTTGTATAGCCTTTGACACTTTGAACCACAATATCATTTTAAGTAAATTGTATCATTTGGGTATACACGGAGTCACACTAAAATGATTACAAAGCTATCTATATGGCCACTCTCAGTGTGTACGAGTGAATGACCATCTCAGTGAATACAAGAAGATTTTCTCTGGTGTACCTCAAGGTTCTGTATTAGGAGCAATTCTTTTCCTAATATATATTGATGACTTATGTGGCCACAGATTCAAAGGCAAATTAACTGCTTTTGCGGATGACATAGCATTAAGCTATGCTTCCTTGACATGTAAGCAGCTAGAAAGTGATGTAAATCTGGATTTGTGTTTGTTACATAATTGGTTAGACTATAATGGACTAGAATTAAGCGAAAAGACCAAATTTATATTCTACCATTTATGCAATATAGCATATACAACTGTGAACATAATTGGAAGTTAATCAATCACAATTCTGACTGTTCTAAAATATGTTTTTCCTGCCCGATTATTGAAAAGGTGGAGGTGTATAAATACCTTGGTGTTCACATAGAGAAATGCTTAAAATGGAAAAATCACCTTGAAGCAGTTGCTAAAGTATTACAGTCCTGCTTATCCAAAATGTATTTATTCGCAATAAATACCTGATAGCCTTCCGCAACTCATGTTAATAGCTCTCATGTATTTCTTAAATTGATAACGAAATGGCTGTTGCAAAAAGAGGAAGTTTTTGGATTATGTAAAAAAAAAAGTTTTTCACTTTTGTCTTATGTTGCCAGGTAAAAGTGTCTTGTTTTGGTTAATACTAAATTAATTTTTTTTTAGTTCACATGTGCTAAAGTTGAAAGGGTGTCATATACAGGTCCTCCCTTTTGACACCCTATTACATCTCCATGTATAAAATGTATACCTATATATATATATATATTCATAAATATGTTATTGTATTGTAAAAAAATACTACTGGAGAAATAAATTTTATTTCATTAGCAAGTGAAACCGAAGACACTGGCATACCATGGATGAATATTAGCATGCATGCATTGTGATCTCTACATGTCACTTCCCATGTCATCAACACTACCTGATATTAAAAATATCTGATTAAATTGAGTCATTTACCAATTTTATATTCCCATCCAGATGAGTGCTAAGCAATATCAATTATTAGATGCTAAGCAAGGTATAGGTGTAGCGAAACTTGGTGGCACTCGCTAGTTAAGAGTATGACACAAGGGAGAGTAAAGCATACAAATGATGTGGGATAAAGTGGCCGACTCTTCCTCCAGATGTCACTCTGGAAGTCCTTCCATACCTTTGCCCGCTCATCAACGCTTGATTTACCCTCAGTGATATCTGATTTTTCGCTGGTGAGTGCCACCAAGTTTCGCTATACCTATACATTGCCATAGTCTTCGTCAAAGAGCACATCAAAAAATCAGAAAACAATGTCAGGTTTACACTTCATAAAACCATCAATACAGAAGAAGGCTTCAGATACAAGCCATCATTACAAGATGTATTCAAATCTTGAGTAGGTTACAGTTCTGGCCTCTTGAGTTAATATGTTAAAAATCTTTACTTTAAAACATTGAATTGATTTCTAGTTTTCGATAAATAGATCGTAAATAGTCCTTGGGGACCAGATCTTAGAAGATTCCATCTCTCGCCCATCATACCAAACACTTCCTCATTTGTCTTCCTTTAATTAACATGCTGGCGGAAAAAGTTTCCACCAAGTGACGTTTGAGTCATTCTCCACAGTTTAACGTATAACATATGACGGGTGGAGTACTGGGTCCTCTTCACATAGTTCCCAAGTATGGGTGGGGATTCCACTGAAAAAAATATGCTTCTACCAGGATTCCAACCTGGACTCCAAGGGGTAGGAAGTCAATACGTACTATAGCCAATTCAACAACCTCCAACCCCTGAATTGTTCCCTATGCGAGCACAACCATCCATGTACCAATTAAATTAAAGAATTTAAAGCTTAGAAATAGGAATTTAACATTGAGAGTCTTCTACATAAGCAATAAAAATTATTAAAGTTGCAAATATTGGGTGCAGCATAGATGCTCCAGAAACAATTGATCTGAGATAAGCGCTTCTTGAAGGCTTTTAAAATGTAGACATGGATGATGTATCAGATAGGCCTGGGAGGAGAAATCCAATTGAGGAAAGAGTGGCCAGAGGCGATATTCAAAGGAATGTAGCTTTAACTACTATAGTAGGGTAGAGATGAAGGCTGAAGGAGAAATTTGTAGTATCAAGAATTTATTTCTTCTCATATTGGAAGAAATCAGAATCAAAAGCACGCAAGATATCCTGGATATATGATAAGGATGGACGTGGACAGATTGACCAGAAGGATATGGGAGACAATGGGTAGCACAAGAGGCAAGACTGGAACTAAGTGGGTTGTTGAACTCAGGAAGGACTGGACTGAAATGGGGATCATGGTTGAAGGAAGGGAAAACTGTGGAAACAAATACAAACAAATTAATAAAATGGAAGTCAACAAAAAAACAAGGATACAGGAACAGGTTAGAGAAACACCAATGGAGAAAATTGAGAAGAGGATACTAAAAATATCAGAGGAAGAATGGGAGAGGAAAGGGGGGGGGACTAGGTTCTGGGAGGAGAAGATGAAATCCCAACTGTGAAGGGACTACCTGTGGTCATACAGAGGTGATTATTAAAGAAAAAGAAATACAATTTCATGCTGATGGACGTAGTGAATTGGATAGGAGGAGGAATGCATCAGTGAAACATTCATAGATAGAAGAGAATCAATCGGAGGAACCTTGAGTAAAAACATTAAGAAAAGGTTAGCGAGGAGGCAGATATTGAGCATGACCATTAAATGGACCCTAAGGAGAGAGAACAAAAAAAAATGGAGGTATTGAAGATGGTGGAATGGAATAGGATGGAGAAAGTATTCTGGATTAAACGAAAGACGTGTGACAAAGTCACATATATGTCGAAATATATTTATGGCTTGGGAGGGACGGAGAGAAAGTTGTGTGAGGCAATAAAGAGGAGTGAATATAAGTAGACGAAAAAACAAAAGAGGGATGGGATACATCTTTTTGGCAGGTAGAATGCTGGGGGAGAGGGAGAATAGGTATTTCTAATGTTATGAAGAGTGGTATAATACATAGGAAGTTTCGGCGACGCGCTGGGCGGTCTGGGAATATGTGTAATTTTTGTAAAGAGTACATTGCTTGTAGTATAGTTATTGTAGTTGAGGGTATAGTGTGTTATATCTGGGTGTAGCGTGTTATTTCACGGTTTAGAAGCGAAATGGTGTAATTTAAGAGTCTAAAATGAAAAGTAATGAATTATGTTGGCAACACTGAAAATTAGAACTTGGGGTGGATTTTTTGGGGGCTAACTACCTGCGCGTGGAAGTTTTCTCTAGTGAATGAATGAATTTGCTAATTGCCTACGCCAAAGAATAGGTCATAATTAATTGGAAGTTAATTTTCCCAAGATTTCTTTGCTAAATTTTGGTAATCAAGAAGCAAAAGAGTCACACTGTTACGATAGAGAAAGTGTGACGGTCTACAGAAAGAGCAAAGTGAAAACGAGCCGAACTACTTACAAGGTTGGGCATAAATTCGTCGGTTATCATAGCTGTTGACAATAAAACCACACGTGAAAAAAAGAATGACCTTGAAAGTCCCTTTATAATTAAATTCACTCGTGGGAATAAGTACGGTCGACGGGAACAACAAGTTTATTTTTACCTCCCAGGAAACCATGCAGGAAACTATGTCAAAACACAGCTTATACTTGCTCGCTCGCAGCCGTTTCCGAAAAGATAACCGAATTCGATTGATTAATAGTAATTTTTTTATTTTAGCTAGTATTAGGCTATAGGCGTGAAAAATTTAACAGTTTTAAATTTGCTATAGATCGTATGAAAGGGACGTGGGCCAAATTTAGCCGGGTGGTTCAAACGCTCTCGTCACACGTATTTAGGCCATATATATATATATAAAATAAAACCGATAACACATATGTGTTATCGGTTTTATTTTATGTTGCAAGCAGTACAGGATTAAAGCTGAAAAAATATTTTTCACTTTTTGGTGCATTATTTATCAAGAAATAAAACCTTTTTCCTTAAAAAGTTGGTTTTTACTATGTATCATATATACAGTAGGTATATTTAAATTTAATTGTCGGGTGATGTTTACCCTTGGTGGTAAAAATTCCCCATTAAGATATACTTCCAATTTTGAAATCGCAATCACAGCCAACTTCATGGTTTTCCAAAGCTGAAATCGCAATCACAGCCAAGTTAATGGTTATGCCAGTTCTGTCATCACATAAGCTAGCCTACATATATATCATATGATTCAGAGAAAGAATTTTGGGGTAATTCTTTTTTAAATGTTTGAATTGCGTTTTTAATATTGAAATATGAGCTTGCTTTATGAATGAGGATCTTTCAGTTAATCTGGAGGATATTATCCTCTGTCACATTAACCAAGCACGAATACGCAATACGGTGTTGCCAAGTAGTCATTGTTGTGATATGGTTGTGATGTGAGACTAACCTTGGCAACGTTGGCAAATTCTTTCAGTTTCTGCTGTTTCTTTGTTTTGCGGTTTCTGTGGCAACTGGGTTCTTGGTGGGGGAATGTTGTTGAACGTATGGGGAAACAAAAGTGGACACAAGCAAGACGGTGCATACGTGGAACAACCTCTGTTTTTTTGGCATTTATCGTCAGCGGATTTAGAGTGTATGTATTTCTGAAAGCGGTATTCCTGTGACGAGTGAAAATGCTACGACAGCGAGCTGTGAAAGGGACTGGTGAAAAAGAGGTTAAAGACCAATCAGTTGTGAAATGTAAATCAAAGAGACACAGTCAGAAAGGTACAATAATATCTGAAAGAAAGCAATGTTGTATGGAAAAACTATTTGGGTTCAAATTTCGAGAATTAACCAGTTGGGGTCGATTTGTGAGGCTCCTCTTCCGTCCTACTGACCCAGCTTCTTTGGGAGTAACAAGAGCACTGTTTGGTGAGTAATCTTTGGTTTCATATTGTATTGTACCTTGGTTTGGTCGTGAGCGAGACGGTCGGCAACTTCCAATTGGAATCCTATCCTATGATTTATTTTATGCATTAGGTCTCTTAATGGTATTGGATATCCCGGAAGAAAGAGGGTTGTCTGATGCTGATGTGAAATGGGGAGATCCTAATGAATGCCGTTTTCCATTGTTCAACATCCTTAGGCCACTTCCCCTTGAATGGATGTGTCTAGTTTATCTTGTAATGTGGATAGGTGAGTCAGTTTGTCAATACATTATAGTTGTGCCTCTAAACTTCTATACTTAAGATACTTGGCTTCTGCAACTTACTGAGTGCAGTGATAGCCTATAGGCTTATATTGCGAAGGAATTAATCGTTGATTTGGAAAATGACTGAAGAAATGAAACATATATTTTCTACTTAAATTAGATATAATCACTTCAGTGCTGCTAGACACTTCGCGGCACATTTTTTTATACTGAAAGAGTATATTTTCTTTAATTAGCTGTAGTCTAATTTGATAATGCATATTATTTGGTTGGCCTCAAGTTTCAGCGGGTTATGACTAGGAAATTGCAATAACTCATCTTTCTCTTGGTGTCATAATGAAATTTTGGTTGATGCCGTTAGTTTTTTCATTTTTATTTATTGTTAGATAAAATTATGTTACATTTCTATTAAGAAAAGTTTATGCAAGCTGAGGTTAAATTTATTCCCATTGCATATTGCTCAGTTAAAAAATGATATGTGGTTCCATAAGGACGACCAGGGCTGGCTTATCCCTAGTTTGATCCATAGTGAAGATTGGTGTTAAATATACCTTTTTTGTTGAGTAATCTTAACCTTTTAATGTCACTTATGTTCCAAATTCGGCACATATCTTTGGAGTCATTTCAGCTCATTTTGTTTGCCCGATATGCTGAATTGAACACAATGAAAAATTATCTGTTTACATAATACACCACAAGCCACCTCAAGAGTTTGTGGTAGGGGGTGAGTTTTCACCAACATGCACTACACTACACCATAATGAAGTTGATGAAACGACGGCTAATAATGCATTGCAAAAACCTGTTAGTACTTGTCAGGAGGTGACATTTCACCATCAGCTGCCCTCACTTCTGCCTTCTTGCCCATATATAAGTTTTGATTGAGTCTTCTATCAAGCCAATCTATTCCTATTTTCCCGAGTATCTGCATTAGTTTCTCGCACTGTCCCTTCCACCAGTTTTCCTTTGAAAGTCCAATTAAATCCATGCCTCTAGCGTGTGCGACACACCATCTGCATCCAGCTTTTAATTTTGAATTTTTTTAGCCCTCCCTTTCACATTTATGTACAGTTTGGAAATGTGCGGGTAAGCTAGTGATGCCTGTTACTTTCTGAGTTTCATTATTTACTCTGCTCATGTGTTAGTATTTTTTCCCTTCTCAGTCTCTGTCAAAGAAATGTTTACTCCTTGTGCATCGTGTGGCACAAGGTGGAGTTGTTTAGGCTCTTGAGTTATGAGCTTTTGGAGAAGGTATTCATAAGAGGCTGGTGCTGTCTGCTTTCTATTTGTCATTCATTGTTATGCTCAGTTTCTTGTCATCATTTTTAATTTTTTTTGTCTCTCATCATTGCTTTGCTCACTCAGAGGTGGTCATTCATGGCTGAGTAAGCAAAGTATCTCGGTGTCTTATGATAGTCCTTGTCATCTGGGAGATTATTGATAAAGCCACAAGCTGAGGCTTGCTGAGGCCACATATCAAAGCAACAAAGCATCACAAAGTTACAGGCAAGGTAAAATTTACTTTAACTTTGTTAAGGTAAATATTACCATGCCTGTAGCGAAGTGAGTGTTGCTATACTGACCAGTGTGGTGTCCAAATTCACTCAAGTGAGGAAGGGCCGCTACCCTGTTTTCTGCTTATTCCCCATGACTCCTTATGCGATGAGTACAGATAAATATTTTGCAACTCACCTTGTAGCTGACCTACCATATGCCATCCGGTGGGTAGCCTTAAGCGGAGCCCGGAGTGTGCCTCTGTTATGACCGGACCCCCACCAACCACGTGGCGGGGAACCCGAAAGCATAAGATTTTACGTGGGTTCTTGCCCTTGGTGTGCGGAAGCGAATGATCACACACAA
Source organism: Pyrrhosoma nymphula (assembly GCA_963573305.1). Lineage (NCBI taxonomy): Eukaryota > Metazoa > Arthropoda > Insecta > Odonata > Coenagrionidae > Pyrrhosoma > Pyrrhosoma nymphula. Next base: position 94,773,088 of record OY754333.1, on the reverse strand, counting down.
ATATTTAAAGTCTTTTTCCCAAAGTTTATTTTATTTAAAAGCACGAAATAATCAATTCAATGAAGAACCCCAAAGAATCAATTCAATGAACAAATATCAAGTAACGAATTTGTGCGTCTAGAGTAGCCAAACGTTAACATATTACCAATGTTTCGGGAAGAAGAGGAGCTGCTGGTGATGGCACGGATGGATAGTGAGGCGCTTCGGCAGCACGGGCCATACGGCCTGCTCTTCGACTCCTACTGACAGCTACATTGTGAGTGTACCGCCAGTGAATGTTTACAGAGTAACCAATAGCCGATTACTGTCCGATGCGGGACTAGTGAATCACTGTCTGACTGCATGCCTGACGAGTGTCGAGTGTACTCCCTCATAGCGTCTCCACCGTGCCATTATACAGGAAAGGTGAAACTAGAATGTTTTCGACAAAATGGCAAGGGTGGGAGGGGAAGAAGAAGAGGATGGTTAGCCGTTCTCGAAAGTGAAAAGTACAGTTCCTGAGGTATAGTTTGACATAGCCGGCTATTCTGAGACGTCACACAACAACACATTTATGCATATTTTGGGAAATGGAATTCTTCCATTTCCGGATCATTACACCTCCATCCTGATGTGAGTGTCGTGTAAAAATAGGAATTTGATGTTATACAGTCACATTGCATTGGTGATACTTGGACACATACAGAATATTGAATTAAACCCTCGAGTATGACTTTTATAGCAAGTATTTATCCATTATAAATTGCTCCCAATGTCGAAGATTTCATGCATATGTTAACTGGAATATATTTAATACCCTATTGGCACTTTGAAACTATTCCAATAACATTGTTGTTATTATATTTAATTCAACAAACTACCTACTGAAAGTAGCTACCATCCCTGAAGTAGAAAATGTGAATAAAAAAAAACTTCTGACTTAAGGAAATGATACCTTCTTTCAACCTCATGGTTCAGAAACTTGGTTATCCTGTACCTTAGCGGGAAAAGATTTTGTAGATATTCCTGAAATATGAACGTGACCGAAAGCAATTTAATTTTATGATACTAAATTTGTGGCCTCTATATTTAAGAAAATTGCCAGCACTGTGATGAAGTAAACATTTGTACAATTAGCGATCCTTCAAAAAGGGAGCTATGTGAAGTTAAATACATGAATCAACATTAGGAATAATTCTCCTATTCCACCTAAGTCCAGACATGCACCAGTGGTACAGTGGTCGATACGATTGGAAATAGTCCCCCAGCCATGCAGATTTTGAAATACAATTGAGTACTTAACCCCTTCCCTGATGGGGTTTTTTTACAAAAATGGTCAAAAAAGTCATATTTTTTAATTTCAGATTCAAAAGCATTAAAGGGAGGCAAATCGGAAAATGTTTTCATAAATTTTTGATTCCAAATAACTAATTATTTATTCAATAATTTCTGATTGTTGCCCCTTAACTTAACATAAATAGGCCACCCGCATTACAGTATAAATTTCCTTCCCGTAATCCTTTGCTAGACATCTAAGGAGGAATGCATTTAGTTAATAAGACAAATGTATATACTTGGGTGACAACGTTAACGTTAGCTATTAATTTTAGTCCGTAGTACATCAAGAAACAACGTACAAACAATCATGGGGTTAGGCAACCCGCATGACGACGAATTTCGCTCTGAAAATGTTGTAACAAAATTCATTTTATGACAAAAAACTTGAACTCTTTCACTTGATTTTCATTGAAGAGAGGTGGAATCCCTTTCCTCAGTGTTCCATACGAGTCAGTAGAGTGTGAAGCGAGCAAGTCGGCTAGATCTGGAGATGTATAAAAATTATCTGTCGTCAGGCATAATCATAGGCCAAATAATGGCTTCATTAGAGTCATCATAACTTTTGAGGACATGGGTAAATGGGTAGTGTCTTTATCCTACACAGTCCCCATTCCCGTGTACATTGTCGTTGACCACACGTATCCAGTTCTCGATTCACAAAGGACAAATATTTGCCAAATGAAGCTCTTTTCATAGGGATGAACTGCCGCCACCCCAATCTTCCCTTGTACAAGAGCAGGCTCTCGTCAATGGTAACGTCCGTCTCTGGTGTATGGAGTGCCTTGAACTTTTTTCCAGCTTCTGGCAAATTGACCATATTTTTATAGTTCGGCGTTGTGTTGTGTTTGGGGATCAAAATCGTTATAATAGGCAAAATGTAAATATTGCCTTATTTTTACGAATCATCGGTAAGAGATTGTTTGTCCAAAAGAGGGAGAGGAGAGTTTAGGTCTCGTAGACCAATACAACTCAGTATCTGGCTTCCTCACTATGCTTTGTAGCATTACAAGGGCAAGAAACACAAATTTTTAAGCTTGTCACACCTCGCCACTGATTTACGGTAGCACTACTTGGCCCGCTTTTTCACGCAAAGTGTTACAGGCGCAGCGATTAGTTTCCCAAGTTATAAAGTCAATAATTTGATCTTTTCCATTCTTCTTCCGGGTATCTGCCGCGTCGTTGTGTTTTTCTGACAACGTTTCTCCTCCCGTCCTGGAGGCGTCTTCAGGTCGAAGATATCTGCGCTGCATTTGGTCTGACTTATATAGTGGAGCTGGTCGCATCTGATTGGCTGTCAATTAAGGTGGAAAAACCACTTTTCGCGCCATTTCTCATAGCATTACGCGCCAATACCCTCTTCCAAGTGGTAGCTAGGTTGTAACCATCATCCCTGTTGAAATTTTTGGGGCATTTCGGAAAACTCTGAGAGAACTTCAATAATTTGATCGTTGAAAAAATTATTTCAGAACCACAGTCGGGAACCAGGTCATAGTTCATCGAAGAATTACCTTCAAAAAGAAACCTAGGTGGTGCCAGAGGAAGAATCGTTGAAAGCATTTCCTCCCACTCCGCTTCCTGCGAAGTTTCCGCTTCGCCTTCCGCTTTGGAGCTTGTTTCTCTGGAGAGAGTCGACTAAGAGCCAGAATCTTCAATGTCCATAACCTCGGAATTACTGCTGGTCTAACACTGATTCCTCTCCGGAATTCATTGCTGATTGCCAAATGTTACCAAGGAAAAACAAAGAATTTTCCGTGAAATTCACTCATACTACACCGCTTGTATTAGAACGAAAATGTTCGAACTAAAAATGGAATCTGGGAAAGAGGAAAAATAGACTGACGTCTATTTTTCCTCTTTCCCAGACGTCAGGGTAGGGGAGGGGAATTTTGGGAAATACCAAAGGAAGAGTGGTAGAGAGCCCTCGGAGAACCAAAGACAAGGAGAATCAGAAAGGGTACGTGAATGAAGCCTAAGCGGCGAACGTCCGGCAGGGGTCGGTCGGTGAAGCATACACGGATACCAAAACTACAGCGTAAATAAGTAAATATTACACAACTAATAGGTAAATATGCATTACAAAGTAAACAATTAAAAAATCGGGAATGCATTGTTGGTCATATTATAACAGATAAAGATTTACGGAGAAACAATTGTTTCTTCAGTCTTCTAGAGCGACTGCAATTTAGCGATAATGCAGGAAAGAACTTATGACCCTATAGGAAGATTTCGCTTCCAGGGAGCGTAATTCCACTAGTATTCCGGTAGGATAGATAAATAAAATAGATGAGTTTTGTGAGAACTGATAAAATATAATTTGTATTAGTAGATAGGGAATAATAAGTAATCGTGCATAAAAATAATACAAATCTAAAATCAATCCTTCAATCATTATATAAATTACGTTATCAACTGCATAAGCAAGATTCCAACTGTTGTACTTCGGGATATTAAGTAGCTATACTTACAATAAGCCTAGTAGTAGGTATAGCGCTTGATAAAATTGGATGTTCATGACCATAAAATGTTTCCTAACATTTATATTGCTACTTTGCAAAAGTGTTTACCATTTAGATGGAAAAAAGCAGTAACTAACCATATAAAAAGATATTGTGTAGTGTAAATGTTTCCTCAGAAGTGCATTGGCAAAGCTAGAGGTGAGGTAGGCTGCCCCGGGATGCATTTTTGGCATTAACAATTTTTTAAATATGTATTTAGAGGAGTAAAACTATCTACTACTCCGAGAATTAACAACTACATTTTATTACAAATTATGAATAAAGAATCTTTATATGTTATCCATAGAACATCAATGAATGAATGATGCAGATTTTAATAGTATTGTAAATGATTTTAATGGGAAAAAGACAGAAGATTACATTAAAAATTTTGTTTTAATTTTTAAATAAAAGTAATAGAATTCTTTTTTCATAAACTTAATTTTCAAATTGTGTCGTAATAAGCTAGATGTGTATTATTTATTTCCCAAATGAAGGGTCCAAGTAATTAATAGACCACCCTGGGTGGATCGAATTGTAGCTGCGCCACTGCAGGAGTGATAGCAACATTAAAATAGTTTAGCCAGGTTGCTGAGTATTTAGAATTACCTGGGCAGTGGGCCATTTAATAGGTCTCCCAGAGAACCTTGCTGTCTCTTGATAAATTATGTTTCTTTTTTTAAGGACGAGGTGATAACTAAACATTTCTAAATTAATGTATGGCAGCAGGGTCATTCCATGTCAATTCATCCAGAATAAAGGTTTGACACCCACCATCTCAGATTTGGATGAAACTGGGTATGTTTTATCCTTTCATGTAGATAGGAAAACAAGCAAAGTTTGTATTATCTATCTTGACTAATTTTTTTTCAAACAACCATTTAAAGTTTAGGTGAAACTGCATTTGACTTCCATTCCCAAGGCCTCCGTGGACGCTTATACCTCCAGAAGAAAAAAAAGTTTCTGTCTTAATTATAACTCAAATCTTATGAAAAATTGACATTTTATCAAAGAAACCATGATGATTTTAGGAAAAAATTGAAGAAATAAATTTTTTGCATTCTTATGGACCTGCAGCACCATTTGACTGGCCTCGAAAGGAAGAAAAATTTGCTATGTTTCTCTAAATAGTATTATTTGTATTGGGGAGGCTCCTACTACGAAAGGCTCAGGGAGTGTATTACTTCTCAGAAAAAGACAAAGTGTGTGAGCCATTGGTTGTCAAATTTACATGGAAGACTTGAAATAATAATTTCATCATCGTAGTATTACAATCCTAGGATTGGTATATTGCAGCCCTCCATTTCGCCCTATCCCATGCCAGTTCCTTCACTTCCCTATGGTTCTTCTTCCCCGTATCCCTCTTGACTTGCCCCAAGTACTTGTCTCTTGGTCTCCCTCTGGGGACTTTCCCTTCAATTTTTCCCACCATTATGCTACTTATGTAATCGTTGTGTCTCATAAAATGGCCAACCCACCGTGTTCTTCTTTGGCGTATGGTGCTCCACATTGTCCTTTCTTCTCCAATTCTTCTGTATACTTCCTCGTTTCTCACCCTATCCGTCCATTTGTTCTTTTGTATCCTCCTCCAGCACCATGTCTCGAAGGCTTCTATTCTTTTCTGGTCAGTTTTTCCAATGGTCTATGCTTCTGATCCGTAGAGTGCCACTGCCCACATGAATGTTTTCACATATTGTTTCCTTGTCTCCAGTCTTATGCTCTTAGAGCAGAGTAGCGGCCTTTTAGCCATGAATGCCGTCTTAGCTTGGGCTATTCGACGCTTGATGTCTGTCGTGCTTCTTCCATCCCAGGTAATGGTGCTCCCGAGGTAGGTGAATGATTCCACTTGCTCTAATCTTTCTCCTTTGAGGTGGACGTCAGCCACTACTTTTTCTCTTCCACACACAAGTATCTTGGTTTTCTTCTTATTGACTTTCATGTTGTATTCCTGGAGCACTTTTTCAATTGTGTTCAGTGAGTTCTGTAGGTCTTCCTCGTTTTCTGCTACGATCGCGATATCATCAGCAAAGCGTAGCATGTTGATATCCTCTCCATTCACTTTGATTCCTCGTTCTTCTATTTCTTTTATTGCTTCCTCCATGTACATATTGAAGAGTGCTGGTGACAGGTTACATCCTTGTCCGGACCCCTTTGTTAATTTTTGCCTCCATATTTCTTCCATCTTGCGTGCGTATTGTGGCCACCTGGGGCCCGTTTCTCAAAGCTACAAGTCCACAAGTTACAAGTCTAATCTCACAAGTGTGACTTAAAAGTGTTACTTACGTGACCAACAAGTGTTTCAAACGAAAACGGAGGACTTTCTCCAACTAATGTTTTACAAGTGAAAATGGCGGTCGTCATCCTGTCCGTATTTAGCTATTTTTTTAACCTTTAAATATATTTCGAGAGTATTTCCAGCAATCTACTAATACCTAGAGTCACTGCAACGTTGCTCGGTTTATATAAATACGTGAATACATGATAAATGGTATTTTTGGTGTACAATTCACCTTAAAATATCCCAAGCGAGGACGAATCATCGGCAATACTTGAACATAATAAGGAAAAATCGGTTATTCCAACGTATGATTTGCATTGTTATCTTGTAATGAATGTAATTTATAATTCTTGAACGCCAAAATATATTGCTGTGCTGTGTTTATCTTTCAAACCACTTTCGTAAGTACGACATAATAACAATATTGTACGGCAAGTATGGGATACGTACGATTGGAATCGTTTATTCCAATGTATGAATTGCTATTTTATCTTGTAATGAAAGTAATTTATAATTCTTGAACGCCAAGATATATTGTTGTCCTGTTTTTATCTTTCAAACCACTTTCGTAAGACATAATAACAATATTACGGCAAGGATGGGATACGTACGGGACGTACATTTTCTTGAATCTTTTTTAACCAAGAGTCAGTGCTATGTTGCTCGGTGTCTATAAATGCGTGAACACAAGATAAACGGAATTTTTAGTTCACAGTTTACCTTAAAATATCTTAAGCGAGGAGGAATCGTCTGCAAAAGTTGAACATAATGAGGAAAAGTCGTTTATCCCATCGCAGGAAAGGAAAGACGAACTCGAAATGAAGGTTATTCACAATTCTAGCATGTCGAGACATCATCTTGTGCAGTGTTTATCTTTCATAGGTACGAATAAATAGCGGAATAGCGTTTTATCGTCAGACAAGCGAAGACTATTTCAGCCATTTTGAATGTTCAATATTAATACCAAAGGGATCTCGAGGAATTAAAAGAGCTAGTTGGTGTAGTGGTAGCGTGCGGGATTCACGAAGCATAGGACAGTGGGTCGATCCCCGCCGGGGTAATTTTTTTCCACTATCATTTTGATGGGCTAAGGAGATATTTTACCACCAATTTATGTCACTTCGTTCTAGAACTGATGCACAATTTATTTTTAATTTCACTTGTTCTTGATCCCCAAGTTACACCAAAGGTATCGGACACATGCTTACGGTGTATTAGGAAAAAAAACACAGCACATTAGCGTAGCATTTGCGAGATGTCACATAAAAATGTCGACTTTAATTACGTATGGAGTTTCCTATTGAACTTTCGCGACTTGATATTTCATAGCGATTTATCATTTAAGTACGGGAACTTATGCTCTGCATTTTTACCTCTCAATGTATAAACATAATGACGTGACATGAAAAGTAGGTATTTTATATTGATAATTAGTAATAAATAATACTAGCAGACTTGCGCTTAACTTTCGCATTTTCAACCTTTCCTACCTCCCCAAAATAATTTATTCTTTATCAAATGAGATCATTTATAAATTGCACGATTAAAAGCAACATTCCTGTCTCGGTTGGAAATAAATCTTTCTTCTTCGTTGTTTATTCACTAAGTCTCCGCGGGGGTGTTCTTTTCTCGTTACGTCTTAGTCTAAAAGACTTTTCTTTTAACTTTAAATTATAAAAAAACGATGTGTTTTTAACGTAAACTGAGCATGTTATGTCAAAAGTCGGTAAAAAATCCTATCTACTGATACCTTGTTCGTCACTATCGCCTTCATAACAGTTGAGAAAAAGAGATCGCTAGTCGCTTTTCATTTGTTTTCCCAGTTATTCTTTCCGATTGACTGCGATTTACTCACCTCGAAGGACTTGTAGAAATTTCCTTACAAGTTACAAGAATTTGTTACTCACAAGTCTGTTTGAGGAACAGAATGTGTCGTAACAATGAAAACACTTGTGAGTAAACACCTGTAACTTGTGAAATGGACTCGTTACTTGTAATTAGTAGACTTGTATGTTTGAAAAACAGAATTTCACATGTTACTCGAAAGTAACACTTGTAAAATCACACTTGTAATTTGTGGACTTGTAGCTTTGAGAAACAGGCCCCTGGTCCTTGTAGAGCTGGTAGATGATTCTTCTGTCATTGTAGTCCAAGCCAAGTTTTTCCATAGTATTGAACATCATATTCCATTCGACATTATCGAATGCCTTCTCCAAGTCCACGAAGGCTATATACAATGGCATGCTCACGTGGATCATTTTCTCTACCAGTAGTCTCAGGCATAGTATTGCCTCCCTTGTCCCCCTGTTCTTCCTAAATCCAAATTGGTTTTCTGACAGGTTTTCTTAAATTTTTCCTACAATTCTTCTGCCTACTATCCGAGTAAGGATTTTGGAGGCATGTGACACTAGACTCAAGGTTCGGTGCTCCTTGCATTTCTCAGCCCTTGCTCTCTTTGGTATGGTCACCATTGAGCTCTTCTTGAAGTCTTCTGGCAGCTTTCTGGATTCGTAGCAATCTTGGATTATTCCATATAGTGCGTCTCGTGCTTTTTCACCAGTGCTTTGATTACTTCGCTGATTTTATCTTCTCCGGGTGCCTTTCCATTCTTCAGGTCTCTAACTGCTCTCTCAAAATCGCTTCTTGGTATCCCTGGTCCACGGTTGTCTTCCTCCACTTGGTTCTGGTCATCTGTAAATGCTTCTCCTAGGGGGATTGGGCCTCGGTATAGCTCTTCAATGTACTGTTTCCATCTATTGCCGATTTCTCTATCTTCCATTAGCAGTTTCCCATCTGAATCTCTTATGTTTTCGCATCTTGGTTTCCTTTCTCCGAAGTGCCTCTTTATTAGGTTGTATGCCGTTTCTGAGTTCCCCTTCATCATATTTTCGTTAATGTTCTCGCAGCAGCTTTCAATCCATTTCTCTTTGGCCTTTTTCGATTCTCTGATAACTTGATTCCTTAACCTCTTATACAGTACTTCTTCAGTTTCATTTCTTGCATTCTTACATGTACTTTCTTCTTTCTTCAATGAGGGCTATGATGTGCTCCGTCATCCATGGTTTCTTAATTTCGACCAGCTTGCTTGCTAGTTGTACCTCTGCTACTTCTGTGATGGTCTTCTTGAGGCTACTCCATATCTCTACTACACTTTGGCTGGCTTCCTTTGCTATTTCCATCTTCTCATCAATGGCAGCAGCAAATGTTCTTCTTTCCTCCTCTTGCTGTGGCTTTAGGTTCCATCTTTGTTCTCGTTTCGTCCTTCTTATCTTCTTGTATCTCAGTTGACTTTCCATTACCACTAGATTGTGGTCACTGTTGATATCCGCCCCGGGGTAAGTCTTGCAATGCTTCACTTGGTTCTTGTACCTTCGGCTTACCAGAATGTAGTCAATCTGGCTCTGTCTCCTGGCATCTTCCATGTGTATCTTATCCGTCGGTGTTGCACGAAGAGGGTGTTAGCCACCACCAAGTTCTTCTCACTGCAGAATTCCACAAGTCTTTCTCCTCTCTCATTCCGTTTACCCAGCCCGAACTCTCCTACTGTGTTCCCATCCTTTCCCTCTCCAACCACTGCATTCCAATCTCCCAACACTATTAGGTTTTTCTTCCCTTTGACTGTGTTCAGGACCTTTTCTAGTTGCTCGTACAATTCTTCGATTTCTTCTTCCGAATGGTTGGACGTTGGCATGTACACCTGCACTATTACTATGTCTGTCGGTTCTCCTTCTATCTTGATTAGCATTATCCTTTCGTTGTACTGCCAATATGCCTTTACTCTTCTTCCCCATTCTTTCTTCTGGATGAATCCATCTCCCGCAATCTTCTGGTTATCGCCGGAGTATATGACTCTATACCCGTCACTCCAGAAGTCGTCCGCTCCCGTCCACTTGATCTCGCTCACTCCTACGATGTCTAACTCCAGTCTGGTCATCTCCATCTTCAAGTTCTCCAATTTCCCGCACACCCCCAATGATCTCACGTTCCACGTCCCTATCTGATCTGACACCTTTGACTGGTGTACCCTTCCCAGTAGTCCCCACCCGGAGATCCGATTGGGGGATTATTTTACCTCTAATAAACTAACTAAATAATAGGGGGACTAAATAATAATTTGTGAGAAATATATCCAGTACAAGTGACGGTTGAAACAAAAAATACGATAGAATGGGTTTTTGTCTTAGACATTGTCTTCAAAACAGTGTAGACAGTACCTATGAGAGAAATCTTGATCTTGAGGACTCCTTCTTTCGAAATACATATGTTCCTATTGGCCTGTGACTTTTTCAGACTGTTGATAGTGGGGTTCTGCAGCATTCCCAAGCATTCATCTGCATTAATCATCGTCTCTGTTGGTGGGGGAAGAGCAACGTTTCAGCAGTCCAATCTAATCCTTTCAAATCAGCAGATATGAGTTTCCGAGATTCCCTTCCCGCACAACACTATGTGAGTAAACGGAGGTAAAAGTAAGTTCCGATATCCTGCCTCTACGGATCAATGTACGCTGACAGAATTTTGACACGAGTAAATATTGCTGTAAAATAAACCTTTACTTTCATACTTGTGTTTGAAAATATGTACTTGAATCATAGTCCTTTACTCACGACAAAGCCACTGATGTTACATGTATCTCTCTCCATGCAGTGAAAACAGAGATAAAGTTGTTCCACAAAATTAAAGACAGCAATTAAACAAACAGAGTAACAACTCTAAAATTTGAGAAAAAGGTCGGAGGGGAGCTTTGTGAGTCTGTACTTAATTCACTCCATTTTGGGGGGGTTTTACAGCAGTTTTACAGTTTACTATTAAAGCACTTGGCGTTGGAATTACACTTAAAATTTTTACACAAATGAGAATAGGGCAATTCTCCCTCCACAGTTGGTAAAGCACATTCAAATGGGAAATAGGGCAATATGGGAAAAAATGGGGAACTAATGATACATATGAGGCTTCACCGGGCACTTACTCTTCTTAGATTGGGCAATTTCTTCTTGGAATTGGGGGTCGGGCATTAAGCAGGCGGGATATGGGCAGTATGTACTTATCAAAAATGGGTTGATGATGATTGTGGGCAGCAAGCAGATGATGGCAGCAAGCTTATGCGGTGGTGTCTTCATCTCCTGTGTGTGCAGTGGTGTCTTCTTCTCCAGTGCTAATCCGCCAGTCAGAGAGAGGCAGCAAAAATGGACACTGAGTTGTGGGACCACTTCCTGGGTTGCGACTATTTCTTTAGTTATACCTAATACCTATGTCGACCGGTTCTCCCTTCCGTTCCTTGGTGACCTCCTCTCTGATCATTCTCAGTGATCAGTTTCAATAAACTGCCTTCAACTGCTATCTTCTGCCTTTACAACTGCCCTCCCATCAATGATAGCCTCTGTTAAGAAGTGTCTTCGCGATCTGCATGCGCTTGCGTCCTCCGCGTGCGGCACGTGGAGGACGCAGACGCACGCGGAGGCCACGAACCGTGCTGCTGGTGCGGGGGTTTCAGGCCAAGCACAGGGTTGCCACGTTGCCTCACCCCCCTACAGTCCAGATCTGGCACCGCCGGGCTTCTTCCTCATTCCTCGGCTCAAATGGGACCTCAAGGGAAACCGATACAGCTCCATAGAAGACGTCAAAGGGGCCATGACAGCATCTCTGAAGAGGATCCCAGAAAGCGAGTTCCAGAAGGCATATGCACAGTGGGAATCGCGTTATATGCGTTGTGTCGAAGCACATGGGTGCTATTTTGAAGAATACTAAGGATTTGTACTGATTAGTTCAATGAAAAAATTTAAATTAATTCAGTCCTACTACTTTTTGATCCCACCCTGTATGATACGGAAAGCATCACCTTCACCACCATTCACTCCGGTTTTGTAGTTGGTCCAAACGGGACCAGTTGCATTATATACATGTAATACTAGGAATTATACATGGTATACTGTTGACTATCAAGGTTGGGCACAAAAAGTGACTGTTGGTTTTGGGCAGTTACTTTGTAATCTTCTGGCCAACAGGATCTTTGCAATTGATACCTTATAGTGAATAGATAAAATGTGGTTAGCTCTAGACTAAAGGCTCATTTGCCAATTTAAATGTTTGAGTGTAGGTGAGTTTCTTGAAAGTTAACTTTTGTTGTGAAAAATTGCATAAAACGTATTCATTAATTTTTCAAACTTGGCTTGGGAGTTTATGCTTTCCTGCAACACATTGAAATTTCTCTTTGTAATTATATGCTTGCATATTCCATTATCATCAGGACTTGTTCCTGCTGCAAGGTTTTCTTCCACCATGAAAACCTTTTTTGCCTTCCCAATTCTCCCTACAAAATGTGGATCAAACAGAATTAGGAAGTGGGAAAAGTTGCAGTTTTTATATGAGGCATCCAATGGCTGCCAATCTCTCTTTTTGTATTGTGAAGCTGTACAGTAAAACAATATATGTAAATGACAAGTGATAAAATCAGTAAAAGCAACCTTCCATGTATTCATAAAAAAAGTATGATTTAATTTTGAAGATAATTAACTTAACGTAGCTGTTATTTCATATATCTACTGCCTGTTATTTATGTCGATGTGTTCATTTCATAAATGGATAATATTTTGCAGGTGCCTTCGGTATGATGCTTGGACTCAGGTTTCGTTTGAGCTGCTTAGCTTTTGTTCTTCCGTATTGGTACATTCTTCTCTTGGATAAATCTGTGTGGAACAACCATTCCTATCTTTATGGTCTTGTTTCTATCTTGCTGCTTGGATCTCACGCACATCATTTCTGGTAAATTTGGTGATGAATTTTTATGCAAAATGTGTAGTGAGCTTAACAATTTTGAAAGATTTTGGGTCCGAAAGACATTTCATTGACACTACCAATGTATCACACATTTTAAAAATAGATTTAGGATCCATTAACATCAAGTAATGTGAGAATTCTATTCCATATCTCTAGGTCTCTGGATGGGGCCAAAAACCATGTCCCTAAGAATGCTCACGTTCCTCTTTGGAATTATACCATCTTAAGGTTCCAGTTTTTCATCCTCTATTTTATTGCTGGCTTGAAGAAATTAGATTCAGAGTGGCTGGGTGGATACTCGATGACTAATCTTTCAAAGCATTGGGTATTTGAGCCATTTAGGTAAGAAATTAAAATAAGGTGTTGGTTACACATTTATCTCATGTATTAAAATAGCTTTTACTGGTTTTTGCTAACATTTTGTATTGCTCAGGCCCTTTCATAGACATTTATTGTAGTCTTTCTGTTATTATCTTTTGCAAGAAAATGCCCTTCAGAGATTGGACTGTTTAATCGAGGTACAAAAATCTTGTAATAATATAGGAAACTAGTTAGTTGTAAGGTGCCCATTGAATGATAATTGACATAGCAAACCACAGAATAATCTACATTATACTAATTTATTCATTCATTACAGTAATCTACCGGTTAGCGGTAGGTTGTGATGAAAGTCAGAGAATATACAACAAACTCTTATACATGCCGTGCCCTTTCTACCTCTAGTATTTCTTTCTTCATCACAGCATAAGTCGTACCTTTCTTCATCCTGTCCATAAAACCTTTTCTCTTCCTTCCCCTTCCCCACTTACCCAACATCCTACCCTCTATAACGGCCTTCAGCAAACCATCGCTCCTCATTACCCCTTCCAGCCACCTACCCTGTCTTCCCCTAATCTCATCTATCAGTTTCCTCTCCTTGCCCACCATGTCAAGCACTTCCTCATTTTTCTTCCTTTCTATCCAACGCACCTTCTCCATCCTCCTCCACACCCACATCTTGAAAGCCTTCAGCCTATTTTCGTCTTCCTTTCTCAAGGTCCACGTTTCTCCCCCATACAACGCCACACTCCATATCAAGCTCTTCACCAGCCTCTTTTTTACATCCTTACTTAAGGTCCCCGTCATTAGCTCCCTGCTATTGTTGAACGCTTCCTTCGCTAGCGCCTTTCTCCTCCTAATGTCTTTGCTACTATGTCCTGTTTCTTCTAGCGTACTTGCCAAGTAATTAAATTGTTCTACTGGCTCCAGTTTGTGACTTCATACTCTTATCACCAGCCTCGCTTTCTTTGTCCTAGAGAATCTCATTACTTTTGTTTTCTTATTATTAATCTTCATCCTGTATTTCTCGCACTGCATTTCCAGTGCATCTACTAAAGTTTGCAATCCTTTTGATGACCGACTGACCAACGCCTGGTCGTCTGCGAATCTAACCGACTTTATCCACTGGCCTCCTACTTTCATTCCCACATCCCATCCCTCTCTTACTCTCTTACCATTTCCTCAGCATAGTTGTTAAAAGGAAAGGCGGCAACGGGCACCCTTGCCGCACCCTACGACCTATAACTGCCCACTCTGATTCACCATCAGCTACCCTTACCTGAGCCCTCTGCCCCATATATAACTTTCGGATGAGTCTCCTATCACACCATTCTATTCCTATTTTCCCCAGTATCTGCGTTAGTTTCTCCCAGTTTACTCTGTCAAACGCCTTTTCGAAATCTACAAAGCAAGCGAAAACATCATGATTATGCTCTATATTTCTATCTATAAGTGTCCTCATTACCGCAATTGCATCTCTGGTTGCCCTAGCCTTCCTGAACCCAAATTGGTCATTGCTTAAATAGCAGTTTGCTCTACTCTCCAACCTACTATTTATTATTCTGAATACAACTTTTGCCGCTTGCTTAATTTAACTGATTCGTAGATCCTGCAAATTAGTTCAAAAAACGATTTTCTCCCCTTACTACCTAGATTCTTCAGTAGCTCTGAAGGTGGGTTATCGGTTCCCATGGCTTTTCTACCCTTCATCTCTCTTAATGCCCTCTCTATTTCACTGTCAAGTAACTCAGGTCTAAGGTTATCCTTATCTATTGATCCTTCTTCATCCTCTATATCTAGGCTCAAGGGTCTATTATTGCTTTCATGTACCTCTTCTACGTATTCACTCCACCTTTCCTGGACATCTTCCTGTTCGATTGATATATTCCCTGTTTTGTCCTTAACCTTTGGTATCGTTTGCCCTCTCTTACCACCCGATAACATTTTCACCTTGGCGTACAAAGCTCCCACTTCCCCCGCCTCCTGCATCTTTTCCATTTCCTCGCATTGTGTCTTCTTCTTTTGCCCAATTGGTCACTCGAATTTGTTTATTATTCAATTCCTTGTACTTCCTCTTGCCTACGTCGGTGTTAATGTTTTTCCATATCCTTCTCTCCTCCATTTTCTTCATCATTTCTTCCGTAACCCACTGCTTCTTAACCCTCTTCTTTTCCACCATTCCTATTGTTTTCTCTGCCGCTCCTGGGATGCCTGTTTTTATAACCTCCCATCTTCTCTCTATTGTTCTCATCCTCTTAGCTTCACCTACATATGTTCTTTTCTGCTAGCTCTTGGTATTCCCTCATTTTAAACCCTTTCAATGCTTCAAGGTTCCACCTCTTTATCTTCCTACCTTTACAAAGCCTTTTGAATCTAACTTCACATTCATCATCACCAAGTTATGATCTGAGTCCGTATCCGCCCCTGGATAGCTACGCTAGTTTTTTGCACTGTTCCTAAATCTCTGCTTTACCATTATTTAATCAATTTGGTATCTCCCAGTACCACCTGGCATTTTCCATGCGTACCTATGCCTGGGGTGATGTTTAAACCAAGTGTTTGTCACTTCTACATTATTTCTTCTACAAAATTCAACTACTTTTCACCGCGATATTTTCTTCTTCCTAGCCCAAATCCTCCCACTTCTAATCTGTCCCTCCCTTCCCCCACAACTGCATTCCAGTCACCCATCACTATCAGGTTTTTCTTTCCCGGCACTTCTCTAATTATTTCTTCTGCTTGCTCGTACACCTCTTCCTCCCTATGGTTGCTCGTAGGCATGTATACCTGGACCAGTACAAAATTTGTCGGGCATGCTTTTATTTCTACCACTAGTATCCTGTCGCTTACCTATTCAATGTTTACCACCCTCAGCCCCAATTTTGTGTTCAGTACCATGCCTACCCCACGTTGACTCTCATCTCCCCCACTATAGATTACCCTGTAGCTATCACTCCAATAGTCCCCGCTCTCCTTCCATCTCACCTCGCACAATGCCAAAGCATCTATTTTTCCTTTTTCCATTTCCTGCTTAATATTTTCAAGCTTCCCGGCCCAAGTTCCTATTTTTACAACTGTTTTCCTCCTCCTCTTCCTCTTTTTCTTCTTCTTCTCCCTCCTATCCCTTGTATCTGCCGATGATGATGCTGTGCAAGGATTTTGTGTGATGACGACCGTGGAAGCCTTGCCTCCCCCACTGCCGGGCACGACACCCGCACTAGTGGGCGGCATCCCATAGTTGCTAGGAATCAATTCTCTGTGAATGACTTTCATATTCTAGGAAGTTATAGTTGAGAGGCATTCCCACGCCACTCAATGGTATTTTTAACGTGACACCATCACGGAACTACCTTTCGTCTGGCTCCTACCCTTCGACCTATCTGGCATGGGTGGCCCTACCAGGAACAATAGGACTTGCTCCTGCCAGTCCAGCTCTAGGGGTCATTGGAACGCACAAGCCCTTCCACCACGTCAAGGTCGTAGTTCAAGGAAGAGATACTAATGTTTAATGTAGCAATTAATTTTTGGCTCTTTTATATATGCTAATGAATTATTCTTAACCCTTTCACTGATCCCATCGTCTATTAGCGATGGACGTACTAGACTGCTCCCATCATCTATTGGCGATTTGAAGATAGGTTCTACTCCCAGATGCCATGGGTGCCTCAAAGTTCTTCCTTTGACGAGTAGATGTTATGCAAATATCTTTTTCCCCTCTTTTCCCATTTATTGCCCTTCACCAGCTGCCAGTAATCCTCAGTCACCCTTGAAAAATATCGAGATAGTCGTGCTTGCTCATCACGTGGAATTTTCCTCACAGGATATTGTGTCTGTTATTGATGAACTCAGCGATGAAGAAGAAGTGTTTTCTTCAGATTTGGAAGACAGTGATGAAAACAGAAGATCCTGTTGAGTCATCCAGTGAAGATGAGATAAGAAGAGAGAGCCCCGATCCAGTCTTTGAATGGGAAAGTGGACGAAATTTTGTGCCACCGCTTTGGAATTTTGACTCTACAAGTGCAGGAATCAGTAGTGATTTTGTAATTTGTGATGAAAACAATGTGTTGTAGTATTTTGAGGCTTTCATTGACAGTGCCATTGTGGAACACATAGTGAACGAAACTAATTGCTACGCCAATAATTGTATTGAGTTGCAGCCATCGTCGCAATTTTCCAGAATGCGCTGTTTGAATGATTGCACTGAAAATGATTTGCATATGTTTTTAGGCTTGAAAATGTTGATGCCGCATACGAAGAAGCATTCTATTGATGAGTACTGGTCAAAGGGCCACCATATAGAAACAGCAGTTTTTGGGAAATACATGTCAAGAGACAGATTTTCGGGGATTCAACAATTTTTACATTTCAGAAATAATGATGTAGCAAACCCAAAAGATCCCAAGCACAAAATTGATGCAATTTTTTGTATGCTAAAGGAAAAATTTAGTGGTTTCTTCAATCCGTTTCAAAAGCTTGTGATAGACGAATTGCTTATCCTCTTCAAAGGTAGGCTGTCATTCAAGCAGTATATTCCATCAAAGCGGCACAGATTTGGAATCAAGTTCTTTGTTTTGTGTGATTGTGATACAGGAATCATATTAGACATGATTCCATACACGGGGAAGACAACAAAAATTCCCAAAAGTGACTTTGACAAGTGAAAAGGCGTATCTGGTGCTGTTGTAATAAAAATAATGGAGAAATATTTACAGAAGGGACATATTTTGTGCATGGACAATTGGTAAACTAGTCCAAGAATATGTAAATATTTACTTGACGAAGGGACGGGGTCATATGGGACAGTGAGGATAAATAGGAAAGGCATGAATCGTTCCCGGCAAAGTGTAATCCAGCAGACTATCATGTGAAAAATCTAAATATTAGCTCTCAAATGGCAAGATAAACGAGATGTAACCATGCTTACAACTGTACACAAAGGAAAATTAGTGGAGAGTAATAAGAGTGATTGGAGAAATAATGTATTTGTAAAAAAACCTGATGCAGTTCTAGATTACACTAAGAACATGAGATTAGTAGACAAGTCGGACATGCAAATCAGTTTAGTGGAATGCTTGAGGAAATCTGTAAAATGGTATAAGAAAATGTTTTTCCATCTGATAGATGTTACGCTACTCAATGCATACCACTTTCATTCCGTGAAAACTGGAAGCAGCATGTCACTAAAGGAATTCAGTCGTACTGAACAACGTTGTAGTTGTGTACGACTGTTTTGTGACAAATATTCACAAAATACGGTACCCTGTCCCAACCCCACCCTGGCTGTTCGACACCCACTAACCTCGCACCAGACGGGCTCTTGGGAAAGGACGTTATTTTACGACACAACCTGGAGTTCGTCCCACCCACAGATAAGAGGGCCAAACCGCAGAGACAGTGCCACGTCTGCATGAATACGCAGCATGCGGAGAGGCGCAGAAAACTAGTAAATACTTGGTGTAAGGAGTGTGGTGTGTTATTGTGTATTGGTCAATGTTTTCATAATTTTCACAGTAAGAAAACATTTTAAGACAAACATAACTATGTTTTTAAATAATTGCATTTTCATTATATACTGACCATAATTACAAATGTATTACTGTTCGAAAATAAATTTTGAAAAAAAAGTATTTTGTGTTTCAGTAAAAAAACACCTCCTTCAATATGCCATACAGAGTAAAAGTATTAGTAATTATGAACTATAAAATTTGTTAACAATTTTTCCCTTTAATATAAAGTGATAAGTGATAAAATTACGCAAAAATAAGAAAAAAGAAAAACAAATATTTTTGCACCTGTGGAGAGCTATATGTATTTCAGATTAATTGCGCAGTTAAAGGGTTAAATGTTAGAGATAAATTGATTTTCAGTGATAAATTCAGTTATTTACTTACTTTGCTAAGTTAATTTTTCAAATTCGCAAACTAAAAGAAAGATTAAAAATGTTCAAATTAAGAAAAAGTTTTCTTAAACTTCTAGTGCCGTCTTTTGGTGAAAAACCTAAGTACACTGCAAAAATTTAGAGAGCATTACAGGGTCAGTCAGTCAATGATGAGCGTATATGTTGGGATTTCAACTTAACTAAAATTTTTCTTTCAATGTACATAAGGCTTTTTACTGCCTCCTAATATAACATTGCCAGGTTAACAAGAACAACAGTACAATGGCAAGCTCGGAACCAGACTGACTGACTGAACCACACTCGAGCACACGTGGCTATGACAGTACCACCAGAGTCTTAGCTAGGGTCACCAGCGCCCCTGGCAAGATTTGAATTTTGCGCCCCCCAATATATAATTTTGCGCCCCCCGCTATACTGACTATAACTAAAAATCAGAACGAATAAACTGTGGGGACTCCCCACACAGTGTTTTGCTACATTCGCTGGTCGTTCTCACGAAGTATGCCCTGCCGACACCGCCGGTTTGGCGCCAGCACGCCGCACCGTCCGGCTGCTTTGGTTGGCGTGTGTGCCGGAGAGTGGAAAAACACTATGGCTCTAATAATCAGAACGAACAAATTGTGGGGATTCCCCACACAGTTTTTTGCTACGCTCGTTGGTCGTTCTCACAAAGTATGGCTAGCCGACTCGGCTGGTTTGGTGCCGGCACACCGTGCCGCCCGGCTGTTTTGGTCGGCGTGTGCCGGAGAGAGGAAAAACGGCCAATGTTAATGTACATATAGGTGTGACAAAATATTAGTTTGTGTGCAGTTTTTTTTTCTTTTATTTAGGGTTCTGTACAAATTTCGTGCGTCAAGTTAGGGGCGCCGTTCCTAAATTGTGGGGGTGCCTATTGTAATCAGGTGCGTTTTTTAAATGTGAGTTAGCATCATGTTTTAATTTTGTGTGCCTGTGTCCCACTGGCCCGTAGGCTGTGGGTCTGCAAAGTGCACCCCCCTGAGGCTTGCACCCCTGGCAGCCACCCCCCTGGCCAGCCCCTAGCTATGGCCCTGAGCACCACCAACATGACAGATGTGTTCCCAATTACGCTGCCAACTCAACAGTATACTCATCCAATTAATAACTATCCCGCCTTTTACCGAAATGAAATATGCACCTACTTGTAAGTACTTGCGGGTTTGCATGCATGCAGGCCACTTTTACTCTTTATTGCCAATCTAATCAGGACGAAAATCGAATCGTAGATTTCAACCCTAGTTGGGTGCATTGGTGTGATAATATAACTTAAGGATTCTAACCGTGAATAGTCCATAATCCTAATAAATGATTTGGTTGTTGAAAATTTGTGTTCAATATATTTTTGTTACAATCCATATGCCATTTAGCTACTTCTAACACATATACATAGAAAATCATAATAACTAATAAGTAGTTTGGTATTGAATGAATATCAGTCCAGCTTAATGAAATGGATTTTCACATTTCAATTAAGTTTTAAAAAAAGGGCGCCTTATATATTATAACTTATTGCATACATTAGTAAAGAGGCAATTAAATCTTTTATTAAAATTAATTTGGACATTAATCCGTTAAATACCATGAAAATATCATTATATTTTCTACGGAGGAATAGTCTCCTTTCTATCTATTGAGGTGTTAATCAATTCATGTCCTCCACCAAATAACTTTTCTTAGCATCCTTGTAATGAGATTGCTGGTTATTTTTTCTTTGATTTGAATATAATATCAGAGCATGACTATGGTTTATAGATGTGAGAGTGTAATTACTATGTTGTTCATGAATATTTTACTGTAAAGTGATTCATTATTTGATTCTTTTCATTCATGGTTTGCAAGAATACAGGGTTATAAATGACCATAATTTATTTATATCATCATAAGAAATTGTAAATGGTGTAGGTTGAAGGCATAATACCGTTAAATGCATTTGAAATACGCAGTGAGAAGGTTAAATTCCCTTAAATGTAGCCTTTATAGCCAGCATGGTAATACCCAGCGAGGGGCAGGGGGGAAGGTGCCCCCCCTAGAAGTAAAAAAATAGAACCTTGAAAGAAGACAAAGCGATTTTATAAAAATTTGCGTTGAGTCCTGTTTCTTGTCGTTGACGGTAGGAATACAACATATCTTATTTCTGTACTAAGAAACACTAAGAAGAAGCAGACCAATGGCAAATTTGATAGCATCAAGTCCCTCTACGTAATCCAATTCATCTGAAATATGTTTTGAAGGTCCCTGGTAATTTCAGCCTTACTGTCCCTCTTCTACCTCACATCCTCAGGAGCTGAAAACACCTTTGTCTTCATTTGAATAAGAATCCCGTTAACAAGGAGAGCAGAAACAACGTCCGTTAATATCCTTTTATATTGATCTAATATCCGTCCATAGTAAAAACACGTGCCAACAACCTATCCGGACCCAACGATGAAAACAAGTTGAAATACGTTAATCCTCCCCCCCCCCCCCCCCCCCCCCCCCGTGCTCGTTAGAGGCAGAGTAAGGGAGGTAGGGGAAATTTAGGCATTGTTGGGTGCCGCCACCAGTTTCAACTTGGGCAACGTTAGGAAACGACGTAATCCGGACCTATTCAAATAAGGACCCTTTAAACCAAGCCTATTCAAGACTTATGATGGGATTTTGATGATGTTTACCACCATCTGTTGCCGAGTGGTAAAACTACGTAGTGGGCAGATATCCCCCCTCCCCCTTCGTTTAACTTTGGAGGGGGAAGGCTGGAGAGAAAATACCGGAAATTCAGTGCTTTTCAAAAGACATCCCAACTGCCAGGAGAACGGCTAGATCACCCGGAGCGTGTTATTTTGAAGATGAATTGCGAAGAAATAGTTTCTCTGCGATGGAGAAATGCAAATTGAAGTGTTACGTTCATGGCTGCCCCACCGAACAGGGTAAATTCTTCAAATTCCCTCGGCCAAAGCAGAAGTAAGTTGAATATTCTTAAGGCTGCTTACGAAAGATACCTTCGTGCATGTTTATGGTCCTCTTTTAGCTACAATTTCCAGGAGAATTTCTGTGAATAGAGTATTTACTTCTCTAGCGGAATAGGAAATGCTTCTGACTATATTAAGGTCAATGGATTTTGTAACATTTTAAGTTCTCTTCACAAGTCTTTCACAAGTTTGGTAATTTTTTATCTTTCGAAGGTCATATTTCATTCTGCAAGCTCTCAAGTAATGTAAGAGAAAAAGTGGTCTTTGCCTTCGGTCATTCACAAAGTTGTCTGTGGTAATTGCAATTGGAATGGTCGTCTCGTTCAATCACTTAATTATTTTAATTGTGCATGACTTCAAATTTACATACGTATTTATAAGAATCTGTTCTTCGGTAATCATCATGATAAACTCATCCTTGGTGAAATAGTTTTTGTCTTATCATTGACTTATGTCATTGGAAATAATAACTAGAAGCTATGTATGAGCTTAAGTCACCTACCGTCTGTATCTTTTCCATGTTATAGCTTAGGATAACATTTATAGCAGCTTGCAACAGGGTGAAAAATGTGTAATTATTTTGCATCTATGAGGGCAAGGACTGAGGAGGTCCCAAGTCTCTGGGTTTTTCCTAAGGTGGAGGGGGGGGGGGGGCGAGTCATTGCCCACTTCCGCCCTTGCTTTTGTTTGCTATTTTTCCCCTTTTGTCCCTACGGAAACCGCGACGGTGGGATTTCCAAAGATGATGGTGGGGAAGGACGGCCGTAATCCGCCATATTCCTATTATTCTGTTTTTCCATTTAATTTAATTTTCCATGTTAATCACTTTAAATAAGGTAAACTTTGCAGTAATGGGCTGGTTAAGAGAAAAATTGAAGTAAAACTAAGTTTCCACGGTTACAGACAAAGCAAACTGGTCCAAATTTTACCTGTCATTCTACTATCTGCCCTACATCTGTTGTAGTAATTGGAGCACACTGGTTGCATTAAAAAAAATAAAATGCATTTAAATTATAACTAACCTGATGCACCTATAATAGGCTTGTAACTTATATTTTTCAACTTTTTCGGTTTTTTCGTTTCTCACCAACAAAAAATCGCATTCCTTTGCCATCTTGCTCAGCTCCATCCTAAATTCACTACTCTCTGTATCGAAGAAGAGACCTTTTTTCAGAGGAGAGTTGTCTGACTCTGCATAGGAAGGCGAGGATGGTGAAGGTGAAGAAGAGGGGAGTGGCTTCTGCACCTTGGCTTTTTTCTCCTTAGCTTCTTGCATTTCTTGTAAGTGGAGAAGCTTCTTTTTCTCCAGCTCCTCAGATTTAGCCCTTTTTGCAGCCTCTTTCTTTTGGTTATACGCCCACATTTGGGGGAACGTCACCAAAGCTGGCACTTTTTCTCTTCTAGCTCTCTAGGTTCTGTTAACAGAGCTTTTCCGGGGCCAAAACAAAGCTCTTTTGGACTGGTTGTGTCAGGGGAGCTTGGTGGAACTTGCTTAACCTAGCGAAATGAAAGCTTTAACTTAGTAATTCCACAAGAACTTTATTTACAACCGAGGTTTCGACTTATGAAGTCATAATCAGGTACATGCATAAGAAAACTGCTCAAATATATTGTCACAAAGTGGGTGAAAGCCAGTGAGGGGGGGAGGATGAAGGTTGGGGGGGGGAAGGGAGTGCAACGTTATTAGTTGGTCGGAAGGGATGTGGTGACTTGGGGGAAGGAAGGGGTGCTCTGTGAGGAAAGGATTATCCAATGAGGGTTTAACCTGTAGTGGAAGAGCGGAACTTAATCATAAGAGTGACTTTGAACTTGAGTTCTTACATGTGGAAAACTAAGGATACAAGCTGGATGGGTTGGAAAAGTAGGAAATTTTGAAGTGTGCGTAACAATGAAAACATGGTAAATGAATTTTTGTACTCCTGTGTTCTGCTCTTTCACTGATATGCTCTCCAACCCCTCATTGGGTAATCCTTTCCTCACAGAGCACCCCTTTCTTCCCCTGACTCACCCCATCCTTTCTGACTGACTGTAATAATGACTCACCGGCTTTCACCCACTTTGTGACTATATATTTGAGCATTTTTCTTATGCATGTACCTGATGATGACTTCATAAGTTGAAACCTCGGTTGTAAATAAATTTCATGTGGAATTACTAAATTAAAGCTTTCATTTCACTACGTTAAGCCCTTTCAAATGGATATGGAACATCTGATGGATAAGCTTTCATAGAACCTGATGATGATCAATGATTCTTGGGTGTTTCATGTTCCACAACTGATGAAAGGCCTGATGCACCAGTACTACATCTGACTATTGATTTGTTAAGTTAATGTTTGTGGCTTAATGAACAATATCAACAGTATTAGCAACCACTCGACGTACTTCTTGCTTTTCCAGAGACTGAAAATCAATTTTTTTTTCTATTCACATTCTGTACAGAGATTTGTCTGCATCATCACCTGCCCAAGTCCCAAAACTACATTTAACTTCAAGCAGTTTTTCTGCACCAATCTTTTATTGTAAAGTTTAAAGAAAAATTTCTCTTTCTGAAGTCTTCCCTATCGAAGATCTTGAAGATTTGGGAATAGGGCCACCAACTCTATATGCTTCTCCTTAAAGAACTGGCTAAGCTGCAGAGATATGTGTGTTGTGTGGCCATTTAAAAAAACAAAACTGGTCTCAGAATGTTTTCCGCTGTCAATCAAGGTTCAAATATATTGGATATAAACTCATAGAATGCTTTTTGTGTCATCCACCCATTTTCCAACTTTCCCATAGCCCATTATTCCGGCATAGATGCTGCGATATCTGGAGGGATCCCCGAGTATATGTAAACAATCATTGGCGGAGCAAGTTATTTGAAATGGCTGGCACGAAATGTCACAAAGAACAAGTAAATACTAAGTCGATCAACAACTTGCTGAAGTTTGCACAGTTAAGTGTTGATAGGATGATTTGTTATAGAAGGGTAATAAGGTAGCTGAAGTAATGGCAAAGATTAACTCAGCAGCAGAAGTAGTTTGCTGCTATGGAAAGGCACAGAGGGGTGCACAATTCGACGTCCCATGCGATGTAAGGAGTATTTTACTAATTATTAAATTCTCTCCACATAAAACACAATCGTGATGGGAGTTATAGTGAAAATTTTCCTTTTCTTTCGAGATTTGAACTAGGGTCCTGCGGATTTAAATAGGTTTGCCACCACACTAACCTAATCCTTAGGAAGTATTGGTAATAGTTCTCATGGCATTTATTTACTCTACAGCCACTAAGACGATAATTCATTTTAACGAGAGATTCCTTGGCACCGTGAGGTCTTGTTATAATGAGTTTGCATTCTATTTATTAATTTCTCAAGCAATTTAATCTTTTTTGCCTGAAAAAGTTACGACGAGCCAATTGTGGGTCGGAGAGGTTACAGTAATGGGCTACTCTGGCCCATTATTGGTACCAGTCATGGTGCAATGAGCCTTGCCAAACGGATCAGTTAGGTTTCGATCGAACTTTTCAATGGTAAGCTTCATTCAGAACGACACCATATTCCTGTATTGGACAAGGCTGGCCCAATACAGGAACAGCCTAACAATTCATGATCCCATGATGGACCACGCCATTTTGAAAATGGAATCAATGTTTTTCGTAATTTAAACACTGTACAGTTTGAATTATACATATTATCATGCTGAGTAATTGTTACAGTCAATAAATAGGAATTATCTTCTTATATATGAAAATGAATGTGTCTTTGTTTGTCCCGGCTTATGCGCTCCTATACCATTCATCCGATTGTGATGAAACTTTGGTGAGTTGTGCGTGCACCCAGGAAGGTTTCTGAATTACAAAAGTCGCAAATTTTAGGGTTGTTTGTACCCCATTATTGTGAACATTTATTCCCATTAGAAAAGCATTGAATTCCGTGCAGGTGTTTCTTTATTTGCCTTTTTAAAATTACTTTTACTCAAGATATTGGATGGAAATTTTAATAATAGGATGCATAAAAGAAAGCAGTATTATATTCTTTCATTAAATTTTCTTATACGCTTCGTTTTTCTCTATGTATTGCATTTTCATCTCTAAATTAATCAATTATTCTTCTTTTCAACAATAGATTAAATTTCCTTGCAACTAGGCATGAATATCCATTTTTATAGTCATTCCATGAATGGCTATATTCACGCCTGCAGCATTAAAAGGCCAGGTTCAGTGACTAATTAGATAGTTGTAGTTCAACTGCAGTTCCCCATTTGCCTTGCCTTCTCAATGACCATCAACTAGGTCATTCGCTTCAAGTGTGTAGATTTAATCTAGAAAATTCATGCTTTTCACATGCTCACAAGTAGGACAGCCAAGAAATATCTTTGTTTTTGCAGAGGGTGGTAAGATAAAAAATATTGCATATCCCAAAGCACTTGAATACATTTTTTCAACTTTAAATTTATCTACAAAAATCAGTGTCTTTCATTTATTTTGTACATGGATATGAGACTGCTTTGTATATGTGTGCCTACTTAGAAAGAAGAAGAGGCATTGCAATGCATGCTGGCCACAGCTAGTAGTAAATAAATATGATTTGTTGAAAAAAATGACTTACGTTAACAGATTTCTAAGGCAGGCGTTAAAATAAACACAAATTTTTGTCTTGTTAGCAGAATGTAACTGACACTTCACTCAAAGTAAAGGGATGAACTGAATTCCAGTGCTAAGGGACCCTCACAGGTTGTAGTCAATGGCCTGTACCTTGTCCACTGCCCTAGCTAACAAAAGACTTAATTTATCAACATTTCTAAATGGTGGCCTGTTATAGGGACGTGGCCCATTATATGTGCATTTACGTTAATTACTACAATATGTTTTCCTGCAAAATGTTGGGTGGGCAACTGCCACCCCTTGCCAAACTCAATGTATGCATATGGCCTTTGCAAGGCGATGGTATATGATACTTATGTATTGCTCAAGTAAACATACATATGATAATATTATGATTTCTTTGGTGAAACATACTTTCACAAGTCTGTCTACATATTTTACTGTAAAAAATATTTTATTCTTGTGGTAGAAGCTAGACAGTTTAAGGCAGTCTTAAGTAATTCAGAGGTGAGTGATATACAATTGGCAGGGCCTTATATTTTAAGCTTGCTGGATTTCCTGGAGCAATGTTTATGAAAATACATAGTATGATTTACTTGAATGGTGTAATACCTCTTCCATGAGGTTAAAATTAAGGAATGGAATATTTATAATATATATTGAAATTCTGTAGGTTGAAAAGTAACTTATAAATCATGTAAAATGTATGTAAATGAATTTGTTTAACTACCCCAAGTCTTAATGTGCATGATTTAAAAGGTTGATTTGTATATTAATCTCCAAAAATTGTGTTTTAAGCTTGTATTTGTTCTTTCACTTTATTATATGTTTGAATTTTGTTTATTTTGGCTGAATATCTATTGTAATATGTAACATGGGCTCCTACTTTATTACAGTGCTACTCTATTATAGTGCTATTGGTGGTAATTTTTACCAATATTTTACTGTAACTATCCTATTGCAATGTTTTAATTTGTTCAGGAAGAATAATAAACATTTTCATAGATATCCTGCGTTTATATCATTTCTTGACGAATACCTTCCAAATGCTAATATGAATCACCAATTTGAACTTCGCAGTAATTGGTACAAGCAGCACCTCTTCTGCTGGGTGGTAAAACCACAGGGAGCTAGAAACGCATTCGAATTTTGTAGCACGGCAGTTGGCAGCCGTTGCTTTAAACTCGACACTGGCTGGCAGTGACAGTTGGTAGTAGGGATGAGCATCGAAAGGAAACCATCGATAGTTGACATCGATGGACTATCGAAGCTACACTATCGATGGTGAGAAAACATCGATCATGTACCACCGATAGTTGACCATCGATGATAAATTACTAGTTTTAATTTTTCAATGCATAATTAAAGAAATGATCTATTAATCTGCATCATTATAATCACGTACACCTTCATTAGACCTTAGTATGAACATTCCAAAAATTACAGTATAATCACCAAGTAGGTACACTAGGAAGGTTGTGAAAATTAAATTAGAAAATGTTTGCAAAACAATACCGATATAAAAAATAGAATGCATATAAAATGTATTAGGAGAGGAACAGTGCTCACAAAAATTAGAGTGACCACAAATCATCTTTAAATGAATTTAAAAAGATTAGCTTGGAGGCCAATTTCCCTTCTAGCCTATTTCTTGTCTTGCTGATCAATTGGCCTGCTTTTGAAAACAAGCACTCAGACAGCACCGATGTAGCAACCGTATAGTTAAATATATTTTTGCTATCTCAGAAAGTAATGGGTATGTTGTAGACATTTGAGCCCAAAATGTAAGAGGATATTTTTAAAATTTTTCAACAGGTGCCCCTAAAATAAAAGTAAAAATAATCACATACAAAAAAGAGAAATACATTGGTAATGAAATGGAAATGATGTGTAGTAATTTCTACTTACTTAGGTATAGACCCAACTTTGAATAAAAATGCTCAAAGTCTGTCTCTCCATGGTCCAGTTTTCTCCATTTATTTTGAATATATTTGTTGTGGTCTCTAAATAAAGTCCCACCGGTCTTTTCTAGAAAAAATGCACTCCGACATTAATAAGTGAAGGCAAATATTTAGTGAGGGATAGTTTAATTAAGTATCGACCTTAAAAATTTCACCTTGAGTATCAGAATCAGAAGATGAGCCTGTCTGGCATAATTGGACTTTATTTGGTTATCAATATAACGTCAGATGTTTGGCTAGGGCAACTGAATCCTTAAAGTAAATATTCTTAAATCTCAGATCCATTATCGTCGAGACTGCTAACAGAGGGAGCTGCTCTATCAGTCCGAATCTCTTTCTAAATTCTTCCACCATTTCTTTGTGAAATTGTTTCCCAACAGCCCTCTTGGGAAGAATTTATTCCAATTTATCTGCTGTAACTCTCTCCGGCTCGCCGGAGAACGCAGAGGGAACGCGAGGAAGGGGATTAAGGAATAAGTCACATTCCCTTGTCCTTTTGCATAACTCCACTTTATTTGCGTTAAGTTACAACTCCTTTAGCCATCTCGCACCTCGACCACAAGCCAACTGCCGCGTTCCTTTTCCACCCACGCCTCTGCTAGCTTGCAGTTCCCAGCTCGTCCTCACCGGATGAAGGGGGTGAGAGGCGGAGATGCCGAGGCGTTAGGTATCTGCTCGCTCAAGAGCTACCAAGTTAGTTAGTTAGAGGGACCTTAGAAATACCCCCGAAAGGGGGTTCTTCTTGGGTCGACCTACTAACCACGCTTCCCGTTAGGGAAACACTAGGGGGGCGCCTGAGCAGAGCTCTTAATCCCCCTTTATGCGCCGGTGCTCAGAAGAATCAGCTGATGACTCGGCCGTTTTCTCGTTGTCTCGTTGCCTCGTCCGCTCCATCCTTTTTTCCCTTTTTCTCTTTTTCTCGTCCTCTATGCACAGTTTTCTCTTGTCTCGTTTTCTCGTTGTCTCATCCTCTCCCTTTTCCGTCTCTTTGTCCCGTTGTCTCTTCCTCTTCTTTGAGCTCGCCCTTGAGCTGCTGTTTTTGCTGCCGTTGTCTCGCACACTTCGTAGCATTTCTTTGTCTCTATCTTGTGCACTAGTTGCCTCGTTGTCTCTCTCTGGGTGTGTTTCAGGCTTGTTTTGGTTTTCTCTTTGCCTCTTTGTCTCGTTCCAGGGTAACCAATTCACACGTTAGGCCCCAAATTAATGGGACCACCAGCGAAGTACCTAAGGGTATCACATCTGTCCTGCTTTACACATTCCTGAAGGAGGTCCTTCAGTGGCACAGGCCACCTTCGGACCAGGCTACTGAGCTCAGCACGGTTGTCACGATACTCGGGACAGTCGTACACTCGGTGTTTGACCGTATCAGAAACCGAACAGACGGGGCACTCAGGGTTCCCCGCCTTTCCTATACGGTGTAGGTACGAGTGGTAATTACCATGACCGGTCAAAACCTGCGTCAACTTTCTCTTCATCCCGAATGACATGGTCATTCGATCAGTGACAGAGTGATCAGAAGAGCTACCAAGTGTGGGAATGCAAGTCAGCGCGACTCTTACACCACCCCCCTCCACAAAGAGAAAAATTGAACAGCGTGAAATTTTTCTAACCGCCAGCCGGCCACTTGTATTCGCACACGACAAAATAGATAAAAAAAAGAAGAAAAAATGAAACAGCACAAAATGGCTAACCACAAAAGAATACAAATCAGATATAATGAAAAGCATAGCAATGGAAAATACATGAATTGAAAGTTAAATTGTTGAATTGAAAAACTTGAAACAAAAGTGTTTAATCATTAATCCCAATAAAAATAAAACTATTGATTGACGTTCAATCTAGAGGTCTTCATCAACGGAGTTCTCATTTTGGGGTTGACACATGGGGACATAACAACCTTAACGTCCGTAGGGTTAATCATTTTAGTCACACAGGGAGGCTCAACGTCCCTCCCTACGTTGGATTGATTACTCCTAATTCTAATACAACACCAAAGGAATACACCAAGCACCAAAACACCAAGAAACCACCAGTACCACAACCACCATAATACGCCACATCCTTGTACACATTTCTCTGTGTTTTTAGTCTTAGCGATTAGACTCATCAAGTCAACCCTTCCACCACAATGGCTTAATTCATCATCACTCTTAATCACTCTTAACTTTTTCATATTCAATAAACATCTTACTCAACGCCATATCATACCCCACTCTGGGATTCCCCGCTTTCCCACGGGTAATACGACCACTCCCAACTCCAAAATTTTCTCCCAATTGCTTATACTCGCTATTTAGCTTCACCAAATCATAATTTACCACCACGGACCAGGAATGGTCTTATAAAATAACATCGGACCGTCTCTCAAACAGTATTCCATTATCCAAATGGAAAACACTTGGTCCTGTCGCACTTACATATATCAAGACACTAAAACACTCATCGCCCCTCTGGCAAAACACTCGACCAACATCATAATGGCCTTGTCACTCTCCTTTTAACTTGGCCGTGGCCTCAAATTATAAGGGCGAACGGCTTGCGTCGCACTGTCACTATTAATCTCGCCGTCTTGCTCTTCACATGCACGGGAACTCACTTCGGGGGGGGAAGCACTGGGTGATGGGAGGACCGCTGAAGGTAGGGTGGTCGAGGACGACTCCGCGGCCGTCTCCGTTGTCCTCGCGCGGTCCGTGCTATCTTCAAAGGGGGGTGGGGACGGGGTGGGAGGCAAGGTCATCTACATCTACATACTACCCCGCAAGCCGCCTCAATAGGCGTGTGGCGGGGGGTGTTAGGACACCAGCCGTTTACATATAAAAAGGAAACGCTCTATGAAATTACGCCTTGCATTTATTAAAGTCCCTTATTGTTCGGGGGAAAAACGAATTCCCATACCTATCCGTTCGGCAAAATATCTCTCTTAATTTATCGTTTCTGTCGGACCTGGAAATATAGTGGGGTTCCAATATGATGTTCTCCGTGTCGCTCTGAAAGATATCTATTCTCAATTGCTCAAGTAATCTAAGCCTAGCGCGCAGCCTCCCGAGTCTCTAGCGGCTCCCAGCCTAATTCGTTTAACATCTGCGTAACGCTGTCTGTACGCCCGTAGCAGTTTTTGACGAATCGCGCAGCTTTCCTTTGTATTTTATTAAGTTCCCGAATTAAGTCTTTCTGCACCGGATCCCATATGCTTGCTGCATATTCAAGGTGTGGCCGGACGAGTGCGAAATAGCACCTCTCTTTTACTTTTTCATCTGAGAATCTTCCCACAATACGCTTGACGAATCCAAGCTTCTTCAGAGCTCTGCCACAAATATTTCTTATATGTGTTCCCCACGATAGGTTTGAGGTTATCGTAACTCCCAGATACTTAACTTCATCTGTCGCCTTTATCTTAACGCCATCCACAGCATATACACGGGGATAGTTGGACGACCTCCGCAAGAAATGTACCGCCGCACATTTGCTCAGATTAAGTTCGAGTCCCCACTCTTGGCTCCACACATGAACGTTGTTTAAATCCGATGATAGAATTTCAAAGTCAGAGTGATCATTAATTTCGCGATAGATGACAGCGTCGTCAGCAAATAAACGTATTTTACTGCTAATTCGAGAGCATAGATCATTTATGTATATAATGAACAAAAGGGGGCCGATTACGCTTCCTTGTGGGACACCTGATGTCACTTTAACTGCATCAGAGCTAATTCCGTCAAGAACTACTTTTTGCTTACGATCACTCAGAAAGTCGCGTATCCAGTTTACTACTGTTTCTTTTAAGCCGCATGACTGTAATTTGTATAAAAGTTTGTTGTGAGGTACCGTGTCGAAAGCTTTCTTAAAATCTAGGAATAATGCGTCCACTTGTGTTTTCGATTCACCAGATTTGAGAACGTCATGAAGAAAGAGCGCGAGCTGTGTTTCACATGATCTACCTTTCCGAAAGCCGTGCTGACAGCCATGAAGGAAGTTACGACTGTCCAGGAACGTCATGATATTGCTAACGACGATATGTTCGAGTATCTTGCCTATAATAGACGTTAATGAAATTGGTCGATAGTTCCCTGGGTCATGTCTGTTTCCCTTTTTGAATATCGGTGTAACGTTTGCAATTTTCCAGTCTATTGGTATCTTTCCTTCAGACAATGACTTCTTGAATATTATGTCTAAGAACGGTGCGATCTGTGGCGCTAATTCCTTGAGGACACGCGCGGGTATTCCCTCCGGACCCGGAGATTTACTATTTTTTATCGACTGTAGCTGTTTAGTTATCCCATCACATTGAATAGTGATTTCTTTCATCGGTTCCTCAGTGAATGAAATGTCGAAATAATATGGAGTATCGTCTGTAGTGTATACACTTTCGAAGTGGGAATTTAACGTGTTAGCTTTGTCAATATTATCGGTGACAAGTTTGCCATCTTTATCAAATAACGAATCTACGGTTGAAGATTTTCCCTGAAGCTCTCTCGCATATGACCAAAAAGATTTCGGATTTTCTTCGAGTAATTCACCAAGTACTTTTTTCTTAAAATTTCGCAATGCAGTACGCATTGATTTCTTGGTTTTTGAGCGTTGTGCAGCGTAACTTTCTTTTGCTTCAAGTTCCTTCGATTTGTCACCTAACGTAATGGACTTTTTGAATAAGTTGTACAGTTTTCTCTGTCTCTTAAGGTCCCTCCTAACATCATTGTTATACCAGCGAGGTTCTTTACTATCACATTTCAATTTTCGCGGAATATATTCGTTGATTCCCTGGCGTAGAATTTCTAAGAAATATTTCCATGATGCATCAGTGCTTTTGTCCTCTGTTTTAGCTACGAAGTCAGTGTACGAATCATTAAGGTCGGGGCGGGCAAGGTCGCCGACGGGGTGTCAACAATCTCCTCGTGGTCTTCCTTATTTTTATCAGCAACCCGCCGCCTACTACGCAACGAGTACGGCGACCGCTGGGGCAAGGGCTGGTCTGCTTGGAGTGGGCGTGGTCGGTCGGCTTCCCATTCGTCTCCGCGCTCGTCCTCGGAATGACTTGTAACCGACGACCAAGAAGCCTCGCTCTCCAAAACTGAAACGGCATCAATTTCCGAAGAAGGGGAAGGGGGGTAAAATCTCACAGTGCGTTTCTTCCTCGTCGTTGCATTTGGAATGGGGGAGGTGGGTACGAGTTCTGGAGACGTTGCTGCTTCGTTCCCACTCGCCATCAGTAATCTCGGACGCCCACGCCTTTTCTCGCCCTTGATTGCGTCTGCGAACTCTTGTTCCGTATTTCTCACACCCCTATGTACTTTAACGCGGTCTCTATGCACCACGATAGTCCTAAAACGTAGTTGTAACCGTAGATTAGAGTCATTAAGCACCTCAAGGATTTTATAAGGCCCCGAAAATGGTTTATGAAACTTGCGGATTCTGCCGGGTTTTAGACAGGGGTCATTTAGGTATACGTATTGACCCGGTTGATAGTTCACATCCCTACTCCTCTTATTGTATTGCCTCGCCTGCGACTCAAGGGCCCTCTTACTATTCCCCAAACACTCTTCCCAAATTTGCTGGAGATGATCACTTAGTTCGTCCACACAAGACTCTCTCGTGGTAGCCTCTACGGTTTCCAAGCAATGGAAGGGCGTCTTCATTTCGCGACCGTAAATCACCTTGAACGGTGTCACTCGCGTGCTACTATGACAGCTGGAATTATAGGCTGCCACCGAACATGGCAACCACACATCCCAATCATTGTCCCTTTCATTAACATAGTGGCTTATCATTTGCGAGATGGTTCGATGCACTCGCTCACACCTTCCGTTACAGCTGGGATGGAAGGGTGAGGTACGCAATTTAGACACCCGTAGAAATTTACGCAAATTCTGGAATAGTCCCGACTCAAAGTTGGGGCCCTGATCTGACAATATGTAATCGGGAACACCGAATTTCAAAATCCACCGCCTAAGTAGAGCGTCAGCCACTACCTCCGCTGTCTGTGATGGAATAGCCACCATCTCTAAATACCGGGAGAAGTGATCGAGAATGGTGAGTATAAACCGGTTGCCGTTCGCGGTGCGCGGTAGAGCCCCAACAATATCAATGCTGATGAAGGAAAATGGGGAGGTACTTACAGGAAGTTTCTTCAGGGGTGCTCTCGTCTTCCCGAAAGGGCTGCGCTGATTACAGGGCACACAGCTGATAGTCATCTCTCTCACATCTTTATCAAGGGAGGGCCACCAGTACATCTGTTGTATTCGTCTAATAGTCGGCTTTGCTCCTAGGTGTCCTGATAGGGCGTGGTCGTGATGTTGGCGAAACACAGAACGTCTGCTCACAGGAACCACCACCTTCAATCCGTCACTTGTCGACCGGAACAGTAGTCCATTTTTCTCCTCAAAACTCTCACACGACTTCCACTCCTGGCAGGTCGCATCCTCGGCTTGGTATTTCTTCCAGTCTTCGTCATCGATTACCTCCACCACTCGTATCTTTCGACTTAACCCGTCGGCGTTAAGGTGGAGTTTTCCTGGCTTATGAACAACCTCATACTCGTATTCGGCTAACTTCAGCGCCCATCTGGTTAGTCTACTACTGGGGTCGCGGAGACTAAAAAGCCATCGGAGGGCGGCGTGATCCGTGATAAATTTGAACGGACGACCCCACACATAAGGGCGAAAATATTGAATCGCGAAAACGACCGCGCACAGCTCCTTTTCCGTGGTGGTGTAGTTTATTTCCGCTGCTTGAAGCTGTCGCGATGCTTACGCGATGGGATGCTCCTCGCCGTATATCTCTTGCGACAACACTGCGCCCACCGCAAAGTTGCTGGCGTCGGTGGAGATAACGAATGGCCTTGCGAAGTCAGGATAGGCGAGCACCGGAGTGCTTACCAAGGCCGCCTTCAAGGATTCCATCGCCGCGTCACAGTCAGGTGTCCATGTGAATTTAGTTCCCTTCTTAAGGAGACGCGTCAGGGGTCTTGCGATCACTGCGTAATTATTTACGAAGCGCCTATAGTAATTGGCCAGTCCCAAAAACGATTGCACTTCCTTGGTGTTACTAGGTGAAGGAAAATTCATAATCGCGTCTATTTTCTCAGGGTCCGGCCGTACACCCTCCCGGTCGATCACATGCCCCAAGTACCTTACCCTTTCTCTAGCAAAGTGGCACTTTTCAATTTTTAAGGACAACCCTGACTCTTGCAGCCGATCGAACACGCTTCTTAGCCTTTCAACGTGCTCTTCGATGGAAGAACTGAATACAATGACATCATCCAAATAGACGAGACACTGTGTTGGCTTTAGGGTGCGGTCCAGAGAACGCTCCAAACGCTCCGGAGCATTCGTAGCGAGGTTCCAAGCGGTCCGTGAGTCGCTCCAAGTCGCTCCGGAGCGCTACGGTTTATCCCATGACGTCAAGGAAAACGTCATCATATTCGCTCCCGCCTCGCTCCAGACGCTCACGATAGAAACCAGGGGCGATGGGAGCGATTCATGGTTTCATGGCGGGATTTCAAAGATGACAGGTCGGAACATTATTCGTGGATGCATACTCAATCCACTCCACTCAATATAATGAGTGCTTTGACTATTTGAAATAGTGATCAGCTTACCAGAATATTAGATATTTCTGATTCCTGTTAATTGGAATAAATTTTACATTAATATGAGATTGAGAAGCTCTACGTCTCCAAATGTAGGAACAAGACAATTTCCTCCAATGGCCGTTGGTGTAAAATGTCTAGTGTTCTTTATTTATACATTTGAATAATTATTTCTTTTTTTAATATTTGTAATATTATATTTGTCGTGCTCTAAATTTATGAACGCAATTGCGAATGTGAGCTTAAGTGAATTATTAATTATATCTTTTTATTTACACGGCCGTTGGAGTAAAACATTTTTCGTGTTCTGAAATTTCAATACCGTGAGAATAGGTTTTCGTGCGTATATACAAACACCGTACGTATGTATGTACTTCACGAAGAGGCCGTGTGAAAGTCGAATTATTCCAGAACAATAATATTCCTTGAATCTTTTGACATGGATATAATTCTGAGCTTTTTCTCAAGTAATTTGAGCCAAAGTATCGGGTCGATTGTTTATCATTAAAGGTACGGTTATGAAATCTTATTGAAGAAAACCATCACAACATTAGCAAACTTCGGGAAAGTTAAGTTTGAGTGCATGTTTTTAAGTTATAATTAATTTAAAAGTAATGTAGGCGCAAGTTGTTAATAGATAGCAAAATCTATGACTTCCATTGGAAAAACTTGAGTGCCAATGGTCCATTGAAAGCGGTGCCTCCCCGATTTTATCTCCTAGTTATCATAAACATAGTAGCCATCGTCTCCGTCATTACTCTCAAAATTGCCAGAAATCCGACCTGATCATTAACAGATTAATTAATCATCTTGGGAAACTAGAATTTGTCTGAAAGTAGGAATATTCCAATGCAAATAGCAGACGATTCCTTCTTTCCGAACAACAACAAACGGCGGCCATGATACTTTGCCACAAACGCTCCGAAACCGGTCCACTGGCAGAAAGTTGGGAGCGTTCTGTAGCGACTGGTAGCGACCGTGGACCGCTGTTCGGAAGTGTTTGGAGCGTTGGCGATTGTAACACTCCGTAGCGTTCTCTGGACCGCACCCTTAGTCCAATCAAAACCCCGTCCATCATGCGTTGGAACGTGCTAGGGGCGTTGCGTAATCCGAAAGGCATGCGGTTGTATTCAAAATGTCCGCCCTCCACATTAAAGGCTGTCTTCTCTCTGGAGGCAGGATGCATAGGGATTTGATAATAACCACTCGTCAGATCTAACGTGGAGAAGTAACGGCTCCTCCCCAAATAGTCTTATGTTTCTGTTATATTAGGTATGGGATAAACATCTGGGGTAGTCACAGCATTAAGGCCACGGAAGTCGACACAAAATCGATAGGATGGTTTGCCGTCAGTTGATTTTTTCGGTACAATGACGACTGGGGAGGCCCAGGGGCTACTGCTAGGGACAATGATCCCGGCCCTTAACTGCTCGTCCACAAGGGTTTGAATCACTTCCTTTTGGTGGTATGGCACTCGATAGGGGCGGCGATAAATTGGTGGAGAATTGCCCGTGGGGATTCGGTGAGAGGTAATGTTTGTGGCCGGAGGCAGTTTTCCTTCAGTGAATAAACCCTTGTACTCATTCAATAGGGACAGCAACGCCTTTCTCTCCGGTTCATCCAAATCCGCTAACTTCTCCTGGAAATTTATCGCCTCCTCAGCGGTAGTCGTTGCCCGGACGTGTCTTATGCCTGTAAAGTCACCCTTAAAATTTTTCTCCACTTCATGGAGAGTTGCCACTTTCGTCCCCCGTCGTAAAACAACCTCATCCAGCCCGAAATTCCCTAATTTCACCATAACCTCCCGTTCTCTCCCAACCTTACACACACTCCGTGCTACAGCACAACTCTGTGTGTCATTCATCACTTCCGGCTCGGTGATGTATTCTCCTTGAAGAGGGACGTCACATGACAATCTGCAACACACGATTTTTTCACTCCTGGGCGGGATCACTGTCTCATCAGACAATTTAATTGGCACTTCAACGTCAACTCCAACGACCCTAACGCTCGTTTCTACCCTCTCCTTGCACCCTTCATGCCCCTCTTAACGAAACGTCGACGTCACCTAATTTCATTGTCTTTCCCCTCACATCAATCAGTCCACCGTATTTCTCCAAGAAATCTAACCCTAAAAGTCCCTGATATTCTCCCACCGAATCTACCACTATCATATCTAAACTATAAAAACACTTTCCAAACACTAACTGCACTGTTTCCACACCATGGTTCCACACAGTCGCCCCCGAAATGCCCTTGATACGATATGGGGATCTCCTAAGTCGCTGGCCCCCGTTAACACCACGCGCTACCAAGGACACTTGGGCACCGGTATCCACCAAAAATTTGCATTCTTTTCCCCCGACACTAACTGCCACCACTAGATCCTCTGCCCGCTTAGCGGCTTCTAACCGTGGAAGGAACAGGGTTACAGGGGCCCGGCCTGGGTGGCGCCTCCGGACCCGCTGACATTTAAAGGCTTCTCTGAGGGTTTCTGCTGGCACTGATAAGAAATATGACCGGAGGCACCACATGTATAACACCTTCGGCGGGGGCACCTTCGCGCAAGATGATTTGGTGAGTCGCACTCATAGCACCTCTGCCCTGCCTCCGCCGGCGAGCGAAAAACATGGCGCACCGGCGAAGGGGCTCGCGGACTGCGGTCAGCTTCGCGGATCCGAATAGCCGTCTCAATGGCCGCGTCGAACGTCGCCGGGACGGCCAGGCGGCACAGCCGACCGAGCTCACCGGGAAGACCACGAAGGAATGCATCCAGGGCCCTTTGGTTGGCTTCATGCTTAATCGCGGCAGCCATGTCAGCGTGGGTCGGAAGCTCATATGTGTGGGAGTTGATCGATCTCACCCGGTCCGCGAAGGACTCTAAGTCCTCTCCCTGCCCTAGCTTCACTGATCCTAACTGCTCGCGGTAGAAGCGAGCCGTTAATTTCGGGCGGTATCGATCAAGGAGGCACTTCTTGAAAACAGCAAAATCGGCCGCTTGGTGGCACTCCTCCTTGCTGCGACAGAACTCCGCAGCGTCGCCACCCAAACGCACTCTCGCTGCCTTCAGGGTCTCTTCGCTGGTCCAGCCATTCAATTCGGCCACGCTTTCCACTCGTTCGAGGTAAGCGACAACACTCTCCCCCGGGCGGCCGGTGAATACATCGATGCCGCTGATGAGGGAGAATTTGCTCCCCCACGACGGAGCAGAGCTCTGAGTCGCACTGCCGAGCCGCGCCTTTAGCTCCTCGTTCTCCTTATCCAGGAAGCTGATCTTCTCCCCGAAGTCGTCTATTACGTTCTGCAGCGGCACTTCATGCCCCCCAAAACTCACGCGACTCGCCATTCTCGATGCTTCCTCGCGATATCTACGATCTCCGGTATATCCCACTTCTGACACCAGTTGTAACTCTCTCCGGCTCGCCGGAGAACGCAGAGGGAACGCGAGGAAGGGGATTAAGGAATAAGTCACATTCCCTTGTCCTTTTGCATAACTCCACTTTATTTGCGTTAAGGTACAACTCCTTTAGCCATCTCGCACCTCGACCACAAGCCAACTGCCGCGTTCCTTTTCCACCCACGCCTCTGCTAGCTTGCAGTTCCCAGCTCGTCCTCACCGGATGCAGGGGGTGAGAGGCGGAGATGCCGAGGCGTTAGGCATCTGCTCGCTCAAGAGCTACCAAGTGTGGGAATTCAAGTCAGCGCGACTCTTGCACCGCTGTTATTTTAGCCACTGGAATGGCTAGACTACTGGTCAAGTAGTTTTCTCCACTTATTTCTTTAGTGGCGGCATCCAAAGGCTGCAAAATTTCACATAGTTCGCTGGCATCTTCGATTTCAGCAGCAGGTACCATAACTGGGGCTGAGGTGTGTCTGTTTATTATTTCGTTAATGTGGGGCCGAAGCTTAAGGAACCGTTCCAGCATCTGGTAGGTACCCTGGCGAAAATGTATTACCTCTCCACTTACTTCGCTGATCTCTCAAAATAAAAAAAGATAATTTTCCATTAACCACTTTGAATATGCTACTGCGCAGTGGCATGATACCTATAGTTTGTCGAAAAATACTATCTCGTATCTACCTAACATTATACTTCCTATATCGCATAATAGGAAGCCTACGACTCAACTGATTCTCGCACCCATTAATGAAGTTTCTGCGGTGAGATAGACATAATTTAGTCACTTCCCTGGATAAATGTCACTTCGATAACTATAATTATTAAATGATAATTCTGTGATAGTTGGAGGAAATACCATAAAATCTTGATAAAAGTTATTTGCCATTAATTAATGCCAGATAACTGTTATCCTATGTTGCCACATAGTATGAATATAAATGCAATATTACTGCGAATAAACAAGATTTTTTCCAATTCCCGCAAGTTAGCTTCAGCGTCGTAGCTAGGGGCTGGCTAGGCGGGCGGCTGCCAGGGGTGTACCCTCAGGGGGCGCACTTTGCAGACCCACAGCTTGCGGGCCATAAATCGAGGTAATATTACTTCGATTTATGTGGTATCAACCAGTAACTGTCGTTGCTGGGTAGCTTGATTCTTCTTGAACCTCCTTGTCTTACCTAGAGAGGAATAGGTTGTTTCATAACGTATTGCATGGTTTCAGCTAGTAACATGCTACCTCGTTTCACATTGTATTAACACGTTTCAAATGTGCAAGAATCAACTCGTATTATGGCGTAATATAGGCGAACGAAGGCAGTAAGTGGAGTAATATCGCAGGGTACATCGTGCACGCTTCTTCAACAGACAAAGAACCATACACGAAGCGGCAGGAAGTGGAAGCGGAGAGCACCGCGGTAAAGGTGAGCTTTCGTCCCGCCAGCGTTTTCGCAAATTTCACCCACTTACAATAGAGATATCGGAACCAAATTCACATCACTTATTAAGCAAACCTTGCGCATTTGTAAAATACTTTCAACACAATGCATCAACTACTTTAGGAATGGGAAAATTTCAAACCTGAGAAGTGCGTTTTTTCCTCTCAGTCATCTTGTGAAAAAATGTCGTTTCCTCTTATCCACTGTGCGTGGCGCAGCGATCGAGCAGTTGGTTCTCTAGCATATGCACACCTCTCCTACACAATTTCTTCCCTCATTCCACTCAAAATCGCCCCGCAACAGCCATTTACAACAATGCAATTCCATTCATTCCACCGCAGTAAACATTGCACATTTCACTTCAAATGAAGGATTTACACTTCCTTATCACTAGCATTCATTCCACTGCACTAATAACATTTCACGTATCACTTTCAATGGAGGATTGCGAGTTCCCGCAGCGAGGACACGAGTGTCCATCCCTGGGTAACAAACACCCGTGCCTTTCGAGGAATTCCAAGCCTGACTCCGCCGAAACGAAAGTCTGGATCGCAGAAATTTGTGTGTGCGTACACGAACGACAACTCATGGCGACCGTACACCACACACGCAAGACAGAAAATGATTAACGTCAACAAGCTCCTTGGCGAATGAATATCGGGTGACTTTTTCCACCAGCACCGCTTCCGTACGTTTCGTGTACGCTACTTCAATAGTCAAAGAACCGTACCACGGCCATCTTTAAACAGGCCGGAGCCTGGCCGGAGTGACAGGTTTGGCAACGTCGAGCGCTCGTCTGCTAGGAGGCCTGTTGGTATGGTTGGGATTGCGCTCGGCCTGCTAGATCGAAAGAAATACGTTCGGCACCAACCACTCGGATATTACCGATAAAACTTTAAAAAAATTATGGAACACACATAATACCAAATGATCTTACATGTAACCAAATATAATGTAACGGCACAAAATACAGTCACGGAAAAATAGTTTTACTTTCCTCAGGAAGAGGTTTAAAGATGGCCGTGACCGTACACCAAACGTTGATTCGCTTCCTTAAGCGAATCACCGCTTCGTGTACCCTTCGTGACCAGTCGAGGAAGCGGAACATTTTCGCCAGGGTACCTACCAGATGATGTTGACGGTGAAGGATCTCGCCGTTGAACATCGGCATCATCCTTAGCTTGTGGAGAGCTGGGTGCTGGCTGGGTGGGTCTGGATTTTCCCGCGTCGTAAGAACGTTCTTATGAACGCTTTCCAAATGACATTTTAAATTCGATGTGTTCCCCGATGTTTTGATTACTTTCCCACAGTAATTACACTTCGCACATTTTTCAGAAAGTTTGGAAAAGTATCTCCAATACAAACTCTTTGGAGGCATCTCCGCTTAAACTTGAAAATTTCAGGTGAAGATAATCAATTGAATGAAGCACTTGAAAAAAACATCGATGGTAACCATGGTATCCGTCGACGAAAGACCATCGATAGTGTGAGAACATCGTGACAAACTATCGATGTTTCCGAAACATCGGCCATCGATGCTCATCCCTAGTGGTAACGGTGGTAACCATGAACATGTTCATGGTGGTAACACTGGAGGAAACACAAGTCCAAGTCGGTGATGTACGTTTGTGGCGTTAAATATTGCTATGAAGTGAAGTATCATATTTGGAGTGTGATTTTGTGTGCGATAAGATATCCTAACGTCTGCGAAAGATGTTAAAGAAAGTGGAGTTGTATGATAAGAAGATATAAGTAGTACATCAACATGGCGGATGACTTTGAGGAAGAATTTCGACTTCAACATATCACGCTCCGTCCAATTACCGCCTTTAATAGTACAGCGGAAGATCTGCACAATAGAAACATAACCGCTAAAAGTGTAAAGTATGGGTTTGATAATTTTCCGACTCGATGGGATAAAATATCAAGAGACATGGACCGTATTTCTGAAAATCTTAGAAATGTCGACACATGGGGTACGATTAACCGCCTGATCCGCATTATTGCGGCCTTATGTGTATTTGTCATGACCGTCATGGCCATCAGACGTGCAAACAAAGTTAGGAAGAGAAAGAGACTGATAGAGATGGAGACTCGACCTATCACAGACTCGGATAAGCTGTCTGACTTCAACGAAAATCCACAATCTGCTTAGATGGTTATAAATGTGAATATTTTCTGCAAGAGAAGAATATTTACAAGAATTTGGGACTCAGACGGAAATATATAAAACTGGATCAATGTACCTTATGGCGAGTCTTGACTAACTCAGTTGGCCATCTGAGTGTGGTGTATCGGCAACCATAGAAGCCAGGTTATTTCCGATTTTGTGTCAAGAAGTCAGCATGTTTTCTTTTAATCTCATTATTGAGTTCAATATTTAGAATATTTTTCTCCATTATGTTCACCAATATTTGTACAATGTCCGATGCTTTGTGATAAAGTGTATGGTATTTGTACAGTGTAATTGGCCTTACGAAATGCATTAACATCTCAAAGCCGGAGTACTAAGTGTATTTGTCAGTGGATGGTTCTTATATGATTTATGTCATATGATTTTGTGACAAGATGTCAACATGTTTT
This sequence comes from Pyrrhosoma nymphula, assembly GCA_963573305.1. NCBI lineage: Eukaryota > Metazoa > Arthropoda > Insecta > Odonata > Coenagrionidae > Pyrrhosoma > Pyrrhosoma nymphula. The sequence continues at coordinate 94,729,493 of OY754333.1, read as the reverse complement.
CTTTTAATCTCATTATTGAGTTCAATATTTAGAATATTTTCTTCATTATTTTCACCAATATTTGTACAATGTCCGATGATTTGTGATAAAGTGTATGGTATTTGTACGGTGTAATTGGCCTTACGAAATGCATTAACATCTCAAAGCCGGAGTACTAAGTGTATTTGTCAGTGGATGGTTCTTATATGATTTATGTCATATGATGTTGTGACAAGATGTCAACATGTTTTCTTTTAATCTCATTATTGAGTTCAATATTTAGAATATTTTCTTCATTATTTTCACCAATATTTGTACAATGTCCGATGATTTGTGATAAAGTGTATGGTATTTGTACGGTGTAATTGGCCTTACGGAATGCATTAACATCTCAAAGCTGGAGTACCAAGTGTATTTGTCAGTGGTTGGGTCTAATATGAAACATTCCAGATTTTGTAGCGAGAAGACAACATGTTTTTGTTCCACTAATAAATTGAGTTCAATATCCAGAATATGTAATGCTTTTTTAAAATTTATTTTCACCGAAAGGCTTAAAAATGAGGATCTTATCAACTAGTTTATACTATATCTATATCAATTAGTTCATATTATCTTTCAATATGTCTTTTACCTTTTTAGGTTTTTTAAATAAAGGTAAAAGGCATATTGATGGGTAAATCATATTACGCTATTCAAGAACTATTAGTAGTAGTCATCACTAAGGCACTCGTGCTTTAGTGATGACTACTACTATCCCAATGTGTATCATTGATTGATAAGTGATAATTGGTTTATTGCCATTGGTAATTTCCTGATCAATTATGTGAAACATTCCTGATGCTCCATGAACTTCTATTTTTGATTCTGTAAATACGTATTTTGGTACCATGTATCCCTAGCCAAATTATTTTTAGGATAAAACTGATAATCTCAGGCCTGAGCTCGTGGAAATTATGGATATCCATGATAAGAAAACCATCTTTGTTATTTCCACAGACTTTATTACGCTGGCACCACGTGCGTTTCACCACACTGTGTATGCCAGCGTAATAATGTCTGTGGAAATAACAAAGGTGGTTTTCTTATCATGGATATTTTTAGGATGTTGGTATTAGTGTTGAAGGGTATACAGTATGTAACAAATTTCATTTTAGCAATATTCTCATTTGAAATTTATTTCCTTGCAGACTTCTCTTAGCTCCAGATCAGATTGATTTTTGGATTGTTCATCTTGGAGGATTCTTTCTTGACCTTACCATTGGGTTCTGGCTTTTCTTTGATCTCACTCGTCCATGTGCAATGTTCGTCTGTGCAACATTTCATCTTATGAATTCTCGCATGTTTGCCATTGGTAAAATATATTTTCATTTTTTTACCCTTGAGAGTTTTTGCTACAGTAGACTTTTTGCATAGTTTTTAATAAAGATAATTTTGGTTCTTGTATAATTAATCTATTTCATGTCAGATTTTGGTAATCTCTTGCCTCTGTATGTATTCAGGCCTAGGATACTTTGATAAATTTAAATATTAGTTTATTTTTTATAAATATGTATTTCAGTGTTGTAAATTATATGTCATGGTAAAATGATAATTTATATTGATGTAGTGGTAGTGTTGGTTAATTTAACTTTTACTGGATATTAATGAGCTCAGTCTGTTTGTGGCCCAGTAGCTTCTTGGCAATAGAAAATAACCAGAATCAAATATAACCCCAGACTCTGGTGATGGTCGGGTAAAGTCCTCACCTGTTAATCCTGGGATAGTAGGTTTGAGTCCTGCCTAGGTTGTTTTTTTCCTACGAGAGGTTGAACTTTTCTGCCAATTTCTATTGGCTTGGCACCCAAAGTTTTTCTGCATGTAATATGTGCTCGTGAGCTACACCAATATGACTGATTTTTCTAAATAATAATACTACTTCTACCTTGCCTTCTCTGGGAAGAAGAAATTCTCGGCTCCAGGAATGGATGCCGTGAATAACTTCTGCTGGAAGAAATTTACTACCACCCACCAACACCTCGCCAGAATCTTCACGTCCTTTCTAAATGGTAGAGAACCAATTCCACCTTGGCTGACTGAGGGACGCACAGTTCTGATACCTAAGAAGGGAAACTTGTCCAATCCAAAGAACTACCGCCCCATAACCTGCCTCAACACTGTATATAAGGCTTTCACCTCGATCTTGAGCGACCTTATCCTCCACCATGTGCCTGTGTGGGAGTAGGTGTACGAGCAGAGGGGCTCAAAGCGGGGAATCGCGGGATGCGAGGACAACCTGCTCATTGATAGGTGCATATACCAGGATGCCATAAGTGAAACCTATCAATGGCCTCGGTGGACTACAAGAAGGCTTTTGACACCATTTCGCATGAGCTTTTCTACATCTACATATTACCCCGCAAGCCGCCTCAATAGGCGTGTGGTGGGGGGTGTTAGGACACCAGCCGTTTACATATAACTTTTGATCGCCATGCTGAAGTTGATGAAAGTCCACCCAGAGGTAAGTGTCCTGCATCCAACGTCTGTTACCACTCTGGAAAACGCGCATTTTTCTGACCTCAGGCAAGCAGTCAGTTTCCACAGAGTTGGTAACATACCACCGTGGCATTTTTCAAGGTGACGGCGTGTGCCCCTTACTGTTTTGTATTTCCCTCCTACCCCTGTCCCTTAGGCTGCGACGAGGTAGAAAATACATGTTCAGTGTTCCAGGTGACAGGAAACATAAGGTCACCCATTTGTTCTACATGGATGACCTGAAGCTTTATGCTTGTAATGCAAAAGACCTTCGCACTACCCTGGACACCATACTGGAATACAGTGAGGCTATAGTGATGGAGTTCGGATTGGACAAGTGTGCATCCATCCTCCTGGCAAAAGGAAGATTTTCGGAGATCAAGGAAGACGTGCAACTTGTTGACAGGAGCGTCATTCGTCACCTTGAGGACGATGATACCTATGAATACCTTGGCGTCCCCTAATGCCGAATACAGGAGGTTGCAGCAGTGAAGGAAGGGCTCACCGCCAAATACAGACAGACTCTCAGGAACATCTGGAGTTCTGAGATGTCAGACAAGAACAAGGTTCTCGCCATGGACATGTTCATGTTTCCTACACTGTTGTATACCTTCCGATGCATGAAATGGAACGTCAATGAGTTGCATAACCTCAATAGGGGAACGAGGAAGATTATGACCATCTATAGAAGTCTTCTTCCAAAATCATCCGTCACCAGATTGTATCTCCCTCGCAATGTAGTTGGTAGAGAACTATTGAGTCTGGAGTGTCTCCACAACAGAGTTGTCCTGGGTATGGCATGCCGAAGGTTGAAAAGCTGGGAACCCCTGCTCAATCTTGGGAGAGAGCACGACCGAGTGCTGTTGCCCATGTCTGCATGTGGCAGACAGTGCGAAATGACCTTAGCCGTCGAAGCACATTAAAAAAAAAACTACTACGAGAGAGTGCAGGAGCAGGGGTGTTTCTCTTCCAGGCGGTAAAGAGGGCAGCGGATGAAACCGGTTTTGACTTCGACGCGTCATCCGACGGAAGCGACAATGACATGACCATCTCGTCATTGAAGGCAGACGTCCTCAAGCTCAAAATAAAAAAAGCCGAGCAGAAGGCCTTGCTCAAGGTTCATATTGATAATCTCATGCATGGATGTTTCTATCGTAACATCGAAAAGCATGGGTTATCGAAGGAGCTGACGTTTGCCTTCCTACGCTCCATCGGTCTGAAGTCTGAGACCAAGAGTTTCATTCTAGTGTGCCAGGATGGTGTCATAAACACACTCGTTTACCACCGAATTATTTTCTAGGCGGAGGTCACGTACACGAGATGCAGGGCGTACCGAGCCCAGCCGGAGACTTTAAGTCACCTCTCCGGCTGTAGTAATTACGCAAGACCGGTGTATTTAGCATGTGACAACGCGGCCCTGCGGGTGTTATACTTTCACCTTCGACACCATTATGGCATCGACGAAACACCTATGCTGCCCTATGCCACTGGAAATATTGAGTCCGTTGTGGAGAAAGATAAATGCACCATCTGGTGGAATTACTCCTCCACCACCAGGCAGTTGGAGGCGACCAAGTCTGATATCGTTCTCCTCGACCACCTCACTCACTCCATGTTCGTGGTCGAGTTTTCGGCTCTGGCTGAAACTAACATGGATACGAAGGAGGTGGAAAAACGGACGAAATATCAAGACCTGCTTTTCAAACTTCGACAAATGTACCCCGGAAACTCTGTGAAACTAGTGGTCCTCATCATAGGTGCCCTGCTAAAAATGTCTACTGGTTTCAGTAGGATTTTCTACTGAGTCCTACTGAACTCTACTGCACTCTATTGGACTCTACTGGATCCCAACTGTTTTCTACTGTTATGGGTACAGTAGCCTACTGAATTGTACTGGTTTCTATAATCCAACTGAACTCTACTGTTTTCTACTGTTCAGATAGGTAGGGACACATAGGTACAGACAGATATATATAGGTAGTTAATAAATGGCAATACAAAATTTTATCAATAGAAGGACATTGTACTTAGGTGCATAAACAATCAAATAGGTATACATGATTAAAATTTCAAAAAGACAAACAAATTTACATATTAAAACAAAAATGTTTAAATGGAACTGGGCTTACATACTCATAATTATCAACCTGAATGTGAACTGAGACACATTTAATAGTGGAAAATTGTGCACAAAACTTCCCTCTTCTACCAACTACAATTTTCAGGTTATACCTAGGCCACAGACATTTAATGTGCGAAGCGGCTTCAGAACAACATGAAGTTCCACATGTGCATCCCCCACAGCAACTATATGAACAATTTTACCGAATTATCCCTCAACAAGTTCAACATAGGAGTCATTCTTCTGGCCCAAGTCTCTCCCTGGCGAAAATGTTCCGCTTCCTCGACCGATCATGAAGGGTACACGAAGCGGTGATTCGCTTAAGGAAGCGAATCAACGTTCGGTGTAGGTACAGTTCTTTGACTGTTGAAGTACCGTGCACAATGTACCCTGCGATATTATTCCACTTACTGCCTTCGTTCGCCTATATTACGCCATAATACGAGTTGATTATTGCACATTTGAAACGAGTATATACAATGTGAAAGGAGGTAGTTTGTTACTAGCTGAAACCATGCAATACGAGATGAAACAACCTATTCCTCTCTAGGCAAGACAAGGAGATTCAAGAAGAATCAAGCTGCCACGAAACGACAGTTACTGGTTGATACCATATATATCGAGGTAATATTACCTCGATTTATGGCCCACAGGGTGTGGGTTTGCAAAGTGTGCCCCCTGAGGGTTGTGCCTCTGGCAGCCGCCTGCCTGGCCAGCCCCTAGCTACGACGCTGAAGCTAACGTGCGGGAATTGGAAAAATCTTGTTTATTCGCAGTAATATTGCATTTATATTCATACTATGTGGCAACATAGAATAACAGTTATCTGGCATTAATTAATGGCAAATAAATTTTATCAAGATTTTATGGTATTTCCTCAAACCATCACGGAATTTTTATTTAATGATAATAGTTCTCGAAGTCACATTTATCCACGGAAGTTACTAGATATATACATCTTTCTCAACGCCTCTCCATCAGTAATGGGTGCGAGCACAGGTGCGTCGAGTCGAATTGTTAGGCAGGGATTGTAGCGTTAGGTAGGAAATACACTGCGACGAAGTAAATCATGCCATTGCGCAGTAGTATTAAAGTGAGTAGTGGCTTATTATATTTTTAGTAGTAAAAACAGTAGAAAACAGTAGCAGTACAGTAGAGCTACTGTAAACAGTAGAAAACAGTGGCAGTACAGTAAACCTACTGAAAACAGTAGGATTACAGTAGACTTACTGAAAACAGTAGAGTGTTCCAAAAAGCCTATAGGCTACTGTAAACAGTAGGAGAAATTTCCAGCAGGGTGTGCTCGGTGGAGTTAAGGGCTCGCTGCTAAATAACATCAAGTGCATTACGTCCTGCGTGGAAAAGGCGGTATCACTAATTGCATGCGTGCAGAAGGCCATCATCCTGGGGTCAATCCATCTACTGCATACGCATGACCCGACAGCAGTGTAGCCACTCATCCGATGGGTGTCGGACATGGCTGTCATTACTGCCCAACCCCTCTCGAGTCTCTGGCCATTATGACGGCTATGAAACCTGATGCTTGCCTGGGACTCTAAGGGAATTGTTACAACTGTAACAATTAAAAATGTTTATTAACAGGCATATGCCCAATATAAAATAACATACATTTACAATATAAATTGCAGATTAATTATGAATACCACAAAACAAATTGGATTGATTTGTTTACAATGAAACAATTAAAAAATAACACAGGTACATTTGTTAAAAATAAAAATCGCACACAAATTATGTAATTCTGTAAAGCAATTGGGTATTTTCCACGTATTTCAAACTATCGATATTCTGATTCAGTTACTTGAACTTATTGCATTGGCTAAAAAATTTCTTATCAAATTGTATGAATTTCGGTTTTAAAAGCTAAAGAAAGTAGAAAGCTCCCGAGCACACTCCGAAAACAACCGAATGGCCTGTGACGTCATTTTCTCTGTTTACATTTAGACCCAGGCGTTTCCTTATGCTTACAGTGGTAACAAATGCGGCGAAATTAGTTTCTGACGTGTTCGCGTTTCTAGATATGCCTTTAAATGGCATCTAAGTAAGGGATATAGATGGTGTGTTGTGCCACAATGTACGAATACATCGGTTGAAACACCGAACAAGAAATTTATTCACGCAATCACGACATTGAATGATAGAAATTTCTTCCTTGGATTCCTCAATGTCCACCCGTAAAAATGTATACTTTACTCCGCACTTGGTGTTCTGGACATATTCTTGCAATGACTGTGCACAGTGGTCCTTCTCTTTACTTAGATGTATCCTATAGGATTATCACCATAACTCTCACGAGAAGCTTTATAATATAACAACACTTAAATTAAACTTTGAATAGACATTTAGGAGATGAGAATCTATTTTTAGGCATTTCTACAGCAGATAAGCCACTTCTAGAAACCTCCTCTTCAAAAAATCACTAAGTAGCAAATAAAAAATTAACGTTTTAGGTGTGTCGAATATTGGCAGCACAAACATTTGGTGAGTACTGTGTTATGTTGATATGTTACTAAGATACTGTTTGTTTACTGTTGCATGGACTGATATGGACTTCGATAAAGAAAGAAGTATCATAATGATTATGAGTGTATTGGAAAAACTGTTAATAAAGTTCATACACCAAATACATAATTATATGTATCAAAAATGATATAAAACAGTAGTGACGATTTAAAAGCAAACTTTAGGCTTACATTTTTTGGACTTAAGCTCAACGAATTTTCGCAGCATTAAATCGCTCGTCCTTCTTCATTAAAACGCCTACCATAACCCTTTACGACCTGAAAATTATTTCTTTTAATTTTTATTATTTATTTCGCTAATGTTTTGTATCAGGCATCTCTAGGCTTGGGAAAAATAATTTAAAAAATGTTACTCGCCTAATTAGCTTGTAATTACACCGTCACGATCGTGAGGGTCAGGCTTTTCTTCTGTTTGAGTCTTAAAATTCAACCATCACGATTGTGATGCTTCGGCTTTAATAGGTACCTGAATCACTTAGTGAAAAGTACATAATAACCATGGGAATCAAATACAATATTATTTATTAAATTCTTTCTAACATGCATAATAATTATAGTGTTCGATTACATGATTGACATATGAAAATGAGCCATTTTATGAATATAAATCTACTTTTTTCGATGAAATAATTTGAAACAATGTTTTTTTTTTTGATAGACAAAGATAAGTTCTACATTTTTCACACATGACTTTGCTTCTGCTCTTGCAGTTCTCCATGCGACAAGCTCTTGGTGTTGCAATGTCATCAACCACTGGCCAATGCCCAAAACCATCATACCTCTTGTCTTGTACTGGCATTTTTACAGGTGGATTGTAAAACTTAGACTTTTTGACTATCGGCTCATCAGCATCAGATTCTCCTGTATCACTTAAAATAGCACTACCCGATTCTTTAGAGGAATGTACAAGCCATTCGTAAACTGCAAGTCGAAAACTCAGTAAATCATGTCGATGTTTTCGTGGAAATTTATTTGCTTTCGCATCTCTAACGTATAACATCCAGGAATTTACAATTGAAAAGTCTATAAAGTGAAGAATGGCCTTCCACGTCCATTTCCTTGTCCTGAAAAAAGTGCGATAACACTCCATTTGCTGGTTGAAAACATCAACCCCACCCATACATTTGTTGTAGTTTTTTACGATCGGAGGGCATGGGACATCAATAAATTGATTTTCTTTCTTTGACCAACGTTTTACCATTTCAGAGGGTCTTGATCCAAAACAGGTAGAGGCCATCAACACTTTCTTTGAATCTTGCCATTCCACTAGCACTACCTTTTGATTGCTTGAAACATACTGATTACATTGTCCTCTTCCCAACTGACTGTCATCTTCTGAGTCAGCCTCCACTCCACTTACTCGGTTTCCCATTATTGTACCTGTACCTTCAATACCCATTGATTCAAGCTTTTCTAACAATGGAATGGAAGTAAAATATCTGTCAAAAAAAACAAAACTTTCTGGGGGAATAGTTCTCACAAGTGTCATCACCACCGATGGGCCAAGTCCTAGTTCTGAATTTACGAGTTCTGTGGTTTTCCCTTGGTAAACTACAAAATCTAGTACTAAACCAGAAGAAGCCGTGGCTACAAATACCTTGAGGCCAACAGGGCGTGGCTTATTCCTCACAAATTGTCTAAAAGGACACCTTCCGGTGAAAGGGATCATTTGCTCATCTATACTGTAGGTTCGGAAGTCTCGGGACAAACGCATACACACATCTTTGACCATATCGATGATTGGTTGTATTTTCCACAGCCGGTTTATTCCGTGACCTCCAGGATTTTCCGTATCTACTAAGTGAAAGAGATTTCTTAGCATAAGAAATCTATCTCACGACATAAACTCAGTTACACTAGGTAAACTGTAACCTTTTTGCCAGTAAAGTCTCAGGCGTGGAAATGGAAAGCAGCCCATGAGAAGGTGTAGCGCGATAAAAATTTTCAATTCATGAGAATTAGTATTCACTGACTGTCCTGTTGTTCTAACAGCATACATGTTCGTAAAATTTGCAGCTCGTACATAAAATTCTTCAGATATGTAGTCTTTGAAATACTCGCTCCGCAATCTCACGGGATCAGGGTTCTGTAAAACAGGCGAAAGTCCAAATTAGATGCACTGTATGAAACAATTTGAAACGATTTCATAAATATCATGGATTATTTCTTACCTGTAGCAAGGAAGGATCTAATGCTCCAGGGAATATTTTGCTGGTGAATAATCGTTTCTTCCATTGTTGTTTTGGTTTCTCCACCTTGCCATCTTTCTTCTTTTCTTGCTTTCTTCCACATTTAGCTGCAGGCTTCTTAGATGCATTTCTTTTGGTTAATTTCTTCTGCTTCTTATACTTTTCCGTTTTAACACCCGCCTGCTGAATAATTTCTCGTACAACTGGAAATTTCTTCGGCCTATCAACAGTCTCACTCTTTTCGCTTTTCACATGCTCTTGTCCATCTTCTGTTTCAATTGTGCACGCCTTCGGCGTTATTTCATTTTCAGAGTTTTCAACTTCTATCAGTTCTTTTCCACATTCAGATGAAGTAGATGGACGAGTCTGAATCAACATGTCACTAACCCCTAATCTTACTAAATTAACAGCCTTATTTTTCTTGGGCGCAATTACTTTTTCTAACCTGTAGTTGCTATCGGAGCTTTCAGGATTGTCCCGATATTGTTGATAAGTTTGATCTGTCTCCTCGTCTGATTCACTAATATCACTCGTTTCCTCCAACATCTGAAGAAGTCTTTCATCACTATACGGGTCATGTCTTCTTTCCATTATGAAGAAGCGAAACTTAATGACTTGGTACGCACTAAGTGGAAACTGTCCGTGGTACAAGCAAAATAAAGAATGGTCACTTCACAGAATTTACTTGCTGCACCACTACTTCACTAGGCCACCATCAGGTACACTGTATTGAAACCCCCTATTCGTCGACTTATATAGGTCACCTAACAAGGCTCAAATACATTGTTTCAGCTGCTAGATCATCAACAGATACAATGTAGTTTAACCCTGGTGTTCGATCTATACAAGTCACCGATCAAAGTTTCAATACAACGTCCCAGCTGCCATGCTATCATCTGGTACAGTGTAGTGGTTGACTTAAACAAGTCATGCATCAAGGTTTCAACGCATCGTTTCAGCTGCCAGGTACAATGTATTCTGGCAGCCTAATCTGACAACCTTGCTGGCTAATCTACTCAAGTTCCCCACCAAGGTTTACATAGTCCCTGCTGATGGGATAGTAGATAAAACCGGCAGAGCATTACGTACAATGTGTAGGTAACTATAATTTGTTCTTTTCGAATAATAATGAATATATTCGTCAGGAATATTATTTACAATTACACCAAGAATAATGTCTTAAGAGTTTATTCTTAAGACTTTACAACTATATAGCCGCAAAAAAATCAAAAAAATGCAAAAAAACACAAAAAGCAAAAAAAAATATATAATAATTTTTATTTTGTTCCAATATTGCTGGAACATATATAAATTTTAGGTAAGAAACATTTTCAATTCCAAATTTTATGCATTCGGTGTCTTCATTAATGCCGAAACGTCACATTCGTGATGGTTTACAAATAAGTGAACGTGTTAACAAAAGCCTAACCATCACGATTGTGACGGTGCATAGTATTTTGCATGTAAAAATGTAAAAAATATAGAAATTTGATATTTGATGGCATATTAATAAAAAGCAACGTAAAATCGGTTTTTTTAATCTAAGCAATCATCAGTAATTAATATTTAAAGAAATTGCGACATACGTGAATTTTGGGCTACAGCGTTCAAATTTCTAAAAAAGTAAAATAACCGACAAAGTAGTAGAATCGTAACACGGCAGCGTATATGCGATAAAATAGGACGCTACTAACACTGAAGAAACTGAACCAATCATGAAAGTGCCAATTTTACTAAAATCAATTACCCATTATATAATTTTAAAAATTTGCTGATTAACCCTCACGATCGTGACGGTCAGGTCGTAAAGGGATAAACATATCCACTTTGGGTAAATTATCTTATGTGGTTTTAATAAAACCATTGCACGCCATAGTCTTTGTTTTCAATGAAAACTCTTTAAATATACGGTAGATCTTCTACAGTTACTCACTTTCTCCCTCACATCCGTTCATCGCTCAGCGAAAATGACGTCAAGCCAATCAGATTTCGTTTCGCAGCTGCGTAAAAAAATTTGAAATTTCGACTATTTTAATCTTAAATATCTCAATTAATATTGAATCAATTTTAAAATTACTTTCACTCCGCAAGCTTGTTCGAGTTTAAGTAACATATAAAGATCCATAAACTTAAATTTAAAATTTTGGAAAATACCCAATTGGATCAATTTATACAGTTTGTCAATAGTTTTGTGCACTTCTTAAAAATGGATAAGCTATTTTCGTGTATGTCAACATTGGTAATTAAAGAATTATACACGTGAAGGATTCTAGTTATTGGGGTATTGAACGTTAAATTTCTTTTGCAGTATTTTATGTAGAATAGTTTTGTACTTCGGTGGAGGGAAAAATAGTGTTAAAAGATATCAGTTCAAGCAAAGGTGGACAATAATTAAGTAATGCATAAATTGTGTCAAAATATCAACTCGGCAAGATGTCGTCTAACATAAAGTGGATGTAAATTTAATATTTGCATTTTTTCAGTGTATGGTACATCTTATCTAGGAAAACCAGCAAAAAATTGACAATTCATAAAAAATATTTTGCACTTTTTCAATACTATTGACATGAGTTTTATAGTGAGGATTCCAGACAATGAAATTGTATTCCAAAATGGGACGAACTAATTATAAATATAGATTTCTTAACATCTGAATATCTTTAAATTCTTTAGTGATGCTTGTAATAAACCTAACATGTGAAAAGACTTAGAAACAATGTATGAAATATGGTTACTAAAAGACAAAGTTTCATCAATAAGAACTCTTAAGTCCTTGACTACATATGTTCTAGGTATGATTACACTATTGAGGGAGTAGTTGAAGAGGATGGGAGGTTTTTTGTGATGGAAAGAGATGGCATGATGCATTTTTTTATATTAAAGGACATTAAATTTTTTACACTCCAGATATTTTCAGTAGGCAATCATTAAGTTCCTGGCCGTCAGTTGAGTTACGCACTATATTAAATACTTACATGTCATCAGCATACATTAAATGTGAAATAGGAGATATAACATAGTTTATATCATTTATAAAAATCAAGAAAAGGATTGGCCCAAGGTGAGATCCTTGTGGTACACCTGATCACACATCAAATACTCTTGAGGTAGCAGATTTAAGTTTGACTAGTTGTTTACAACCCATCAAGTAGGTTTGTAGCCATCTCAACATCATTCCATTAATACCAAGTGAATTTAATTTATGTAACAAGATAGAATGATTCACTTTATCAAAAGCTTTTGAGAAATCAGTATAAATTACATCAATTTGGCAACTATTCCCTAAGCCTTCAGTAAGGTAATTGGTGAACATCAACAAGTTTGTTCCAGTTGACAATCCTTGCCTGAAGCCATGTTGCTCAGGGACCAATACATTTTTTAACAATGGTGCCAGTTTGTCAACTACTACACTTTCCAACAGTTTGGCTGTAGCAGGCTGAATTGCTATTGGATGGTAGTTAGATATGTCACATTTATCGTTTGACGTATGAATGGGAACTATGTAACTTGTTTTTAGGATATCAGGGAAAGATCCTTCTTTAAAGGACATATTAAAAAGAATATAAATAGGATATGACAATTTTTTACCAGTGATGGGGAACATTGTCAGGTCCACAACCTTTACTTGTATCAAGACTTTTCAGTTTACAGATAATTTCATTGACGGTCACTGATAACGTAGAAAAGTTGATTTAAAAAGAAAAATTACAATGTGGTAAAACATTAGGGTGATCGTTGGTGTTAACGCCAGAAAAATAACTAGCAAATAGTTCAGCAATTGACTCATGGTTTTCACCAACCATGTCATTTAGGAACACCCGTTTAGGTAAGTAATATCAATGTGTAATGAGTTTACATGGTTCCAAAAAGGTTTAATATTATTAGATAAATTAGAAGATAGATCGTTCATAAACAAGCGATAGCATTCTTTTGCCAATTTCTTACATTCTGCTCTATACTCGGAGAAATTGGTGTAGTCAATGACTGATCCTGTAATCTTGTAAATACAATGAAAAGTTTTATTAAGTTTAATTAATGATTTCAATTCGTTTAATACCATTTTGGGTAAGAAGAACTACCAAAATATACCTCGTGTGTAAACTGTTCAATAGTACTATACACAATAGAGTAAAACATTGAAAAAGCTTCATTTACTGGCTTATTACACAATATAGATGGCCAGTTAATGCTTTGAAGGAAAGTAGCAACAGAAGCATAATCACATTTTGAGAAATCAAAACCAAGGTTACATTTCTCTTCAGGACATAATTCATTAGCAAGAGGAATGTTGAAGTTGAGAGCTGGATGAAAAACATCAGCAGGCACAAGAGGAACAATGTCAGTGGACGAGGTTATCGAAGATTTGTTACAAAAGAGCCAAATCAAGCCTCCTATTTAAGGAATTGGGGGCAGTATTAACCAGTAGTAGATCCAGAAAATTCATTGTCTCACTCAATATTTTTCCATGTAAGGATTTTGACTGGTAGGTGTTATAAAAAACTCAGTTAAAATCACAAATATTGTAATCACCAAGCAATAAAATGACAGTAAATTGATTGGAGGTAACGAGGCTCTCGATAGTATTACAGTGCTCCACATATACATCAGGGTTGGAGTTTGGGGGAAGGTATGTGGCACTGATTAAAATAGACTGATTCAAGAGAGATGCGCACAAATAGGTGTTCCATGGCATGGGAAGATATTTCTAGTTTTTTGAATGAGAGTGAGGAATGAATAGCAATTAGTACACTGCCTCCCCTTAATTTGGAGCTAGTAATATTACTTCTATCTTTTCTTAGAACAACAGAACCGATACAGTCGTGCTAGCTGCAGCTACCGTGAAGGCGCTGCTGCAGCGCTACCGCAGTGCATCAGATGCGCATCTGCAGCATTTTTTGTTTAATGGGTTATGTTAAAATTATATTGAAATAATGAAAAAAAACATTCCAGAGAAGCCTAAAAAAGAGAGCTATAATATGTTTTCCTAATAATTTTAAAATTATTTTAAAATATTCTTACAATATATTTTAAAATACTTTTTCATAAGATATTGCTACAATTGCTACTCGGTACTGAAGCAAAGATCCCTCAACAGGATCAGAAGAAATTTAACCAATAATTCTGAACTGCAATGGCAATACAAATTTAGTGATGACAGTCAACAGTGAAGGGGCACCTTAATTTAGGAAGCAAGTGCGACTTGAAATGTATTGACATCGGTCATTGCATTTCAAGACAAGGTAATGTTTCACAGGGACTGTAGAAATTTTCCCAGGCATGGCGATGCAAAACTGATATTTAAATGCAATGTGGTACATGCACTCAGGCAATGTACATGCAGTGGGGAATTTAAAAACTGAAATAGCTACCTTGATGATGCAGTACTCAAAAGACAATGGCAATACTGCTTGAGCTGCATAAACCTCACAGGAAATAGGGAATAGATTACAAAAAAGAAAATGAGGTGGTACCTCTTTGAGACATGGTTACTTAAGATAGAGGATCAGAATATTATAAAGACTCGAGGAATTTATAAATAAATGTTTATTGTTGTGATACATCCATATGCATCACATTTTTGCCACTCCCTTTGCCAATATTGACATTCTGTTTTTGAGCTATCAACCTCCTCGTTTTTGCAGACTTGAGGTAGGCTTGATTCAATGACTTTATGTCTTTGCAGCTCTTCCCTTTGAACTGCATGCTATCTTGTATAGTGCTTGTAACAATATTTTACATTAGTTCAATAAGTTCAGATAAGTTTTTAAAAGCATAACACTGGCTGTAAAAATATCAACAAATAGCATTATGTACCTACCATAAAATATTTCCACTAGCTCTACAGAATCTCTTAAGGCTATCTTGCCATTGTGGCCCATCCAATTTATATTTTCTGCTAGAGACGTAATTTACGTAATATTTTATGCTTGCTGCTGTAAGCTACAGGCTGTTGAGGAGGCTGTTTACATTCAATAAAGTGTCTACTGGCAAAGTTTTGCCCTGAACCTCTCTTGTGTAAGACCAGAATGACTTGTGGTTTTCATCTAATAGTTCACCAAGTATTTTTTTCTTGCAGTTTCTTAGAGTAAAAAACATTATCTTCTTTGTTTTTGAATGTTGAGCTACGTAAATCTCTCTCACCCCAAGTTCCATCATTTTGTTGCCTTACTTTATAGAGTTTTAAAATAAGTTGTGCAGTTGCCTCTGTCTCCTGAGCTCCCACCTTACTTCGTAACTATACCAACGAGGTTCTTTACTCTCACATTTGAGTTTGTGTGGAATATATTCGTCAATTTCTTTGCATAAAATCTTGTGGAATAAAAGGAACAATTACTTTTCAACTCCACCATTTTTGTTAACTCCCCCTATTCACACACAGAATTACTGCAAAACATATCCCCAAACCTTCCCACAAAAAAAAGAAAAATTACTGCCTATACCTGGACGGGCAAACAATTTGTGAACGTGGTCTTAAAGACATGTGAGTTGGTACATCGTTTACCACATGCTCTGGGGAGTTGACAGGTATGTACATTAACAGTAGGTTCCTTTACATCAGGCAAATCAACATTTGGCAGATTTACATGAGATATACAAGCATTAGACACATGAACATTTGGCCAATAAATATTTGGTAAATTAACATTTTGAGTATATGGCGTACTATATTGGGATACAGTAGGAATTACTGGAATTACTGAAGCATATACACTATCAGAAACTTATCATAGCTCAATCAACAAAGCTTTGTTTAGCAATACAATGTGATACTTTAAAATGTATCTTAATTACAGATAGGGCAGATAAAATTAAATAAAAAAATAAATCCTTAGCTTTTGTGAATCACGTTTCTGGAGGCTATTTTGAATCACGTTTCTGGAGACTATTTTCTTAGGTTCCACATGACAGACTTTCACATAATAAGCTTTTTTGAGGCATCTCGGATAATCAGCATCCCTATTAACTTAACCCTGGTTGACAGAATCAAAACAAACTTTGTAAATTTTACAATTGATTTAATGATAATTGATTGATTTCAATTTATCCTGCCAAATCCTGTTCTTCCACGTGAAAAGTTAATTTACTGTGGTCTTTGCACGATTATTGTTCACTCAAAGTGCTCTGGAATGGGTGAAATTCATTTAAAAGCTTTAAATGAGGCCATTTTTTTGTTTTGGAAGTGTTTCAACTGCCGGGTATACAAGTTCTCTATCGCCAATACGGCTGACGATATTGAATATCTTAAAGCCGAGATTGTGAAATTCAGGGAGAATCTCGCCGTGAACACCAAAGTTGAAGAAAAGTGTTTCATTTGCTGAAGTTACTTCCGCTAACGCTATCAGTGCCACCAGTAAGCCAGTAATAAGTTCTCATGCGTACGCGAATAGTGTTGTGTCATCTTCTAGCAAAACCATCAATATTGTTGCATCATCCCCCGTTATTTCAAATCAAATTCAAGAAATAAGTTCTCGTATGCAATTGAATGGTGTAATATCATCTCCTGTTAATTACCGAAAACAGGAAATATGTTCCTAGAACGCAGTGAGTGTGAGTCGTGCTGAAGCGGATAGCGATGGTTTCCTGACCGAGCGTTCTAAGAAATACATTAGGAAACAAAAAACAAGAAGAAATGGAGTGTTTGGCTCTATTACTCTGGCAGACAACCTCTCCAAGTTCTCCGTTGTCTCGCACCGCGCATTACTGTATGTGGGTCGAGTTCAGCGAGAGACTTCGCCTTCGGTAATCACTGGTTACCTACGCAAAAAATTTCCTTAATGTAACTTTCTGTGCAAGGATATTCATATCAGTGAACAACACCACTCGTTTAAGATTGATGTGCCTTAGAATCTGCACGACGAACTCTTTAAAAGTGAGAATTGGCCCTCAGACGTGTATGTGGGTAGATATTTCCCCCCGAAAAGACTTGCTTCAGCTGAAGCTGCGAATGATGTGAAACATTCAGTTGTAGGCCAACCCTCTGTTGGTGTCATCACCGAAGATTCATGTGAACATTCGGATGATAACTCAGTGAAACAGCAGTTCTGCGGTCACAACACGGAGTAAGGCTAAATCGTCCTGACTAACGGACTTAAATCCTCTTTTGTTGATGGAACGGAATCAATATTTTTCTACTGACAAAATTTCCTCTTCTTTGAGCATTTTTTATCAATGCTCAAGGTGTTCAAAATAAAGTGTTGATGCTTGAGCAATTTGCTCATGATCTCGGTGTGGATGTACTCATCCTTAGTGAACACTGGCTACTGTACTTCTTTTATGTCTCTGTCACTGATTGACGAAACCCATGGACAATTGTATCCTTACGGTGTTAATAAAATATTATTATTATTCAATACGACCAGTTTCATCACATAAGCGACATCTTCAGGTTAACCCTAGTTAATTGAGTGCCTACTGCCATTCACTCTCATGCTTGTGACTCCATTATATCATTTGTGAATTTTCAAAACGGATAAGGTTTAACAGGTTGGTCACTCTATGAAGCCAAAAAGTTGAGTTAACATATTGCTACTTTGGTTTATCAAGTGCAAGCCTCATATGCTTCGGTGTAGAGTGAAGGTAGGAACAGTTCACATAAACCCCATTAGGAAATTTTCCTGGAATTCAGCTTGGGTTGCTTTTGTAGCTGGTTAACAGAACTGACTGGTTATTGGGAAATCTGCTTTTAACCCTTTTGCTACGAATGCCGGGAATATATGGCAGTAGGTTTCCTGACCAGGAAGATGAATGCAGAAAATTTTTATCAGAGATTTTCCTACACAAGTGAATAAACGCTGTATATTTTTGTCACTATGCTTTCCCCCCTTTTTAATGCTCGCAGGTACACAGCTTCTATGTTTCAGGGCCTAACACAGTGGTGGTCAGGCCTTTCCCTTGGATCCAGGAGGAGGTACCTGGACCCTTCGTCGTATTAGCACCCTGTTTGTGGCAAGGGTCAACGGTCATATGATTGTTTATTCAGTGATTTTGTTTAATAAATATTTGTTGCTTTCTCAAAAACATAAAATCAGAATTGAATTCCTTGTCTTTTGGTGAGCGTTTTCAATTATGTATTAAGCGAAATGATAACATCAATATTAACTGATACAGTAAAACCTCCATGCAACGAATTTCTTGGGACCGGAAAAATCATGACTTCGATGTAGAGGGTTTCGTAGTATGGAGGTGGTGTGCAGGTTGCATCTCCACAGGGGCATCCAAGTGTTCCGTGTGCTTTACGTTGCATGTCGAGTAAATATCTCAATCTTGCTTTTTTCACCATTAAAACCTTTCCTAGAGTGATGATAAACAATTTTTATTATTTACCATCAAATACCGTGGCTATCACCGCGTGATTTTCAATCTGCGTATTTCGAATTGAAATTATTGTTTTTCTCGTCGATTCTGCTCTACGCCTCATCGCTTTCTTTAGTTACGGTCTGAAATTAAAGGAGCGCCAAAAGTAATGCCCAAGGATTACATATTTTAAAGTGCTCCATAATTTTTCTGAGTATCTAGTCGATATTATTCTTAGAGTGCAATAATTTAAGTCGATATCAATGGGCAGTTTTATGCAGCAATTTTGCTTGAAAGAGCGCATATTGCCATTTAGACTTCCGAAATAAAACGCACTGTTGGAATTCCATTTAAATACCGGTAAATATCTATGTTCGTGACCAGAATAT
This sequence comes from Pyrrhosoma nymphula, assembly GCA_963573305.1. NCBI lineage: Eukaryota > Metazoa > Arthropoda > Insecta > Odonata > Coenagrionidae > Pyrrhosoma > Pyrrhosoma nymphula. Next base: position 94,710,466 of record OY754333.1, on the reverse strand, counting down.
ACTAGATATCGATAAACGACAATGGAAGTTAGGTGGGGCAGGTTAGTTACCACGAGTAAAAACGTGGCAGTCAGCAATGCACTGAGATCACAATGACAATCTCAGATGATAATGCATTGACGATGTCGTTAACGCGTGTAAGAGGCGCACCCGTGTAAGAGGCCCACCCCTCTTTTTATGCATCGAAGTTGAAGAAAATATTTTGGATCTTTTTTTTTTTCTCCTATTGCGAGGTGTTGCGGGCCTAACTTTGAATTTTTGGCCATTATCAAAGCCGCTTGCGATATTCTCTTATAATTTACGCGGCATTTTTCATAGGCATATATGGACCTTGGAGGTAAGTATTCACTTGTAGCCTTAGCCCTACAATGCTTGCATTGTTTATTGTCCTTTGGAATGAGTGGAGTAATTGATATTCATTAAAACAAAACAAATCCAACATCGCTACAATTCGTGTTTAGTTGGTAAGTGCGGACAGTCACACCGAGCTCTGATTTATAAATCCGAATCCCCCCACCGTTTTCCTAATGCACAAGTCATAGTCGATGTAAGTTGCCTTTTAAAACGTGGTTAACTTTTACAAATTATATTTTGCTGTAAACGATGACGAGTGGGAGTGCAAACACGTTAAATGCAAAATATCAAGCGTCAGCCGCGTAAAAAACGAAGGATAAGGTGTAGATACAACATCAAAACCTGAAAAAAATCAAACTTTGAAAGAAATCATAACTGTCTATGAAATTTAAAGCATTTATTATTTCAATATTGTCCAACAAAAATCTTCAATGAATGACAAAATAAAAAAATTGCACGATTTACATAAAAACGGCTGACTTAGTAGTGAGGCGGGCGTCGCAGTGCGGTGGCACGCGCACGCATGTCCTGTCGCAGCTTGTAGATTTTCCCCAAAAAGACCTTCTGTCCCTATTAGCATGGAATGCCAACCTTATCCTTCCTCCATCTTCTAATGCACGATTCTGGCACATTATGCCTTAGTCCGGCAGTGCGGTTTCCTACTTCCTCAGCGTCTTTGATGACTTAAAGCACTTTAAGTTTTTCAGCTACCGTGAAAGACCACTTTTTCCCCTTGTTCATTTTGGAGCAACACTGACCTATGTTGACGTATGCACAAATGTTAATATTCACAGAATTCTCTCAGTTGTGCTTAAGGCAGGTGCATACAGTTGAGTCACTCAAAGTTGTCCGGTGACAGAAAATGAGAAAGTTAGGGGGATGGAAAATTCCGGTACTTCCACTTGTCGCACGGCCAATCGCTGTCCCCCAATTGCACCCCACACCCTTGCCTTGTCATACATCAAGTTTTTAAAGTTATTAGGCAACTGCGTCCCCCGTAAACAAGCGAGCGAATGATATCCTCCCCTTGATGACTCACCCTAAGCACCAAGGTCGCTCAGCTCTCCAGGGACTTGCCTCGGCCACAATACGAGCGGCATGGCAGTAGGCGAGCGACAGAGCAGCAACGCTGAGTTTTATGTTCCTAATGTTTGACATGGAAACCACTCAAACCCAGCCATGATAGACGTGAGCGACATAGGTGCCGCTCGCCGCCAATCCCAGATATTAAATTTTTCTTGTGCCGTTCTACTTATTCTGTGGCAAAATGTCGGCCAAGAACGTTTTGTCAAATGACAGTATGTAATGCCATTTCTGATTCTGAACTTATCTGAGGTTGAATCACTGCTCGTTTCGTGGCCACTACCGCCCGCTGCACATATTGTGACCGAGGCTCGATGACTGGCAGATAAAAAATTCGTGTAAGAGGCGCACCCTCAATTTCGGCTGCGATTTCTGGGAAAAAAGGTGCGCCTCTTACACGAGCTTATACGGTAGTTAACATTGAAAGTGGAGCTACAGTTTCTGAGTGTCAATATTTTGTTATCCAAAACGTAGTCAAAATTGCTATATCTTGAAGGATCACTGATAATTAAATTCAAAATCGTGAAATAAATTGTCTTTGATTATTGTACAACTACAAAAGATCAATTAATTAACGAGTTGCAATACTTCAAAATTCCAGTGTCCCTTGATTTTAAACGGCAAAATAATTTCATGAAGTAATAGTAAAATTGGTAGAGAATCATCAAATAGAATGCTTTCAGTCCTACCTGTCTTCCGCTACGTATTCACCCAATCCGTCATCACAAATATTAAATTTCTTGGCGATTGATGTGGAATCCAGTAAAGCTCAGAAATTCTTCCAGATGGATCCGATCCCCTTCGAGCTATAGGCACTCCTTAAACACTATGAAGATGGTATCCTCAAGCAATCGAGCAAATATTAGGGCGATCTAGAGCAAACGCACCACTTGCCGGTTAACAGACCACATCCATCAAGGATAAAACGGCAATAGCAATATTTGGATAGAGTAGAGAGGTTACTCCAGGTTTTCCTTTGGGATGGGGATAGAGTAGATAAAAATTGGTGCTCATTGGTTGAACACCAACCAATGAAGTTTTGAATACTTTGCCATCCTAATTCTTACTATAACCGTCCACCTGCCTCTCCCAAAATAAAATCCGATACCGAAAGATAATTTGAAACCATTTTAGAGGAAAACATGGAGCTCCTCCCATTCCTTCCCATGTATATAGATTTAAAGATATCAGTGAAGATATTTTTGCATTGGAATTGGTTTATTCATTAAATCTGTTAATATATGGTAGAGTTTTGTTTAAAATTTGTATTGCTATTCCTAAGTTTAATCTCTAATAACCATTTCAATCCTATGCATGAAATTGGGAAACAAATGCACAGTAAAAAATGAGGCATTCATTTCAAAGTCTACAATTTGAGAGCAAGCAACAAATATACATGTAGAAAAACCAATAAATAAACAATTAGTTGACCATGAACCCATGCTGCTGGGAAGGTTGTAAACCTTCAAAGGGTTGAGCTTAACTGCCCATGGAGTCTGAGTAAATGGCAAGGTCCCCGCTAGGAGGGGTTGAATATTTAGGAGCTGAGTGTGACTATATACCCGTGATAACTTTCTCCATGGATGCTGTACAAAAATGGTCCATACAGAGAGGAAGGAAAGGTCTCTTGGTACTCAGATCAGTAGACATGCATAGGAAAGAATATTACCATCTCGAAAGGGCCAAATGTAATAGATTTTTCTCAATGAATTCCTACTTTTTGGGTATACATATATCTTATACCAATGTGTGTGACTGTGTACTTCATCTGTTGTGTAATTTTTGCATTTAATATGGTTTACAGAACATATTTCTGTCACTAATGGTAAAATGTTTATTTTTAGGGATGTTTCCATATGTTTGCCTGGCAACAATGCCAATATTTTGTAATTTTGATTGGCCACGCACAGCCCAAAAGTGGATTAAGGAACGACTGACTAGAATTTTATGCTGGCCTGCAAGATATTTAATACTCCCTTGGAAATCAAATATTCCTATTCAAAGGGCATCCTGCTGCATATATCCTGTCTCAGGAAGTGGTAAGAAGGGTAAGTAATAATGTCCTCAATATGAAATGCTGTTGGTGTGAATGAGATGATTAGGTTTTTCAAATTTAAGTCTTTGTTATTATTTTATTTGCATTGTATCAGTAATGCTATCATTTTAATAAAAGATAATTCAGCAGAAGTACTTTTCCCTTATGTTAGGAATTAAACTCCTGAATCTTCAAAAGGGTAACACCCTTTTTACCTCGCTTGAGAACAGAATAATTGAGATTTTACTGTAATATGAGGTGTTTGCATTGAAATTGGTACATATTAGTTCTCTCTCCTTTGTCCATTGTCTTACTATTCCAAAGTTTCATCTCTAAAACCATTTCAATCCTATATGTATGAAATTGGGAAATCATTCCATTTGTACTGCTGCTAAAGCAGTGAGTAGGTATGCAATGTTAATAAGTTTAGTTAAGGTAAAATATATTTCATAAGCTTCAGTTTTTATTTTTAAGAATACCATTGGTGGAAATGATAAATTAATTTTAATAGCTTTAATATTTACTCAATTATGAATAAAGGAATATTGTATATGCAGTGTAACCTCAATAAAACAAGACCTCACGGTGCCCAAGACAACTCGCTGTGGCGAATTACTATCTTACCGGGGGTGTAGGAAATATTGGCCATAAAACCTATTGTCAACACTTTTCTAGGAATCAGGTTGGTGTGGTGTTGGAAGTATTTCCATCCAGAGAGCCTGAGCACAATTCCCGAAAGGAGGGCAAAGTTTTCTCAGCAATTCATATCCCCACTTAATTTACCAACTAACCATGCAATCAAAAAGCACTGTACCTACTCCAAAAGACTCAAAAAGCCTCGAATTGTCGGTCATTTTCGCAAATGCACAACTGACCAAGCTACACTTTTCTAGTGCAATTACATGTTCATTCCATTATTTTGATTAGTTTCACCAAGCATTTAAACCATGATTGATAAATCAAAATAGTACAGTAGAAACTCAATAATACAAAGTCAGCGGGACCGAAAAATCGGCACTTCGTATCATCGAGTTTCGTAACATCGAACATTTTAAAGAAATCGCAAAAAAACTTATTTTTTCCCCTCTAACTTTTGTGGTCTGAGGCAACGTTTTAAAACCATATTTGGCCCTTATTAGTGAAAGCATTCTTTAAACAATACCTTTATATCATTAACTTTAACTCATAAAAGATAGTAAAATAACTATCACCTCGTAGTTTTTCTATGTAAATATTTTAAGCCGGCAAGTAAGGATTTTAATTCATCATCGCAACGTGTAACACTCATTGTGAAGAATCTGAGATCGGCCAAATCACGTAATTTATCTCCCAAGACTCACGTCAAGTTAGCTGACGCACGCTTGAACAACGACAACTCCTGGGAGGCGGTAGAGACCTACAGGCAGTTGTCAAATACGAACTACCCTCGCCTGGCTGTGAGCGAGAGATAGAGACACTCTTCCCTCTCACCCTGCCAAGCGGTGGAAATGGGACGGAGCGTGCACCGCTCTTGAGCCGATCCTTCAGTTGGTGGATGAGGGACTGTATTCCAAATAGCAGAAACCACTGTTTTCATGAGGCTAACTACGCGGACCTTTTTCCGAAGGATACCCCTTCCCTTCTCTCGCAAATTCAGTGCGCGAGGCGTTAGCCTGGCTGGAGGACGGGTGACCACGCAAACAGGCACCCACGGACATCTTCGCCACTCGGATGGGCGTGAACACAGGCATGTGCAATAAACATACTGGTTGGAGTCACCCGGGTTTTCTGACCGCCTGCATGTCTCCACAAGTGCGATCCAAGCTATAGCCAACTCGTCATGTGTCTGGTCTGCAGTGATTTATGGTCGCCCCTCGGGAGTTCCCGAGTCCCCTATCTCCCTGCTTACTCATTGTCAGCCCTCTCTCGAAGAAAACGAGGCAAGGTCACCGACCACCCCAATGCCCGAACAGATTATGCTTACCTCCATCTACGCTTGCAGTGGCGTGCTTACCGATGAATTCTTCCAATTTTGAAACATAGTCCAACAACATGGCTTGGTTTGTCATTATATCGTGCACGTGTGAGATGCCAACACCAGAGCCCGCCGCTATATTAGCCACTAGGTCTCTTTTGGATGCCCTTTCAATAATCTTCAGCTTCTCCGAAATGTGTAACACGACGTACTTTTTTTTGAAGAACTGGACGATTTGAACCAGTTTTATAATAAAAGAAAACTTGGCAATTATAAAACGCCAGCGGAAGCCCAAGTTGTGCAAACACAGAGCAGTGATTCATTGGGCTCGAGGTTTGACGACGAATGGGGTGTGATTCGGCATATTTTCCATGTCGCCGTCAGTTCGTGATATACTGAGCTTCCAGTTCTGAAGAGCAAGATTTTTTTGTCAGGTGAAGTAATAATGTGGAGGTCGTGGAGAATGATACCGAAGAAAATAGTACCGCCGTTAACGGTTATTAATATCAATCCTGTAATTGACGAGGACGACGATTTACCTCCCTCCCAGGAAATGCCTCTCTACTGTATCATGTTTATTAGTTGCCTTTACTATTCCCCTTGGCTGATCTTACATTGTTTTAATTTTCCTCCAGTTGCTCGCATGACATACTTTTTAGCAGCGGAAAATTAAGTTAGGTCGTTGGCTGACACACTGCTTGCCCTGTATACATTGCTTATTACTTGAAAGTGCCTTTAGTACATCTTGTTTTGGTTGGAGGTCAACCACATCATCCTCTGGATCCTCTGAATCGGAACTCGATTCCACAATGTCATTGCACACCGCAAGCAGAATTACATTATCCGTCAGATCTTCATGATAGAGGGCAGAGTTGTCAACTTCCACAGAACTTTTAAAAGTGCACGGACCAATATGACCCTCAATCTCTTCCCAACCTTCAGGGCCCTCAGTATCTTTATCTCTCTATTATGGGCAGGTGAAATAATTTATCAGGGATAAATTGTCTTCCGCCCACTTCACTCTTTGACAATACGCCACTTTCGCACTGCTCTATTATATCCATTTTCTTGCATCTGTTTTGCGTTTTTGGGCCATAGTGTCTGTCTATAAAATGCTGTCTACTCACTGACATGGGAGTGTGCTCTCGACCGCCCGGGGAACAAAAGAAGATCAAATATTTGCAATTGCTAATGCTGCAATATTTCCACCAAAATTAACAATAAATTATTCGGACGGTGATTTACAACGTGCAGTTGATACTTAACACTCCATATTAATTGCATTGCTAACAGATCGCAAGCAATGGCTAAGGTATGCCACTTTTGGTGTATGTTTACCGGTGATGGAAACTCTCATAATGGTGGGTGTCAACACCATAAGGGCCTCGTAAAAACCATATTTTTTTACATGGCAATCATAGAGTCAATTGACGGTGCCCCTACAACCTCTCGTATTGGCGGGGGTCTCGCAATAGGCCATACTCGTACTAATGTGGTTCCACTCTATATACAAGGAAATCCACCTGGCCTAATTATACATTTATTTTTATCAAATGCTCTTATCCTTAGATTGGCTTTTTAGGCCATTATTCTTACTTTTTCTTTTTTGAAGTCGCCATCCCATTACGAGTTGATTAAGATCACCATAATCACCAGAGCTCAAATGGAGACTGAACTAGGGTTGCCTATCTCAGTGTAATTGATATCTTACTTATTATTAAATTTTACTCATTTAATTGAACTTGGGGATGCATTTTAAGGTTGTGTTGTCATGCACAAACAATACTTATGAAAAGGCATTACTATGAACTTTACTTTGCTGCTCCTAAATTTTTTCTGCAAGAGTGAAATTACAGTGGGTATTAATGATATCAGAAGGTTCTTGGATAATATCTGCCTCATTGCTGTAAAGCTGTGCATATGATATCCAGAGAGTAGCAAATGCACACCATTTCAAGTATTGAGGTATTCTTTTATAATAGAGTGGGATGTTAATTTTCCACTTTTTGGGTAAAACTAACACTCCTGTCTTTTACATAATTTCATCTCATTTAGGTTTTATTTGTTTTTCATCTTTCCTTACCCATTTAATGTTGATACCTGTAATTCTAGCCATTATGTTACATTGTATTGTCTTTCATAGGTAGTTATATGTATTAAATAATTCTATCTTGTGTTTCTGTAGTGAACTGCTGCATGTCATTGGTGTAATATTCCATGAGTGGTGCTGACTCAAAAGCTGCATACTGTAGTTCCAAAGGTAAAGACTTTAATGCATGGATCTAGTTTATTTTATTTCTGAAATATCGTTACATATCATCATGTTCTGGAATGGCTTTTAGATGTTGTCTCTGGGGAAGGAATGGCAAGCTTTCAGTTTTCTAATCCTATATGACTTTCAGACGTAACCATCGCTTGTTAATTGATGGCATTTCAAGAAGTTCATGTTAAACTACTAAGATCCTCTCACCATAAAGGACATATTTTCCACAGACGAGCACCATGTTTATAACCCCTGCAAAAAAATTGTTTGTTTAGAAGGGATTCATAAAAGCATGTTAAGAAGCTCATCTTCTCAACTTCTATGACACACTGAATTGATAAGATGTTGTCATTTCCCAGCTCCTAAAATTTTCAATGTAGCTATTTGAATAACTAATTGTGGTCACTCATGTGAGACTTCCGCCAGCCATTTGTGCTGTGCGCATCACTCATGAGTGACACCTGCTCTCAATGTGTTAACTTGGCATATTTTTCTCAAAAAACTTCTGCTGCAATTATTCCCAAAGAATATTTTATGTTTCATCATGAGAAACATAGTCCTTAAGGGGTCCCATAGTCCTTAAATTTTCTTTGGAAGTTAAGATATATGTGTCACTAGTTCATATTTTATAAAAGCAGTATGTACTGGGAAATAATTTATTGAGGGTAAATTTTCAACTCTTCCAGCAGACTTGGGGACCAAAATATGTTTTGGTGACTGAATAATTGTTTCTACTCATACCATACATACTTGTGTATAGTCGGACTCTTTTAGGTCAAATTTTGGTCAAAAAATTGTTGGGTAGGACTTGACACAAGTCAGACTTTTGACACCTCGTATCCTAGCGTGAGAAAAATGTGGTAAATCTTTCCCAGGCCACAGGGCTTCACCACAGTGCAATATACTGATTTCCGAATCTGCCGAAATCATTTGTGGAGCAAAGGAAGAGAGCATGAGCCTTTGTTCCTTTGTTCAGCACATAATTTCATCTTCAGTTGATGTTCATAACTTTTATTAAATGATTGATGAGTAATGGCCTGTTTTTTGTATTTTGGGATTGGAAGTGGCTAACAGTTGGTGGCAATCTTTAGAACTGAGGCTTATAACAAAACAAAAGAGGAATCAGATGTCCCAGTAGGCTCATTTCTTCATGTTTTTGTTGTGTTGATTGCTAGTCATATGGCTGTGAATATATTTTGTAGTGAACTAGCTCGACCAGTCATGTAAATGTAATTTCCTGCATAGAGGGCGAGGGAGAATCCTTCCCAGGGAAGGATGAAGCATATACATAGCCTCTCTCTCACCAAGATCGTCATATGTAGTGATAAGCCACATCCTCCTCAAGGTGCCCCTGGTTTTTGCAGAGCATTATTGATCTAGACCTGGCGGTCGATAAAATGCTCCCATCATCACGATGCATCCCTATCCCAAAGATGATCGCATCTGTGGGGCGGAGGTAAGAAGTTACTAACGGGTGAAACTCCAAAGACAAGGCAAAATCTGGTTTTATCTTAGCCTTACCCATGTATACGGGGCTCTTCATGGGTGGACTCTTATTTCCCTATCTACTCTTGGAAACCGTATGAAACAAAATAAAATTAAATCTACCGAGGGCACTGAAAAAAGTCCTTCATCTCTCGCCCCTTTGGGTCAACTCTTCTCTCTGGAGGAATCAACCACGGCAGCTCCTTCGGGGCATGCTGAGGATCCCTTTTCCCAGGCTGGCCCCTTTCAGGGATCCTCCCTACCCTCATCCATGGAGGCCCCTGGAAAGCAGCCCTCCTCTCACCCCATGCTGTCAGGCTCCGTCTTGGGGCTGGGCAGTCATCCACTAACCTTTCCTGACTCTGGAGAGGAGACTCTCTTTAGCAGCTCATCTTCCACGATAAAGGAGGGCTTGGGCCATGGACCCCTTCACAACGAAGTGGACATGGAATTAGGTCAATAACACCATGGGGAGCATGGCTGCTAAGATTCAAGGTCTTTCTACCTTGTCAAGAAGCAGTGGGGCAGCCAGGAAGAGGAGAAGGAAGGAGAGGCAGCGTGTCCTGGCTGTGGAAAAATATAGGGAACCCCCAGTGGAGGCTCAAGGAGCTTGCTGCCAGAACCCAACCAGGGGCCAGGAAGTAGGGAAGAGCCATATCCCTAAAGGAAGGCCCAGAAAAAGGATGAGGACCTCTGGGGACACGCCAACAGCCCAGGACCTGAAAAATGTGAAAACCTCCATGGCCAGACGATTCTAGGCAGAGATAGCGAGGCCCAGGAGAAAGATGGCTATCATCCCATCGGACTACCCTGAGTCAACCATGACTCAGTGCTGGTGTAAAAAAATTGACTGCAGACTCACTGAGGCCTGGGATACCATTCTCCAGGGGCAGGACATGCCTATCTTTGAGAGGGCATGCCTGCTCAATGGAGCAATGGAGATTCACTGTGCCACTACCCTATCAGTGGACTGGGTTAAGGGCATGGTGGGCCAGGTGCGAGCCAGGTAGTGGAAGCAGACTCCCTTATCAAGGGGAGGAGATTGATGGTGTGGGTCTCTGGACCGACTCGCCTGAGTTCTGGGGACCTCATCAATCGCATTATCAAGGTCAACCCTGGACTTAGGACCAACCTATGGAGGGTCTATGAGGGGAGTGAGGCCGACAAGAGCACTCGCTTCATCTTAGGACTAGATGAGCCCTCTGTAATAAGGATAATGGGGCCCGAATTCATTAAGTCAGCCTTCAAGGGGCTGACTATAAGCTCCTGGGGAGGGTGGAGCAGAAGGTGGACTCAGCTGAAGGGCTGGGGAAATCCAATGCTGATTCTTCCTCTGGTGATAAGTAGCAGAAGCAGGATGGTGGACTCACCAATGGCAGAGCTGACCTCCCTACAAATCAACCTGCTGCATTGCAGAACTGCCCCAGGGGTCCTGCAGAGGAAATTTTCTGAAGGTAAGTCAAAGGTGGCCCTGATTCAAGAGCTCATAGCCCATAAGAGGACTAGGTATACCTGGAGGTAAGCTTTTTCATTGTGCCTCCGCTGAAAGACCTAGAGACTTCTACTCCAATTCTGTTCCAGAGATCTTACCACAGTGGTACTGTCTTTGAGAGATAAGGAGGAATGGATGGAGGTTGTGGTCTGCTCTGCATACCTCCCATACAACTCACCAGAACTTCCACCTTCTTGTGTACTGGAGGAACTGGTGAAACAGTGCAACTTTAAGAAAGGGATTTGCTGATTGGGAGTAACATCACCACCCATCACACTGCATGGGGGAGCTCTGACGTCAACTCCAGGGGTAGATGCCTGCTAGAATTCCTAATGACCACAGAGTTATTTTTAGTCAACAAAGGATCACAACCAACCTTCTTTAATAGTGTCAGGAAGCCAGAGCCAGTGCTCACTGCCTTTAATGCATAGGCCAATGGTATTATAAGGGTAAAATCTCTCTGGCCATAGATAGATATGGATGGGGCTGTGCAGCTCTCACCCAATCTTTCAAATGGCAAGTGACAGCATGGTGGCGAGGTTCAACTTTGAGAGCCCCCCTTTCAAAATGTACATACCTTCCAGAGAACAGTGGGAAAGAGGGGAAAATATCTGGTCAACAGAGCCTCTGCTTGGTACACAAATGGCTTAAGAAAATACAATAAATTGGGGGCAGGTATCTACCGAGGATGCCCTTCAAGATCATTTTATTTTCCCTTTGGAAACCAAGCAACTGCTTTCCAGGCTGAAATTTCTGCTATTTTGACCTGTGCACACATTATTAAGGAGTTTTTCCTTACTAAAGGGCCTATCCACATACGTACCAACCCAACAGGCCACCTTAAAAGTGCTAAAATCACCCTGGTGCACATCACGCTTAATGCAAGAGTGCCGTGAGGCATTATCACCTATAGCAAGGTATTGTAGAATCAAGCTTTTCTGGGAACCCGGACACAAAGACATACCTGGAAATGAAAAGGAAGACAAACATGCTAAAGCAGGTATAAGTTGCAACCTGGCTGGTCATGAACCAGTCTTACCCATTACTCCTGCTATTGCTGGTTTCGAGATCAGAGATTTTTATGTGATACAAATTTGAATTGTTCATGGTTGTAGCATATGCTTTCATTATATTATTTTGGGTTATTGAGCCTCCTGCTATCGAGGTTTTCAAGATCGAAGAGCACACAAGGAGTAAGTAAAGCCAAATTCCAAATGGTGGGACCTAGACAGCAGGGCAAGAAAACTTCTAACTCTGGATAGGAGTCAACTCAGGACGATGGTTGACTTTGATTTTGACTTTATTCGAGTCATATTAGGACTATCCAGTCCTCTCTTACTTAACTCTTAAAAGAACACACATGGCCATGCCCTGTGAGTTGAAAATCCTACCCAGGCAGAATTGGAACCCGCGACCCTTGGGTTGTCAGTCAAGTATTTAACCTCACCGCCACCGGGGCCAGCGAGTTGGACTACTGACAGTCCACTGCTGTGTCAACAGGCATTTAACCTCTTGGGTGTTGCTGATTCAACTAGGTGTCGATGGTGCGAGGAAGAGGATGAAACACACATTCCATGTGAATGCCCAACAATTTCAAGGACTTGCGTGAGTTACCCAGGGTGTCCATTTAGGGACCCCAAGGAAATTAGAGATCTCCCCACAGGAGACATCTTGGCCTTCAGCAAGACCATAGGACTCTATGGGTGAAGAAACAATGTGTGGATGGCACAATAGACCTGCAGGTTTAAGTGCCTCAGGACTACTACTTAGGGAGACCTGCCACTCAAAACTAATCTAATATAACACCCTGCATAACTTAATCATACAATTATGAATTTCAGTGTACACTACCATAGCCCTTTTATTGAGGGTCCGTTGGAAAATTGTTACAGCTAGATAAGAATCAAGACTGAATGCCGTAGTATTAGAAGGAAACTAGGTATGGCAGGATAATCATTCTACAACCATATGGATAACTAATTAATGACCTGTAAGATTAATATGCACCTATATTTTGCTGGTGTAAGCTTAATTTTCATCTACCATGACTTGAGTGTACAATCTTTTAGTTTTAATGGAATACCTAGAAAATTTTCTTGCCTAGATTATGCAGATGGAAAAAATAGCAATTTTTGCAGTTTATTATTAGTTACATTAATACTAAACAATTTCATAAACTAAGATCATTCTCTAAATGTACCATTGTGAGCTTAGAGACATCAAGATGAAAAATATCCATCCTCAGAGTAGAGAAAACCTAAGGTTCATATAATTCATATACACATATAATTCATAGGAAAACATACAATTTTTTGGCTGAAAAATCAGGGGTCGGACTATACACAAGGTCAGCTTATACACAAGCATACATGGTATTTGATTTTTATGTAATGCAAATTTGAATTGCGCATGGTTGTACTTGTAGCATATGCTTTCATTATATTATTTTGGGTTATTGAGCCAGTCTTGTATTGTATTATGTGATGGAATATATGCTAATAAAAAATTCAGTCTGTAGTTTCTGGGTGATACTGTTGAGCATACATTTAAAATGTGCATACAAAAGTTCCAATGATTTTTGTATTGCCTGATGTTTAGTACTAGGTGAGCTCTATCACTTATCAAGGCAACATGATTGAACCCAAGACACCAGATTGTATTTTTTTATTTTAAGACTTATAAAGCATTATTTTTATGTTTATCTTAACATTTTATTTTTGTATTTCTTTTAAAGCCATTGCACAATTTCTGGTGTGTCCAAATGCATTGTGCTTTCCTTTAAGAACAAAATTAATATTGTAGGAAATAAAGTATGTAATTAGGATCAGGAACACTTATGGATTGGATGAGTGTGTATTGGTCTAGTTTAATTTTGTTGTCCATTGATGTAAGCTAGAAAAAAGTGTTGGAAATAAAAATTTAGTTTCTGATGAATAATCTAAGAAAATATCTGAAGGTATATACTACTGGACACCTTGTTGATACAGGTACTACTTACAATGTGTAGTTGCTGATAAACATGGTCATTTCTATGGTCCAAAGAGGTTCATTTTGTTGTGTACATACTTATAGTGGATGATTAGTTACCTTCCATTAATTGGAATTCTAATTTTATACTTATGTTTATCACTTCCATTGTCGAAAATATTACTGTTGTTATCTGCAGCATTGTCATGGCCTTTTTTTAGTGGGTTTCCTTCAACCTGGTTTCCTGTGGGTGATCATTCTTCTGATACCTGCGTCCACATCTATTTCTTTTCAAGAATGGAATTGCTGCTGCATCAGTTTCTGGCATGTTGCCACCTTTTTATAGTTTATTAATATCTTACTGTCTTATATTTTTGCATGCCTTGCTTCCTTTGTGATCATGGTAGGTAAATAATACTCTGTGCATTTCCTCCCAACCTTGGCCTCTTTTTCTCAGCTTATTTCCCCCTTATTCCATCGAAGTCTCTCCCTTACATAGTCTCTGACGAAGATGGGTCACATTTATTGCAAGTTCGATTAAACTGTGCAAATTATCTATCCCTTTCCAAAACTATCATCGCTCAAGCTGGGGAAAACTGGTATATGTCACAATTCCTGGATGCTTTCTTTTAATGTGAGAGTAACTTTGGAAGTAAAAATCCAGTTGAGGTGAATATGGGTAAATTTTCAACTGACTTTATGTAATTAATTCAATGTAATTAATAAATCTAAGGTCATACCCTACATTTTCTTTCTATGTAGCCTACACTATCGTCAAGTCTCAATGCATCATAGCGTTTTCTCAATGATTTTTTGCAGAGAATAACATTTCACTCTTAAGAAGTGAAGAAAATAGACTGATCTCTCTACTAGTGTGGGTTTGGGTAACAAAATTTTCTGTGATAAAAGGTAATTCTTATCATTACATAGTTTGGCATAGTTGCTTTCATTTTTTTAAGTGTAGTTAGGGAGAGTGTGAAAGATTATTTATTGAATTCTGAGCTATATAAGAAAGATGGTATTGCCATAAATTTCCTTCTAATGAATCACTGGCAATGACCCAATTAGGACAAAAAGTAGGTCTATCAACAATGACATTAATAAGGAAAATGTAGGGAAATATTCTATGAGGTGTCAAAAGAGGGATTTATAATGTTATTCCGTAGAAAATGGGCACGTCACAGAAGTATTTGATGTGATCACAGCAGAAAAGGAGTTAATTGATGTTATATTGCCTGCATGGTGCCATGGTTACACATAATTTAAATTCAATGAATTTTTGCCATCATCATCATCAGCAGTCATCAATCAGATGGTTTGCTGCAGCTCTCCACACTGCTTACCACTTCATTCTTACTTAAGCCTTCACATTGATGTCCTTCGCAATTTGCCTGATGTATTCCACTCTCGTTCCTCCTCTTTAATTCTTCCCTAAAATATTTACGAGATATTTTTAGCATCAACATTGTGGATTCTACCACAAATTGAAATATTTCCTAGCTTATATCATAGAAATATAATTAAAATTAAGTTGGGAGATTTTTTTATAATGAGAAAAAAGGTTGATTTTATATATATAAATGGTTGATTTAAACATATTTCTTATGTGTAATTTTTTATCATAATGACCTTATTCCAAAAGGGAATGACCACAATGTGTATAGTAGATGAGTCAGTGCATTGCTATACTGCTGACTGACTATGGCACCCTATTTTGAAATGTTAATGCATACCTACAGTCTTAATAAAATGTTTTCTCTCACAACATTATTTTAGGAAAATTTCATCAAGAGGAGGAACCACCTTTGACTCTAAAACACCACCTGATTGCCACATTGCTTGTTACGCACATGGGCCTTCAGGCATTCCTTCCTTATTCTCACTTCATCACCAAGGTGAGCTATTTTTTGGTTACCAGGTTGATGTTTTACTCTTTGTCTGAATCCAGTATAAAAAACTTAGGTTCTTATGTCACTCAAAAAATTCATACTTAATATTTTCCACACACTTTCATTCATGACCATGGTTTCAGGATTAAATGTCTTTATCAAGATGACGCAAATTACATTTAACACTAGAAGGACCAGACCTGTCATTTTGACGGGTAACCTCTACTTACTTAATCATATTGCCTACAATTTTTTTTCTGTCGTCTTAATTTTTTCTGACTTTTATTTATTTTGTATGGTACGTATTCTGTTAAAATATAATTTAATTTTTTCACATAGAAATGGATTTATGCCACCTGTCTACCTTAAAAGACCAACACCCGTCAAAATGACGGGTTAAGCGTTTCTATTTTTTTTGTAACGGTAACGCGTGTTTTATCCAGGAAATCACTACACTATATTACGTCTGGCCATTTTGATGTTTTAGTTAGCATATTTATGCATTTTACACTCCTTATTACATTTTGAATGGAAATAAGCAGCATATCTGCCATACCAAGTGACGTGTGGTAGGTCAGAGCAGTGGAAGCATGAGCAATGTCATCGGAGAACGTAACCGCTACCACGAGAAAAAGAACATCTTTCATTAGGGAAAACCATAAATGAGTAAACTCTGTAATCCCTTACAGTTGGGGGATCCCTAGTCTCCCTTGGGCGGAAGGGATAAAAGGGTTATGGAAAGAGCGGGGGGCAGGAGTTCAGTGCCCTAGGCCAGCCCAGGGTACCGTTACCACTTGTAGAAAAAGAATCCACATTTGGAAAAACCCAAAGAGTGGGACATGTGTACAATCCCTTGTACTACGGTGATTCCTTGTGTCGTGTAAGTGGCAGGGATGAAAGGGTTAGGGAAAGAAAAGGCCGATAAGGGTTATGTCGTGCGTGGGTGGCCTTGCAGCGCATATATGAGTGTGGCATCAGTAGCTTTCGCAAGGCTTACGGGAGCAGTGCTTCTTCCTTGGAATTATTTGTAAAAAATTACTCAGTTGTATTGATTAATAAAGAAAAAGGTTATATTTAATGAAGTTATCAATTAATTTGAACATACACAAAGAAATATTTAAAATAATTACTACCCGTCAAAATGACGGGTAATGGTCCTTCTAGGTAGCCATACAACCCCGGTCCTTAATAATAATAATATTTTATTTCACCGATTAGCAAGAGTACAACTGCATCTAGTGTTAATGCACCTTCACAACTGCACCTTCTAGTGTTAATGTTAAAACTATGTGAATAGAGGAATTGATTGAGTGATGTGGGTGATTTCCTCAAAGTTCAGCTGGAAACCTTTACTTTTATTTAGGTACTTAATTTAGGCCCTTCCGTGGATAACTGAGTATGCTGTTTATTAGTAATTTTTTTTCAGAATCTAAATGCAGTCAGAAAAATGTGCATGGACAATGCCTTCCCAGTATTGTGACTTAAGGTTAGGCTGCAATAGAACGGCCAGAATCGGCTACTCAAGGTAGTGGCCATACTACCACGGAAATTCTGGATTGAAGATTTTCTTTTGATGTGGATGGAAGTGAATAAAGATACATTTCCTTTGATTAATTGCCACTTAGTTGGAATTGCACCAGGAGACCACTTCATCTATTCCCTGTTGAAGAATATTATGATCATCATGATCTTTTTTAATCAAATGACTATTGTCATCAGCATACACAACTAATTCTCTGGAACGAACATAGGAGGGTAGGCCATTTATATACATTATTAAGAGAAGTGGTCCCAATATTGAGCCCTGAGGAACACCTTAAATACATTGAGTTTCTCAAGACTGTGTTGCAGCTGGAGGCTGGTCAGACAGGCAGCTGCCAGGGGCGCAAGATCCCTCAGGGGGGTGCACTATGCAGACCTTCAGCCTGGAGGCCGCTGGGGCACAGGCTCACGAAATTAAAACATGATGCTAACTCACATTTAAAAAAACTTGCATTTGATTACTATAGGCGCCCCCACAGATTAGGAACAGCACCCCTAACTTAACACACAAAATTTGTACTGAACCCTAAATAAAAGATTTTTTTAAAACTTTAGACACAAACAAAAATTTTGTTACACTCGTTCATTATCATTGGCCATTTTTCCACTCTCCGGCACACGCCAACCAAAGCCCCCAGGTAGCATGCCGGCACCAAACTGGCTGTGTCGGCTGGCCATATTGTGTGAGAACAACCAGCGAGCGTAGCAAAACACTTTGTGGGGAATCTCCACAATTTATTCGTTCTGATTTTTAGATACCTAGTGTTAAAGTCAGTATAGTGCAATAAATGTAAGTTATAATTTTAGTTAATACTTATGTTATTATAATTATTTGTGAAGTGAACACAAAACATTGTTCTTGTGTTTCCAATCTAGTCGATATATTTAAGTTATTATGTTTCTTTATTTAGAATGTCACCTCCAAAAAAATGATCTGGTTCCGAATTCCGAAAGATCAGAATTGCACAAAAAGAGGAACAAAAAAATTTAGCCTGCACATTAAGTAAATGGATATCGTCAAATCCAGAACGAGGTAGCATGGCTAGTACATCGCAGTTACAAACTGACTCCACAGCTTCTTCTGTAGAAGATGTTGATGCCCCACTGAATAGACACGAATAAAAGAACAATAGTGACGTTGACGATATTGAAGCAGCTTCAGATGAAATAGAAAATCATAGTATTCCTTGATTAATATATTATATTAAGTATTAGGTTAAGTGCCGTGGGAAAAATTTTTATTTTATACCATCGTGTCAAATCACATTACTTATAGTCTTACAATCGCTTTTTTTCAGGCGTTGTACTGTCAATAGATATTTTGGATTCGGAAGATGCTGATTTTGATAAACCCAAAGTGCCTAAATTATAATGACCCTAGGTCATGGCCCAAGGTAGATGACAAGGTTAGGTGTTGTCTCATTGAACGTGGACCAGAGTAAGGAAAAGATTGCGATTTTAGACTTTCAATGACTGATAATGGCAGACATTTTTCAGCTGATTGGTTTCAGAAGACCTTGTCAAATAATGAGAAAATAGAAAGGAAGTACTAAGGAAAGGAAGTAGAAAGAAGGAAAGGGGATACTTAGGTGCTTCTTTGTTAGCTTCTGAAGAGTTTGAAGTGAGTCCTTTGCCCTCCAGTACTCACGCTGGTACCAGTCAGTGTAGGTTCACTGAAGTAGAAGTCTTTCTCAACACCTGTGAAAGTTCCTCCAGTATTTGAATGCTCAGTGAATAAGCTGTGGTACTGAACCCAAAGTGAGGATGTGCTCTGAACCTAGGGTGAGGATGTGCTTTGTGGGAGCTGTGGTCTGCTACCCTGAATTTCTTTCTCCATAGTCACTCGCTGGGAATTCAGAATGCTAACAGACAAAAAATAAATAACTTAAATACAAGATTTGCCGCTAATGCTTCCCTAATTCTATTAAATAAAATATGCAAGGGAGCTGAAAACAATAGTAATCAACTGTTAAATATACTGATAGACTACTTCATATTTTTAGCTTGATGTTTTATGAAGTGAATATTTTAAGTGGAGCTGCTTTTTCAAGCTCATGTTCCAACAGCTGAACTAGAGGTACCTATTACCTAAAAGGGAACAAAGTAAGAAAAGAGAGTAAAGCTGGTAGTAGCTTAAGTTCTCGTTCAGCTTTCCCAAGATTAGTCTAGGGTGATGCTTTATCATAATTTAAACTTATACAAAATTAGTTTTTGTCTAAAAAGTAGTGTTTGCTTACCTCTGAAGCCATAGCATTTGCTGCACTAACTTGAAGTGTAGCAGAATCGAAGATATTCAGAACACTTATTATGGCTTCTAGCAGATCCCACTGGATTTGGTTGATAGTCTAAGCAATAAAATATTTTGAAATCGAAAAAGTACTGGCCGTGATTTTTTTGTGCAAATATCTTGGGGAAACTATAATAAAAGACTTCTCATCTCATGGGTCATGACATTTTTGGTACGTCATTGTTTTTTTTTTCGAACAATTAGACCGAAAAATCTTGTTTTTTCTGTTCTTTACGATATTGTGAAAAAACTATAAAATTTAGAGAAAAATGTTGTACAGATGAATTGTACGTGATGAACAGATGTAACAAATGAGACTTTGTCAATTAAAATTGGTCAATAAACAAAAAAGTAATTTTAAGTTTTTTCAAAATTCTATTTATTTATCCCATTTTTTTTTAAATAGCAATTTTTAATTGGCTCTACTGGGTTTGGTAATTGGCTGGGCAACGACTAAAACATTTTTCATGGTCTCATTCTCTTCGTCAAGCCTCAAAGTGTCATCTATTTGAAAAAAATGGAAATGTTTTGCAATATATGTATGTATTTATAAAAAATCGTTAAAGATCTAAGTGCAACCATATCCCATTATAGGGATTGCACTTTGCCTAGCATTGATGCCAAGGTTCTTAAAGTATACTTTACTCTAAGAACCTTGCATTGATGCTACCTGTGACTTTTGCCAGCTGTGAAAGATCTTTCAGCAAATTAAAATTAATAAATAATTGTTTACAATCACAGATTGGTCAAGAATGTTTGAGTAATGTCGGCTCTCGCTATACTATCGATTGAGTATGACATTGCAAAAAGTAATAATTCAGTCCATATTATTGACAAATTGGCTTCACAAAAAGCCAGAAAAGTAAACTTTTAAGAGATTTTATAATGCCTAAATGAATGAACTCATTCTTATACATATGAATTTTATGCTTAAATGTATACTTAACTTAAATTACACTTTCAAAGTTATTGTGTTGTTTCTCTTCATAGAAAATAAGTCTTGGGGTTTCAAAATTCAAATCTTGCGAGGGGTGCTCATGATCCTAGCTATGACGCTGTTCTCCGACATTGTGGATGCATTGCATGTGGGGGATTTAATTGTTACTATATGGCATATCTGTGCACAATCACATAAGAAGCTACGCAACCAGTCATTAACTTTACCTGTTTGTTGTTTTGAGTGGCTCAATAAGTTTGTTGTTATTAGATAATTTGCACAATTATTATTCAAGATATTCCATACTCAAGAAAGTATGGATAACTGCCATTTTTTACCATTGGTGATACAAATTGAAAGGGACTCTAATGAATAAAACAGCTGTAAAATAAAATAATCAATGAAACTATATTATTCCTTTAGAAGGGTTATTCATTGAAGAAAAGTCCAACGGTGGGCTTTACAGACATTTATTCACTTTCAGCTATCTCAGTACACGTCCTCACGACCATAACCTCTTACACACATACTGCGTCATGCGCAGCACACGCCTGCCACCTGACGGGCGTCTTCACACTTACATTTTAGTTCCAACACTCCCCCTTAAAATGTAATATCTTAAGCCACAAATTTTCATTACTTTAAACAAAGGTATAAAATATATAAAACGAAAACTAAACTAAAAGAACTACATATGAACTTTCACATTGACTCTAAATGATTACACTTAAACCATCATCATATCAAACTCTGAACAATTTACAAACAAACAAAAAATTAAATGCTTAACATCAAATACAATGGCACTTTAATTACTTCAATTATTTTAAACCCAATATTTTCACAAAGTCCTCTATCTTTGCTCCTGGAAGCCTTTTGGTAAACAGATCTGCCACATTGTTTGCTGACTTGACATATTTAAAAATCACTTCTCCCCTCTGAATATGTTGTTGGACAAAGCAATATTTTATTTCTATGTACTTGGAATTTTCTGAATCTACCCCATTTTCACACATTTTAATAGCACTCTGATTATCACAGTAAATTACTGTGGGATCTTTCACTAATTCACTCTGTCTTAACTCCCTCAAAATCATTCTCAGCCACCACATCTTCTTAACGGTTTCACACATTGCATAATACTCCGCCTCTGCTGTGGATAAGGCAGTAAGTGACTGTTTCTTAGTGTACCATGACACTGGTGCTTTGGCAACTTTTATCAAATAAGCAGATCTGGACAGTCTTTCTCCCTTAGTGCCGTTGTAATCAGCATCAGCATCCGAAAAAGTAAAAGAGAGGTGCTATTTCGCACTCGTCCGGCCACACCTTGAATATGCAGGGAGCATATGGGATCCGGTGCAGAAAGACTTAGTCCGGGAACTTAATAAAATACAAAGGAAAGCTGAGCGATTCGTCAAAAACAGCTACGGGCATACAGACAGCGTTACACAGATGTTAAACGAATTAGGCTGGGAGCCGCTAGAGACTCGGAGGCTGCGCGCTAGGCTTAGATTACTTGAACAATTGAGAATAGATATCTTTCAGAGCGACACGGAGAACATCCTATTAGAACCCCACTATATTTCCAGGTCCGACAGAAACAATAAATTAAGAGAGATATTTTGCCGAATGGATAGGTATGGGAATTCGTTTTTCCCCCGAACAATAAGGGACTATAATAAATGCTAGGCATAATTTCATTAGAGCGTATCCATTTTACATGTAAACGGCTGGTGTCCTAACACCCCCTGCCACACGCCTATTGAGGCGGCTTGCGGGGTAATATGTAGGTGTAGATGTAGATCACAAAATACCTCAATTACTGGATCACCTTTCTGATAACAGATTTTTAAATCCTTTGTTCCCTTGATATATTTAACAATATGGTTAACATCTACCCAATTCTTCCTTCTAGGATCACTGTTATGCTGGCGAACTACACTCATGGCATAACTTATGTCTGGTCTCGTACATACTGCTAAATACATGAGTTTACCAACAGCATTGAGATACCTTCCCTGATCCACTGGATCATTTGCTGACTCCGTTCCATCATCATTTGTCATAGGCAATGGAGCTGACCTAGGATTCACATTCTCAAATTTGAACATAGTGACAATTTCATGGATGTATTTCGTTTGATCAACATACATTACATCATTTTCTTTCCTAACATGCATACCCAAGAAATTAGACATTTTACCCAGGTCTCTCACTTCTAATTTTGTGCTCAACTCAACTTTAAACTTTGAAACCTTGAATTTATTGCCCCACACTCCAATGTCATCGACATATAGAGTTACAACTAAATCACCTTCTACATTAACATACACACACCTGTCTTTATTGAGCTTTATCAATTGCAACTCTGTCAAAATTCTGTCAATCATTTTATATCATTCTCTAGCGCTTTGTTTGAGCCCATACAAGCTTTTATTTAATTTCCATACTTTCTTTTCCCCATCAACTGCAATACACTCTGGCTGTTCTACATACACTGTCTCTTCAAGACTACTATTCAAATAGGCTGTTAGCACATCTATATGTTCAACTTCCCAATCCTTAATAACGGTAATAGCCCACAACAATCTAACTGTTTTTCTCTTCACCACTGGAGCATAGGTTTTATCAAAGTTAACACCTTGGATTTGAGAAAACCCTCTTGCCACCAACCTAGCGCGAAACCTCTCTGGTTCACCTTCTTGATTAGTTTTTACTTTGAATGCCCACTTAGTAGATAACACCATCTCATTTTTAGGTCTGTCTACAAACGTAAATACTTTCTTTGAAATAAGCTGCTGCATTTCCTCATTCATAGCATCTAACCATTTATCTGAGTTCCCACTGGCCATTGCTTCCTGAGCTGTCTTTGGTTCCAAGAGATGTAAGCAATCGCATTCAGTAATAAACATAGCTAATGCACAGCACGTACAAGTCTTTGATTTAGGTACCCTCTGAGATCTTCTCATTACTTGCTCTCCCTGCTCCACCTCATTAACTTGCACATTTTCCTCTACTTCCACATGCAATGGCTCAAAATTATTTTCTGGTTCATGAGAATCGTCTGAAGATTCTGACTCTATTTCAGTGAAATCTTGCTCCCCCTCAACCAGGTAAAGATTATCAATAAATGGCACCTCTCTTGTGCACCCTTTCTTATCTTTATAGGGAAAACTCTTCTCATTGAATTGAACATTGTGCACAGTAATAAACTTATGCTTGGATGGTACCCATACCTTGAACCCCTTTACCCCTTTTTCAAATCCTACAAATATACAACTAGTAGCTCGAGGATTAAACTTACTTCCTTGCTTTTCATACATGGCTCCTTCACACCCAAATGGCCTAAGCATTTCATAATCCTTGGCATTCACTTGCCTTCCTTCCCACAAACCTAAAGGAATTCGATGTTCAATAGATCTGGAAGGGACCAAATTTTTTACAATCACCATATAATTTAGGGCCTCTGCCCAGAAAATCAAAGGTAACCCTGATTGCAATAACATGCATCTGACTCCATTGGCGAGGGTCCTGTTAACCCTTTCCGCAATACCATTTTGCTCAGGCGACTCTTTCACTGTCTTTCTATGTTTGATTCCATTTAGTGCCAAATACTCACTAAATTCTACACTTATGTACTCAACGCCTCCATCAGTTTGAAGGGCCATGATCTTTCTGTTACTCTTATTATTTTCTACCTCAGCCTTGAAATTCTGAAAACTTAACCAGCAATTTTGTTATTTGCCTCATTTCAATTGGTCCACTCAGCCCATGTTGCAACGGAGGACTTCTCCTCACTCTTTTTTCCTACATCCCACTGACCCTTATGAGGTTCAAAGAACCATCATCTCCCTGGGTAATTCCTCTTCACCTGGGCCTGATGGAATCCCTCCCAGTGTTATAATTGCTTCCTCAAACTTAATTACTCCCCTGTTGACAGATATCATTAATCTCTCATTTAGCACTGGTTTCTTTCCCTCTGCCCTAAAGCTGGCCAGGGTCATACCAATTCCCAAGAAAGGCTGTCCTTCTGAGTCTACTAATTATGGACCTATATCCATTCTGTCAATGTTTTCAAAGATCTTTGAAAAACTCTTCCAGCATATATTAACCAAGTACCTCCAGACCTTTAATTTAATTTCTGACTCTCAGCATGGCTTTAGAGTTGGCAGGTCCACCAACTCTGCTATTTTGGAGTTCCTAAATAATGTAATTCTTGGACTGAACAATAAACACCACATTTTAGGTATCTCTTTTGATTTCAAAAATGCTTTTAACAGCGTGGATCATGAAGTCCTCAAGACCAAACTTCAGTGCTTGGGAATCACCAATAACTCTTTAAATTGGATCTCATCATTCCTTAGTGACAGATCGCAATTTGTCAGTTACACTCATCAATCATTTGCAGGAGTGGTGGAAATCAAATCCAGTCCCTTGAAAGTACCGGTTGGAGTACCTCAAGGTTCTATTCTTGGTCCTCTACTGTTTCTCCTATTCATCAATGATCTTCCTAAACAGTTCTCATATAGTTCCACCGTCATGTACGCTGATGATACATCTAATCTCTTATCTGCTAGTACTTTACCACTCTTGGATCATTTGGCCTCTACTACAAAAGATGAGATGTTACTGTGGTGCCACCTTAACAGAGTTGTTTTGAATGAGGCTAAAACTACTTGTATTCTTTTTCATAACAAGTACTCTCATGAGATTCCTACTCTGCCTCCTCATTCTGATTTCTCCACCACCTCATCTGTGAAATTCTTAGGTCTACAGCTTGCTGACACTCTTGACTGGTCAACTCATATTTTTGAAATGAATAAGAAACTCTCAGTTGGTATTTATATGATAAGGAAACTTTCTCCTCTTGTTTCTCTCAATGTTCTAAAAGCTGTGTACTTTGCCAAAGTCCACTCATTTGTGTCCTATGGTATTATGTTTTGGAGTAACTCCCCTACTGCAGCTAAGGCCTTCTCCCTACAGAAACAGGGCATTAAGGCCATCTGTAGAGTTCCAATCCGAACGAGTGGTAGGCCACTGTTTATCTCCCTCAGGATCCTCACACTTCCATGCATTTATATCCTCACATGTGCCATGTTTGTGAAGTGTTATCCCGATTACTTTCATGTCAACTCTGACTTTCACAGTCATAATACTCGATCTAAAAATAACATTCATAGTAATTTTTATTCATTCAGCCTATGCCAGAAAGGCCCCTATCACACTATAGCTGCAATTTTCAATAAGCTACCCCCCTCACGTCTCTCAGGCCGACCAAGAACTGCCCCGCCAACTGTTTGTCTGTCAGCTCTAGTCCGTAATTAGCACTCTTGACCACTCTATTGAGGCTCTGGATCTCGGCCATGTATTGGTGCATTGTCTTTTCCGGAGTCTTGACGATGTTCATCAGACGTCTCTTCATTTCTAGACAGTTCATCAGCGTAAAGGTCGTGTGAATGCTTTGAAGGACTTCCCACGCCTGTTTCGCCGTCACACACTCTCCAATATCTTCCACATACTCTTTGGCTACATGTTTGATGAGGTAGCCCAGAGCACGTCGATTGATACGCTGCTCATCCCGGTCCAATGTTGCGTCCGGCTCACCAAATCCTGGGTCTATAGCCTGCCAACAATTTTTCTCGATGAGTTCTGCTTTTACAACTCTAGTCCATGCATAATAATTGTCTCCTCGTAACTTTTCGACATAGTCCTTTCTCACCGTCCACCATTTTGTGCGCCCACCGTTACTATATTGCGCGGTCACTTGTTGCAATTCGCTACAAATCTCACTTTACTGTTCACTGCTATTCTCCTCGCAAGGCGTTCCTGGGCCCATAACCTTTAGAAGGGTTATTCATTGAAGAAAAGTCCAACGGTGGGCTTTACAGACATTTATTCACTTTCAGCTATCTCAGTACACGTCCTCACGACCATAACCTCTTACACACATACTGCGTCATGCGCAGCACACGCCTGCCACCTGACGGGCGTCTTCACACTTACATTTTAGTTCCAACAATTCCTTGGTGTTATAAAAAAGTGGAATAATGTTGAAAACCAAAGCTAAGGAGAAACACTGGAGCAGGGCACTGGGATAGATTTATGCCAAATATTTGACTTCTTCTTGAACCTTGACATTATTTGTTAGTCCTCCATGTTGGGATTTTGGGATGAGAGGGGTGAGATATTATAGAAATAATTAATGAATTAGATACTACATATTATAATGTACAATTAATTCATACACTTTGCTCATGTGTATAATTAAGAGCTGTAGTGGGTGGCTTATTGCATCAAAATCCATCGTTATATGTAAAATAAGAAGTATTTTTTCTCTAATTATAATTAATTTGTTTACTTTCAAGGGCTACAACAATTGGACAAATGGTTTATACGGTTATTCCTGGGACATGATGGTGCATTCTTGGGATACTATACTTGTTGTGGTGAAAGTAGTCGACAAAGATACTGGAACAGAGCACTTTTTGGATCCTGAGGTGGGCAGTGTAAATAATTCATTGTGTTATAATTGATTTGTAATTCATTCATGTTTATTAATAATTTTACTGTAAAAGGTTTTGGATTAAGATAAACTGTAGGGAGAAAATGCCTTCAAAGGCTTGGCAGAAAATAATGGAGGGAGGAGATAAATTTAGAGCATTGTTGAATATTGTTTCTGGGGGCCATGCTGGTTAAAATTGGATTTTGCCATGAGAGCAAAAGGCAATAGAATACTCTGGAAAAGGGGGCATTCACAAGGAGTGGATTGAGATTGTACTACTTAAGGAAATCAAAAGATTTGTGTAAACTTTGATGACATGATATGGTTACTTAACCCAGTCATTTAGGAAAGAGGTTTAATTTGGGTTTGAAGCTTTTGAGGTGTGAGTTTGAAGAAGGATGGAGAGGGTAGGAATGGAGAGGATCCTTTATCC
Organism: Pyrrhosoma nymphula; assembly: GCA_963573305.1. Classification (NCBI taxonomy): domain Eukaryota; kingdom Metazoa; phylum Arthropoda; class Insecta; order Odonata; family Coenagrionidae; genus Pyrrhosoma; species Pyrrhosoma nymphula. The sequence goes on along the minus strand of OY754333.1, from coordinate 94,683,243 downwards.
ACTTAAAGAGATCTTGTTTCCACCAAAAATTAGGACTCGTTTGCCAAATGGGAACTTTAGGGACTCCTAGGTTGTGTTTAATTAAATGTCTGGGAAAATTCTGGCCCTCAGGACCATCAGTGATAACTTGAATGCTGGCTATTTAAGGTTATAATGAGAGATGAGGAAGTAATGTTGGTGGTGAAATTAAACAAAGCCAGGAAGAGTTGATAGAGGAAGTAACCAGGGGCAGTAAAATGCTTGATACTGCAACAATGGAGGAGAGAAAGTCTGTTAAGAGTGGAATAGGAAAGAAAAGAATTGTCATTTTGAATATAGGTATGTAATAATGGGGAATTGAAATTATGAAGAGCTTGCGGAGGCAGCATTGTTGTTGAGGAGGAGTATAGTGTGAGAAGAAATCCTTGAGATTCATGGCACAACAATTTTTTTGCTATGACACTGATCTGTCTTTACAAAGTGGATTACGTATGTTGATGGTATGTAATCCTTAAGTTGGAAATAGTCAAGTTAACTTTTATGCACTTTTTAAGGCTTAGTTAAAAAATTAACTTTTTTGAGTTACATATTTCCCTCTTAAGTTTACTGCCAATGTTGATAGGTACATCAGATAAGAAAGACAAAATAGCTGAATTTTATTTTTGACACTGCTTGAACTCTTTGTGATTACAGGCATGGGTTCAGACTGATCGATGGACAAAACATGCTGACATGGCTGTTCAATATGTGTCCTGTGTTGGAGAACGTGTGAAAGAGGCTGCCAGAAGCACCAAAATGGAGTTGGATTCAAAGAAAGAGAAGATAGATAACCTTACTTCTTTAGCTGTTCATGTTGATGTTTGGAGTTCTCTCAATGGACGCTTCCAGCAACGAATTTTTGACCCGCGAACTGATATATTAGCTGTGGCTGACCAGTGGTCTCCTTTTAAACCTGTGCCATGGGTTATGCCTTTGCTGGATGATAAACCATCTCCTAATGAAGAAGGTGGTGGTTGGAGAAGAGGGCGCATGAAAGAATTAACTGCTGAAGTCCATTCCTGGTCTCCGTATTCAGATGTATTGTTTGTGGCTGATTTTCCAGGCAAGTCTTTATATTGATATTTTATAAAGTGGCAATTTGTGCTACTCACTATTTTTAACATATATTGCATGCTATCTATATCTTTGGACTTAATGTATTGGGTCAGACAAGTCCTTCCTGTCATTAAGGTCATTAGGGCAGCTGACTTACTCTTGCTTCTAAAATATATCACTATAAGGGAAATTTTTTGCTGAATTGATCTTAGAAGAAAAACAGGAAGTATTTCTCTCACAGGATTAGTTGATAGTATTAACTGGTAGAATTTCAGCTGCATCATTAACATGGCAGTGTGGTGTTAATGAATCGACGATAAGAAATATGAAGAAGGCAGAAGAAAAAACTTGTTCTAGTGTTGTGGGATTCGTTCTCAATTAATATCAATGCTTGTTCAAGGATCTTTTGCAGTTCCATGACGATAATAAAAAGTTAATACACCTCAGCATGATTTAGATGTTAATACACCTCAGATTATTTTTTTGAGTTTAAAACATTATATTTTTGCCCACATGTCTGGGAGTTAAGAGAGACCCATAAAATGAGAAATGGCGTACTTAGTGTAAAATTACAAGAACTCCTGAACTTTTTGATGCGCTTGATAATTTAATATTTTTATGTCAAATGGTACTGATTTTACTGTTAGGCAATCTTTTTGAAACAGACATGGAGAAATAGGTACATCATAATTATAAAAAAATGCTCATTGGGATATTTTTTTATCCATCTTGGAAAGGAACCCTTGTATTTCCACAAAGTTAATGATTCCTCCAATGTAGATTCACGCAACACAATGTGATCATGGAATGTAATGTCTGTGTTTGGCAAAGTTTCACTGTATTCTAGAATCATGTATTGGAATAGCTTCCTCAGTTTCAGGTCATATATTTGTTAATGTAATGCATGCACTTTTGTTATTATGCTAATAGCTCTAAATATTCTGCAATTTTTTCTAGGCCTTGTTTTGGAGAATTATTTGAACTCTGATTTTGGGAATGTCACCTTGAGCATTCTCGCTGGAAAAGTTGTTTTTGAGGTAAGAAATCCCTCAATTTTGGTCACAGAAGAAGAAGGCATTTCCCAGCAAGGTAGAAATTTTCAGGAAAACCAGAGTGATGGACATCTGCATGACCCTTATTTCAAAAACATTACTCTGAACCCTGGGAATTCAATTGCTGTTCCTACGTCCACTTTTCACTATGTACATACGATATCTACCAGCCCCTCTTTCTACATGTATTCGTACATAAACAAAACGAGAGAAAGGTTAGGCTTGAAAGATGAGGTTGTTCTGGAGGAAAGGAGGGCAGAGGAAACAAGTTTTTTGGAAGAAGCTCGTTTTCGTATCAGTAATTTCCTTCGAGCTCTGAGGTTGGTTGGAAACTCAATACTGAAATTGCTATACTCCGTGCCAATGATGAGACGAGTAAGAGTGGCCTAATGTTTGTATTTTGGAGATGTACACCCATAGAAAATGGGTTCTATATATGTGCATGTTTGGTGATGCTTCCTATAACTTGTGATTGCTAATATTGTCATTATTTGTTACTGTAGTGCATTTGTTACGACAAAATTTATACAATTTATAGCACAGAAGATAAAGTTGCTTATATGTATAAATATTTTTGAGCGTTTTAAAAATATTTCGTATAAAATGTATCCAGTAATTGAATTTGAATATTTGCATTTTTAATAATTCTTGGAATTTTTACATATTATTTTATGTGATTTCTTGCTCAAAACTTTGCATTCCAGAATGTGATATTGTATGGTTTGCATTCCTAAAAGTTGAATGAAAATTTGTTGGCTAAGCAGTTCGCTATTTTCAGTCATCTGAACTAATTTTTTTTATGGCAACCAAAGTGATTTGCCAATCTTGATATTCTTGCTTTCATATTGATTTAAGTTTATCTTTTGAAGGTAACTAGTTTTTACATTTTTTCTTTAATTACTCACATTGGCTACATAATTCATCTTGTATAATGATCGATTAAGCATAAGTAAAGGAGTGACTAAATTATTCTCTAACCATAGTTAGAGGGAGAGCAGTTGCTCAGCATTTAGCACAGATTTTGTCCAAATATGAAGTTTGTAAATGTTTAATTTTTTTCTTTATGGCCATTGAATTCCGAAAGATGTAATGACAATTTATAAAATCCTCCTTCTCTCTAATTTCTACATGAAATTCTTTCGTAGATACCGTAAAATAGGGTATCAATAGCAGAGTCAAGTTGTGTGTGCAATAGTCCTTTTATTAGTAATTTGTTAAGGAGATGCAAGCAGTCCGCAAGTTATGCACGCCTTGGCATGCATACATTGGTATTTACATGAGATTGCAGCTTGTCATATTATTTGTCATTGATTTGATATTTTTTCGAATGCAAGCTTGATAAAAAAAATATTTTTTTGTATACTTGTGCATGGAGATCGCTTTGTTTGATTTTTTAATCCTTCAACGATGAGCGACGTAGTCACTACATCAGCCACGAACTTCACATGCAGTCGAGCGACATAGTGACTACGTCGCAGCAATTCCATTTAAATCAACGGAAAATCAGCGATTCCATATAAAATCTCCTGCGTCCTACGAGATGGGATTGATTTAAATCTCCTCCGGGCTTGAAGGATTAAATGTTAACAAACAGTTGGTCTAGTTATATCAAATTTTAGTTGACATTTTTACGAATTTTTTGGAAATATGCTTCAAATTATCCAAGCGCCTTTCATTCATGTGGGAAATTATTGTAACAAATTACGCATCTGTAGCGATTGGAGTTAAAGTTTGGTTACAATACTCGTGGTACAATTTGGTTGGCTATGATATGCTCGACCCATTGCGTGGCTGGCCCATCAATTAATTACATATTTGAAGTTTGATTGAAAACTTCCCATGTCAGCTACTCACCTGATAAATCAAAGTAACATTTTACACAGCCCTAGCAAGAGGAAAAGTGATAAGTATGGGCTTGATTGATAATAATGGAAATTATGATGGTTTTGACAAAATTAATTGTTGTTCTTCTATTTGGCTTTTGCTTCTTGATCAATATTAATATGTATGTAGCTACAAACATTCATCAAGTCCTATGATCAGAAGAAGTTGCTAATGATTGGTCTATAATGTTCTATAGAACACAGGATATGGCAACACTTATAACATCTGTCTATATAATTACCTAGGTATGTCTGTCTGTGACACTGCTAGGTGCGCTGCGATCAATTTGTCAGTCACGCCTGTTTAAAGAACTTCCAGGTAACCTAAGAAGTTGCAATTTTGGAAGAAGACTGAGGGTGACCTAAAACTGACCAAAACAATAGTAAAAGCACCGGACAACAATTTAAAGGGGTTGTTTTTACCCCAAATTAATTAACCTTTAGCCCAAAAAGAAAAGCATTGAACTTGGTGCCGGGTTTTATGTTTTTGCTATTTTAAGTTACTTGAACTTGAGACATAAGGTTGAAACTACCTACTGTGGTATGGCTACAAAAATGGAGATTTTAATTATTGCATTTGATTTTCCTATATGTTTCACTTTTGTCTGAAATTGGTACTTTTGGCTCGAAAATAATCCATTTTTATTTTCACTTTTTTTTACAATATCAATTTTATAATTTCCTTGGCAACCGCAGCATGGGTTTTTAATGGGTACTTGTGCCTTCAGCCCTAATGACGTAGTTTATGTGATCAATATGAGAACTGCAGTGAGATTTTAGTAGGGGTATGTTTCACCTCATCCTCAATTTGGGTGGCTAATGGAAGGTATTTGGTATCCTTAATGGCGGGTAAGTAAAATCAGTAGCTATTTACCACAGTTTGTATTGAAAAAAATAATAAAAATTTCACAACACGTTTCGGCTTACCAAGCCATTATCAGGTGCACACTTACCTAAGTGTGCACCTGATGATGGCTTGGTAAGCTGAAATACATGAAAATGGCTTGTTAAGCTGATACGTTTTGTGTAATTTTTATTATTTAAAAAAATACAAACTGGAAAAGTGCTACTGTTTTTACTTACCCAGTATATCTCACTTCCACAACATGACACCTAAGATAGTGAATATTATCCTTAATGGTATTTGCGATGTGCACGTCACATCATGGGGATTCTTTAATTTCAATGGGCACCATCTAATAATTTTACATTAATAACTCAGGGGAATAAAGCAGCCTCTCTCTACCCCTAGAGCAATTTTCTGGCTTAAGTGTTCTCTTATTGAATGTGTGAAAATTTTTGTCAATGGTATTCCACAGGGCCTGCAGTTAGGGCTGATTTAGGGCCAGTTGTACAATGCCTTAGCTATGGCTTGAAGGCCTTAGTTAAGGCGTGAGTATGATTATAGTTAAGGTTCTTATACAAAATAGAGTCAGGTACACATTATATGGCACCTGCAATCAAATCCTTAAATTCATAATTCTGTCATCATGATCTGTGAAAGTATTAATACATAGTAGTATGCCTTCCAACTCCTTGGAATGGCTTTTTTCCCAGTGGCAACATTAATAATTTTATTTGGAATTTGCAAATTTCAGCCAGACAGTTGATATAAACAAATAAGCGAAGGGAATGCATAACTAGGTACTTCTGAATCTTTTGTAGAATTTTACATGACCGCAAATAAATTGCCACATTTTTTCCTGCCTCAACTATAATTTCTGGGATGAATTTTGACTCATGCAGTGAGTGCTGGAGCGCATTAATTAGGTAACTTGGGGACTACCCGTGTATTAAGAAAAGGTATGGAAGAACTTTAAGGCCTCATTGATCTTCATTATGATGAAATTCCTTTTATGTGATACTTATTATTACTATTATCACTGAACACAATTTTAAAATTTGTTAGCACATTAGATGAAGCCACATCTATAAATTGAATTAATAACTATCAAAACTTCTACGAAGTGAAGCCAATAGCAGTAAAGTTTATTCTATAAATTATAATGAAACTAAGTTGTCTGAAGAAAGATACATTCGTGTTGCTCTTGTATGAGACTACTACTGCCATAACGTCATGGAAAAATGTTTTATGTATTACAATTCTATTTTGTGTATTGATGTTGAATCAATGTGTATAAAGCAATTAAAAACTGATTTTCAGACAAATTGGGATTGTTGTTATTGTTCTTGTGGATGAAATACCTTATTTTCCCACATTAATGTGCTTTATCTATTCAATAGATTATATAAGAAAATAATTGGAACACCATGAAATGATAGCTTTCTGGGATGTAAATGCCATTTAAGGAGAAGAAAATGTGCTCCAATTTTAACACAAGAAACTGAATTTGAGTGCATTAGTTGTGCAGTTAAAATTTCAAAAACTGTAATTAATTCAAGAAGTCTTTTCACCATGATGATGTATCTACACTTGTGTGAACAGAAAGTGCTCAATGGAATTGCATGCATTCATAGCATTGAGAAACGTGGCATTGTATATATATATATATATAATGTTACTGGATCAGCCTTGGTAGTAATTTGGAGGAAAATGGCTTTGAGGTAGACACATAATTTAGAACTGCCCTGGCCAAGGAAGCTTTTTTGAAGGGAAGAGAAATGATTTGGGTGTACCTGAGGAGATACTTGATGAAAAGATTGGTGAAAACTCTAATAAGGTGCAAATGGTGCTGTATGGGTCTGAAACTTGGTCATTGGGGAGAAAGGACGTATGCAGATGAGACTTTTGAGATGTGATTTTGGAGAAGAATCAAGAGGGTAATTTGGGTGGCAAGGAAGAAAAATGAGGAGTTATTGGATATGATTGAAAAGGAGAGGGAGTGGTGGTGGCAGAAGTTCGGAGATGGCAGAAGGAATGGATGTAGGACACTTTGAGAGGTGAGGATATGTTGAAGTGTTAGATAGAGGCGAGAACGCCGGGAAGTTTGGCAGAGAAGGAAAAGGATAGGAATGTTGGATGATATAAAGCCGTGTTTACACGATGCATTTACCCGCGCAAGTACGTGGCTGGAGAGATGCGTGAACACATTCACCAAATTAGAACAGGGGCTATTTTATGTCCACGCATTTGCGCAATTTTGAGTGTTTACACGGTGAAATTTTGATGGTGATTGTGTTCACGCATCTACCCGCGCGGGTAAATGCATCGTGTAAACACGGCTTAAGAAGAGGCAGAGGGAATGAGGAATTCAAGAGAGACCAGATGGCAAGCAATTTATGGGAGGAAAGTGAAAAGATGTCCCAGAAATATCTAAGAGAGGATAAGTAATGTCCAAAAACCTACCAATCAGCTGGTAGAATACTCTCTGATGCTGGACAAGTGGTAAGTAACCATGTTAGGTATAGATCATTTTTCTCAAGAAAACAGGCTTCCCTTTTGTGTGCTAAGTTGCTATCTATTCTCCTCTTTAACCCTTTACATACTTTGAACTTATTTCTAATCTTCTTAGGGTGATCCTGCAGGGAAAATGGTCTTATTATTTATTTATTTAATGCAGTCCAAAAACAGCACAAGGCCAATTACAAAGGGCTCATAATGAAAAAGATAACAATTAACAAACAGTTAACAAAATGTAGGCAACAATGAACAAAACAATATTCAAGAGTATTATCAAATAACAAACGAAAAGGTAGTATTCATAGGGTTGAGAGAGGAGTAGAGGGAAAATTACGATGGAGATAGTGCGAGATATACGAGGGATGAAAAAAGGATCAAAATTGGGAACACATTTTGAGTTAATGGAAGAAGGGAGTCTGAATAGAAAAGAACGTTTAGAGACAGAAAGGCGTGGGGTGAAACAGTGAAAAAGGTCACTCAACCTTGTTGTGCGCGAAGGAACACGAAGCGGGAAAAGGGAAAGAAGGCCAGATGATCTGTATTTGCCATTAATAATATTTATGAAGAGTCTCTTGTCATTGAGGACACGGCGATCAGCTAGAGTCACAATACCAAGAGAGGATCTAATCATATTGAGGGAAAAGTTGAGGAAAGGCTTGTGGCGGTAGCGGACAACAGACAGGAAAAAATTTAACGGGCGTTCAAGGAGCTTTAGTGAAGGTGGGGCCGTAGCCCAGATTTGGCTGCAGTATTCCAGGACCGGAGGGACAGGAAAAGAAAAAGGTGCTTAGGGCAATTAAATCGGAAACTTCTCAGTAGCGATACATTATGCCCACCAATGACATAGCACGTGTGGAAATGGATTTTATGTGTTTACGGAAGAGCAGCTTAGAGTCTAAAATAACCCCTAAATCTCTCTGAGAGGTGACTGAAGGAATATTATGCCCGGATAGTTGGTAATTATGACTCTGGATAGATTTCCGTAAAGAGAAAGGTAGGATAGTAGACTTGGTTGGATTAATTTTTAGACACCATTTCTTAGACCATAGGTCTATTGCATCAAGAGCAGAGCAAAGCAGTCACTTGGGTAATCAATTTGTTTAAAGATTTTACAGTCATCTGCATACAACAAGATTTTACAAGTAGTGGAGGAGATAGTATCAACTAGATCATCAGAAAAAATGCAAAGAGTAAAGGCCCCAGGACACTCCCTTGCGGAACTCCGGATGTAACAGGAGCCAACATAGAATTTGATCCATCAATTATGATGCGTTGGTGTCTGTTGGCTAGGAATGATGCCAAAATGGAAAGAAAAGTGCCATGAACATTGTAGCGATTTTCAAGTTTGTAGAGTAGTAGCTGATGGTTAATTTTGTCAAACGCTTTGTCAAAATCAAAGTAGCATACATCCAGTTGTGCTGAATTCTCAAATGCCTCAATACAATGTTTGTGCAAAATGGACAGATTAGTTAGTGTAGATGATCCGGGAAGGAAACCATGCTGTTCGTCAGATATGAAAGGAAGAGAGAAAGATAACAGACATTGGTGAATGATGTGCTCACGAATAGTTGATGGAATTGGTAAAATTGAAATAGGACGGTAAGATTCTACTGAAGATTTCTTTCCGGATTTGAAAAGAGGGAAAATGTTGCCAATTTTCCACACAGCAGGGAAGTTTGCCGTTGGAAAACATCTGTTAAAAATTATGGACAGGGGAACGGTCAAGGAAGGAGCTGCATTTTTTAGAAACATTGCGGCCAACTGATCAGAACCAGTTGCACGGTTAGTTTTAAGGGATTTAAACAATTTAAGGCATTCATCGGGAGTAGTGGTAAAAGTGAGGAGAGATTGTGGGAACTAACACATTTAATATCAAGACCAGAGGTATCCAAAAGTTGGTTAGAGGTGTAGGTGGATGAAAAAAACTTGGAGAAAAGGTCTTCATGCCGTGGACCAATAGCAGTTTCATCACCAAAAGACATTTCCATAGGCGTGGAGGCAGTATTACGCCAGGTGTTGATCATAGACCAGAAGCGCTTGGGGTTGGAAACACATTCGGAGGAAATTGAGGTTATATAGTTGGTAAAGTCAAACTTAATTAGATAATTAGCATGACGCCGAAGATTCTTGTATGTTTGACCATCACCATCTTCCTCATATTAATTCCTGTCCAAATGCTAAGGCTTATTCTTCCCAGGAGAGGCTCAATTGGTCACTTTTTCATGTTATTCCAGTGTAAGATTCTTCATTTCTGGGTAATTAGGGTTGGGAATGTGTTAATTGGATGAGAGTTATAATGTACATTCGAATGTTTGAATCCCCACTAATTTCAACATTCAAAGAAAATTCAAGGAATTTACATATGGTCTGGGGTAAAATTAATAGAAAAACATCAAGAGTGTAAAAAGGGAATTAGTATTCAATAAAAGTACATCATAGTACCTAAATATATTTGTGGTAAGCAATTGTATCTCCAATTGTACTTAACAATGACCACTCCCCCAAGCCTGCTGTATAAGGTCTATCTGGATCATCATCTGCTCATCTTGCGCAGGAAGAAAGAGGTCTTTAACCTATCTGTTCGACATAGTGATCTCTCTTATGCTTTTTTTTTTCGTGAGTTCCAGAAATACTGACAAATTATGGGGATAAAAATAATCGATAAAAAATTTTCTATTTTTCTTAATGTAAGTCGTTATAGCTGGCTTTTGCCAAACTACGACGAAAATTTGATTTTATCAGTCCAGAGCTTCTTCAAAAATTTCTCCATGTGAACTTCCGGCTTGAAAATTATCCTAAGTTTCTCTTTACGTTTCTCGCGGTGAATTAATGGATAGGTTACATTTTTATGAGGTACTGTATTTATGCAGTACAGTGTTCATTTTATATTGAGCAGATTGTTGTCCCACTTTCGAAAAAATGCAAATTACGACTATCAAATAGTGTAATTTTTCTGTCCACGCAAGCAAATATTTAAATTGGCGGGTCTTTTATAAATCCGTATTACGGTTCATGATTGGCGAATTCGTTTATTTACGCCACCCACGGGCGATACGGTGTCGGTTGCGCAATTGTTTTCGAACGTTTGAGACCGTATATTTCATTGGTTCCTTCAAGCAGTATCGTCATTTGAACATTTCGGAGTAACTGTGGCTGATCATCAGGAAAGTGTCATTCATTTGCCATATTGATATATTTTTACTTAAAATGCCGTGTTTAATCTCATGAATGGGCCTGTGTTCTCCAGCGCAAATAATTTGGTTGCTTAATCAGTGGAAAATTTGTTTACACATACGTTTGATTTGAACGCATATTTTTGCCTGCTACTGGCTTTGTTTTGATTGTGAAAAGTCCAGGAAAAGTAGTGAAGAATGATTCCAGATGAATTTTCATTGCTCGAAGAGCATTACGAAATGCATGCAACCATAGGAAGAGGTGGTTTTGCCAAAGTAAAGTTAGCGACCCATGTTCTAACTGACGAAAAGGTGGCAATAAAAATTATCGACAAAAGAAAATTTGGGGTGAGTTGTATAACAGCTTAATATTATCCTTTGTCGTTAAGTGTTACACGCATTTGGCGGCATATACCATCGTTTTGTTATGTGTTACAAGTTTAAGCCTGTCGTCACTCAGTATGTAAGTTGATTTAAGCCAATTTAATCCAAAAACTTGCAGGAAGATTTGCCCAGGTTTATTACTGAGGTTGCTGTTATGAAAATATTGGACCATCAGAATATCTCTCGGTTGTTTCAAGCTCTTGAAACTGATAACTATATATTTATGGTAATAGAGTACTGCCCTGGAGGAGAGTTGTTTGACTATATTGGTGAGGACTTATTACTCATGAGTTGAAGAAATGCGGGGAAATTTTGGCAATGAAAACACTGGGTACGACTGTACCTTTTTTTTGCTTTTTTTTTCAGTTGAAAAAGACAGATTAAGTGAGGAGGAATCCCGAACATTTTTCAGACATATTGTTTCAGCTGTCGGTTATGTGCACAATCTGGGATACTCTCATCGTGATCTTAAGCCTGTGAGTATTTTTGTAAATGAAAACATAGTGGTATCATTAGGATGCCAACCATTACATTTTTTATTTCAAATAAGAAAGTGAACTAATTGGAATGACGATTTGCTTTCGTTTAAGGAAAATTTATTACTTGATGAAGATAAAAACTTAAAGCTTATTGACTTTGGCCTATGTGCAAAACCTGTTGGTGGGATGGATTGTAAATTAGAAACATGCTGTGGTTCCCCTGCATATGCTGCCCCCGAATTGGTGTCGGGAAAAGCTTATTTAGGTAACTATGTCTTTGATATTAAGTATTATGTAAAAATGTAGCTCTTGCTATTATATGAATTTGTTAAATCTCAGAAACTATTTGTGTTTTACTAAACGCCATCTATTGCTTGCATTATCTTAAATGAGCATTTTCCTTTTGCTTTGGGTGGAAGTATAGGAACCATTAAATCACTCAATGCTTCTCTTACTTTTTAAAATTTGCCTAAGTTGAGTATAGCCAATGTATGTATCACTTGATGCTCTTTATTTTTAAAGCCATTCCCAATTTATATGCATTGGTGGAAATAATAGGTCAGCACTTTTAACCACAGTTTTGTTATGAGTAGATATGGATATGAAAGGGTGGCATTTTGTGTTTGTTTAGTATCAACTGTGTGACCACACCCATTTCTTGCTCTGTGAGGGTGGTGCCAGGAGTCAGGCTATGTCCCATTGTCAATAGGAAATCCAAAGTACTCAAAATACGTATGTAGTTTCAAAATCTGCAAAAATATAAAATGCCTCTTTTTATATGACTGCCCAGTAAATGGTGGACTGGATAACAGTCAGAAATAAGGAAACCAAAGTTTAACTTTCTTGGGTACATGTTTCTTGTGTGTGCTAGTAACTTCTTTTATGTATATATTGGGATAATGATTTTTGACTTTTGGCTCACATTTTTGTGATTGGACTTTGAATATGTTTACAATACAGTAACTTTTCATGTTTCAGTGTTACTGGTGTAATCACTATGTTACTGGTTCGATTATGGTAGAAGTACATGTTCTAAATCTCTTCTTGGTGGCATGGCCGGGTATTGGGTAGATCACTGGTAATGTTTGTTGCATTTAGGAATCTAGGAAAATTGGTAGGTGTAGGCATAAATATCGCAGAGAACATGTAATGCCTTTGAGGCTGGCATGAGCACTGTCCAAAATTTTATAATTATTGGCTTAAAATATTGGTACATGTACAACCTTATTAAAAATATAAAGAACTTGAAGGAAGCTGTAGAGGCATGATTGTTATTCATATGTGATTACGTTAGTCAAATTTGGATTATTTTTTTTAGGGTCAGAGGCTGACATTTGGAGCATGGGAGTCTTACTTTATGCATTGCTCTGTGGATTTCTTCCATTTGATGATGAGAACATCGGCCATTTGTACAGAAAGATATTGGTGGGTATCTTATTTAGGCTATTGCTAAATTAGATTAGATACTGTCGGCCTTCTGTTGGTTGAAATGCCCAACAATCATAATTTTTCAAGTGCTAATTGGAAACCTACCATCATACTTATCTCTATAAAGGCAGTTTTACATGATGAATGATTTTGTACAAACGAATGTACGTGAGATTGTACGTTTGTCTCAAGGAAATTAGAACAGGGTCTATTTCCCGTGCAGACAGTTACACATTCGCACAAGCGTTCATACAATTTGCTGCTTTACATGATACATTTTGCCTCATGCATGAGTCCACGGAAGAGTTTGTACAAACAAATTCACCGTGTAAAACGGCCTTAAGAGAGTTTGTTGGTGGGGTTTCGGTTGATGTGGTGGCCAGAATACTAGCTCTGTGGCTTGTACGGTGAGGGCTCTGATTTGAATATCAGCAGCGGTGAAGATTTTTTGTAGAGGTCCCTACATAGGGTGCTATGTTGAGAGCACTTCAAGATGGAAAGTTATCTCTCCATGGGATGGGATGTTAAACTGCGGTCTCCTTCTGCTGCTGCTTCTTTTATTATCTATTTTGAGCTGGAGCCTCGTGAAGGAAAATGCTTCCCCTGTTACTAGTAGCCTTTCCTCTAGTCCTCTGAATGGAGCTCTCTCATTGCTACGACTCGTAAGAATGCTCTCCTGCATGACGGGTATGGTTTGTTCTGTGACCCAAGCTTGCAGGATGCAGGTCCCCAGGCTCAGCCACTAGGCTCAACCTTCACACCTGTCAGCAGCCTCTCTTGCAGCCTGAGTCTGAGTTCAACTGATTGAATTTGCAGAGTTTTTTTAAAACATACATCTGTTGCATGTTATGAGAACCCTATTAGTTTTAGTTTGTCGGTTTAAAAATTGCAAGTGCTCTGAAAAAATAGGGAATCCATTTCCAATTTTAAATATTTGGAGTATACAACAAACATATTCAAAATAGCCAATTAAATGGAACCAGTTGACTTTGGATTCATGCTGCAAGAGTGGCTGTTAATGCATTGGAGGGACGAGCACAGATGCCGAAGAAGGGCTAGGGCTCTTGCTGTGTTGGGTCTCAAGGGCTAACCCTGGGATTATTGCTACAGCGGCAGTCACTTCCCTTCCCCCCACTTTGCATTTGTTATTTTGTGTAGCATGCATTTGTTCTTTTGCATAGGAAAATCCTCGTCTGCTATAGCCAACATTCAGTGTGAAAGTGTTAAGAGTAGCATAATGCCAGCACCAGTTTTTTCTCCACCCTTCCTCTATTCCCTTACAGTCCTCACCTCACCAACCAATCTACTGGTCCACTGGTGAAAATGTCAGTTGCCCATCCACCTCCCTCAAATAACCAACCACCCAAGAGTTTGTTTACAAATATTTCATAAAAATGTGTACTCTGATTGAAGATGTCCTCATGCATGTAACTTTGGAAAAAAATGAAAAAAACTATGAATAATCTATTGTAACCATAGTTTCAGGGAACATAAATGGGAAAATTGCATGTAAAAATTTACTATAGGATTTATGATTTTCTGAGAGAAAATTTTAAGTTCCTCATAAACATTTTTATTCCTTCCTTTCTCTTTCTTGCACGCCAAGCTTTTTTCCATGTTCTACCATAATTATGATGAGGTTATATAAAAGGCATAAGCTCTAATTCTTTCTCATTTCTGTTTGCAAACACTATTTCCAGATATGTATTTTGACTTAGTCTTCACAACCATTATTTTTTCGTGGTTCTATAAAAAGAGATAATTTAAATTCTTTTAGCTTTATGAGTCTTAGTCCATCATTTTGATATTTTATGATTGTGAAATTTAGGCCCCCTGTTGCTTTTTTAGCTTGTAAAATGTAAAGGTAGCCATTATGAAACTTGGGTGGTGTTTACAAATAATGGTGTAATTTGTTCTGTTATTCTACTCGGGTACTATTGCTCATAGCTGTGGTATGTTGGTTTTCCAACCACTGCTCCTAGAACCATATGTTTAGGAGTAGCTTGCTAAACTGCATTAGCTAAAATGAATGTCTTAAGTGTTAGTTCTGGTATGGTGGTTCATAAAATTACAAAAAATCTTTGGATCCCAGACTAGTACTAGCATGAGGCTAATTATGCCTGGAGACAAATCTATTTCAATATTTTGACGAAAACCTTGTATCACTGTCATAATATCCCTTTAATTAGGATAATGCTACTAGAGAAAAAGTTGTAATTATATTTTAGCTCTTCCTCTGTGTTAATTTGCAAGTTTTATTCTTGTACACCATATGGTTCATAATTATCTGACAGCAATACAAGTACATACATTTATAATCTGTGTATGATAAAGTTAAATGACAATTATGATGAAGTCAATAGAGAAACTGATGCATCTTCTAAATTTTATTTTTATTTAGGGAGGACATTACCAACAGCCAAAATGGCTTTCAGATGAGAGTAAGAAGCTAATAAGGTCAATGCTTCAAGTTGATCCTAAAAAACGGATTTCAATCAAAGAATTGTGCTGCCACCCATGGATTATGCAAGGATATGATTCTCCTGTGATACTGGATACTCATCAAGATGTAAGTTTAAAAATACAGTTTTCTTTTTATGAAAGATTTGACTTGAGCCTTAGTCAAGCTTGCTAAGGAAGCTTGGTCCTTCTCTGCAAAATAATCAAGAAATCAACCACAAATCACAATTCAAAATGTCCTTTACAATGATTGTTTTCACTTGTGCTCTAAAGAAATGGTTGGAGAGGCTCATTAAGAATAGGAGGAGGTGATAAAGTTAGTTTGATTTACAAATGATGGAGCATTAGTTTGACTGTGAGGTAATGGTCCTCATTCAATGATGAATTTGTTAGACGTACTATGTGGAAGTTGTGTGTAAAAATCTACTGCAAGAAGGTGTCAGAATTTTCCCTATTAAAGAGGCTGAAGTTCCGGTGGTAGGGAACAAAATAGAACAAGTGCAACAATTAGTTTACACCTAATTAGAGAATGATTAGGATTACACCTAATCATTCTCTAATTATTAAAAAATATTTTTAGCTGTCATAGTATTGAATAATGTGAAGTGATCTACATATTTATTCAGAATTGTAGAGATATATTTGATCTCCAAAGTGGAGGGATAAGTTTTTCTTAGCTTCTGTAATAAAGTCCAGCTCCACTGTCAAAGGACATAAATGTTAATTTGGATATATAAAAACTTCGCAGAAAAAGCAAAGATATGTTGTTTTTCTCTTTAGCGGTCAATATTGGATGAGGACTGCTTAAGAGAGATGGCAAATTTCCGAGGCATTCACAAAGGAAAGATGAGGGACATGCTTTTGCAGTGGAAATTTGATTTTGACACTGCCACATACCTTCTGTTGCTGCAGAGGAAAAGGAAAGGGCTGCCAATTTGCTTGTTCAGTGTGGTTCATCCATGGACGGATATGGCCTTGGGCTATGATGAGAGAGTGAGTAAAATAGTTTTGCAAATCTCATTAGTGTAGATTTTGTTTATACATGCTTTTTGTAGCTTATTTCACTGTTAACAGTAATATCTGGAGGCCTTTAGTAATGTTTACAAAGTATAAGCATATGTGTTAAAATGCAAGGTTGTTGGTGGTAGCTATTAAGTTACTATGCAAAAATAAGATGGGCCTATAAGTTTGAGTTAAGGCTTATTTATTTTTTCAATTTATAATTTATTTGTCTCAAAAATAGAAATTTGAGGATTTTTTCAGATGTGAAAATGTGATTCTATTTATAAAAAATTACACCAAAACCAACAAAATCGTTTCAGCCATTTTCTCCATCATTAGCATTCCCCCTCCATCCCCTCCAGACATTGAATTTTATTAGTATTTATTTGCCTCCAAAACACCTTTGTGTGTGAATGGGGAAGTATACATCTTCTGGAATACCTAAGTTAAATGCAAGCTTTGATTCATATTTATTTTTCCTTATGAGTTTGGCATTTTGGAAGACATAACAGAAAGAAAATTTGGTGTTACCCACAACTTACTCAAATTTTTCCATATAAGCACAATATATGCTCATGAAAAAATTAGGTGCTGCTCTCCTGTGTTTAAAAGGTCTGAAAGGCTGATATTCAACCATCCATCCGAAATAATCACTCAACATTTAAAAAAATGTTTGGCTATCTGCTGTTGGAAGTGGTTGATATTGAGGTGCTGCAGGGCATTTCTAATTTTTTAAATCATGTATACTTGCAAAATTCAACGTTGACGACATTCTTACTAATCCTGAAAGCCAGTGAATTGTATTTTTTTTTACTTGTAATTGAACTAATCTAATGCATTTAACCTCTGGCATATTTTTTTCCTAACATATATTGATTTGAGTGCCACCATATAATGCTTGCGACTTTGATTTATTACTTTTAAAATGAAAGATTTCTTGCTAATGCTGGAGGCCCTCGCTAATATGGGCCTCAATAATCCAGACCCCACATTATCCAGATAGGTTTATAATGTGGAAGTGGTTTTTAAAGGGCAAGAGGTGGCAGTCCTGCAACATCCAAAATTGTTTCTTCCCCTATTTTTTTGAATATGAGTGACTTAGTACCATAACAGTTTGCCAGTAAAGTCATTTTACTTGGAATTTTTTTCTGTAAATACTCAAGTGGAACTAGAAGCATATTATTCATTAGTTTATTATAATCTCACTTGTTGTTGGCCTCCATACAAGTTTAAGTGGCTGATTTAAACTTAAAAGTATTTGAAGCTATAGATTCTTGGAAGTTTTTGGTGTGTGATGGGGAAATGTTGATGGTAATTAATAATAAAGAGGACTGGCTTTACTTTGTTTCATTTTTGGTTTTTATCAAATTCTTTTGCCCATAATAATTTAATGGTGAAATCAATGGTAGGGCCGAAATCAGTTTAACTTGTAATGCTGTCAAAATTCTTTATTGTGTATTTATGTTGGTGAAATTGAAAAAAAAAGTGATTGCACTTTGCCAATTATTTGTCTGCTTCAAATTCTTTTGTCTTCCTTTTCTTCCTTTCTGTCTTATGATTCTCTTCATTGAACCCTTCCTCTTTATGGCCGATGTCCTCACACCCCCTGCCACATGCCCTCTTGGTGGTCCTGAGGGTAGTATTTAGATGTAAGCTTCCACATTTAAGCCGTTATATTTACTTATGAAGCCTTCTATGTCATGTAAAGTGATTAGATGTCATTGTATGTCTCTCTTACACATACTGCTGAATGAATTGAGTTCAATTTGATACTCATTTGCAATGTTGATTCCAGTTTATTACTGCTGTGATACTTTATTTCCTGTATGGGTAGATCAGATCATGAGAATTAAATTAGGGAAACATGCTGCCAAAGATAGGAAAAGAAAGAATCAGGGAAATAGGTTTGAAATGTCATTTTTCCCCATGAACTATAAGTGGCCATAGCAGCTGCCAATGAGACTATGAACTAGATTTTTCAATATATAGTGTAGCTAGTCAGTTAGTTGATTTACTCCCTAATGCTTGTATCCTTATCTGCTACCTAGTGCTAGGAGCATTCTGATGAATTTTGCGGTGAACTATTGTATCTTTGTTGTTGTAAAAAGCATAAATACAAAATATAATAAGTCTTACATTGGTAGCATATCAATAGTTTCGCACATATTTGTGACCTTTTTCCCCCTACAAGCTTTAGTAGGTTTTTTGTTAATGCATCAGTGGCCGTAGTTACATGAACTGTAATAGGGTATATGTAGTATAATGCTTATTGGTGATAACTCATCCCCTGCCACACACCCTTGAGATGGCTCGTGGGTTATTATGTAGATTAAGTTATTGATCATCTTGTTGTTTTATTTGCAATATTAGAGGCCAGATTTCAATGCTGACAATATCCTGCACTCAAAAGGGAATCAAAAAGTGGACTCATTGAAAAATGTTCACTCTTCCATGGAAGGTGGCCTAGATGATGTTCACTTATTATCAATGGGGACAGAGTGCAACACCCCTGTCAGAGGGAATGATGTTCTGAGTGAGTATAATTTACTCCATACACTAATACTCCAAAGAAGTGAAAACCACCATGAAAAAATAATTTGACTTGGCCAGGATTTGAACCCGGATCTCCCATTTCGAATCCCGGTCAAGTCAAATGATTTTTTCATGGCGAATTTCACCCTCTTTTGTTTATATCTTTCCATCAATGTGTAAAACTGCATACCACATCGTTTGTGCAATCGAATTGATTGGAAATATATCAGAATGTTTATAAAGCTCGATGTGGCTGTCAGAATTTGTACTTTAGCATCAGGTTACAGGATTATAGCCATAATTGATCTTGGAAATAAGCTAATAAAGTTAGTGAAGCACTATGTCATTGCACAATTGACAAACTTTTATATATGGTTTTATTTAACTTGCCATCTCTGTTTGTTTGGGTCAAATATTGTAATCAATTTTTCACCCACTTCGGGTGAGTCAATTTTCTTGAAACTTTTACCACATATGTATTCTAGGTGACAATACAATATTTTCTTGATTAAAAAAATAAACACAAAATTTACACGTTAAATAAACAAAAAAATTGTTCCATTCTTTTTGATAAAAAATTTCACTGTAAATATTTCAATAAATTATCGGTAGAATAATGACCATAACTGAATGAAAAATTGATTCAAAATTTTTATTAAAAAAAAATGTTCTAAAATGTGGAAAATAATTTTTGAGCAGTTACAACTGGCCTACTACAGGCAGAACGTGATTGTTTGTGACTAAAAATAAAACCATGGGAGCGCAACCAACATTTGTGATGTAAAACACTTTTCACTGGAAATTCCCCCACGTCCCAATCACAACATGTGATACTAAAGACTTTTTAACAAATGACTGTAAAGGTTGAGGCGAGCTTCGCTTGCCAGAAATTCCTGGTCCTGCACAACTTGGAATGCTAAAGACTTTTTACCATGTTACCTATATAGTAATAGTCTTTGTATCACAAATGTTGGTTGCACCCCCATGGTTTTATTTTTAGTCACAAAGAATCCCATCATGCCTGTTGTAAGCCAGTTGTGGCAGCTCAGAAATTATTTTCTACTTTTTAGAAAATGTTTTAATAAAACCACGTTTTTACAAAGTTTAAAAAATTATTTTATTTTAGTATACATATGTACGCTCATTAACGCAAGCAGAAACTTCATAATTACAGATTCAATAACCAATGATGAAATTTTCACACTGTATAGATACTATCGTGTATATAGTAAAAGGCCATTGCATAGAAACTAGAAATGTATGTATCTATGCACATAACACAATGTTGCATTTTAGAATAAATTGAAACAAATACATAGACTCTAATACATAGAGCCAACACATTCTTAACTTGTAGTTTGCTACACTTTGCAACTCAAGTTAGGGAATTGAACATTCCAAAAGCAGTGATAGGTGGGGAAGTGACTTAGCATTACAGGATAGGGTTATGCACTATGGCTTGTGCTTTTTGATTTATTTGCCTTGGCAATAATGAGTGGAGTTGGTTTTATACTTAAGGAATTCATGCACTGTGCACATTAATAGAAATATTGTTGAATTAATAGACTAAAATGCTAATTATGCTGAAGAAAATTAATGATCTTGATAACTTAATGGCTTACTTATATATCAATCTCCTTCTAAGATTTATTATTCTCCTGTCTAGATATACAGATCAACATTTCTAATAGCTATTATCAGTTTTATTGGGTACATATTTAAGGAGTTGAAATGATTGGAATGAGAATGCATTAACACTTACCAAGCTGCAACGTTGAGTGCTGGAAACCCCTGTGTGCTGGCTGTTTTCCACTATTTCACATAATTTTCCAGAAAACTCAAAATAAAAATCGCATCCTAAGAAAAAAAGTAATATTTTTTTAAAAGGTGGCACTTCAAGCTTTTTTTTATATTATTGGCTAATTGTTTTAAAATTCTGCGGCAGCCATTATTATATATTTTTAACAAAGAAGCCTAGAACTTTGAGTGATGTAATATTACTGATGGCACATTTTCTCAAATTCCTCATGCAACATAATAATACAGCATCAGCATGCTCAATGTTAAATTGGTATAAATTACTAAATAAAGTAAATGAAAAGGAAAACTTTGATGTATTCCACCAATTTATTCTCAGGTACAACTAGTTTTAATATAACAAAGTTTTCCTTTTCATTTACGATAAAATGAACTTACACAAGGTTGAGCCTGAGACGATGGAGATAATACTAAATAAAGTTTCACTGTGAGAAAACAAAATATTTTTTTGCAATAAATATTAAAATTGGTTTATAAAAATTGCAGATGACAGTGGCAACCTGGACAGGAATATAATCAAGCGAGCAAATAAGGTATCAGTAGTATTAAATAAGCCTGTTGATGATGACTTTGATGTTGAAGAAAAGGAAAATTTTATTGCTCCTAAGGCTCCCATAACTCCCCGAAAACATAAGAGAATCATAAGAAGTCCTGGTTTGGAGGTTACACCCAAAAGATGTAAGTAATTTGTGTTTACGTAATTTTAAAATTTGCTTAGCTTTGTCAGAACTGTTTTTGATTTATAATTGTGAGAGAAAAAAAATATGTGCAAGCAATTGATTTTGATTGAAAAGTGGCTCTTTGGCTAGTGAAGTGATTTACTCATGGAGCAAATAATGAATTCTTACTGGTAAATGACTTAATAAGTAGCAGGTTGTGGACTTGATTTCCTTTGAGGCATCAAAATTTGTTTTTTAGCTATTAGCTTCAGCTATTGTCATGGTCAAAGCATTGCAATTAATGTAGATGACATCCACCTTGGGGCAGACTTTAATTTATCTTCTTTTTATCCTAAAAAGTCTTAGTATAGAGTTTACATGACATCTGTGTGTTGCTTTATGTTCATTCACTGTTCATCCATTGGTCCAAATTTTAGTAGATTTAGGGGGGTTATAATGTGCGTCGACGGCCGTGGTCATTTGCACCTGGTCCATATTATGTGATCTTCAGGCTTACGTAGGTTTTTCATGGAACATTGCCATTACCCTTGCTAGAGTTGCAACATTTCTTCACATGATCTCTCTTTGCTGTTCCAGCTTTCTGCATAATACATACCCAAAATGGCTACTCTCCTGCTTCCGTTTTCAAATCATTCTACTTTGCAAAATGGCCTTCAGCATCCCATTAAGCTTGGGAATAAGTCACTGGAATTAATGAGTTAGGAGGCTCATTGAAAATGGATTTTTCAGTCTAACATTATTTTATGAATACAATTAATTTGTATTTCATTATGAATATTGTATCAGTGTAAAGTGAAAATTAGTTAATCCCTGAAGCTTTATATAATTTTAACTTCTTTTCACACACAGTTGGTCTACCTTAAAAAGATGGTGATGCCTATACATTCCCCTCCTAAAAGCAGGCCACTAATGCATTAATTCCATTGCTATTTTGCTGTTCTTAATTTGAGACTTGCTTGCAAGACAATCATCCATGTCTATATCACAGGCAATTAATATGGTTTGTATGCTAGTCAGGGTTGCTACAGACCTGGAAAACCTGGAGAACCTGGAAAAGTCAGGGAAATTGAAAATGGCTCTGGAAAACCTGGAAAAGTCAGGGGAAATGAGAACTTACCTGGAAATTTGCTTTCCCTTGTCAAAATCTGTTTGTTTTCAATAAGTTAGCAGTACCATTTTAGACACTAACGGTGTGTGTTGGCTCAGTGCTTTTAGTACCTTGCCTAAATGAGGAACTGGAGCTCTTATTTGGTCTCTATCAATTAATTATATGCACCTAAATTTTGGAGAAATGTCACAGGATACATTGCGACGCCTTCCTATTCTATCCTTAGTTATCTCGGGCGCCAAGTCTCTACGACCATGAGATTAGTTAACAAGCCGGGCTAAAACTTAGCCCAAACCCACCCAAATAAGCTTCAGTGGAGATGATTGCTGGGATTCCTTAATAGGGGGGGGGGGGGGGGCAGGTGTTGATTAAAATGACCAAACTTAACATCAATGCACAGGTCTCTTTAATTAGCATTCAAATAAGAGGTAACATAGTTCAATGACAATTTGGGAACTCACTCTTTCCCGTGGTAATAAGGTTAATCGATAGTAACAAAAGAATTGAAATTAATTGCCTTACAATCAGGGAGAACAAATATTTTAACTTTATTCCTACAGGCGGCTCTAAACTCCCCTTCATTTAACGGCACAACCCTAACCAACCAC